>JAUIMM010001588.1:255000-978739 GCA_031769625.1 Taudactylus pleione | reverse complement strand
GGTAGCACCTCCCATTATATATATATTCAGGGTGTGCAGTCCAGAAATCTTTCCCATATACTCCATTTAATGTGCTTTATTGCACACCTGAGGGAAAGGAGACGCCCTCAGTCCTGATTAGCACCCCTACCTTATTGGTTTAAAAGCATGGAGTCTTGTAATGAATATGCACACTAGTAATAGGCACAATTCTAGGTAAGTCCTACAAGTTTTATATACTGTAGTGCAACTTTGGTTCATTTTTTGGGCGTGGGACCCCCTGGATTGCCTTTGTTGATCTGTTTCAGGGCATCGCATTATAACACATTTTTCTTTTATAACACATTTTAACCCTTCACTGTTTGTTTATTATATATGTACCTCAATTTTTATTTTCATTCTTTATATGCAGCAGTAGCTGCTCCTAGCTATCTCTTTCACACTGCACTTTTCTTACTATGGCGGTGCCTTGGGGTGGCTTAATTGGGCTAGTTTGGGGATGTCCTGCACTCTGGATTTGAATCGTAGTATGTTAGGGACCTACCCTACAGAGGTTATCTGGATATGGTGGGTAGGCCCGTAACCTTGGCCAAGATTATGCTAAAAACCTCTATTGATTGCAAAATGTTATTGCATTTATATATTATTAATAATTTGGAGTTGTGCACCTGAGATTTGTCTGTTTTTGTGCCTGCAATTTGTCTCATCAGGTAGCACCTCCCATTATATATATATTCAGGGTGTGCAGTCCAGAAATCTTTCCCATATGCTCCATTTAATGTGCTTTATTGCACACCTGAGGGAAAGGAGACGCCCTCAGTCTGGATTAGCACCCCTACCTTATTGGTTTAAAAGCATGGAGTCGTGTAATGAATATGCACACTAGTAATAGGCACAATTCTAGGTAAGTCCTACAAGTTTTATATACTGTAGTGCAACTTTGGTTCATTTTAGTGGAGTGGGTCCCCCTGGATTGCCTTTGTTGATCTGTTTCAGGGCATCGCATTATAACACATTTTTCTTTTATAACACATTTTAAACCTTCACTGTTTGTTTATTATATATGTACCTCACTTTTTATTTTCATTCTTTATATGCAGCAGTAGCTGCTCCTAACTATCTCTTTCACACTGCACTTTTCTTACTATGGCGGTGCCCTGGGGCGGCTTAACTGGGCTAGTTTGGGGGTGTCCTGCACTCTGGATTTGAATCGTAGTATGTTAGGGACCTACCCTACAGAGGTTATCTGGATATGGTGGGTAGGCCCGTAACCTTGGCCCAGATTATGCTAAAAACCTCTATTGATTGCAAAATTTTATTGCATTTATATATTATTAATAATTTGGAGTTGTGCACCTGAGATTTGTCTGTTTTTGTGCCTGCAATTTGTCTCATCAGGTAGCACCTCCCATTATATATATATTCAGGGTGTGCAGTCCAGAAATCTTTCCCATGTACTCCATTTAATGTGCTTTATTGCACACCTGAGGGAAAGGAGATGCCCTCAGTCTGGATTAGCACCCCTAACTTATTGGTTTAAAAGCATGGAGTCGTGTAATGAATATGCACACTAGTAATAGGCACAATTCTAGGTAAGTCCTACAAGTTTTATATACTGTAGTGCAACTTTGGTTCATTTTTGGGGCGTGGGTCCCCCTGGATTGCCTTTGTTGATCTGTTTCAGGGCATCGCATTATAACACATTTTTCTTTTATAACACATTTTAACCCTTCACTGTTTGTTTATTATATATGTACCTCACTTTTTATTTTCATTCTTTATATGCCGCAGTAGCTGCTCCTAACTATCTGTTTCACACTGCACTTTTCTTACTATGGCGGTGCCCTGGGGCGGCTTAACTGGGCTAGTTTGGGGGTGTCCTGCACTCTGGATTTGAATCGTAGTATGTTAGGGACCTACCCTACAGAGGTTATCTGGATATGGTGGGTAGGCCCGTAACCTTGGCCAAGATTATGCTATAAACCTCTATTGATTGCAAAATTTTATTGCATTTATATATTATTAATAATTTGGAGTTGTGCACCTGAGATTTGTCTGTTTTTGTGCCTGCAATTTGTCTCATCAGGTAGCACCTCCCATTATATATATATTCAGGGTGTGCAGTCCAGAAATCTTTCCCATATACTCCATTTAATGTGCTTTATTGCACACCTGAGGGAAAGGAGACGCCCTCAGTCCTGATTAGCACCCCTACCTTATTGGTTTAAAAGCATGGAGTCTTGTAATGAATATGCACACTAGTAATAGGCACAATTCTAGGTAAGTCCTACAAGTTTTATATACTGTAGTGCAACTTTGGTTCATTTTTGGGGCGTGGGTCCCCCTGGATTGCCTTTGTTGATCTGTTTCAGGGCATTGCACTATAACACATTTTTCTTTTATAACACATTTTAACCCTTCACTGTTTGTTTATTATATATGTACCTCACTTTCTATTTTCATTCTTTATATGCAGCAGTAGCTGCTCCTAGCTATCTCTTTCACACTGCACTTTTCTTACTATGGCGGTGCCTTGGGGTGGCTTAATTGGGCTAGTTTGGGGGTGTCCTGCACTCTGGATTTGAATCGTAGTATGTTAGGGACCTACCCTACAGAGGTTATCTGGATATGGTGGGTAGGCCCGTAACCTTGGCCAAGATTATGCTAAAAACCTCTATTGATTGCAAAATGTTATTGCATTTATATATTATTAATAATTTGGAGTTGTGCACCTGAGATTTGTCTGTATTTGTGCCTGTAATTTGTCTCATCAGGTAGCACCTCCCATTATATATATATTCAGGGTGTGCAGTCCAGAAATCTTTCCCATATGCTCCATTTAATGTGCTTTATTGCACACCTGAGGGAAAGGAGACGCCCTCAGTCTGGATTAGCACCCCTACCTTATTGGTTTAAAAGCATGGAGTCGTGTAATGAATATGCACACTAGTAATAGGCACAATTCTAGGTAAGTCCTACAAGTTTTATATACTGTAGTGCAACTTTGGTTCATTTTAGTGGAGTGGGTCCCCCTGGATTGCCTTTGTTGATCTGTTTCAGGGCATCGCATTATAACACATTTTTCTTTTATAACACATTTTAAACCTTCACTGTTTGTTTATTATATATGTACCTCACTTTTTATTTTCATTCTTTATATGCAGCAGTAGCTGCTCCTAACTATCTC
The DNA here is from genome assembly GCA_031769625.1 of Taudactylus pleione. Lineage (NCBI taxonomy): Eukaryota > Metazoa > Chordata > Amphibia > Anura > Myobatrachidae > Taudactylus > Taudactylus pleione. Next base: position 975,573 of record JAUIMM010001588.1, on the reverse strand, counting down.
TTTCACACTGCACTTTTCTTACTATGGCGGTGCCCTGGGGCGGCTTAACTGGGCTAGTTTGGGGGTGTCCTGCACTCTGGATTTGAATCGTAGTATGTTAGGGACCTACCCTACAGAGGTTACCTGGATATGGTGGGTAGGCCCGTAACCTTGGCCAAGATTATGCTAAAAACCTCTATTGATTGCAAAATTTTATTGCATTTATATATTATTAATAATTTGGAGTTGCTCACCTGAGATTTGTCTGTTTTTGTGCCTGCAATTTGTCTCATCAGGTAGCACCTCCCATCATATATATATTCAGGGTGTGCAGTCCAGAAATCTTTCCCATATGCTCCATTTAATGTGCTTTATTGCACACCTGAGGGAAAGGAGATGCCCTCAGTCTGGATTAGCACCCCTACCTTATTGGTTTAAAAGCATGGAGTCTTGTAATGAATATGCACACTAGTAATAGGCACAATTCTAGGTAAGTCCTACAAGTTTTATATACTGTAGTGCAACTTTGGTTCATTTTTGGTTCGTGGGTCCCCCTGGATTGCCTTTGTTGATCTGTTTCAGGGCATCGCATTATAACACATTTTTCTTTTATAACACATTTTAACCCTTCACTGTTTGTTTATTATATATGTACCTCACTTTTTATTTTCATTCTTTATATGCAGCAGTAGCTGCTCCTAACTATCTGTTTCACACTGCACTTTTCTTACTATGGCGGTGCCCTGGGGCGGCTTAACTGGGCTAGTTTGGGGGTGTCCTGCACTCTGGATTTGAATCGTAGTATGTTAGGGACCTACCCTACAGAGGTTATCTGGATATGGTGGGTAGGCCCGTAACCTTGGCCAAGATTATGCTAAAAACCTCTATTGATTGCAAAATTTTATTGCATTTATATATTATTAATAATTTGGAGTTGTGCACCTGAGATTTGTCTGTTTTTGTGCCTGCAATTTGTCTCATCAGGTAGCACCTCCCATTATATATATATTCAGGGTGTGCAGTCCAGAAATCTTTCCATATACTCCATTTAATGTGCTTTATTGCACACCTGAGGGAAAGGAGACACCCTCAGTCCTGATTAGCACCCCTACCTTATTGGTTTAAAAGCATGGAGTCTTGTAATGAATATGCACACTAGTAATAGGCACAATTCTAGGTAAGTCCTACAAGTTTTATATACTGTAGTGCAACTTTGGTTCATTTTTGGGGCGTGGGTCCCCCTGGATTGCCTTTGTTGATCTGTTTCAGGGCATCGCACTATAACACATTTTTCTTTTATAACACATTTTAACCCTTCACTGTTTGTTTATTATATATGTACCTCACTTTTTATTTTCATTCTTTATATGCAGCAGTAGCTGCTCCTAACTATCTGTTTCACACTGCACTTTTCTTACTATGGCGGTGCCCTGGGGCGGCTTAACTGGGCTAGTTTGGGGGTGTCCTGCACTCTGGATTTGAATCATAGTATGTTAGGGACCTACCCTACAGAGGTTATCTGGATATGGTGGGTAGGCCCGTAACCTTGGCCAAGATTATGCTAAAAACCTCTATTGATTGCAACATTTTATTGCATTTATATATTATTAATAATTTGGAGTTGTGCACCTGAGATTTGTCTGTTTTTGTGCCTGCAATTTGTCTCATCAGGTAGCACCTCCCATTATATATATATTCAGGGTGTGCAGTCCAGAAATCTTTCCATATACTCCATTTAATGTGCTTTATTGCACACCTGAGGGAAAGGAGACACCCTCAGTCCTGATTAGCACCCCTACCTTATTGGTTTAAAAGCATGGAGTCTTGTAATGAATATGCACACTAGTAATAGGCACAATTCTAGGTAAGTCCTACAAGTTTTATATACTGTAGTGCAACTTTGGTTCATTTTTGGGGCGTGGGTCCCCCTGGATTGCCTTTGTTGATCTGTTTCAGGGCATCGCACTATAACACATTTTTCTTTTATAACACATTTTAACCCTTCACTGTTTGTTTATTATATATGTACCTCACTTTTTATTGTCATTCTTTATATGCAGCAGTAGCTGCTCCTAACTATCTGTTTCACACTGCACTTTTCTTACTATGGCGGTGCCCTGGGGCGGCTTAACTGGGCTAGTTTGGGGGTGTCCTGCACTCTGGATTTGAATCGTAGTATGTTAGGGACCTACCCTACAGAGGTTATCTGGATATGGTGGGTAGGCCCGTAACCTTGGCCAAGATTATGCTAAAAACCTCTATTGATTGCAAAATTTTATTGCATTTATATATTATTAATAATTTGGAGTTGTGCACCTGAGATTTGTCTGTTTTTGTGCCTGCAATTTGTCTCATCAGGTAGTACCTCCCATTATATATATATTCAGGGTGTGCAGTCCAGAAATCTTTCCCATGTACTCCATTTAATGGGCTTTATTGCACACCTGAGGGAAAGGAGATGCCCTCAGTCTGGATTAGCACCCCTACCTTATTGGTTTAAAAGCATGGAGTCGTGTAATGAATATGCACACTAGTAATAGGCACAATTCTAGGTAAGTCCTACAAGTTTTATATACTGTAGTGCAACTTTGGTTCATTTTTGGGGCGTGGGTCCCCCTGGATTGCCTTTGTTGATCTGTTTCAGGGCATCGCATTATAACACATTTTTCTTTTATAACACATTTTAACCCTTCACTGTTTGTTTATTATATATGTACCTCACTTTTTATTTTCATTCTTTATATGCCGCAGTAGCTGCTCATAACTTTCTGTTTCACACTGCACTTTTCTTACTATGGCGGTGCCCTGGGGCGGCTTAACTGGGCTAGTTTGGGGGTGTCCTGCACTCTGGATTTGAATCATAGTATGTTAGGGACCTACCCTACAGAGGTTATCTGGATATGGTGGGTAGGCCCGTAACCTTGGCCAAGATTATGCTAAAAACCTCTATTGATTGCAAAATTTTATTGCATTTATATATTATTAATAATTTGGAGTTGTGCACCTGAGATTTGTCTGTTTTTGTGCCTGCAATTTGTCTCATCAGGTAGCACCTCCCATTATATATATATTCAGGGTGTGCAGTCCAGAAATCTTTCCCATGTACTCCATTTAATGTTCTTTATTGCACACCTGAGGGAAAGGAGATGCACTCAGTCTGGATTAGCACCCCTACCTTATTGGTTTAAAAGCATGGAGTCGTGTAATGAATATGCACACTAGTAATAGGCACAATTATAGGTAAGTCCTACAAGTTTTATATACTGTAGTGGAACTTTGGTTCATTTTAGTGGAGTGGGTCCCCCTGGATTGCCTTTGTTGATCTGTTTCAGGGCATCGCATTATAACACATTTTTCTTTTATAACACATTTTAACCCTTCACTCTTTGTTTATTATATATGTACCTCACTTTTTATTTTCATTCTTTATATGCAGCAGTAGCTGCTCCTAACTATCTCTTTCACACTGCACTTTTCTTACTATGGCGGTGCCCTGGGGCGGCTTAACTGGGCTAGTTTGGGGGTGTCCTGCACTCTGGATTTGAATCGTAGTATGTTAGGGACCTACCCTACAGAGGTTACCTGGATATGGTGGGTAGGCCCGTAACCTTGGCCAAGATTATGCTAAAAACCTCTATTGATTGCAAAATTTTATTGCATTTATATATTATTAATAATTTGGAGTTGTTCACCTGAGATTTGTCTGTTTTTGTGCCTGCAATTTGTCTCATCAGGTAGCACCTCCCATTATATATATATTCAGGGTGTGCAGTCCAGAAATCTTTCCCATATGCTCCATTTAATGTGCTTTATTGCACACCTGAGGGAAAGGAGACGCCCTCAGTCTGGATTAGCACCCCTACCTTATTGGTTTAAAAGCATGGAGTCTTGTAATGAATATGCACACTAGTAATAGGCACAATTCTAGGTAAGTCCTACAAGTTTTATATACTGTAGTGCAACTTTGGTTCATTTTTGGTTTGTGGGTCCCCCTGGATTGCCTTTGTTGATCTGTTTCAGGGCATCGCATTACAACACATTTTTCTTTTATAACACATTTTAACCCTTCACTGTTTGTTTATTATATATGTACCTCACTTTTTATTTTCATTCTTTATATGCAGCAGTAGCTGCTCCTAACTATCTGTTTCACACTGCACTTTTCTTACTATGGCGGTGCCCTGGGGCGGCTTAACTGGGCTAGTTTGGGGGTGTCCTGCACTCTGGATTTGAATCGTAGTATGTTAGGGACCTACCCTACAGAGGTTACCTGGATATGGTGGGTAGGCCCGTAACCTTGGCCAAGATTATGCTAAAAACCTCTATTGATTGCAAAATTTTATTGCATTTATATATTATTAATAATTTGGAGTTGTTCACCTGAGATTTGTCTGTTTTTGTGCCTGCAATTTGTCTCATCAGGTAGCACCTCCCATTATATATATATTCAGGGTGTGCAGTCCAGAAATCTTTCCCATATGCTCCATTTAATGTGCTTTATTGCACACCTGAGGGAAAGGAGATGCCCTCAGTCTGGATTAGCACCCCTACCTTATTGGTTTAAAAGCATGGAGTCTTGTAATGAATATGCACACTAGTAATAGGCACAATTCTAGGTAAGTCCTACAAGTTTTATATACTGTAGTGCAACTTTGGTTCATTTTTGGGGCATGGGTCCCCCTGGATTGCCTTTGTTGATCTGTTTCAGGGCATCGCACTATAACACATTTTTCTTTTATAACACATTTTAACCCTTCACTGTTTGTTTATTATATATGTACCTCACTTTTTATTTTCACTCTTTATATGCAGCAGTAGCTGCTCCTATCTGTTTCACACTGCACTTTTCTTACTATGGCGGTGCCCTGGGGCGGCTTAACTGGGTTAGTTTGGGGGTGTCCTGCACTCTGGATTTGAATCGTAGTATGTTAGGGACCTACCCTACAGAGGTTATCTGGATATGGTGGGTAGGCCCGTAACCTTGGCCAAGATTATGCTAAAAACCTCTATTGATTGCAAAATTTTATTGCATTTATATATTATTAATAATTTGGAGTTGTGCACCTGAGATTTGTCTGTTTTTGTGCCTGCAATTTGTCTCATCAGGTAGCAACTCCCATTATATATATATTCAGGGTGTGCAGTCCAGAAATCTTTCCATATACTCCATTTAATGTGCTTTATTGCACACCTGAGGGAAAGGAGACACCCTCAGTCCTGATTAGCACCCCTACCTTATTGGTTTAAAAGCATGGAGTCTTGTAATGAATATGCACACTAGTAATAGGCACAATTCTAGGTAAGTCTTACAAGTTTTATATACTGTAGTGCAACTTTGGTTCATTTTTGGGGCGTGGGTCCCCCTGGATTGCCTTTGTTGATCTGTTTCAGGGCATCGCACTATAACACATTTTTCTTTTATAACACATTTTAACCCTTCACTGTTTGTTTATTATATATGTACCTCACTTTTTATTTTCATTCTTTATATGCAGCAGTAGCTGCTCCTAACTATCTCTTTCACACTGCACTTTTCTTACTATGGCGGTGCCCTGGGGCGGCTTAACTGGGCTAGTTTGGGGGTGTCCTGCACTCTGGATTTGAATCGTAGTATGTTAGGGACCTACCCTACAGAGGTTACCTGGATATGGTGGGTAGGCCCGTAACCTTGGCCAAGATTATGCTAAAAACCTCTATTGATTGCAAAATTTTATTGCATTTATATATTATTAATAATTTGGAGTTGCTCACCTGAGATTTGTCTGTTTTTGTGCCTGCAATTTGTCTCATCAGGTAGCACCTCCCATCATATATATATTCAGGGTGTGCAGTCCAGAAATCTTTCCCATATGCTCCATTTAATGTGCTTTATTGCACACCTGAGGGAAAGGAGATGCCCTCAGTCTGGATTAGCACCCCTACCTTATTGGTTTAAAAGCATGGAGTCTTGTAATGAATATGCACACTAGTAATAGGCACAATTCTAGGTAAGTCCTACAAGTTTTATATACTGTAGTGCAACTTTGGTTCATTTTTGGTTCGTGGGTCCCCCTGGATTGCCTTTGTTGATCTGTTTCAGGGCATCGCATTATAACACATTTTTCTTTTATAACACATTTTAACCCTTCACTGTTTGTTTATTATATATGTACCTCACTTTTTATTTTCATTCTTTATATGCAGCAGTAGCTGCTCCTAACTATCTGTTTCACACTGCACTTTTCTTACTATGGCGGTGCCCTGGGGCGGCTTAACTGGGCTAGTTTGGGGGTGTCCTGCACTCTGGATTTGAATCGTAGTATGTTAGGGACCTACCCTACAGAGGTTATCTGGATATGGTGGGTAGGCCCGTAACCTTGGCCAAGATTATGCTAAAAACCTCTATTGATTGCAAAATTTTATTGCATTTATATATTATTAATAATTTGGAGTTGTGCACCTGAGATTTGTCTGTTTTTGTGCCTGCAATTTGTCTCATCAGGTAGCACCTCCCATTATATATATATTCAGGGTGTGCAGTCCAGAAATCTTTCCATATACTCCATTTAATGTGCTTTATTGCACACCTGAGGGAAAGGAGACACCCTCAGTCCTGATTAGCACCCCTACCTTATTGGTTTAAAAGCATGGAGTCTTGTAATGAATATGCACACTAGTAATAGGCACAATTCTAGGTAAGTCCTACAAGTTTTATATACTGTAGTGCAACTTTGGTTCATTTTTGGGGCGTGGGTCCCCCTGGATTGCCTTTGTTGATCTGTTTCAGGGCATCGCACTATAACACATTTTTCTTTTATAACACATTTTAACCCTTCACTGTTTGTTTATTATATATGTACCTCACTTTTTATTGTCATTCTTTATATGCAGCAGTAGCTGCTCCTAACTATCTGTTTCACACTGCACTTTTCTTACTATGGCGGTGCCCTGGGGCGGCTTAACTGGGCTAGTTTGGGGGTGTCCTGCACTCTGGATTTGAATCGTAGTATGTTAGGGACCTACCCTACAGAGGTTATCTGGATATGGTGGGTAGGCCCGTAACCTTGGCCAAGATTATGCTAAAAACCTCTATTGATTGCAAAATTTTATTGCATTTATATATTATTAATAATTTGGAGTTGTGCACCTGAGATTTGTCTGTTTTTGTGCCTGCAATTTGTCTCATCAGGTAGCACCTCCCATTATATATATATTCAGGGTGTGCAGTCCAGAAATCTTTCCCATGTACTCCATTTAATGTGCTTTATTGCACACCTGAGGGAAAGGAGATGCCCTCAGTCTGGATTAGCACCCCTACCTTATTGGTTTAAAAGCATGGAGTCGTGTAATGAATATGCACACTAGTAATAGGCACAATTCTAGGTAAGTCCTACAAGTTTTATATACTGTAGTGCAACTTTGGTTCATTTTTGGGGCGTGGGTCCCCCTGGATTGCCTTTGTTGATCTGTTTCAGGGCATCGCATTATAACACATTTTTCTTTTATAACACATTTTAACCCTTCACTGTTTGTTTATTATATATGTACCTCACTTTTTATTTTCATTCTTTATATGCCGCAGTAGCTGCTCATAACTTTCTGTTTCACACTGCACTTTTCTTACTATGGCGGTGCCCTGGGGCGGCTTAATTGGGCTAGTTTGGGGGTGTCCTGCACTCTGGATTTGAATCATAGTATGTTAGGGACCTACCCTACAGAGGTTATCTGGATATGGTGGGTAGGCCCGTAACCTTGGCCAAGATTATGCTAAAAACCTCTATTGATTGCAAAATTTTATTGCATTTATATATTATTAATAATTTGGAGTTGTGCACCTGAGATTTGTCTGTTTTTGTGCCTGCAATTTGTCTCATCAGGTAGCACCTCCCATTATATATATATTCAGGGTGTGCAGTCCAGAAATCTTTCCCATGTACTCCATTTAATGTTCTTTATTGCACACCTGAGGGAAAGGAGATGCACTCAGTCTGGATTAGCACCCCTACCTTATTGGTTTAAAAGCATGGAGTCGTGTAATGAATATGCACACTAGTAATAGGCACAATTCTAGGTAAGTCCTAAAAGTTTTATATACTGTAGTGCAACTTTGGTTCATTTTTGGGGCGTGGGTCCCCCTGGATTGCCTTTGTTGATCTGTTTCAGGGCATCGCATTATAACACATTTTTCTTTTATAACACATTTTAACCCTTCACTGTTTGTTTATTATATATGTACCTCACTTTTTATTTTCATTCTTTATATGCAGCAGTAGCTGCTCCTAGCTATCTCTTTCACACTGCACTTTTCTTACTATGGCGGTGCCTTGGGGTGGCTTAATTGGGCTAGTTTGGGGGTGTCCTGCACTCTGGATTTGAATCGTAGTATGTTAGGGACCTACCCTACAGAGGTTATCTGGATATGGTGGGTAGGCCCGTAACCTTGGCCAAGATTATGCTAAAAACCTCTATTAATTGCAAAATTTTATTGCATTTATATATTATTAATAATTTGGAGTTGTGCACCTGAGATTTGTCTGTTTTTGTGCCTGCAATTTGTCTCATCAGGTAGCACCTCCCATTATATATATATTCAGGGTGTGCAGTCCAGAAATCTTTCCCATATGCTCCATTTAATGTGCTTTATTGCACACCTGAGGGAAAGGAGACGCCCTCAGTCTGGATTAGCACCCCTACCTTATTGGTTTAAAAGCATGGAGTCGTGTAATGAATATGCACACTAGTAATAGGCACAATTATAGGTAAGTCCTACAAGTTTTATATACTGTAGTGGAACTTTGGTTCATTTTAGTGGAGTGGGTCCCCCTGGATTGCCTTTGTTGATCTGTTTCAGGGCATCGCATTATAACACATTTTTCTTTTATAACACATTTTAACCCTTCACTCTTTGTTTATTATATATGTACCTCACTTTTTATTTTCATTCTTTATATGCAGCAGTAGCTGCTCCTAACTATCTCTTTCACACTGCACTTTTCTTACTATGGCGGTGCCCTGGGGCGGCTTAACTGGGCTAGTTTGGGGGTGTCCTGCACTCTGGATTTGAATCGTAGTATGTTAGGGACCTACCCTACAGAGGTTACCTGGATATGGTGGGTAGGCCCGTAACCTTGGCCAAGATTATGCTAAAAACCTCTATTGATTGCAAAATTTTATTGCATTTATATATTATTAATAATTTGGAGTTGTTCACCTGAGATTTGTCTGTTTTTGTGCCTGCAATTTGTCTCATCAGGTAGCACCTCCCATCATATATATATTCAGGGTGTGCAGTCCAGAAATCTTTCCCATATGCTCCATTTAATGTGCTTTATTGCACACCTGAGGGAAAGGAGACACCCTCAGTCTGGATTAGCACCCCTACCTTATTGGTTTAAAAGCATGGAGTCTTGTAATGAATATGCACACTAGTAATAGGCACAATTCTAGGTAAGTCCTACAAGTTTTATATACTGTAGTGCAACTTTGGTTCATTTTTGGGGCGTGGGTCCCCCTGGATTGCCTTTGTTGATCTGTTTCAGGGCATCGCACTATAACACATTTTTCTTTTATAACACATTTTAACCCTTCACTGTTTGTTTATTATATATGTACCTCACTTTTTATTGTCATTCTTTATATGCAGCAGTAGCTGCTCCTAACTATCTGTTTCACACTGCACTTTTCTTACTATGGCGGTGCCCTGGGGCGGCTTAACTGGGCTAGTTTGGGGGTGTCCTGCACTCTGGATTTGAATCGTAGTATGTTAGGGACCTACCCTACAGAGGTTATCTGGATATGGTGGGTAGGCCCGTAACCTTGGCCAAGATTATGCTAAAAACCTCTATTGATTGCAAAATTTTATTGCATTTATATATTATTAATAATTTGGAGTTGTGCACCTGAGATTTGTCTGTTTTTGTGCCTGCAATTTGTCTCATCAGGTAGCACCTCCCATTATATATATATTCAGGGTGTGCAGTCCAGAAATCTTTCCCATGTACTCCATTTAATGTGCTTTATTGCACACCTGAGGGAAAGGAGATGCCCTCAGTCTGGATTAGCACCCCTACCTTATTGGTTTAAAAGCATGGAGTCGTGTAATGAATATGCACACTAGTAATAGGCACAATTCTAGGTAAGTCCTACAAGTTTTATATACTGTAGTGCAACTTTGGTTCATTTTTGGGGCGTGGGTCCCCCTGGATTGCCTTTGTTGATCTGTTTCAGGGCATCGCATTATAACACATTTTTCTTTTATAACACATTTTAACCCTTCACTGTTTGTTTATTATATATGTACCTCACTTTTTATTTTCATTCTTTATATGCCGCAGTAGCTGCTCATAACTTTCTGTTTCACACTGCACTTTTCTTACTATGGCGGTGCCCTGGGGCGGCTTAATTGGGCTAGTTTGGGGGTGTCCTGCACTCTGGATTTGAATCATAGTATGTTAGGGACCTACCCTACAGAGGTTATCTGGATATGGTGGGTAGGCCCGTAACCTGGCCAAGATTATGCTAAAAACCTCTATTGATTGCAAAATTTTATTGCATTTATATATTATTAATAATTTGGAGTTGTGCACCTGAGATTTGTCTGTTTTTGTGCCTGCAATTTGTCTCATCAGGTAGCACCTCCCATTATATATATATTCAGGGTGTGCAGTCCAGAAATCTTTCCCATGTACTCCATTTAATGTTCTTTATTGCACACCTGAGGGAAAGGAGATGCACTCAGTCTGGATTAGCACCCCTACCTTATTGGTTTAAAAGCATGGAGTCGTGTAATGAATATGCACACTAGTAATAGGCACAATTCTAGGTAAGTCCTAAAAGTTTTATATACTGTAGTGCAACTTTGGTTCATTTTTGGGGCGTGGGTCCCCCTGGATTGCCTTTGTTGATCTGTTTCAGGGCATCGCATTATAACACATTTTTCTTTTATAACACATTTTAACCCTTCACTGTTTGTTTATTATATATGTACCTCACTTTTTATTTTCATTCTTTATATGCAGCAGTAGCTGCTCCTAGCTATCTCTTTCACACTGCACTTTTCTTACTATGGCGGTGCCTTGGGGTGGCTTAATTGGGCTAGTTTGGGGGTGTCCTGCACTCTGGATTTGAATCGTAGTATGTTAGGGACCTACCCTACAGAGGTTATCTGGATATGGTGGGTAGGCCCGTAACCTTGGCCAAGATTATGCTAAAAACCTCTATTAATTGCAAAATTTTATTGCATTTATATATTATTAATAATTTGGAGTTGTGCACCTGAGATTTGTCTGTTTTTGTGCCTGCAATTTGTCTCATCAGGTAGCACCTCCCATTATATATATATTCAGGGTGTGCAGTCCAGAAATCTTTCCCATATGCTCCATTTAATGTGCTTTATTGCACACCTGAGGGAAAGGAGACGCCCTCAGTCTGGATTAGCACCCCTACCTTATTGGTTTAAAAGCATGGAGTCGTGTAATGAATATGCACACTAGTAATAGGCACAATTATAGGTAAGTCCTACAAGTTTTATATACTGTAGTGGAACTTTGGTTCATTTTAGTGGAGTGGGTCCCCCTGGATTGCCTTTGTTGATCTGTTTCAGGGCATCGCATTATAACACATTTTTCTTTTATAACACATTTTAACCCTTCACTCTTTGTTTATTATATATGTACCTCACTTTTTATTTTCATTCTTTATATGCAGCAGTAGCTGCTCCTAACTATCTCTTTCACACTGCACTTTTCTTACTATGGCGGTGCCCTGGGGCGGCTTAACTGGGCTAGTTTGGGGGTGTCCTGCACTCTGGATTTGAATCGTAGTATGTTAGGGACCTACCCTACAGAGGTTACCTGGATATGGTGGGTAGGCCCGTAACCTTGGCCAAGATTATGCTAAAAACCTCTATTGATTGCAAAATTTTATTGCATTTATATATTATTAATAATTTGGAGTTGTTCACCTGAGATTTGTCTGTTTTTGTGCCTGCAATTTGTCTCATCAGGTAGCACCTCCCATTATATATATATTCAGGGTGTGCAGTCCAGAAATCTTTCCCATATGCTCCATTTAATGTGCTTTATTGCACACCTGAGGGAAAGGAGACGCCCTCAGTCTGGATTAGCACCCCTACCTTATTGGTTTAAAAGCATGGAGTCTTGTAATGAATATGCACACTAGTAATAGGCACAATTCTAGGTAAGTCCTACAAGTTTTATATACTGTAGTGCAACTTTGGTTCATTTTTGGTTTGTGGGTCCCCCTGGATTGCCTTTGTTGATCTGTTTCAGGGCATCGCATTACAACACATTTTTCTTTTATAACACATTTTAACCCTTCACTGTTTGTTTATTATATATGTACCTCACTTTTTATTTTCATTCTTTATATGCAGCAGTAGCTGCTCCTAACTATCTGTTTCACACTGCACTTTTCTTACTATGGCGGTGCCCTGGGGCGGCTTAACTGGGCTAGTTTGGGGGTGTCCTGCACTCTGGATTTGAATCGTAGTATGTTAGGGACCTACCCTACAGAGGTTACCTGGATATGGTGGGTAGGCCCGTAACCTTGGCCAAGATTATGCTAAAAACCTCTATTGATTGCAAAATTTTATTGCATTTATATATTATTAATAATTTGGAGTTGTTCACCTGAGATTTGTCTGTTTTTGTGCCTGCAATTTGTCTCATCAGGTAGCACCTCCCATTATATATATATTCAGGGTGTGCAGTCCAGAAATCTTTCCCATATGCTCCATTTAATGTGCTTTATTGCACACCTGAGGGAAAGGAGACGCCCTCAGTCTGGATTAGCACCCCTACCTTATTGGTTTAAAAGCATGGAGTCTTGTAATGAATATGCACACTAGTAATAGGCACAATTCTAGGTAAGTCCTACAAGTTTTATATACTGTAGTGCAACTTTGGTTCATTTTTGGGGCGTGGGTCCCCCTGGATTGCCTTTGTTGATCTGTTTCAGGGCATCGCACTATAACACATTTTTCTTTTATAACACATTTTAACCCTTCACTGTTTGTTTATTATATATGTACCTCACTTTTTATTTTCATTCTTTATATGCAGCAGTAGCTGCTCCTAACTATCTGTTTCACACTGCACTTTTCTTACTATGGCGGTGCCCTGGGGCGGCTTAACTGGGCTAGTTTGGGGGTGTCCTGCACTCTGGATTTGAATCGTAGTATGTTAGGGACCTACCCTACAGAGGTTATCTGGATATGGTGGGTAGGCCCGTAACCTTGGCCAAGATTATGCTAAAAACCTCTATTGATTGCAAAATTTTATTGCATTTATATATTATTAATAATTTGGAGTTGTGCACCTGAGATTTGTCTGTTTTTGTGCCTGCAATTTGTCTCATCAGGTAGCACCTCCCATTATATATATATTCAGGGTGTGCAGTCCAGAAATCTTTCCCATATGCTCCATTTAATGTGCTTTATTGCACACCTGAGGGAAAGGAGACGCCCTCAGTCTGGATTAGCACCCCTACCTTATTGGTTTAAAAGCATGGAGTCTTGTAATGAATATGCACACTAGTAATAGGCACAATTCTAGGTAAGTCCTACAAGTTTTATATACTGTAGTGCAACTTTGGTTCATTTTTGGGGCGTGGGTCCCCCTGGATTGCCTTTGTTGATCTGTTTCAGGGCATCGCACTATAACACATTTTTCTTTTATAACACATTTTAACCCTTCACTGTTTGTTTATTATATATGTACCTCACTTTTTATTTTCATTCTTTATATGCAGCAGTAGCTGCTCCTAACTATCTGTTTCACACTGCACTTTTCTTACTATGGCGGTGCCCTGGGGCGGCTTAACTGGGCTAGTTTGGGGGTGTCCTGCACTCTGGATTTGAATCGTAGTATGTTAGGGACCTACCCTACAGAGGTTATCTGGATATGGTGGGTAGGCCCGTAACCTTGGCCAAGATTATGCTAAAAACCTCTATTGATTGCAAAATTTTATTGCATTTATATATTATTAATAATTTGGAGTTGTGCACCTGAGATTTGTCTGTTTTTGTGCCTGCAATTTGTCTCATCAGGTAGCACCTCCCATTATATATATATTCAGGGTGTGCAGTCCAGAAATCTTTCCCATATGCTCCATTTAATGTGCTTTATTGCACACCTGAGGGAAAGGAGACGCCCTCAGTCTGGATTAGCACCCCTACCTTATTGGTTTAAAAGCATGGAGTCTTGTAATGAATATGCACACTAGTAATAGGCACAATTCTAGGTAAGTCCTACAAGTTTTATATACTGTAGTGCAACTTTGGTTCATTTTTGGTTCGTGGGTCCCCCTGGATTGCCTTTGTTGATCTGTTTCAGGGCATCGCATTATAACACATTTTTCTTTTATAACACATTTTAACCCTTCACTGTTTGTTTATTATATATGTACCTCACTTTTTATTTTCATTCTTTATATGCAGCAGTAGCTGCTCCTAACTATCTGTTTCACACTGCACTTTTCTTACTATGGCGGTGCCCTGGGGCGGCTTAACTGGGCTAGTTTGGGGGTGTCCTGCACTCTGGATTTGAATCGTAGTATGTTAGGGACCTACCCTACAGAGGTTATCTGGATATGGTGGGTAGGCCCGTAACCTTGGCCAAGATTATGCTAAAAACCTCTATTGATTGCAAAATTTTATTGCATTTATATATTATTAATAATTTGGAGTTGTGCACCTGAGATTTGTCTGTTTTTGTGCCTGCAATTTGTCTCTTCAGGTAGCACCTCCCATTATATATATATTCAGGGTGTGCAGTCCAGAAATCTTTCCATATACTCCATTTAATGTGCTTTATTGCACACCTGAGGGAAAGGAGACACCCTCAGTCCTGATTAGCACCCCTACCTTATTGGTTTAAAAGCATGGAGTCTTGTAATGAATATGCACACTAGTAATAGGCACAATTCTAGGTAAGTCCTACAAGTTTTATATACTGTAGTGCAACTTTGGTTCATTTTTGGGGCGTGGGTCCCCCTGGATTGCCTTTGTTGATCTGTTTCAGGGCATCGCACTATAACACATTTTTCTTTTATAACACATTTTAACCCTTCACTGTTTGTTTATTATATATGTACCTCACTTTTTATTTTCACTCTTTATATGCAGCAGTAGCTGCTCCTATCTGTTTCACACTGCACTTTTCTTACTATGGCGGTGCCCTGGGGCGGCTTAACTGGGTTAGTTTGGGGGTGTCCTGCACTCTGGATTTGAATCGTAGTATGTTAGGGACCTACCCTACAGAGGTTATCTGGATATGGTGGGTAGGCCCGTAACCTTGGCCAAGATTATGCTAAAAACCTCTATTGATTGCAAAATTTTATTGCATTTATATATTATTAATAATTTGGAGTTGTGCACCTGAGATTTGTCTGTTTTTGTGCCTGCAATTTGTCTCATCAGGTAGCACCTCCCATTATATATATATTCAGGGTGTGCAGTCCAGAAATCTTTCCCATGTACTCCATTTAATGTGCTTTATTGCACACCTGAGGGAAAGGAGATGCCCTCAGTCTGGATTAGCACCCCTACCTTATTGGTTTAAAAGCATGGAGTCATGTAATGAATATGCACACTAGTAATAGGCACAATTCTAGGTAAGTCCTAAAAGTTTTATATACTGTAGTGCAACTGTGGTTCATTTTTGGGGCGTGGGTCCCCCTGGATTGCCTTTGTTGATCTGTTTCAGGGCATCGCATTATAACACATTTTTCTTTTATAACACATTTTAACCCTTCACTGTTTGTTTATTATATATGTACCTCACTTTTTATTTTCATTCTTTATATGCCGCAGTAGCTGCTCCTAACTATCTGTTTCACACTGCACTTTTCTTACTATGGCGGTGCCCTGGGGCGGCTTAACTGGGCTAGTTTGGGGGTGTCCTGCACTCTTAATTTGAATCGTAGTATGTTAGGGACCTACCCTACAGATGTTATCTGGATATGGTGGGTAGGCCCGTAACCTTGGCCAAGATTATGCTAAAAACCTCTATTGATTGCAAAATTTTATTGCATTTATATATTATTAATAATTTGGAGTTGTGCACCTGAGATTTGTCTGTTTTTGTGCCTGCAATTTGTCTCATCAGGTAGCACCTCCCATTATATATATATTCAGGGTGTGCAGTCCAGAAATCTTTCCATATACTCCATTTAATGTGCTTTATTGCACACCTGAGGGAAAGGAGACACCCTCAGTCCTGATTAGCACCCCTACCTTATTGGTTTAAAAGCATGGAGTCTTGTAATGAATATGCACACTAGTAATAGGCACAATTTTAGGTAAGTCCTACAAGTTTTATATACTGTAGTGCAACTTTGGTTCATTTTTGGGGCGTGGGTCCCCCTGGATTGCCTTTGTTGATCTGTTTCAGGGCATCGCACTATAACACATTTTTCTTTTATAACACATTTTAACCCTTCACTGTTTGTTTATTATATATGTACCTCACTTTTTATTTTCATTCTTTATATGCAGCAGTAGCTGCTCCTAACTATCTGTTTCACACTGCACTTTTCTTACTATGGCGGTGCCCTGGGGCGGCTTAACTGGGCTAGTTTGGGGGTGTCCTGCACTCTGGATTTGAATCGTAGTATGTTAGGGACCTACCCTACAGAGGTTATCTGGATATGGTGGGTAGGCCCGTAACCTTGGCCAAGATTATGCTAAAAACCTCTATTGATTGCAAAATTTTATTGCATTTATATATTATTAATAATTTGGAGTTGTGCACCTGAGATTTGTCTGTTTTTGTGCCTGCAATTTGTCTCATCAGGTAGCACCTCCCATTATATATATATTCAGGGTGTGCAGTCCAGAAATCTTTCCCATATGCTCCATTTAATGTGCTTTATTGCACACCTGAGGGAAAGGAGACGCCCTCAGTCTGGATTAGCACCCCTACCTTATTGGTTTAAAAGCATGGAGTCTTGTAATGAATATGCACACTAGTAATAGGCACAATTCTAGGTAAGTCCTACAAGTTTTATATACTGTAGTGCAACTTTGGTTCATTTTTGGTTCGTGGGTCCCCCTGGATTGCCTTTGTTGATCTGTTTCAGGGCATCGCATTATAACACATTTTTCTTTTATAACACATTTTAACCCTTCACTGTTTGTTTATTATATATGTACCTCACTTTTTATTTTCATTCTTTATATGCAGCAGTAGCTGCTCCTAACTATCTGTTTCACACTGCACTTTTCTTACTATGGCGGTGCCCTGGGGCGGCTTAAATGGGCTAGTTTGGGGGTGTCCTGCACTCTGGATTTGAATCGTAGTATGTTAGGGACCTACCCTACAGAGGTTATCTGGATATGGTGGGTAGGCCCGTAACCTTGGCCAAGATTATGCTAAAAACCTCTATTGATTGCAAAATTTTATTGCATTTATATATTATTAATAATTTGGAGTTGTGCACCTGAGATTTGTCTGTTTTTGTGCCTGCAATTTGTCTCATCAGGTAGCACCTCCCATTATATATATATTCAGGGTGTGCAGTCCAGAAATCTTTCCCATATGCTCCATTTAATGTGCTTTATTGCACACCTGAGGGAAAGGAGACGCCCTCAGTCTGGATTAGCACCCCTACCTTATTGGTTTAAAAGCATGGAGTCTTGTAATGAATATGCACACTAGTAATAGGCACAATTCTAGGTAAGTCCTACAAGTTTTATATACTGTAGTGCAACTTTGGTTCATTTTTGGTTCGTGGGTCCCCCTGGATTGCCTTTGTTGATCTGTTTCAGGGCATCGCATTATAACACATTTTTCTTTTATAACACATTTTAACCCTTCACTGTTTGTTTATTATATATGTACCTCACTTTTTATTTTCATTCTTTATATGCAGCAGTAGCTGCTCCTAACTATCTGTTTCACACTGCACTTTTCTTACTATGGCGGTGCCCTGGGGCGGCTTAACTGGGCTAGTTTGGGGGTGTCCTGCACTCTGGATTTGAATCGTAGTATGTTAGGGACCTACCCTACAGAGGTTATCTGGATATGGTGGGTAGGCCCGTAACCTTGGCCAAGATTATGCTAAAAACCTCTATTGATTGCAAAATTTTATTGCATTTATATATTATTAATAATTTGGAGTTGTGCACCTGAGATTTGTCTGTTTTTGTGCCTGCAATTTGTCTCTTCAGGTAGCACCTCCCATTATATATATATTCAGGGTGTGCAGTCCAGAAATCTTTCCATATACTCCATTTAATGTGCTTTATTGCACACCTGAGGGAAAGGAGACACCCTCAGTCCTGATTAGCACCCCTACCTTATTGGTTTAAAAGCATGGAGTCTTGTAATGAATATGCACACTAGTAATAGGCACAATTCTAGGTAAGTCCTACAAGTTTTATATACTGTAGTGCAACTTTGGTTCATTTTTGGGGCGTGGGTCCCCCTGGATTGCCTTTGTTGATCTGTTTCAGGGCATCGCACTATAACACATTTTTCTTTTATAACACATTTTAACCCTTCACTGTTTGTTTATTATATATGTACCTCACTTTTTATTTTCACTCTTTATATGCAGCAGTAGCTGCTCCTATCTGTTTCACACTGCACTTTTCTTACTATGGCGGTGCCCTGGGGCGGCTTAACTGGGTTAGTTTGGGGGTGTCCTGCACTCTGGATTTGAATCGTAGTATGTTAGGGACCTACCCTACAGAGGTTATCTGGATATGGTGGGTAGGCCCGTAACCTTGGCCAAGATTATGCTAAAAACCTCTATTGATTGCAAAATTTTATTGCATTTATATATTATTAATAATTTGGAGTTGTGCACCTGAGATTTGTCTGTTTTTGTGCCTGCAATTTGTCTCATCAGGTAGCACCTCCCATTATATATATATTCAGGGTGTGCAGTCCAGAAATCTTTCCCATGTACTCCATTTAATGTGCTTTATTGCACACCTGAGGGAAAGGAGATGCCCTCAGTCTGGATTAGCACCCCTACCTTATTGGTTTAAAAGCATGGAGTCATGTAATGAATATGCACACTAGTAATAGGCACAATTCTAGGTAAGTCCTAAAAGTTTTATATACTGTAGTGCAACTGTGGTTCATTTTTGGGGCGTGGGTCCCCCTGGATTGCCTTTGTTGATCTGTTTCAGGGCATCGCATTATAACACATTTTTCTTTTATAACACATTTTAACCCTTCACTGTTTGTTTATTATATATGTACCTCACTTTTTATTTTCATTCTTTATATGCCGCAGTAGCTGCTCCTAACTATCTGTTTCACACTGCACTTTTCTTACTATGGCGGTGCCCTGGGGCGGCTTAACTGGGCTAGTTTGGGGGTGTCCTGCACTCTTAATTTGAATCGTAGTATGTTAGGGACCTACCCTACAGAGGTTATCTGGATATGGTGGGTAGGCCCGTAACCTTGGCCAAGATTATGCTAAAAACCTCTATTGATTGCAAAATTTTATTGCATTTATATATTATTAATAATTTGGAGTTGTGCACCTGAGATTTGTCTGTTTTTGTGCCTGCAATTTGTCTCATCAGGTAGCACCTCCCATTATATATATATTCAGGGTGTGCAGTCCAGAAATCTTTCCATATACTCCATTTAATGTGCTTTATTGCACACCTGAGGGAAAGGAGACACCCTCAGTCCTGATTAGCACCCCTACCTTATTGGTTTAAAAGCATGGAGTCTTGTAATGAATATGCACACTAGTAATAGGCACAATTCTAGGTAAGTCCTACAAGTTTTATATACTGTAGTGCAACTTTGGTTCATTTTTGGGGCGTGGGTCCCCCTGGATTGCCTTTGTTGATCTGTTTCAGGGCATCGCACTATAACACATTTTTCTTTTATAACACATTTTAACCCTTCACTGTTTGTTTATTATATATGTACCTCACTTTTTATTTTCATTCTTTATATGCAGCAGTAGCTGCTCCTAACTATCTGTTTCACACTGCACTTTTCTTACTATGGCGGTGCCCTGGGGCGGCTTAACTGGGCTAGTTTGGGGGTGTCCTGCACTCTGGATTTGAATCGTAGTATGTTAGGGACCTACCCTACAGAGGTTATCTGGATATGGTGGGTAGGCCTGTAACCTTGGCCAAGATTATGCTAAAAACCTCTATTGATTGCAAAATTTTATTGCATTTATATATTATTAATAATTTGGAGTTGTGCACCTGAGATTTGTCTGTTTTTGTGCCTGCAATTTGTCTCATCAGGTAGCACCTCCCATTATATATATATTCAGGGTGTGCAGTCCAGAAATCTTTCCCATATGCTCCATTTAATGTGCTTTATTGCACACCTGAGGGAAAGGAGACGCCCTCAGTCTGGATTAGCACCCCTACCTTATTGGTTTAAAAGCATGGAGTCTTGTAATGAATATGCACACTAGTAATAGGCACAATTCTAGGTAAGTCCTACAAGTTTTATATACTGTAGTGCAACTTTGGTTCATTTTTGGTTCGTGGGTCCCCCTGGATTGCCTTTGTTGATCTGTTTCAGGGCATCGCATTATAACACATTTTTCTTTTATAACACATTTTAACCCTTCACTGTTTGTTTATTATATATGTACCTCACTTTTTATTTTCATTCTTTATATGCAGCAGTAGCTGCTCCTAACTATCTGTTTCACACTGCACTTTTCTTACTATGGCGGTGCCCTGGGGCGGCTTAACTGGGCTAGTTTGGGGGTGTCCTGCACTCTGGATTTGAATCGTAGTATGTTAGGGACCTACCCTACAGAGGTTATCTGGATATGGTGGGTAGGCCCGTAACCTTGGCCAAGATTATGCTAAAAACCTCTATTGATTGCAAAATTTTATTGCATTTATATATTATTAATAATTTGGAGTAGGGGTGAGCGGGTTCGGTTTTACTCGGATTTACTCGGATCTTTAAACGGCATTTTATTGGCTATCGCCTATCATGTGTTTTGGATAGCCAATATAATAAATCCGAATTTGCGGTAAAGTGGCGATAAGAACCGAGTAAATCCGAGTAAAACCGAGCCTGCACATCCCTAATTTGGAGTTGTGCACCTGAGATTTGTCTGTTTTTGTGCCTGCAATTTGTCTCTTCAGGTAGCACCTCCCATTATATATATATTCAGGGTGTGCAGTCCAGAAATCTTTCCATATACTCCATTTAATGTGCTTTATTGCACACCTGAGGGAAAGGAGACACCCTCAGTCCTGATTAGCACCCCTACCTTATTGGTTTAAAAGCATGGAGTCTTGTAATGAATATGCACACTAGTAATAGGCACAATTCTAGGTAAGTCCTACAAGTTTTATATACTGTAGTGCAACTTTGGTTCATTTTTGGGGCGTGGGTCCCCCTGGATTGCCTTTGTTGATCTGTTTCAGGGCATCGCACTATAACACATTTTTCTTTTATAACACATTTTAACCCTTCACTCTTTGTTTATTATATATGTACCTCACTTTTTATTTTCACTCTTTATATGCAGCAGTAGCTGCTCCTATCTGTTTCACACTGCACTTTTCTTACTATGGCGGTGCCCTGGGGCGGCTTAACTGGGTTAGTTTGGGGGTGTCCTGCACTCTGGATTTGAATCGTAGTATGTTAGGGACCTACCCTACAGAGGTTATCTGGATATGGTGGGTAGGCCCGTAACCTTGGCCAAGATTATGCTAAAAACCTCTATTGATTGCAAAATTTTATTGCATTTATATATTATTAATAATTTGGAGTTGTGCACCTGAGATTTGTCTGTTTTTGTGCCTGCAATTTGTCTCATCAGGTAGCACCTCCCATTATATATATATTCAGGGTGTGCAGTCCAGAAATCTTTCCCATGTACTCCATTTAATGTGCTTTATTGCACACCTGAGGGAAAGGAGATGCCCTCAGTCTGGATTAGCACCCCTACCTTATTGGTTTAAAAGCATGGAGTCATGTAATGAATATGCACACTAGTAATAGGCACAATTCTAGGTAAGTCCTAAAAGTTTTATATACTGTAGTGCAACTGTGGTTCATTTTTGGGGCGTGGGTCCCCCTGGATTGCCTTTGTTGATCTGTTTCAGGGCATCGCATTATAACACATTTTTCTTTTATAACACATTTTAACCCTTCACTGTTTGTTTATTATATATGTACCTCACTTTTTATTTTCATTCTTTATATGCCGCAGTAGCTGCTCCTAACTATCTGTTTCACACTGCACTTTTCTTACTATGGCGGTGCCCTGGGGCGGCTTAACTGGGCTAGTTTGGGGGTGTCCTGCACTCTTAATTTGAATCGTAGTATGTTAGGGACCTACCCTACAGAGGTTATCTGGATATGGTGGGTAGGCCCGTAACCTTGGCCAAGATTATGCTAAAAACCTCTATTGATTGCAAAATTTTATTGCATTTATATATTATTAATAATTTGGAGTTGTGCACCTGAGATTTGTCTGTTTTTGTGCCTGCAATTTGTCTCATCAGGTAGCACCTCCCATTATATATATATTCAGGGTGTGCAGTCCAGAAATCTTTCCATATACTCCATTTAATGTGCTTTATTGCACACCTGAGGGAAAGGAGACACCCTCAGTCCTGATTAGCACCCCTACCTTATTGGTTTAAAAGCATGGAGTCTTGTAATGAATATGCACACTAGTAATAGGCACAATTCTAGGTAAGTCCTACAAGTTTTATATACTGTAGTGCAACTTTGGTTCATTTTTGGGGCGTGGGTCCCCCTGGATTGCCTTTGTTGATCTGTTTCAGGGCATCGCACTATAACACATTTTTCTTTTATAACACATTTTAACCCTTCACTGTTTGTTTATTATATATGTACCTCACTTTTTA
The DNA here is from genome assembly GCA_031769625.1 of Taudactylus pleione. Classification (NCBI taxonomy): domain Eukaryota; kingdom Metazoa; phylum Chordata; class Amphibia; order Anura; family Myobatrachidae; genus Taudactylus; species Taudactylus pleione. The sequence goes on along the minus strand of JAUIMM010001588.1, from coordinate 952,760 downwards.
TTTTCATTCTTTATATGCAGCAGTAGCTGCTCCTAACTATCTGTTTCACACTGCACTTTTCTTACTATGGCGGTGCCCTGGGGCGGTTTAACTGGGTTAGTTTGGGGGTGTCCTGCACTCTGGATTTGAATCGTAGTATGTTAGGGACCTACCCTACAGAGGTTATCTGGATATGGTGGGTAGGCCCGTAACCTTGGCCAAGATTATGCTAAAAACCTCTATTGATTGCAAAATTTTATTGCATTTATATATTATTAATAATTTGGAGTTGTGCACCTGAGATTTGTCTGTTTTTGTGCCTGCAATTTGTCTCATCAGGTAGCACCTCCCATTATATATATATTCAGGGTGTGCAGTCCAGAAATCTTTCCCATATGCTCCATTTAATGTGCTTTATTGCACACCTGAGGGAAAGGAGACGCCCTCAGTCTGGATTAGCACCCCTACCTTATTGGTTTAAAAGCATGGAGTCTTGTAATGAATATGCACACTAGTAATAGGCACAATTCTAGGTAAGTCCTACAAGTTTTATATACTGTAGTGCAACTTTGGTTCATTTTTGGTTCGTGGGTCCCCCTGGATTGCCTTTGTTGATCTGTTTCAGGGCATCGCATTATAACACATTTTTCTTTTATAACACATTTTAACCCTTCACTGTTTGTTTATTATATATGTACCTCACTTTTTATTTTCATTCTTTATATGCAGCAGTAGCTGCTCCTAACTATCTGTTTCACACTGCACTTTTCTTACTATGGCGGTGCCCTGGGGCGGCTTAACTGGGCTAGTTTGGGGGTGTCCTGCACTCTGGATTTGAATCGTAGTATGTTAGGGACCTACCCTACAGAGGTTATCTGGATATGGTGGGTAGGCCCGTAACCTTGGCCAAGATTATGCTAAAAACCTCTATTGATTGCAAAATTTTATTGCATTTATATATTATTAATAATTTGGAGTAGGGGTGAGCGGGTTCGGTTTTACTCGGATTTACTCGGATCTTTAAACGGCATTTTATTGGCTATCGCCTATCATGTGTTTTGGATAGCCAATATAATAAATCCGAATTTGCGGTAAAGTGGCGATAAGAACCGAGTAAATCCGAGTAAAACCGAGCCTGCACATCCCTAATTTGGAGTTGTGCACCTGAGATTTGTCTGTTTTTGTGCCTGCAATTTGTCTCTTCAGGTAGCACCTCCCATTATATATATATTCAGGGTGTGCAGTCCAGAAATCTTTCCATATACTCCATTTAATGTGCTTTATTGCACACCTGAGGGAAAGGAGACACCCTCAGTCCTGATTAGCACCCCTACCTTATTGGTTTAAAAGCATGGAGTCTTGTAATGAATATGCACACTAGTAATAGGCACAATTCTAGGTAAGTCCTACAAGTTTTATATACTGTAGTGCAACTTTGGTTCATTTTTGGGGCGTGGGTCCCCCTGGATTGCCTTTGTTGATCTGTTTCAGGGCATCGCACTATAACACATTTTTCTTTTATAACACATTTTAACCCTTCACTCTTTGTTTATTATATATGTACCTCACTTTTTATTTTCACTCTTTATATGCAGCAGTAGCTGCTCCTATCTGTTTCACACTGCACTTTTCTTACTATGGCGGTGCCCTGGGGCGGCTTAACTGGGTTAGTTTGGGGGTGTCCTGCACTCTGGATTTGAATCGTAGTATGTTAGGGACCTACCCTACAGAGGTTATCTGGATATGGTGGGTAGGCCCGTAACCTTGGCCAAGATTATGCTAAAAACCTCTATTGATTGCAAAATTTTATTGCATTTATATATTATTAATAATTTGGAGTTGTGCACCTGAGATTTGTCTGTTTTTGTGCCTGCAATTTGTCTCATCAGGTAGCACCTCCCATTATATATATATTCAGGGTGTGCAGTCCAGAAATCTTTCCCATGTACTCCATTTAATGTGCTTTATTGCACACCTGAGGGAAAGGAGATGCCCTCAGTCTGGATTAGCACCCCTACCTTATTGGTTTAAAAGCATGGAGTCATGTAATGAATATGCACACTAGTAATAGGCACAATTCTAGGTAAGTCCTAAAAGTTTTATATACTGTAGTGCAACTGTGGTTCATTTTTGGGGCGTGGGTCCCCCTGGATTGCCTTTGTTGATCTGTTTCAGGGCATCGCATTATAACACATTTTTCTTTTATAACACATTTTAACCCTTCACTGTTTGTTTATTATATATGTACCTCACTTTTTATTTTCATTCTTTATATGCCGCAGTAGCTGCTCCTAACTATCTGTTTCACACTGCACTTTTCTTACTATGGCGGTGCCCTGGGGCGGCTTAACTGGGCTAGTTTGGGGGTGTCCTGCACTCTTAATTTGAATCGTAGTATGTTAGGGACCTACCCTACAGAGGTTATCTGGATATGGTGGGTAGGCCCGTAACCTTGGCCAAGATTATGCTAAAAACCTCTATTGATTGCAAAATTTTATTGCATTTATATATTATTAATAATTTGGAGTTGTGCACCTGAGATTTGTCTGTTTTTGTGCCTGCAATTTGTCTCATCAGGTAGCACCTCCCATTATATATATATTCAGGGTGTGCAGTCCAGAAATCTTTCCATATACTCCATTTAATGTGCTTTATTGCACACCTGAGGGAAAGGAGACACCCTCAGTCCTGATTAGCACCCCTACCTTATTGGTTTAAAAGCATGGAGTCTTGTAATGAATATGCACACTAGTAATAGGCACAATTCTAGGTAAGTCCTACAAGTTTTATATACTGTAGTGCAACTTTGGTTCATTTTTGGGGCGTGGGTCCCCCTGGATTGCCTTTGTTGATCTGTTTCAGGGCATCGCACTATAACACATTTTTCTTTTATAACACATTTTAACCCTTCACTGTTTGTTTATTATATATGTACCTCACTTTTTATTTTCATTCTTTATATGCAGCAGTAGCTGCTCCTAACTATCTGTTTCACACTGCACTTTTCTTACTATGGCGGTGCCCTGGGGCGGTTTAACTGGGTTAGTTTGGGGGTGTCCTGCACTCTGGATTTGAATCGTAGTATGTTAGGGACCTACCCTACAGAGGTTATCTGGATATGGTGGGTAGGCCCGTAACCTTGGCCAAGATTATGCTAAAAACCTCTATTGATTGCAAAATTTTATTGCATTTATATATTATTAATAATTTGGAGTTGTGCACCTGAGATTTGTCTGTTTTTGTGCCTGCAATTTGTCTCATCAGGTAGCACCTCCCATTATATATATATTCAGGGTGTGCAGTCCAGAAATCTTTCCCAAGTACTCCATTTAATATGCTTTATTGCACACCTGAGGGAAAGGAGATGCCCTCAGTCTGGATTAGCACCCCTACCTTATTGGTTTAAAAGCATGGAGTCGTGTAATGAATATGCACACTAGTAATAGGCACAATTCTAGGTAAGTCCTACAAGTTTTATATACTGTAGTGCAACTTTGGTTCATTTTTGGGGCGTGGGTCCCCCTGGATTGCCTTTGTTGATCTGTTTCAGGGCATCGCATTATAACACATTTTTCTTTTATAACACATTTTAACCCTTCACTGTTTGTTTATTATATATGTACCTCACTTTTTATTTTCATTCTTTATATGCCGCAGTAGCTGCTCCTAACTATCTGTTTCACACTGCACTTTTCTTACTATGGCGGTGCCCTGGGGCGGCTTAACTGGGCTAGTTTGGGGGTGTCCTGCACTCTGGATTTGAATCGTAGTATGTTAGGGACCTACCCTACAGAGGTTATCTGGATATGGTGGGTAGGCCCGTAACCTTGGCCAAGATTATGCTAAAAACCTCTATTGATTGCAAAATTTTATTGCATTTATATATTATTAATAATTTGGAGTTGTGCACCTGAGATTTGTCTGTTTTTGTGCCTGCAATTTGTCTCATCAGGTAGCACCTCCCATTATATATATATTCAGGGTGTGCAGTCCAGAAATCTTTCCCATGTACTCCATTTAATGTGCTTTATTGCACACCTGAGGGAAAGGAGATGCCCTCAGTCTGGATTAGCACCCCTACCTTATTGGTTTAAAAGCATGGAGTCGTGTAATGAATATGCACACTAGTAATAGGCACAATTCTAGGTAAGTCCTACAAGTTTTATATACTGTAGTGCAACTTTGGTTCATTTTTGGGGCGTGGGTCCCCCTGGATTGCCTTTGTTGATCTGTTTCAGGGCATCGCATTATAACACATTTTTCTTTTATAACACATTTTAACCCTTCACTGTTTGTTTATTATATATGTACCTCACTTTTTATTTTCATTCTTTATATGCAGCAGTAGCTGCTCCTAGCTATCTCTTTCACACTGCACTTTTCTTACTATGGCGGTGCCTTGGGGTGGCTTAATTGGGCTAGTTTGGGGGTGTCCTGCACTCTGGATTTGAATCGTAGTATGTTAGGGACCTACCCTACAGAGGTTATCTGGATATGGTGGGTAGGCCCGTAACCTTGGCCAAGATTATGCTAAAAACCTCTATTGATTGCAAAATTTTATTGCATTTATATATTATTAATAATTTGGAGTTGTGCACCTGAGATTTGTCTGTTTTTGTGCCTGCAATTTGTCTCATCAGGTAGCACCTCCCATTATATATATATTCAGGGTGTGCAGTCCAGAAATCTTTCCCATATGCTCCATTTAATGTGCTTTATTGCACACCTGAGGGAAAGGAGACGCCCTCAGTCTGGATTAGCACCCCTACCTTATTGGTTTAAAAGCATGGAGTCTTGTAATGAATATGCACACTAGTAATAGGCACAATTCTAGGTAAGTCCTACAAGTTTTATATACTGTAGTGCAACTTTGGTTCATTTTTGGTTCGTGGGTCCCCCTGGATTGCCTTTGTTGATCTGTTTCAGGGCATCGCATTATAACACATTTTTCTTTTATAACACATTTTAACCCTTCACTGTTTGTTTATTATATATGTACCTCACTTTTTATTTTCATTCTTTATATGCCGCAGTAGCTGCTCCTAACTATCTGTTTCACACTGCACTTTTCTTACTATGGCGGTGCCCTGGGGCGGCTTAACTGGGCTAGTTTGGGGGTGTCCTGCACTCTGGATTTGAATCATAGTATGTTAGGGACCTACCCTACAGAGGTTATCTGGATATGGTGGGTAGGCCCGTAACCTTGGCCAAGATTATGCTAAAAACCTCTATTGATTGCAAAATTTTATTGCATTTATATATTATTAATAATTTGGAGTTGTGCACCTGAGATTTGTCTGTTTTTGTGCCTGCAATTTGTCTCATCAGGTAGCACCTCCCATTATATATATATTCAGGGTGTGCAGTCCAGAAATCTTTCCCATATGCTCCATTTAATGTGCTTTATTGCACACCTGAGGGAAAGGAGACGCCCTCAGTCTGGATTAGCACCCCTACCTTATTGGTTTAAAAGCATGGAGTCGTGTAATGAATATGCACACTAGTAATAGGCACAATTCTAGGTAAGTCCTACAAGTTTTATATACTGTAGTGCAACTTTGGTTCATTTTAGTGGAGTGGGTCCCCCTGGATTGCCTTTGTTGATCTGTTTCAGGGCATCGCATTATAACACATTTTTCTTTTATAATACATTTTAACCCTTCACTGTTTGTTTATTATATATGTACCTCACTTTTTATTTTCATTCTTTATATGCAGCAGTAGCTGCTCCTAACTATCTCTTTCACACTGCACTTTTCTTACTATGGCGGTGCCCTGGGGCGGCTTAACTGGGCTAGTTTGGGGGTGTCCTGCACTCTGGATTTGAATCGTAGTATGTTAGGGACCTACCCTACAGAGGTTACCTGGATATGGTGGGTAGGCCCGTAACCTTGGCCAAGATTATGCTAAAAACCTCTATTGATTGCAAAATTTTATTGCATTTATATATTATTAATAATTTGGAGTTGTTCACCTGAGATTTGTCTGTTTTTGTGCCTGCAATTTGTCTCATCAGGTAGCACCTCCCATTATATATATATTCAGGGTGTGCAGTCCAGAAATCTTTCGATATACTCCATTTAATGTGCTTTATTGCACACCTGAGGGAATGGAGACACCCTCAGTCTGGATTAGCACCCCTACCTTATTGGTTTAAAAGCATGGAGTCTTGTAATGAATATGCACACTAGTAATAGGCACAATTCTAGGTAAGTCCTACAAGTTTTATATACTGTAGTGCAACTTTGGTTCATTTTTGGTTCGTGGGTCCCCCTGGATTGCCTTTGTTGATCTGTTTCAGGGCATCGCATTATAACACATTTTTCTTTTATAACACATTTTAACCCTTCACTGTTTGTTTATTATATATGTACCTCACTTTTTATTTTCATTCTTTATATGCAGCAGTAGCTGCTCCTAACTATCTGTTTCACACTGCACTTTTCTTACTATGGCGGTGCCCTGGGGCGGCTTAACTGGGCTAGTTTGGGGGTGTCCTGCACTCTGGATTTGAATCGTAGTATGTTAGGGACCTACCCTACAGAGGTTATCTGGATATGGTGGGTAGGCCCGTAACCTTGGCCAAGATTATGCTAAAAACCTCTATTGATTGCAAAATTTTATTGCATTTATATATTATTAATAATTTGGAGTTGTGCACCTGAGATTTGTCTGTTTTTGTGCCTGCAATTTGTCTCATCAGGTCGCACCTCCCATTATATATATATTCAGGGTGTGCAGTCCAGAAATCTTTCCATATACTCCATTTAATGTGCTTTATTGCACACCTGAGGGAAAGGAGACACCCTCAGTCCTGATTAGCACCCCTACCTTATTGGTTTAAAAGCATGGAGTCTTGTAATGAATATGCACACTAGTAATAGGCACAATTCTAGGTAAGTCCTACAAGTTTTATATACTGTAGTGCAACTTTGGTTCATTTTTGGGGCGTGGGTCCCCCTGGATTGCCTTTGTTGATCTGTTTCAGGGCATCGCATTATAACACATTTTTCTTTTATAACACATTTTAACCCTTCACTGTTTGTTTATTATATATGTACCTCACTTTTTATTTTCATTCTTTATATGCAGCAGTAGCTGCTCCTAGCTATCTCTTTCACACTGCACTTTTCTTACTATGGCGGTGCCTTGGGGTGGCTTAATTGGGCTAGTTTGGGGGTGTCCTGCACTCTGGATTTGAATCGTAGTATGTTAGGGACCTACCCTACAGATGTTATCTGGATATGGTGGGTAGGCCCGTAACCTTGGCCAAGATTATGCTAAAAACCTCTATTGATTGCAAAATTTTATTGCATTTATATATTATTAATAATTTGGAGTTGTGCACCTGAGATTTGTCTGCTTTTGTGCCTGCAATTTGTCTCATCAGGTAGCACCTCCCATTATATATATATTCAGGGTGTGCAGTCCAGAAATCTTTCCCATATGCTCCATTTAATGTGCTTTATTGCACACCTGAGGGAAAGGAGATGCCCTCAGTCTGGATTAGCACCCCTACCTTATTGGTTTAAAAGCATGGAGTCTTGTAATGAATATGCACACTAGTAATAGGCACAATTCTAGGTAAGTCCTACAAGTTTTATATACTGTAGTGCAACTTTGGTTCATTTTTGGTTTGTGGGTCCCCCTGGATTGCCTTTGTTGATCTGTTTCAGGGCATCGCATTATAACACATTTTTCTTTTATAACACATTTTAACCCTTCACTGTTTGTTTATTATATATGTACCTCACTTTTTATTTTCATTCTTTATATGCAGCAGTAGCTGCTCCTAACTATCTATTTCACACTGCACTTTTCTTACTATGGCGGTGCCCTGGGGCGGCTTAACTGGGCTAGTTTGGGGGTGTCCCGCACTCTGGATTTGAATCGTAGTATGTTAGGGACCTACCCTACAGAGGTTACCTGGATATGGTGGGTAGGCCCGTAACCTTGGCCTAGATTATGCTAAAAACCTCTATTGATTGCAAAATTTTATTGCATTTATATATTATTAATAATTTGGAGTTGTTCACCTGAGATTTGTCTGTTTTTGTGCCTGCAATTTGTCTCATCAGGTAGCACCTCCCATTATATATATATATTCAGGGTGTGCAGTCCAGAAATCTTTCCCTATACTCCATTTAATGTGCTTTATTGCACACCTGAGGGAATGGAGACACCCTCAGTCTGGATTAGCACCCCTACCTTATTGGTTTAAAAGCATGGAGTCTTGTAATGAATATGCACACTAGTAATAGGCACAATTCTAGGTAAGTCCTACAAGTTTTATATACTGTAGTGCAACTTTGGTTCATTTTTGGTTCGTGGGTCCCCCTGGATTGCCTTTGTTGATCTGTTTCAGGGCATCGCATTATAACACATTTTTCTTTTATAACACATTTTAACCCTTCACTGTTTGTTTATTATATATGTACCTCACTTTTTATTTTCATTCTTTATATGCCGCAGTAGCTGCTCCTAACTATCTGTTTCACACTGCACTTTTCTTACTATGGCGGTGCCCTGGGGCGGCTTAACTGGGCTAGTTTGGGGGTGTCCTGCACTCTGGATTTGAATCGTAGTATGTTAGGGACCTACCCTACAGAGGTTATCTGGATATGGTGGGTAGGCCCGTAACCTTGGCCAAGATTATGCTAAAAACCTCTATTGATTGCAAAATTTTATTGCATTTATATATTATTAATAATTTGGAGTTGTGCACCTGAGATTTGTCTGTTTTTGTGCCTGCAATTTGTCTCATCAGGTAGCACCTCCCATTATATATATATTCAGGGTGTGCAGTCCAGAAATCTTTCCCATGTACTCCATTTAATGTGCTTTATTGCACACCTGAGGGAAAGGAGATGCCCTCAGTCTGGATTAGCACCCCTACCTTATTGGTTTAAAAGCATGGAGTCGTGTAATGAATATGCACACTAGTAATAGGCACAATTCTAGGTAAGTCCTACAAGTTTTATATACTGTAGTGCAACTTTGGTTCATTTTTGGGGCGTGGGTCCCCCTGGATTGCCTTTGTTGATCTGTTTCAGGGCATCGCATTATAACACATTTTTATTTTATAACACATTTTAACCCTTCACTGTTTGTTTATTATATATGTACCTCACTTTTTATTTTCATTCTTTATATGCAGCAGTAGCTGCTCCTAGCTATCTCTTTCACACTGCACTTTTCTTACTATGGCGGTGCCTTGGGCTGGCTTAATTGGGCTAGTTTGGGGGTGTCCTGCACTCTGGATTTGAATCGTAGTATGTTAGGGACCTACCCTACAGAGGTTATCTGGATATGGTGGGTAGGCCCGTAACCTTGGCCAAGATTATGCTAAAAACCTCTATTGATTGCAAAATTTTATTGCATTTATATATTATTAATAATTTGGAGTTGTGCACCTGAGATTTGTCTGTTTTTGTGCCTGCAATTTGTCTCATCAGGTAGCACCTCCCATTATATATATATTCAGGGTGTGCAGTCCAGAAATCTTTCCCATATGCTCCATTTAATGTGCTTTATTGCACACCTGAGGGAAAGGAGACGCCCTCAGTCTGGATTAGCACCCCTACCTTATTGGTTTAAAAGCATGGAGTCTTGTAATGAATATGCACACTAGTAATAGGCACAATTCTAGGTAAGTCCTACAAGTTTTATATACTGTAGTGCAACTTTGGTTCATTTTTGGTTCGTGGGTCCCCCTGGATTGCCTTTGTTGATCTGTTTCAGGGCATCGCATTATAACACATTTTTCTTTTATAACACATTTTAACCCTTCACTGTTTGTTTATTATATATGTACCTCACTTTTTATTTTCATTCTTTATATCCAGCAGTAGCTGCTCCTAACTATCTGTTTCACACTGCACTTTTCTTACTATGGCGGTGCCCTGGGGTGGCTTAACTGGGCTAGTTTGGGGGTGTCCTGCACTCTGGATTTGAAACGTAGTATGTTAGGGACCTACCCTACAGAGGTTATCTGGATATGGTGGGTAGGCCCGTAACCTTGGCCAAGATTATGCTAAAAACCTCTATTGATTGCAAAATTTTATTGCATTTATATATTATTAATAATTTGGAGTTGTGCACCTGAGATTTGTCTGTTTTTGTGCCTGCAATTTGTCTCATCAGGTAGCACCACCCATTATATATATATTCAGGGTGTGCAGTCCAGAAATCTTTCCATATACTCCATTTAATGTGCTTTATTGCACACCTGAGGGAAAGGAGACACCCTCAGTCCTGATTAGCACCCCTACCTTATTGGTTTAAAAGCATGGAGTCTTGTAATGAATATGCACACTAGTAATAGGCACAATTCTAGGTAAGTCCTACAAGTTTTATATACTGTAGTGCAACTTTGGTTCATTTTTGGTTCGTGGGTCCCCCTGGATTGCCTTTGTTGATCTGTTTCAGGGCATCGCATTATAACACATTTTTCTTTTATAACACATTTTAACCCTTCACTGTTTGTTTATTATATATGTACCTCACTTTTTATTTTCATTCTTTATATCCAGCAGTAGCTGCTCCTAACTATCTGTTTCACACTGCACTTTTCTTACTATGGCGGTGCCCTGGGGTGGCTTAACTGGGCTAGTTTGGGGGTGTCCTGCACTCTGGATTTGAAACGTAGTATGTTAGGGACCTACCCTACAGAGGTTATCTGGATATGGTGGGTAGGCCCGTAACCTTGGCCAAGATTATGCTAAAAACCTCTATTGATTGCAAAATTTTATTGCATTTATATATTATTAATAATTTGGAGTTGTGCACCTGAGATTTGTCTGTTTTTGTGCCTGCAATTTGTCTCATCAGGTAGCACCACCCATTATATATATATTCAGGGTGTGCAGTCCAGAAATCTTTCCATATACTCCATTTAATGTGCTTTATTGCACACCTGAGGGAAAGGAGACACCCTCAGTCCTGATTAGCACCCCTACCTTATTGGTTTAAAAGCATGGAGTCTTGTAATGAATATGCACACTAGTAATAGGCACAATTCTAGGTAAGTCCTACAAGTTTTATATACTGTAGTGCAACTTTGGTTCATTTTTGGGGCGTGGGTCCCCCTGGATTGCCTTTGTTGATCCGTTTCAGGGCATCGCACTATAACACATTTTTCTTTTATAACACATTTTAACCCTTCACTGTTTGTTTATTATATATGTACCTCACTTTTTATTTTCATTCTTTATATGCAGCAGTAGCTGCTCCTAACTATCTGTTTCACACTGCACTTTTCTTACTATGGCGGTGCCCTGGGGCAGCTTAACTGGGCTAGTTTGGGGGTGTCCTGCACTCTGGATTTGAATCGTAGTATGTTAGGGACCTACCCTACAGAGGTTATCTGGATATGGTGGGTAGGCCCGTAACCTTGGCCAAGATTATGCTAAAAACCTCTATTGATTGCAAAATTTTATTGCATTTATATATTATTAATAATTTGGAGTTGTGCACCTGAGATTTGTCTGTTTTTGTGCCTGCAATTTGTCTCATCAGGTAGCACCTCCCATTATATATATATTCAGGGTGTGCAGTCCAGAAATCTTTCCCATATGCTCCATTTAATGTGCTTTATTGCACACCTGAGGGAAAGGAGACGCCCTCAGTCTGGATTAGCACCCCTACCTTATTGGTTTAAAAGCATGGAGTCGTGTAATGAATATGCACACTAGTAATAGGCACAATTCTAGGTAAGTCCTACAAGTTTTATATACTGTAGTGCAACTTTGGTTCATTTTTGGTTCGTGGGTCCCCCTGGATTGCCTTTGTTGATCTGTTTCAGGGCATCGCATTATAACACATTTTTCTTTTATAACACATTTTAACCCTTCACTCTTTGTTTATTATATATGTACCTCACTTTTTATTTTCATTCTTTATATGCAGCAGTAGCTGCTCCTAACTATCTGTTTCACACTGCACTTTTCTTACTATGGCGGTGCCCTGGGGCGGCTTAACTGGGCTAGTTTGGGGGTGTCCTGCACTCTGGATTTGAATCGTAGTATGTTAGGGACCTACCCTACAGAGGTTATCTGGATATGGTGGGTAGGCCCGTAACCTTGGCCAAGATTATGCTAAAAACCTCTATTGATTGCAAAATTTTATTGCATTTATATATTATTAATAATTTGGAGTTGTGCACCTGAGATTTGTCTGTTTTTGTGCCTGCAATTTGTCTCATCAGGTAGCACCTCCCATTATATATATATTCAGGGTGTGCAGTCCAGAAATCTTTCCATATACTCCATTTAATGTGCTTTATTGCACACCTGAGGGAAAGGAGACACCCTCAGTCCTGATTAGCACCCCTACCTTATTGGTTTAAAAGCATGGAGTCTTGTAATGAATATGCACACTAGTAATAGGCACAATTCTAGGTAAGTCCTACAAGTTTTATATACTGTAGTGCAACTTTGGTTCATTTTAGTGGAGTGGGTCCCCCTGGATTGCCTTTGTTGATCTGTTTCAGGGCATCGCATTATAACACATTTTTCTTTTATAACACATTTTAACCCTTCACTGTTTGTTTATTATATATGTACCTCACTTTTTATTTTCATTCTTTATATGCCGCAGTAGCTGCTCCTAACTATCTGTTTCACACTGCACTTTTTTTACTATGGCGGTGCCCTGGGGCGGCTTAACTGGGCTAGTTTGGGGGTGTCCTGCACTCTGGATTTGAATCGTAGTATGTTAGGGACCTACCCTACAGAGGTTATCTGGATATGGTGGGTAGGCCCGTAACCTTGGCCAAGATTATGCTAAAAACCTCTATTGATTGCAAAATTTTATTGCATTTATATATTATTAATAATTTGGAGTTGTGCACCTGAGATTTGTCTGTTTTTGTGCCTGCAATTTGTCTCATCAGGTAGCACCTCCCATTATATATATATTCAGGGTGTGCAGTCCAGAAATCTTTCCCATGTACTCCATTTAATGTGCTTTATTGCACACCTGAGGGAAAGGAGATGCCCTCAGTCTGGATTAGCACCCCTACCTTATTGGTTTAAAAGCATGGAGTCGTGTAATGAATATGCACACTAGTAATAGGCACAATTCTAGGTAAGTCCTACAAGTTTTATATACTGTAGTGCAACTTTGGTTCATTTTTGGGGCGTGGGTCCCCCTGGATTGCCTTTGTTGATCTGTTTCAGGGCATCGCATTATAACACATTTTTCTTTTATAACACATTTTAACCCTTCACTCTTTGTTTATTATATATGTACCTCACTTTTTATTTTCATTCTTTATATGCAGCAGTAGCTGCTCCTAACTATCTCTTTCACACTGCACTTTTCTTACTATGGCGGTGCCCTGGGGCGGCTTACCTTGGCTAGTTTGGGGGTGTCCTGCACTCTGGATTTGAATCGTAGTATGTTAGGGACCTACCCTACAGAGGTTACCTGGATATGGTGGGTAGGCCCGTAACCTTGGCCAAGATTATGCTAAAAACCTCTATTGATTGCAAAATTTTATTGCATTTATATATTATTAATAATTTGGAGTTGTTCACCTGAGATTTGTCTGTTTTTGTGCCTGCAATTTGTCTCATCAGGTAGCACCTCCCATTATATATATATTCAGGGTGTGCAGTCCAGAAATCTTTCCCATATGCTCCATTTAATGTGCTTTATTGCACACCTGAGGGAAAGGAGACGCCCTCAGTCTGGATTAGCAACCCTACCTTATTGGTTTAAAAGCATGGAGTCTTGTAATGAATATGCACACTAGTAATAGGCACAATTCTAGGTAAGTCCTACAAGTTTTATATACTGTAGTGCAACTTTGGTTCATTTTTGGTTCGTGGGTCCCCCTGGATTGCCTTTGTTGATCTGTTTCAGGGCATCGCATTATAACACATTTTTCTTTTATAACACATTTTAACCCTTCACTGTTTGTTTATTATATATGTACCTCACTTTTTATTTTCATTCTTTATATGCAGCAGTAGCAGCTCCTAACTATCTGTTTCACACTGCACTTTTCTTACTATGGCGGTGCCCTGGGGCGGCTTAACTGGGCTAGTTTGGGGGTGTCCTGCACTCTGGATTTGAATCATAGTATGTTAGGGACCTACCCTACAGAGGTTATCTGGATATGGTGGGTAGGCCCGTAACCTTGGCCAAGATTATGCTAAAAACCTCTATTGATTGCAAAATTTTATTGCATTTATATATTATTAATAATTTGGAGTTGTGCACCTGAGATTTGTCTGTTTTTGTGCCTGCAATTTGTCTCATCAGGTAGCACCTCCCATTATATATATATTCAGGGTGTGCAGTCCAGAAATCTTTCCCATATGCTCCATTTAATGTGCTTTATTGCACACCTGAGGGAAAGGAGACGCCCTCAGTCTGGATTAGCACCCCTACCTTATTGGTTTAAAAGCATGGAGTCGTGTAATGAATATGCACACTAGTAATAGGCACAATTCTAGGTAAGTCCTACAAGTTTTATATACTGTAGTGCAACTTTGGTTCATTTTAGTGGAGTGGGTCCCCCTGGATTGCCTTTGTTGATCTGTTTCAGGGCATCGCATTATAACACATTTTTCTTTTATAACACATTTTAACCCTTCACTGTTTGTTTATTATATATGTACCTCACTTTTTATTTTCATTCTTTATATGCAGCAGTAGCTGCTCCTAACTATCTCTTTCACACTGCACTTTTCTTACTATGGCGGTGCCCTGGGGCGGCTTAACTGGGCTAGTTTGGGGGTGTCCTGCACTCTGGATTTGAATCGTAGTATGTTAGGGACCTACCCTACAGAGGTTACCTGGATATGGTGGGTAGGCCCGTAACCTTGGCCAAGATTATGCTAAAAACCTCTATTGATTGCAAAATTTTATTGCATTTATATATTATTAATAATTTGGAGTTGTTCACCTGAGATTTGTCTGTTTTTGTGCCTGCAATTTGTCTCATCAGGTAGCACCTCCCATTATATATATATATTCAGGGTGTGCAGTCCAGAAATCTTTCCCTATACTCCATTTAATGTGCTTTATTGCACACCTGAGGGAATGGAGACACCCTCAGTCTGGATTAGCACCCCTACCTTATTGGTTTAAAAGCATGGAGTCTTGTAATGAATATGCACACTAGTAATAGGCACAATTCTAGGTAAGTCCTACAAGTTTTATATACTGTAGTGCAACTTTGGTTCATTTTTGGTTCGTGGGTCCCCCTGGATTGCCTTTGTTGATCTGTTTCAGGGCATCGCATTATAACACATTTTTCTTTTATAACACATTTTAACCCTTCACTGTTTGTTTATTATATATGTACCTCACTTTTTATTTTCATTCTTTATATGCAGCAGTAGCTGCTCCTAACTATCTGTTTCACACTGCACTTTTCTTACTATGGCGGTGCCCTGGGGCGGCTTAACTGGGCTAGTTTGGGGGTGTCCTGCACTCTGGATTTGAATCGTAGTATGTTAGGGACCTACCCTACAGAGGTTATCTGGATATGGTGGGTAGGCCCGTAACCTTGGCCAAGATTATGCTAAAAACCTCTATTGATTGCAAAATTTTATTGCATTTATATATTATTAATAATTTGGAGTTGTGCACCTGAGATTTGTCTGTTTTTGTGCCTGCAATTTGTCTCATCAGGTAGCACCTCCCATTATATATATATTCAGGGTGTGCAGTCCAGAAATCTTTCCCATGTACTCCATTTAATGTGCTTTATTGCACACCTGAGGGAAAGGAGATGCCCTCAGTCTGGATTAGCACCCCTGCCTTATTGGTTTAAAAGCATGGAGTCTTGTAATGAATATGCACACTAGTAATAGGCACAATTCTAGGTAAGTCCTACAAGTTTTATATACTGTAGTGCAACTTTGGTTCATTTTTGGGGCGTGGGTCCCCCTGGATTGCCTTTGTTGATCTGTTTCAGGGCATCGCATTATAACACATTTTTCTTTTATAACACATTTTAACCCTTCACTGTTTGTTTATTATATATGTACCTCACTTTTTATTTTCATTCTTTATATGCAGCAGTAGCTGCTCCTAGCTATCTCTTTCACACTGCACTTTTCTTACTATGGCGGTGCCTTGGGGTGGCTTAATTGGGCTAGTTTGGGGGTGTCCTGCACTCTGGATTTGAATCGTAGTATGTTAGGGACCTACCCTACAGATGTTATCTGGATATGGTGGGTAGGCCCGTAACCTTGGCCAAGATTATGCTAAAAACCTCTATTGATTGCAAAATTTTATTGCATTTATATATTATTAATAATTTGGAGTTGTGCACCTGAGATTTGTCTGTTTTTGTGCCTGCAATTTGTCTCATCAGGTAGCACCTCCCATTATATATATATTCAGGGTGTGCAGTCCAGAAATCTTTCCCATATGCTCCATTTAATGTGCTTTATTGCACACCTGAGGGAAAGGAGACGCCCTCAGTCTGGATTAGCACCCCTACCTTATTGGTTTAAAAGCATGGAGTCTTGTAATGAATATGCACACTAGTAATAGGCACAATTCTAGGTAAGTCCTACAAGTTTTATATACTGTAGTGCAACTTTGGTTCTTTTTTGGTTTGTGGGTCCCCCTGGATTGCCTTTGTTGATCTGTTTCAGGGCATCGCATTATAACACATTTTTCTTTTATAACACATTTTAACCCTTCACTGTTTGTTTATTATATATGTTCCTCACTTTTTATTTTCATTCTTTATATGCAGCAGTAGCTGCTCCTAACTATCTCTTTCACACTGCACTTTTCTTACTATGGCGGTGCCCTGGGGCGGCTTAACTGGGCTAGTTTGGGGGTGTCCTGCACTCTGGATTTGAATCGTAGTATGTTAGGGACCTACCCTACAGAGGTTACCTGGATATGGTGGGTAGGCCCGTAACCTTGGCCAAGATTATGCTAAAAACCTCTATTGATTGCAAAATTTTATTGCATTTATATATTATTAATAATTTGGAGTTGTTCACCTGAGATTTGTCTGTTTTTGTGCCTGCAATTTGTCTCATCAGGTAGCACCTCCCATTATATATATATTCAGGGTGTGCAGTCCAGAAATCTTTCCCTATACTCCATTTAATGTGCTTTATTGCACACCTGAGGGAAAGGAGACACCCTCAGTCCTGATTAGCACCCCTACCTTATTGGTTTAAAAGCATGGAGTCTTGTAATGAATATGCACACTAGTAATAGGCACAATTCTAGGTAAGTCCTACAAGTTTTATATACTGTAGTGCAACTTTGGTTCATTTTTGGGGCGTGGGTCCCCCTGGATTGCCTTTGTTGATCTGTTTCAGGGCATCGCATTATAACACATTTTTCTTTTATAACACATTTTAACCCTTCACTGTTTGTTTATTATATATGTACCTCACTTTTTATTTTCATTCTTTATATGCAGCAGTAGCTGCTCCTAGCTATCTCTTTCACACTGCACTTTTCTTACTATGGCGGTGCCTTGGGCTGGCTTAATTGGGCTAGTTTGGGGGTGTCCTGCACTCTGGATTTGATTCGTAGTATGTTAGGGACCTACCCTACAGAGGTTATCTGGATATGGTGGGTAGGCCCGTAACCTTGGCCAAGATTATGCTAAAAACCTCTATTGATTGCAAAATTTTATTGCATTTATATATTATTAATAATTTGGAGTTGTGCACCTGAGATTTGTCTGTTTTTGTGCCTGCAATTTGTCTCATCAGGTAGCACCTCCCATTATATATATATTCAGGGTGTGCAGTCCAGAAATCTTTCCCATATGCTCCATTTAATGTGCTTTATTGCACACCTGAGGGAAAGGAGACGCCCTCAGTCTGGATTAGCACCCCTACCTTATTGGTTTAAAAGCATGGAGTCTTGTAATGAATATGCACACTAGTAATAGGCACAATTCTAGGTAAGTCCTACAAGTTTTATATACTGTAGTGCAACTTTGGTTCATTTTTGGTTCGTGGGTCCCCCTGGATTGCCTTTGTTGATCTGTTTCAGGGCATCGCATTATAACACATTTTTCTTTTATAACACATTTTAACCCTTCACTGTTTGTTTATTATATATGTACCTCACTTTTTATTTTCATTCTTTATATGCAGCAGTAGCTGCTCCTAACTATCTGTTTCACACTGCACTTTTCTTACTATGGCGGTGCCCTGGGGTGGCTTAACTGGGCTAGTTTGGGGGTGTCCTGCACTCTGGATTTGAAACGTAGTATGTTAGGGACCTACCCTACAGAGGTTATCTGGATATGGTGGGTAGGCCCGTAACCTTGGCCAAGATTATGCTAAAAACCTCTATTGATTGCAAAATTTTATTGCATTTATATATTATTAATAATTTGGAGTTGTGCACCTGAGATTTGTCTGTTTTTGTGCCTGCAATTTGTCTCATCAGGTAGCACCACCCATTATATATATATTCAGGGTGTGCAGTCCAGAAATCTTTCCATATACTCCATTTAATGTGCTTTATTGCACACCTGAGGGAAAGGAGACACCCTCAGTCCTGATTAGCACCCCTACCTTATTGGTTTAAAAGCATGGAGTCTTGTAATGAATATGCACACTAGTAATAGGCACAATTCTAGGTAAGTCCTACAAGTTTTATATACTGTAGTGCAACTTTGGTTCATTTTTGGGGCGTGGGTCCCCGTGGATTGCCTTTGTTGATCCGTTTCAGGGCATCGCACTATAACACATTTTTCTTTTATAACACATTTTAACCCTTCACTGTTTGTTTATTATATATGTACCTCACTTTTTATTTTCATTCTTTATATGCAGCAGTAGCTGCTCCTAACTATCTGTTTCACACTGCACTTTTCTTACTATGGCGGTGCCCTGGGGCAGCTTAACTGGGCTAGTTTGGGGGTGTCCTGCACTCTGGATTTGAATCGTAGTATGTTAGGGACCTACCCTACAGAGGTTATCTGGATATGGTGGGTAGGCCCGTAACCTTGGCCAAGATTATGCTAAAAACCTCTATTGATTGCAAAATTTTATTGCATTTATATATTATTAATAATTTGGAGTTGTGCACCTGAGATTTGTCTGTTTTTGTGCCTGCAATTTGTCTCATCAGGTAGCACCTCCCATTATATATATATTCAGGGTGTGCAGTCCAGAAATCTTTCCCATATGCTCCATTTAATGTGCTTTATTGCACACCTGAGGGAAAGGAGACGCCCTCAGTCTGGATTAGCACCCCTACCTTATTGGTTTAAAAGCATGGAGTCGTGTAATGATTATGCACACTAGTAATAGGCACAATTCTAGGTAAGTCCTACAAGTTTTATATACTGTAGTGCAACTTTGGTTCATTTTTGGGGCGTGGGTCCCCCTGGATTGCCTTTGTTGATCTGTTTCAGGGCATCGCATTATAACACATTTTTCTTTTATAACACATTTTAACCCTTCACTGTTTGTTTATTATATATGTACCTCACTTTTTATTTTCATTCTTTATATGCCGCAGTAGCTGCTCCTAACTATCTGTTTCAAACTGCACTTTTCTTACTATGGCGGTGCCCTGGGGCAGCTTAACTGGGCTAGTTTGGGGGTGTCCTGCACTCTGGATTTGAATCGTAGTATGTTAGGGACCTACCCTACAGAGGTTATCTGGATATGGTGGGTAGGCCCGTAACCTTGGCCAAGATTATGCTAAAAACCTCTATTGATTGCAAAATTTTATTGCATTTATATATTATTAATAATTTGGAGTTGTGCACCTGAGATTTGTCTGTTTTTGTGCCTGCAATTTGTCTCATCAGGTAGCACCTCCCATTATATATATATTCAGGGTGTGCAGTCCAGAAATCTTTCCCATATACTCCATTTAATGTGCTTTATTGCACACCTGAGGGAAAGGAGACGCCCTCAGTCCTGATTAGCACCCCTACCTTATTGGTTTAAAAGCATGGAGTCTTGTAATGAATATGCACACTAGTAATAGGCACAATTCTAGGTAAGTCCTACAAGTTTTATATACTGTAGTGCAACTTTGGTTCATTTTTGGGGCGTGGTTCCCCCTGGATTGCCTTTGTTGATCTGTTTCAGGGCATCGCATTATAACACATTTTTCTTTTATAACACATTTTAACCCTTCACTGTTTGTTTATTATATATGTACCTCACTTTTTATTTTCATTCTTTATATGCAGCAGTAGCTGCTCCTAGCTATCGCTTTCACACTGCACTTTTCTTACTATGGCGGTGCCTTGGGGTGGCTTAATTGGGCTAGTTTGGGGGTGTCCTGCACTCTGGTTTTGAATCGTAGTATGTTAGGGACCTACCCTACAGAGGTTATCTGGATATGGTGGGTAGGCCCGTAACCTTGGCCAAGATTATGCTAAAAACCTCTATTGATTGCAAAATTTTATTGCATTTATATATTATTAATAATTTGGAGTTGTGCACCTGAGATTTGTCTGTTTTTGTGCCTGCAATTTGTCTCATCAGGTAGCACCTCCCATTATATATATATTCAGGGTGTGCAGTCCAGAAATCTTTCCCATATGCTCCATTTAATGTGCTTTATTGCACACCTGAGGGAAAGGAGACGCCCTCAGTCTGGATTAGCACCCCTACCTTATTGGTTTAAAAGCATGGAGTCTTGTAATGAATATGCACACTAGTAATAGGCACAATTCTAGGTAAGTCCTACAAGTTTTATATACTGTAGTGCAACTTTGGTTCATTTTAGTGGAGTGGGTCCCCCTGGATTGCCTTTGTTGATCTGTTTCAGGGCATCGCATTATAACACATTTTTCTTTTATAACACATTTTAACACTTCACTGTTTGATTATTATATATGTACCTCACTTTTTATTTTCATTCTTTATATGCAGCAGTAGCTGCTCCTAACTATCTCTTTCACACTGCACTTTTCTTACTATGGCGGTGCCCTGGGGCGGCTTAACTGGGCTAGTTTGGGGGTGTCCTGCACTCTGGATTTGAATCGTAGTATGTTAGGGACCTACCCTACAGAGGTTATCTGGATATGGTGGGTAGGCCCGTAACCTTGGCCAAGATTATGCTAAAAACCTCTATTGATTGCAAAATTTTATTGCATTTATATATTATTAATAATTTGGAGTTGTTCACCTGAGATTTGTCTGTTTTTGTGCCTGCAATTTGTCTCATCAGGTAGCACCTCCCATTATATATATATTCAGGGTGTGCAGTCCAGAAATCTTTCCCATATACTCCATTTAATGTGCTTTATTGCACACCTGAGGGAAAGGAGACGCCCTCAGTCTGGATTAGCACCCCTACCTTATTGGTTTAAAAGCATGGAGTCTTGTAATGAATATGCACACTAGTAATAGGCACAATTCTAGGTAAGTCCTACAAGTTTTATATACTGTAGTGCAACTTTGGTTCATTTTTGGGGCGTGGGTCCCCCTGGATTGCCTTTGTTGATCTGTTTCAGGGCATCGCATTATAACACATTTTTCTTTTATAACACATTTTAACCCTTCACTGTTTGTTTATTATATATGTACCTCACTTTTTATTTTCATTCTTTATATGCCGCAGTAGCTGCTCCTAACTATCTCTTTCACACTGCACTTTTCTTACTATGGCGGTGCCCTGGGGCGGCTTAACTGGGCTAGTTTGGGGGTGTCCTGCACTCTGGATTTGAATCGTAGTATGTTAGGGACCTACCCTACAGAGGTTATCTGGATATGGTGGGTAGGCCCGTAACCTTGGCCAAGATTATGCTAAAAACCTCTATTGATTGCAAAATTTTATTGCATTTATATATTATTAATAATTTGGAGTTGTGCACCTGAGATTTGTCTGTTTTTGTGCCTGCAATTTGTCTCATCAGGTAGCACCTCCCATTATATATATATTCAGGGTGTGCAGTCCAGAAATCTTTCCCATATACTCCATTTAATGTGCTTTATTGCACACCTGAGGGAAAGGAGACGCCCTCAGTCCTGATTAGCACCCCTACCTTATTGGTTTAAAAGCATGGAGTCTTGTAATGAATATGCACACTAGTAATAGGCACAATTCTAGGTAAGTCCTACAAGTTTTATATACTGTAGTGCAACTTTGGTTCATTTTTGGGGCGTGGGACCCCCTGGATTGCCTTTGTTGATCTGTTTCAGGGCATCGCATTATAACACATTTTTCTTTTATAACACATTTTAACCCTTCACTGTTTGTTTATTATATATGTACCTCACTTTTTATTTTTATTCTTTATATGCAGCAGTAGCTGCTCCTAGCTATCTCTTTCACACTGCACTTTTCTTACTATGGCGGTGCCTTGGGGTGGCTTAATTGGGCTAGTTTGGGGGTGTCCTGCACTCTGGATTTGAATCGTAGTATGTTAGGGACCTACCCTACAGAGGTTACCTGGATATGGTGGGTAGGCCCGTAACCTTGGCCAAGATTATGCTAAAAACCTCTATTGATTGCAAAATTTTATTGCATTTATATATTATTAATAATTTGGAGTTGTACACCTGAGATTTGTCTGTTTTTGTGCCTGCAATTTGTCTCATCAGGTAGCACCTCCCATTATATATATATTCAGGGTGTGCAGTCCAGAAATCTTTCCCATATGCTCCATTTAATGTGCTTTATTGCACACCTGAGGGAAAGGAGACGCCCTCAGTCTGGATTAGCACCCCTACCTTATTGGTTTAAAAGCATGGAGTCTTGTAATGAATATGCACACTAGTAATAGGCACAATTCTAGGTAAGTCCTACAAGTTTTATATACTGTAGTGCAACTTTGGTTCATTTTAGTGGAGTGGGTCCCCCTGGATTGCCTTTGTTGATCTGTTTCAGGGCATCGCATTACAACACATTTTTCTTTTATAACACATTTTAACACTTCACTGTTTGATTATTATATATGTACCTCACTTTTTATTTTCATTCTTTATATGCAGCAGTAGCTGCTCCTAACTATCTTTTTCACACTGCACTTTTCTTACTATGGCGGTGCCCTGGGGCGGCTTAACTGGGCTAGTTTGGGGGTGTCCTGCACTCTGGATTTGAATCGTAGTATGTTAGGGACCTACCCTACAGAGGTTACCTGGATATGGTGGGTAGGCCCGTAACCTTGGCCAAGATTATGCTAAAAACCTCTATTGATTTTAATATTTTATTGCATTTATATATTATTAATAATTTGGAGCTGTGCACCTGAGATTTGTCTGTTTTTGTGCCTGCAATTTGTCTCATCAGGTAGCACCTCCCATTATATATATATTCAGGGTGTGCAGTCCAGAAATCTTTCCCATATACTCCAAATAATAACAGAAAAAGACATGAAAAATAATATCAAAAAAATTTGATGAATAAATAATAAAAAAAGAAGAAAAAAGAAGAAAAAAAAAGAAAAAAGAGCAATGTACCCATAAACCCTGATGGAAGTAAAATAAAGCTGCTAGTGTACTTAAACTCCACGTGTATACTAAGTGAAATCTTATATAAAAAATAAATAAGACTATTGATGTGAAGAAAAAGGGGTGCGTTGTATATGCGAGATGAAGTGTAGTGTCTATGAAAGTGTCATGTATAATAACTCATTGACACAAAAAGTCTTGTACACACATATGTGCAATACGTAAAAAGCAAGCTCAACTGTGAAAACCTATACGAAAAAACGTGAAACAATACTATGTATGTGAAAATGAGTGGGGAAGGAAACTATGTGTGTGGAGCTATTCGATTAAAAAGGGGAAAAATTAGGAAAAAATTTAATCAAAGAGCATAAATAGCTCATTGCATGCCAAAATAGTATTAATTATCATGGATGTGTATGCTCTTAGATGAAATGACAAACGTGTCTCGTATAATGTAGAAGAAAAAAAGAAGAGAAAAAAAGAGAAAAAAACAAATCAATGACTAAATAAATAAATATTAGAAAAAAGGGAAAAAAACAAAGAAAAATTTCCAATATTGTATCTTTTCGTTGAGGCCCTTGGGGTTGATGGTACTTGGGGTTGATGGTATTAAGTACCATCAACCCCAAGGGCCTCAACGAAAAGATACAATGGAGTGTTTTTAAATAAGGATTTTTTATAATGAGATATTGGAAATTTTTCTTAGTTTTTTTTCCCTTTTTTCTAATATTTATTTATTTAGTCATTTATTTGTTTTTTTCTCTTTTTTCCTTCTTTTTTTCTTCTACATTATACGAGACACGTTTGTCATTTCATCTAAGAGCATACACATCCATGATAATTATTACTATTTTGGCATGCAATGAGCTATTTATGCTCTTTGATTACATTTTTTTCCTCATTTTTCCCCTTTTTAATCGAATAGCTCCACACACAGTTTCCTTCCCCACTCATTTTCACATACATAGCATTGTTTCACGTTTTTTCGTATAGGTTTTCACAGTTGAGCTTGCTTTTTACGTATTGCACACATGTGTGTACAAGACTTTTTGTGTCACTGACTTATTATACATGACACTTTCATAGACACTACACTTCATCTCGCATATACAACGCACCCCTTTTTCTTCACATCAATAGTCTTATTTATTTTTTATATAAGATTTCACTTAGTATACACGTGGAGTTTAAGTACACTAGCAGCTTTATTTTACTTCTATAAGGGTTTATGGGTAGATTGCTCTTTTTTCTTCTTTTTTATTCTTTTTTTATTATTTATTCATCTAATTTTTTTTATATTGTTTTTCATGTCTTTTTCTGTTATTATTTACCAGTTTTTTAATGATACGTGAGACACGTAGATTTATACATATGCCCCATTGATATCCATTAGACTGTTGTCCCATATGGGTTCCAGCTGTGACAGGTCTTTTACGAATGATTTTTGCAGGACCAATGTAAATTCTTTAATACTTCATATTGTGGTCTGTACCACACTACAAGCTCTATGCTAAGCGGCAGCAATTACTTTCTTTGTCACTAGAGTGCGCTATAGTATTATTCTCTTTTCTATCACTTTTGGATTTCAGGGCTTCCGTCTTGAGTCTGCGTTGCTGGGGCAACGGAACACAGACGGCGCCCTGACGTCACACGCGGTGTCCGGTGGTGGTTCTTGGGTTCCCGGGCTCTGGGTGTGTCCCGTGTGGGGCGGATCTTCTCTGGGCTTATAAGGTTAGTACATCATTTATGTTAGATTGATTACCTTGACAAAGGGACGTAGCGGTCCCGAAACGTTGGTGCCTGCTATATATATAACAGGCAGTTTGTGATTGCTTTTTACGGGCATCCTCAGGTAAATACAAACTATAAACATATGTGTTTAAACAGTATAGATACGGAGGTCCTCAGGTATTTAGAGTTACAGAGAATTAGTACAGACTCTACACAAATTTATAAGACAGCCTAAATATAACAATAGTTGTCCTGGCATAAAGATTTAGCAACTTTTTATCATCACTGTGATGTTAATACTTTCTGAGCCCACTGGTGTGCAGTATCACATACAGTGTAGTAAGCAAAAATAAAATTGATTTGATAGCAAATTTGCATCCACATTAGTCAAGCAAAACTTGCCCAATTCAAAGGACAAGAACACGTGCTCCATAAGATTTACGTAACAACCTCTCATTTACAATGTATGTTACATTGACTAATTAGCATAATAGCCCATTAGTGTCTACAGTTATCAAGCATAACTTTGCGCACCATTTGTATAGTGCAGATTTCAGAGAAAAAAGGCATACTCCATACACTTTTATATTGCAACCTAGGTTTATCATGTGAAAAATAGTAGTTTTATTGCACTTGCTATCAGGATAATTACCATTTGAATATTAGAACTGAAACAGTAAAATGCTGAAATATGCCTTAAATATGCGGAGAAAGTAGTTTCCGCAATATTTTAAGTGAAGAACTGATTAAAAATTATGCCCTTTAGAATGAATGAGTGTAATGTATTAAAAAGTGTATAATTAGTTATTAATCATAAGTTATTAAATTTGCTATTATTTTGTATTTTAGTATGCTTTAATATTGCCAATAAAGCACCCACAGTTTATCAGAAGCACATTACAGCTCCCCTGTATGACGTTCCCCATAGTTAGATCCTGGACCTCCTGAACTAACCACATTCAGGCTCTCCCTCCTGTGATTACCAAGTGACAGGAGCAGGGTGCTGCGTGGTAACGTTACATTGCACCACTCGGCTCCCTGTCGCTGTGGAGGAGCTGGCATTTTGGTGTAATTCCCCGGGAAAGTAACCCTCAGGTGTGGTCCGCAGCCCTCGAACCCTCCTCGTGGCGCCTCTGATGCCAGAAGAACAACATAGGTGCCAAACGGCAAATGATGCAGGAGGTGTTCTGAGCCTAGTTTCACTACTATATTGAATCTTTATCAAGAATCAGGCATCAACACTTTCAGCCCACCCAGTAGTTGCACGGCTGTCATCCTCCCTACCAGGATGACACGGCCAGCGAGCTTGCTACAGCCGGTCTGGTAACCTTTTCAGTAAGCTACTAATATATCCGGAGTCCAGACCTTCGGCATCACACCGCGACAGATTGCCGCTTTATGACAGACATCTTTTTGCTGGTAATTAATAGTCATTAGTAAGGTTGGGTCATAAAATCGCAGCTGCAGACGAATAATTACAGTGGGACTTTACTTGCCAGTACAATGTAGATTCTATTGGCCTTCTATTCTTCTCAAATCAATATTTTATATTTAAATACTTTTATATTCATTCCTAACTGGTTAGGTATTATATTTTTTAATCATATATGGCTAATGAATAAATGTTTCATATTGTATTACATTTCAAGGGTACTGTATCTTTCTTTGTGCCCCCTGCACTGAATAGAAATAAAAAAAACTAATCCTGCGCCACTGCCATCAAGGGCAGAGAACCTTTGGATCTCCACCATTGATGGAAAAACCACCGACCACTGATGGCAAATCATCTGTGGTTGCCTATACTCAATGGTCAATGGCCATCCGTAGTGAGAACCGATGGCCTCTATTCCTGTCTACATTTCATTTACAGGAACTCTTTTATGAACCGAGATACGTTTAAAATACCGGCGGACGGGATCCTGGATGTCCCTATGCCGATGCCAGAATCCCAACGCTGCCATCCCGAAGACATCAGGACCTCCTGCCATCACAAAGGTAAGTATAGGGGTAAGTTTTACACTTAGCCTGAGGATGGGGGGTTAGGTTTAGGGACCCCTAGGGGGAGATTAGGGTTAGGCATCCCCCAGGGAGGGTTTGGCTATGGGGAGGGGGGGTTAGGGTTAGGCACCACCAAGGGAGGGTAAAGGGGTGAAAGGGGGAGGCTTAGGGCACTTACCGCCCTTGTCGGGATTCTGGACCTTTGGGCTTCCGGCATCGGGACTGAACTGGCAGCAATTCAGCCACCAGTTATTCATACCAATCCCTACGAACCTTCGGTTTTTTTAAACATGAAATAGATATAACTGTATCCTCTTCGCCCAGTCTGATGCCCAGAGTCACTGGAGAGTAAAACCAGAAGCTCCACCATTTACCCCTGTGTCATCAACCCCCATGCCAGTACCCCACTTTTAATAATGACTGGCGGGATGGCTGATGTAGTACAGATCCAGGTTACTGATTAGACACAAAGCTGCAGGGAAGCATCTGTGCCACAGATAACACAAAGATAAATAGGGACTGTGACCTCAGCTCTGATACAATACCCCATTCTACACTTCAGGGTAAGGAGCCTATTCCCACAGGTGTGGGTTATAGAGAGGAAAAGGAGGAACTGTAACAGGAATGTTGGAACCTATGCCATGCTGTTTGACTGGTGGTCCGGGTGACATGACATGAGGAGGGAATGGGCACACAGGGCAGGTGGCACTCTCACAGGTCTGCCACAACAAATATGGCACCCCGGAGGCCACTGTGACGTCACGCAGAATGCACCAAGCAGTGGGCTTGTTTTGGGCTGTGCGTCCATCCGGGTCTGGTGTAGTATGCGGCGTGTACATGTGATTGATTGGTTAAGCATAATTTTCCTTCGCCATAAGGACCTGGTCCTTATGTTAAAGGGAAACTAGACTACCTTATATCAGCTGGCTATTTTCCCTTTACCTTAAGGACCTTTTTGCCCCCTATTTGTCAGGTCCTGCATATGAAGGAAAACTAGCCATATCTTCACAAACATAGCTATTTCCCCTTCGCTAAATGGACCTCTTTGGTCATGTCTTTACAGTGATGGGGAATTAGCCAGCTATGTACAAATGCACCTATTTCCCCTTTGCCATTAAAACCATTTTGCCCCTAGTGGTCAGGTCTTGCATATGAAAAGGAACTATTCATATTTGCACTAACAGGGCTATTTACCTTTCACTTAAAGCAGGGGTAAGGGAACTTTTTTACCTTTTACCCCAAAATATATTTAGATACGCCGACGTTACTCCCTTGATTTGAAAGGAAGAAAATCATATAGGTAGTGCCCCCATAGTTATGCCCCCATATAATGCCCCCTAATAGTGCCCCCATAGTTATGCCCCTGTAGTAGTGCCGCTATATAATGCCCCTGTAGTGCCGCTTGTACAAAAAGAAACCCCAAAAAAACACTTACCTTAATCCCTGCTCCTGCATCTGCCGCAGTCCTGTCCGCCCGGCTGCTCCTCGGAACTATGGGAGAGATGTCATGACGTCTCTCCCATAGTGCGCATGGAGAGAGCCGGAAGCTGGAGTTCAGAAGAGAACTCCAGCCTCCGGCTAACGTGGCGCTGCAGGGAAGGAGCCGGGCGCCCGGTAGTTATAACTTCTCAGTGGGCATCCGGCTTAGAGTCTCTCTGCAGCACAGCCGGGCAGGCATATGAATCATTCTATATTATAAAATGATTCATATGCATGCCCGGCTGTTACCCCCAGGAATTTCATTTTTACCCCATGTGGGGTAATTTACCCGTTCCCTCACCACTGACTTAAAGAACCTTTTTAGCCCCCTAGTGGTCAGGTCCTGCATATGAAGGGGACTGTGCCTTTTGTCCCTTAGTGGTCAGGTCCTTACGGTGAAGGGGAAATAGCCTGATTTATACAAACAAGGCTATTTCCCCTTCACCTAAAGAACCTTTTAGCCCCCTAGTAGTCAGCAAGCCACCCTCACTTGTGCTCTTGACTCTGCTCTCTACCCCATCACTCTAAACTCACTTGCTATCTTCATAAATGTTCCAGCATAGCTGAGTGGTACTGGAGAAAGTCACAAGCTCACACTGACATCCTCCATTTCACCTTCATGGTTTTTTCCTACAGTTCTGCCCTATCCCACACTAAACAATATGACTTCAAATATCTTACCTCCTCCACTCCTTCAACCCATGCCACTTATTTGCTACCTTCAATTGCCTCTTCTGTTCTCCTCTTCCATTAAACTCTTCCGTCTGCCCTTTAGTTCACTATCTACATTACTACCAGAATCAATGCTTCAATGCCATCTCCTCTCTCCTGCCTATGCCTGGCTTCCCTATTGCAGAAGGTGCAGCACACAGTTTTTCCTTATCTCCTGTCTATGCATGCCCTAGTGACCCTATTCCGCCTCACCTCTATCACTCTCTCTCTCTTCTTATGCTTGCTCCCATCTCTTCAACCTGTCCCCTTCTTCTGGCTCTGTCTCCTTTTCTTTCAAACAGGACATAGTCTTAGACATTCTCAAGAAGCCCTCACTTGACCGTCTTACTGGCTACCACCCTATCTGTCCTCCTCTATGCCTTCAAGATTTTGAGATGATTATCCATCACCTTATTCCTCACCTCCTAACCACTTCTTGACATGTTCTTAGCCCCTTCTTTTCTCCTGCTACAACATATCCCTTGAAAATCTCATTAGCTCCTTCAGCCTCCAATACCCTCACTGACGACACACAAATCTACCTCCACTACCCTGACCTCACTTACTTCATCCTCTTGTGTCTCTGCCTGTCTCCAAGCTCATCCTGGATGTGCCAGCATTCCTGAAATTTATCATGGCCAAGACCAAATTCATTGTTTCCCCTCTTCCAGGGACTCTCCCTCTATTCTCTGTTATCACCCTCTCCTCTGTCCCCCAAGTCTACTACCTCAGAATCAAGTTGTCTTCTCTTTCACTCGCCACATCCCAGCAATCTCTATGGGTCAGAATCCAAATGCCGGCATCCCGACAGGGTTAGGATACCAACACCTGTTGTTCAGTATCCTAACCCTCCCCCTGCCTAAACCAAACGAAACCCTCCTCCCCTAGTGCCTAAACCCAAGCTTCCTCCACACCCTAACCCTCCCTCTAACCCCAGTACTTACCATTGGTATATGAGCAGTCGGTATGCCGGTGCCATGATTCTGACAGGTGTCAGGATTCCGGCACCGGCATCCCAACTTTCAGTATTGCAACTACATCCCATCTCTAGAATCCGGGTCTTCCTCACCCCCATGTATCCAAAACTCTTATCACAGTCTCATCATTTCTAACTATCCTCCTCTTCACTGGTCTCCCACTCCCTTATAACCTGTCCCATCAATCTATCCTTACTACTGCTGCTTGTCTCATTTCTTTTCTTGACATACAGAATCTGCTTTCCTCATCTGTATCCAGCTTTACTGGCTCCCACTTTCCCCCCTACATATCTAAGCTCTTTTCTGTCCAGTTTCCCTCCCAATGTCACCACTCCTCTGACACTTTCTCTCTCGCTAACCTTCAAAGATATCACTCAACTTTCCCCTCTTACGCATTCACCTAATCAGACTCTCTACCAGTCTCAACATTGCAACAGCACAGCGAGACTGATATATTCAGATTATTAACTGTTTTTAACCAAGAACATCAGCCAGGGCACACTTCTTATACTCATTTATGTCCTACTTTACTATTATTTTTTTGCTGACTTTTACTGATTTTTTCGTGACATTCTGTCACGTCCAGGGTTTCTTGGCATAGTGGTCGACGGGTATTAGCTGTGAGGACACTGTGGCGGGGGGGCGTCTGGTGGTGGCACTGGTGTTTGGTGAGGAGCATTGGCTGTGCATGGTTCTGTGTGGGCTTGTTGTCACTCTGGGCTGGTGGGGCCTGGTGGTGCTTCCGTTCCGTTTGGCATGGGCGCCGCCATCTTGCCTCCGGCCATGTGATTGAGCCATCCTATCCTGGTGTGTCACGTGCTCTCTCTGGCCAGTCACTGTATGGCACTTGGTATTTAGGGAGGTCCAGAGCCTCTCTTCATTGCCAGTGCAACGTGTTTCTCAGCAAAGCTGAGAGAAAGTTCCCTGTGCTCACCATCTGTTCCTGTGAAACGCTACCTGTCTACCTGCTTGTCTTCTCCAACCCCGCTGGACTACCCTGCATCCTCCATTACCTTCCCCTTGCCTGAGTACCTGAGTCTGCTGTTCACCCTGCACCTTGCCTTCACTGACACTCTGCTGGATGATCTTCCCTCAGCCTGCATTCCTCATTTCAACCACTACACCTGATTTCCCCTGCCTGTCATTAACTGGATATTTACCTATTAACCAGAATCTCACACTGCTGGACAAGTCTTTTTTCACCACCCTCACAAGACCTGGATACTGGACTGTTCCTATCTGCCACTACCTGGACTTTTACTCATTGCATTCACCTCAGTTCCCATTTGCACTTTAGTGCCATCCCTGGACTTATTTTCTCCCATTGTTCATGTCTGCCAAACTTATTAAAAGTTCCACATTACCATTATTACCATTCTCCTAAGCTTTAAATGTGCACTTAAAATATACATTTTTATCAAAGCTTACTAGCCCTCCATAATATAATACTGTTCTGAGCAATATATCCCCCCCAACTGTTTACCCGTTACATGTAGTTCTTTAATAGGAAAAATGTGTTCTTATTATTTTACAGTAAATAGTTTACTTAATGTATAGCATATGTGTTTACTGGTTTTTCCAAATAAATATATGTCTGCAGGTATAGGGCCTGATTCAAAGACGTACGTTATGCTGATATTTACACAGATTGAGTGATTGTTAGCCATTGCACATGCGTGAAAGCCGCACTGCACATTGATGGTCCTGATGTTTGTGTTGGTGGCCGTTGACAGATAATTATGAGAATGCAGCAATGGGCGTCCCTATGCTCGGGTAAGCTTGGAGACCTTAGCATATTTTCCCAATTGCGTTCTGTGAGAAATCATAACTGCGATGGAGAAAAAACAATCAGGGAAGATGAATGTATGCCAGATCCTGCCTCCTAAGCTAGGAGTGTCACATGCCAAAAAAGGTACAATCTGCAAAGACCTGGAACACTGCAGGGGACAAACTTTTCCTTTAAAAAGAAGCTTCCACGGCATCAAGAGGGCATTAACCAGATGGTAATAGATGTGTAAGATTGGCCTTGAGGCTAAAGTTTATGTCAGTAAGGTACAATCGGTCCCTGGAAGATTGTCCAAAATAGGGATGGCCAAGTATGGTCCTCAAGGACTTCTAACGGTTTTTATTCTCTAGATAACCTGTTGATCTTTTTTCAGTTAGTAATGAATACACCTGTGCCACAGCTAGGAGATCTGGAAAACATAAACTGTCAGGGGTCTTGAGGACTGAACTTGGCCATCCCTGTTCCAAAGGATATACCCATCATGGACCTGCAGTACTGCCTTTGTACTGAACTCTCTCCTGGTCTTATGGAGCGGTGACCATCAAAAGCAGAGTGGCAGAGACGCAGGACCACTGTCTTGCAGACAGCTATGAAAGGAGAGTGCCTTTGTGCCTCTAGGTAAGCCTGGGTGGACATCCCACCAGACTCCTACCCCATGTTTACGTTAAGTCCTGTATAATTATTGTGTGTATAGCTCATTTAGAAACCTTCCTAATACTGTGTGGTGCAACCGTGATGTTAAACCAAGTGCCTAGGTGATTCTGAACCATAGGTGGGTACTGGGTATTCTCCCAAGAATGTAAGCTCTGACAAGCAGGGTCCATTCTCCTTTTGAGTCCTGGTATGTGGTCATTATGGCAACAGTCAAAAGGATGACACCATTATGTTGAATGTCATAATGTTGACATTGTTAAAATGTCGACAACCGACATGTTGACACCTGCAAAAATGTCAGCAAATCATATGCTGACATACTGAGAATATAAACAAAATGTCAGGGCTTAGGGCTAAAATTAGCAGTCAACATTTTCACAGTGCTGACATTGTGAAAAGTCAGCAATCCAGATATGGTGACATGTTGAACTTGCTGATATTATTGTGTCTACATCAGAGGTTTCGAAACACAGTCCTCAAGGCACCCCAACAGTTCAGGCTTTAGAGATATCCATGGTTGACCACAGGTGATTAAATCAAATTGACTATTGAACTAATTGAATATCCTTAAAACTTGGACTGTTAAGGTGCTTTGAGGACAGACTTTGGGAACCTGTAGTCTACATAATAACTTTGACCAGATATATCAAGGGGCTCTCGGGGGGATGTAGGGTTAGGCACCCCCCAGGTGGGTTAGGCTAGGGTAAGGCGCCCCCATGGGGAGGTTAGGGTTAGGCACCCCCCTGGGAGGGATAGGTTTAGAGTGCGAGGAAGGGGGGTTAGGTTTAGGCACCCCTGGGGAGAGGTTAGGTACTAGGGGGGAGGTTAGGGTTAGGCAGGAAAAGGGTTAGGGATAGCTTAAATACTTACCCTGTCGGATCTTCATTCTTGTGCCTTCCGGCATCAGGCTTTAGTCCGGCGGTATGTCATACCGGTTCCTTCAGAACAGCAGTAGTTTAACAGCAATCACAATAGCCATCCGTTACACCTTATTTATTTATTACCAGTTATTTATATAGCGCACACATATTCCGCAGTGTTTTTTGGGGAAAATTTATATTTGACCGTTCACATCAGTCCCTGCCCCAATGTTCCCGATCACATGCACCCGCACATACACACTAGGGTTAATTTTGTTAGGAGAAAATTAACCTACCGGTATATTTTTGGAGTGTGGGAGGAAGCCGGAGTACCTGGAGGAAACCCACGCAAGCACAGGGAGAATATACAAATTCCAGTTAGAGCCGTGGTGGGTCTCAAATCCACGACCTCAGTGTTGTGAGGCAG
Organism: Taudactylus pleione; assembly: GCA_031769625.1. Classification (NCBI taxonomy): domain Eukaryota; kingdom Metazoa; phylum Chordata; class Amphibia; order Anura; family Myobatrachidae; genus Taudactylus; species Taudactylus pleione. Next base: position 918,786 of record JAUIMM010001588.1, on the reverse strand, counting down.
TAATGCTAACCATTCCACAAGACTTTGCTGTGCTTTACAACAGGGGTGTATCTAGGGGTCCAAGCGCCACGGCAAAGACCCCTCCTCTTTTTATAGGAATGATGATACTTTATAATTCTAACTTGGATATTTGCAAATAAAAACAAAAGTAATCAGTTTTAAAATGACTAATAAACTCTTTATTAAACTTTTATTACAGGTACCATTAGTATAAAAAATATGTATGCTCTGCAAAATGAGGTTTTACTCTTCTTGCTTTTATAAAGGCAAAGTCTCTGATTATAGCTTCTAAATCTATATTTTCCGCAACCTTCTGCATCCTAACAGTACAGGTTTTAAAATAACCATGCTTTGGCACAGGTGACTTAATTAGTACCTTAGTCAATATGATTTAGCCATCTGTGCTGAACCATGAATATCCTTAATACCAGGACTGCGAGGGTGCCTTGAGGACCTATTTGGGAAACACTGCTACAGATGTATATCCTGTGGTCCCTTGCCAGACTTAAATAAATGTTTAGATATTTTTAATGTTTCATTACTATCTGGGGCTGCGGTGAAGGACAGGCACACAGAAAATTAACTACAGCAAACCTTACCCCATTACCCTCCTGCTCAATCCCCTTACCACACTAACTGGACAAAGCTATCAGTGGCTACCAACTCCACTTACTTGGGTTGCAGATTGCTGGCAGGTCTCTGGTGGGCTGCTGTTCCCCCTGACTGGCAGGCTGCTGGCCTCTGTCTTTGATCAGATGCAGCATAGTAGAATGGTTAGGTCTAGACTATACAGCGCTGATGGACCTGTGACACGGCCTGAAAGGGGGAGGGGCGGGGATGCTAACGGGGGACCAAAAGTGCCACTCGCCACGCTTCGGCCACGGCGGCTCGCTGCACTCGCCACAAATATTTATTCCTCCTCTATGCCCTAGTGGATGTTAACACAGGAGCGGTCCAGCCTCCTGCAGCGGTCACGTGGTGGATACGTCACAGATGTCCTTTAGCCACATAGGAAATAGCAGCAACCGTAGTGGAATACATGTGAAGGTGGAACGCATAGTTCCTTCCTACTTCCCTTCCTGTGTACAGCACACAGTAGATGCTAGATCCAAGTGGGCGGCTAAAGGACCTTTGATGATGTCACTACAATGTGACCAGCTGAGTCAGTGTGGCACTCTGGAGTATGGAGGAGTTGTGACACTGGCCACACAGTGGCTGTACGGTCCAGTGACAGGCCAGGTGCAGATTCCCCCGGGCCGGCCGGGTCCCTGAGGTGATTACTTACTGTGTCAGTGACCGGAGAGAGTGAGGCGCATGGTGCCGTGGTAAGATTAGAAGCACGATGTGTCAAGTGTCTCTATTCTCTCTTAAAAAATGTATATATCCGTGCTTGTTATGTAAATAAGCAGCTCTGTATCTGTAAAATAAGTTAATTCTAGACAAGTGCAGAGTGCTAGGAGTATGAATGGTTAGTGCAATAACATAACTAAAACAATCTTTTTTATAAAAAGAGAAGTGTAATACTCATTTTTTTGTTTATAGCTCTTTTGAAAAAATTGCGGTTTCGGTGTTCTTGGAAAGGATTCCTATTTAAGCCAGGTAAGGAGGTGCATCCACGATATACTAATCTTGCTATTCCTACACTCCTACCTCTTGATGTCTTGCAACTTTGTCGTTGATCTTTCTCCAGGCTGGTTTCCACAATGCCCGTAGCAATGCTTTCAGTCTCTACGCTTCCCACACTTCCAGTTCAGTTCCGGCTCACGTCAGCCAATGCGTTTCGTGCATGCACACTTTGTCAAGGATGGTTTCTTTCTGTAGAACACTTTATTTATACCCAAACTTTTAAAAAACTTTATTTCTTAGTTTGTTAAAAACAGAAGTTCTATTCTGGAAGTTGTCATAATAAAAGAGCGCCAATCGAATGGTTAATAGTTATTGCACTAAAATATTATAAAAATATATAAAATGTGTTTGTTACATATAATTGTCATTAGAATAAGCGATAATTGCATATTTAATAGTTATTACACTAGAATGATATAAAAATATACTTATATTAAACGAGGACTAAAATGAATCTATGACTATATAAAATATGGAATATTAAAAATGCTATAAAAAGGCTTTTATCTCTGTGTCTATATTTAGCCAATGTGGTTTTAATGTTTTCAAGTGATAAATCCATTTTGTTTTATCTTTTAATAATTCGGCTGTTATACTGCCTCCTCTCCAATTTACATTGACCATTTGTATTCCCATGAATTTAATGGGTGCAGGATCCTTGTTATGACATTCTGAATAGTGTTGTGAGACACTTTGTAAGCCTTTTTTATATTGTTTAAGGGTTCCACTATCCTTATTTTACATTTTCTGTTTGTCCAATGTATTGGTAACTACATGGACATTCCAATAAATAAACCTCTCCCTCTGTGTCACGTTATGTGATTTCTTATTTCATATTCTTTTTTTGTTTGATTTGACTGAAATTTAGTGGTGGCTTTTGTATTATTTCTTATTGTGGTTTTACTGTACATGCCATACAATTAAGACTATGGTGGAATCCTCTTGGTTTTGTTTCTTTTTTTTCTCCGCCTGGTTTCCAACTTGAAGGAAGCTTTTGGTAAGATCTTGTTTTAAATTCTTAGCTTTTTTTTATAAATAATCTCCGGGTTTTTTTTTGGTAGTATCTGAGAAAGATGATCATCCAATTGAAGAATACGACAATGTTTATAGAGCAACTCCTCTATTAATTTATAATGACTGCTGTATTGTGTAATAAGAGCCAACTGGAACTAATTAGTTTTATTTTGTTTATATTTGTATCATTGTGTTTCGGTCTATTTTTTCCTCTCTCTTCGATTTGTTTCTGCAGTTGTTCTTCTTTGTATCCCTTTTCGACAAATCTTCTTTTCATCGTTTGACTTTGGGTTAGGAATGTTTTTATGTCTGAACAGTTTCTTTTTATTCTAAACTGTCCATTAGGAATATTTGACAGCCAGTTCTTATGGTGGTTACTTGTTACGGGCAAAGCAATATTCCTACTTACTTCCTGTGTGTGTGTGTGGGGCTTTATGGTATTATTCCTAATAAAGATTTCCAATGACCATTTCTTTATTGGTTGTTGTTGTGAAGTCCAAATTTGTTGTTATTTATGTGGGCAATAGATTCCTTAAGTAAGTCTTACAATTCCTTACATAAGTTAATAAATTCCTTAAGTAAGCCCCCGGCTAGAAAAAGTCCAGTGCTGGTTCTGGATAATACAGGGAGACCTACGCATTTTTCCCCCCTATATTTCCAGAACCAGCACCAGCTCAGAGCCCAGTGCTGGTTGCGCTGAATACGGGCGACCCCTGCTTCGTTTGTCCCCTGTATTTGGCAACCAGGACTGATTCTGAATAGCCTGGTGCTGGTTGTGTTAAATACAGGGGGACCCCTATGTCATTTGTCCCTTGTATTTTCACAAGGACCGGCAGGAAAGAGTCCAGGGCTGGTTGCGCTTTAGGGAAAGGGGGCCACTTTACACAATCAACCTGGCACCCACTGCCTAAGGGTGTCGGAGATAGCCCCGGACTATCAGGCCTAGGCTGCCCTGGAGAGGGGCCCCCTTTTTTTGGGGGGGGGGGGTCCTCTGCAGGGCAGCCTTTGGGGGGGGTCCCACATGGATCCCAAGCCTGGGCTGACTAGCGGTCAGGGTTAAAGCTTCGGCCTGGGGGACCCGGTGGAAGGGTTCCCCTGGCTGTAGCATTATCCCCCCCCACTAGAAAAAGCTTGGTGCTGGTTATGGAAAATACAGGGGACCCCTACACTGTTTATCCCCTGTATTTCCAAAACCAGGACCGGCTCGGCTGAGCCCAGTGCTGGCTGTGCAAACTACAGGGGACCCTGTACCAGCACTGGCTCTAAAAAGCCAGAGCTCTCAGAGTGAGATTGCTGTCAGCTCCACCATTTTGCGAGTAATCACAGAATTTTGTGCTCATTGGAATACACACAAGCAGCCTATGCAGCTGAGGTCTGAGCTGAAGACAGAGCTGCGGTGTGGAAGGGTGAGACAGAAAGGCATGTAGAGGTGGGAAGATTAAACAGTACAGAGGGGGGCAGAGCCAAAGTGATGCAGGTGGGTGGAAAACAGTGGTGCGGATAGGGGGGGGGGGGAGAACAAAGTGATGCAGATGGGTGGAAAACAGTGGTGTGGATGGGGGGGAAACAGAGTGGCACGGTTTGGGGGATAGAGAGATGTGGATGGGGGTTACAGAGTGGCATGAACATGGGAAGACAGAGCAGTGCAGATGGGTAAAGACAGATTGGTGCGGATGAGGTAATACAGACTAGCACAAATGGGAGAACACACAACAGTAGGGATTGGGGAAGACAGATTGGTGCAAATGGGGAGGAAGATAGAGTGGTGTGGGAAGACAGAGTTGCACGGTTGGAGGGGCAGAGTGGTGCTGATGGAAGAAAGAGTGCCATAGATGAGAGGAAGACAGAGTGGCGTGGCTGGGGGAAAGGCAGTGGTGCAGAAGGAAACAGAGTTGCACAGTTGAGAGACCACACAGCAGTAGGGATTGGGGAAGATATAGCAGCATGGAGGCGTATAGGGGAAGAAAGTGTACATGCATAGACAGAGTATGATAGCTTTAGCAATTAGAGAGCTGATTGTGTATTCTGAATAAGATGGATGTATGGATTGAGAAGGATGTTGGAACCCAGTGAGATTGATGTGGTGATCCAATGGGAAGATTGTAGGCACTGAGTGGGATGTGGGTACCACATAACTGCTCAGACCTCAGCTGCATGTGTGTATTGCAATGAATTAGCAGCTCCACCATTTTGTGAGTGACAGCAATTTCATTCTGTGAGAGTGCTGAATCTGCAGTTAACCACAGACTGTGATGGCATACCATATCTGTATTGTGCAAGTTAATGATCGGAATTAAATTTTTTCATTAAGTTTGAGTGGCAGAAATTCAATAGGTTTTGTGAAATTTCAGATCATGTCTAAGAAGTCTTAATGGGACATGTGAAACCGTAAGGGTTTTGGTCTATGGAAAAAAAAATATTATATATATATATATATATATATATTTATATATACACACATACATACATACATACACACACACACACGTATAATATACACATAGACCAGAAAAAAGGAACTACCCAATGACTAACAAAGAGGGGCTTTTAAAACATAAAATGTTTCTGTAAGCTATCTCAGCTGGACTTGACAAATGAATGCTGCGCTTCCTCTCCAATTGTTTTAAATATAATAGCGGGTGCTGAGGTTACAGAAGTACCAGCTAGTATATTAAACACATATTAGTTACCTTTGTGTGAACAGTGTCAACACGCATTTCATATATAAAAATTTTAAAAAGATGGTATGAAAGGAAACCCAATACACGTGTGTCCTGCTGTATACAGTGGAAGAATAAGTAATGAGGTTCCTATTTCTAGAAAGAGCACCAAAGTCAACAAAGTGAAACTATTATTCTGGTTAAAGATTTGCTTTATCAATCACTGATAGAACTTTATGGGTCTTTTACAGAAGTAAATATTTTTGTACAGATGTCACAAAAGCAATAATTTGTTATGCTCATAGAAATGCAAAACAATTGCTTTACACCATCAGTACATTCTAAAAGTACTGCATGTGGGTACTTAGAACGCATGCCACACCTAAGGTGCATACACACGGGATGATAAATCGTTAAGATATGACCGATAACTATATCGTTCAACAATATATCGTTCATAGCTGTAATTTTTTATTCAGTGAACGACCAACGATGTGCGTTTCCGCATGAACGATAACGATATCTATGATCATCCGTATTTGCCTGTTCAGAGATGTGGCAGGATGACTCACTGAAAGATATCTTTGAACGATCTATGAATGATATCTTTTGAAAGACATCTTTCAAGCCGTTGGTGGTACAGATCGTACCGTGTGTATGCACCTTAAGTCATTCCTATCATGGAAGAAGAGAATTTCCACTGGGATACTACCAGGTTTAATACTATAGTAATTGCCAAACCTAAAAGATCCTACTAGGTATGACAGTTTAAATCTTATTTCTCCACTAACCACAGACATTAAGCTCTTAACAAAAGTTTTGCCATATAATACCGTATTCAATTATGGAGCGAAAAGTCCGTGCTGAACTTTTCGCTTCACATCGGAACTTTTCTGGGGATAAAGTATCGGGCGCGTGCCCGCTTTATTCCCGTATTCAATTTAAAATGAGCGAAAATGGGACCCGGTGAACTTGGATCTATGAAAAAAAAACGGGAATTTTCGGGAATTGTGGCTGGGACCCCCCTAAAGATGTCCAGACATGGAGGATCACTATGGGTACCCCCCACTTTTGCCTGCAGAAGAAAGTCAGGTTTTCAAATAGCCGCAGCTGGTGTTTTTTCCCCCGACATTGAAGAAGTGATGCAGAAGAGCACTTAGGTTTTTTTTTCATTTTTTTAAGTGGCCCATCAAATTTGGTGTACATGAAAATGGGTACTAGCATATTTTTAAGTCCCTAAACTAATTTTTTAATAATTCTGCAAAAATGCACCTGCCGCTAATAGCCTGTTCTAGAAAACACCTGCCGCATACTTACAGAATACCCCTGAACCTATTGCACTATTTTTAAACACTGTTTTCCCTTTTTTTTTTTTTTACCCAAAATTTTTAATTAATTTTTTTGGGGTGTCCCTATTTTTGTTTCTTTACTTTTTTTTAACACAGTTAGTTTTTAGGAGCTATTCCCAGGGATGCAGGCTATTTTTTTTAAAGCCTGCACCCCTAAACCCCAATTCTGCAATTTTTTCGCCATGTAAAACAAGGTGAAAAGTTATCCGTTTTTTTTCAAAGACTTATTGAACCTGCGAAAAGTCTTTGAAATTTAATACAAGGATAATTGAAATAGGCGAAAATTACATCATCGGCGATAAATTATCGCCAATTCCGACTTTCGCCTAATTGAAAACCCCCCATAGACTCAGCATTAATTTGACCCATCTGATTGATACAGATAAAGTTATATTTATTACTAGTAAGATAAGCTCTTGATAACACTAGAACAGTAATTCTCATCAATAAATTAAAAATCCCATCATTTGTTTTGGTGCTAGATGCAGCTGTCTTTGATATGCTATCATGGCTTCTTTTTTTAGATCCTGATAAATTTTGAATTTTATGGTAAATTTTACAGGCGATACATGTCCTGTTATAACCCTACATCTACAGATCTCATGAAAGACTCTCCTTTCTCATGTCTGTCTGCTTCCACATGTGCACCATTGCTGCAGCGGCGAGGTTATAGAAGTTTGCAACGACAGCTCTAGATCCTGTTTCTGTTGAGGTGGAGCATTCACCAGTCTCTAGCTCTGCGTCCTATCCTCCTGACATGGCTGCACCTCCACAGTTACCTTGGAGCGACTTCTATAGGCTATCACTCACTCTAAAAAGAGGCGAGCAGACCAGGTGGCGAAGGTTGATATTGACATCTCCTTCATTCACCAAGATATGCAAAAATTAGGGACAAGAGAAGAGACCAAATCAAATCTCTACCCTTGAGAACTGCAGCGCCTCTCTTTGTAAACTCAGAACAAGTTCAAATGCCAATATAACAAGCAGTCAGTGCCAAACGATATCAAGTGACTGACATGTGTACAGCCCTTAATGTCCAGGGGATACAACAAATTGTGGTCATATTTATTCCATACTAGTCTACATCAAAACACGTTTTGGATGATTCTACTAAGTTACCAACTTTCTACACTATTGGAGTTGTTTATCTCCCTTCGTTCCTTGATTGCAATGGTGATTTATTGGCTACCTGCACCGGTTATTTACATCACACAAAAGAACAGAGACAGCATCTACCAGAACCAGATTTTACGCAGCACAAAGATACCTTGATGTGTATCTTTAAGTAATCTTTACTGTAAGTAGGGTATGCTCATTGTTACATTTATCTTTAAACCTTGGAGCTGTTTGAGATGTAATACTATCTCCCAGAACATCGCTCCAACACCAGTTTGTTATATATGAAGGCATTACACCATTGGGGTCTGTTCTCTTTTTTCTTCAATATCAAGATCACATTCATCCTGCCTATTGAGAGACCCTGTTCTCTACCTGTACTTGTTCCCATTTTCATTGTTCTGGTTTGAATGTTTATAATTGTAATCTTAGGAGTTCCTTCAATGGCCTTATTCTCCTAGGCTGGGGGTACCATGTCCTTAGGGTCTATGGGTGTAGTCACCCTAGTTTTCCTTTTTTCATTACAAATTTAAAGGGTTTGTTATTTTTCTTGTTAGGGTCTAGGTGTGCCTATGCTGGTGTAGGTATGTTGGTTTTTCTTGATGTCGTTTTTGTTTTATATGCATTTTTCTTGTTCTGTACTACTAGCATTTATCTTCTGGGTTGGGGCTGGCGGAGAGCTTAGTGGTAAATATTCCTTTAATTATATTTGGGTTGGGGAGCGGGGGTAGCACTCCTGTCTGCTCTTTGGTATTCTTTCCACTATGTTGAAAATTATGTCCTGGAATGTTCGGGGCCTGAATGACAAGATCAAACGCTCCCTAGTCTTATGTCAGGTAAACGAATAGTTTGTTTATTGGAGATGCAATTGGTGGGCAGCCATATGCTTTCTCTTAAAAATGTGGGTGGGATGGTGATTTTACGCCACTCTAATTCCAAAGGGGCATTAAAGTTCATGTGTTTTGTTTGTCAGAAAATGCAGGTGGATCGGCTAGGCTGATTTTTTTCCCCCTCTCAGGTACCAATCATTCATATCCCTTTATATTATTGGCAATGTATATTCACCCTCATTTTAATTCAGATATTCTCTCAACGGGGTGTGAATTCCTTTTGCACTCTTCGAATGTTCCTGTTATATGTATTGGGGATTTGAATGTATTCGATGAGGCTCTGGCTAGACGGAGGGTCCTCACTGCTATGGAAAGAAAAGGGGGTTCCAAGTTGAGATTGGATAAAGGAGTTATTTATGAGGGTGGTTCAATAAGTAAGGTAACAAGACCTCTCACGTGTGTAATGTCTATTTCATTCTTTTTCCACATGGCCAGAGAAGATACACCACTGCTTCCCCTCACGGCCATTAGACTGCGCCTCGTATCAGTCATACTGTCCCAAGATCAGTTTTAAGATGGCATGGCTAGCAGAAACATGGTCAAGCATTAGAGTGCGAAGTGTGAGCAGATTTCTGCATCTAAAAAGGCACATCAGCAGCTGAAATTCATCACCAACTTGTTGAGGTGTATGGAGAGGTCATGGAAACAGGTTTGGTGCAATGTCAACTGTGGTGGACAAGTTGCTGACTGCTTGGCTGGCTGGATCGCTGCTCATCTTGATCTTTTGTCCTGCAGTTATCAAAGAAGGCAGTTTCTTCTGGCTAGGACCTCGCTCTCTCGGTGCCCCCAATTGCTGCTTGGGTTGCTCTAGTTAAGATTATGGTGTAATCAGAGCTTGATACTGTCTGTGCACAGTGGGGGAGTGCACTCTCTGAATCCCTGGTTCGATTGTTAGTCTGTAACCTCCCTGATTGGAGATCCATTTCTCTATCTTACTCTTCTGTCACGGTAGGGGGCTGATGGGCTATATAGCCTTAGATCTCAGTGGGAGAACCTGGGTGTCCTGTCATATGAAGATTGGAGATTCCAATTGGAAACCCAAGGGATGCCACGGCTTATGTCAGATATTAGCAAATTCAACTTTATATTCTACACAGGATCTATTGGACTCAAGTTAGGCTTTGTGGTTTTGGAGTATTGTCTTCGGATGCCTATCCTAAATGTGCAGCTCCATCTGCTGGTTTCAGGGTACAGGTATTAGGATTCTCCTGCTGGACCCTCAGATTTGTCTCTTTGGTCTCAGCCTAGCAGATGCTCTCGCCTCCTCTTTGCGATTATATGTGGGTAATCTATTGACGTTGGCTCGTGTTTGCATTGCCTGAACCAGGATGGCTCCTAATACTCCCCCCTATTCCTAACTGAGTAGCCTTGGCTAACAACTATTTCTTATGAAAGTGTTATGTATCTCAAAAGAGTGTCCTCTCAAATTTAATAGAATATGGGACCTCTGGGACACATCCAGATAGGCTCTTGAGCCCTCTTCTACTGATCACTCCTAATCCCCCTGCGTTCATATATATATATATATATATACTGGAGTGTCTTCGCTCGCTTACGCCTTTTTATTTTTTATGCTTTTCTTAATCCTGTTAGATGATGTTGTGGTTTATGATTCTATACTGTTTACTGATCTTTTAATATGTTCTATTAGTATTATTGCTCCATAATACCTTTGTTTACTCTGATATATCTATATTAGTGTACAGTATCTTGTATCACAAATTTTAGTGAGATACTATGCTTGTGTTCTCTATTTATTTTGTCAAATTGCCTTTATTGCGCTGTGTTTTACATGTTTTTCTATTTGTGGTTTTCTTTTTTGTTATTGTAAAAAATTCTCAATAAAAATACTTGATTTTAGAAAAAATGGGAATTTCACATGTGATGGGTACTGGCAGGCTAGCCGATGTAGACTAGAAAAGAACTTGTGATCGATCCTTTATTCAAATATGCAGAGATGTAGGATTATCTGGTCATGATGACTCTCTTGGTTTATAGTGTATTGAAAAAATAAATAAAAGCAAAAGTTACTCACAGAGGAAACAATTCCCATGTAATATGTTCTGTAGTACGTCCAGGGAGTATTGTAAATGTCAATACCCAGGAGAAACAACAAAAATGGAGCACAACATACAATCTGACCTTAGCATTAATTGAATACTTGGGCCAGATTAAATTAGCCGCACTAATTACCAGGCTTGTAGCAGTGCCCAGAACTATTCAATTGCAGACCGCAAGCTGCACTCAATGCAGATTTCTGTTGCCTGCTCCTGAGGCTCGAACAGAATTCCATGGTAAGTAGGGCTTTCTGCTGTTACCAAGGCTGCCACGAATATGTTAACCCATATAGCTCCGGAATATATGGGTGAACTCGTGTTAGCCACATATTTACAGTGCAAGGAATAGGGCTTGTAATTAAATAGCTCTGGGCAGTAAAGTCCAAGGCTACAAGCCCGCAATAAGTAGCCCCACCCACGAGACCACTTTTTTTTTTTTAAAACCAGGGCCACATTAATTTCCCAGTCCGCCCCTGCCCCCCATTAATTCCAATTTAAAGTTAATGTATTTCTACTATAGATTATATATTTTCAAACATTATTTGATTTGTCTACTGTTAAAGAGTTACTGTTTTATTGACTAGCTTTGATGCCTCGAATATTGAAGAACGAACAAAAAAAAGTTTCAAAAGAACCTAGGAAAAGAGAAATAAACATCTATTGTCATGTTCTTTCAGTTTCTGTTGACAGAATGCAGTTAGTACTAGTGTAGCCTAGCGTTCAGCATTATCACTCATGACGGAGACCTATACAATTAAAAAATATCTTTATTTTCTATTGTATGTTTTGAATATATTTCCTTAGTAGAGCAAGGCTTACTAACAACATAGCAACGGTGTTCCCTTTTACCCTCTATACCTGATTAAATATGATAAAATGAACTAAAAATGACAAAACAAGATGAATCCACATCCTTTTACATAGGTTACAAATGCTCTGACTGACTTCCACAAACACTTGCAACGCATTAGCAGAGGTATATGTTGAGAGGAGTAGGCCATACACTTGCAGTAAAAAACAGAATAGCAGGTACAGTAGCCGGACATGGCTACTTGCTGACAGACTGGAATTAAAATACAATTTTGCAGACATTAAGAATAACACTTCAAAATCCCATCCTGTGTCACAACATGCTATTAAATCACACAGAAGTTGAATTGCACAATAAATCCTTTCTTATAAGATTAGAATTACATATACAGTTATATATATAAGCAAGTATTAAAGCATTAAAATCTCCTATCTTGAGCTGTACAGGTTTATTTTTCAGTGCATGGCTGAGAACTTCAGTGGTTAATTACTTTTTTTTTTAAAAGGCAGAGTTTATTTTTGAAGGCAACTTGTTGTCACTTCTCTTATGCCACAATTTCCAGTTAGTCAATTGCAAAACACAGGTTTCGCTACAAATAGAGATTTACACACATACATACAGTTTAACTCAAGGTGCAGATGTGGTTCCCTGTAACATATTGCTTCACAAGGGTACAGGATTTTCTATTTACTCCTCAATTGTAAAGGTTTCTTTTGGGATGCAAGGTTTGGTGAGGTCCCTTATATCATCCAGCATTGTCTTAGGAGTAATAATATGAGTAGAACCTGGAGAGATACAACAAAATAATACTGCTGTAAGAAACATTATGGCAAATGCACTCCTCAGTGTAATGGAATATTTGTTCTAGGCTTTGACAAAGGGCCTGATTCAGACCCACTCGCGAGCGGCTGTCCGCTCGCAAGTGGGTCGATGGTCTGCACTGAGCATGCGCACGACGGAAGGAGCTCCGTCGTGCGCATGCGCCAGACACGACGAGCGAAGGACTTTCCTTCGCTCGTTGTGTCCGATCAAAGGGGGCGTGCTGTCAATGTTGATTGACAGCACGCCCCCTTTGGTGGGCGTGCCGGGGGCGTGCCTCCCTGACGGGGGCGTTCCCACGGGAACGCCTCCCGTCAGAAGCCGGCCCACTGACATCACTAGTGATGTCAGTGGGAGTGATTTTGGCTCTGATAGAGCCAAAATCACTCCGGAGCTTGCGGTTGAAAACCTCAACCGCAGGCTCCGGCTCGCAATTTCGATGGTCGCGATGGTCACGACCATCGCGGCCATCAAAATGCACGCTCGTATAGCCTGTGGGTGGTGACCCACAGCTATACGAGCGTCCAGGAGGACGCTCCATGAAAATGGAGCCCGGCCCTCATGCAGAGCGTGCGCTCTGCTCAGAGCGTACGGCTCTGAATGAGGGCCAAAGTTCACAATTTGGCTGAAAAATATTAGTTTATTTAGAAAAGAACATTTCCAGAAGTTAAAATGATGTATGTACTGTGACAAGAATCACAACACCGGGCAAAATCCATCAGTAGCTTTTATTGCTCACCACAGGCAGGTATACAGGACATAGAGGTTTCACAGGCAAGATGTTACACAAACAGGGGTATTCAATATGGGTGCGATAACATCGTTTTTGCGTTAATATCGGAGCTATGACGTCATTATCGCAGGTTTTAGTTTTACACTGTATTCAATATCAAAGACTTATCGCAGTTTTGAAAAGTCTTTGATAAAAAACAGGGATAACTTTTCACCATTGAATAGGTGTCGAAAAAAAGTGCAGAATTGGGGTTTAGGGGTGCAGGCGTAAAAAAAATAGCCTGCACCCCTGGGACTGACATTTAAAAAAGAACTGTGTAAAAAAAAAAAATAGGGACACCCCAAAAAATTAATTTAAAAATTGGGGTGAAAAAAAAAAAATGGTAAAAAAGTGTTAAACAATAGGGAAATAGGTTCAGGGCTATTCTGCAACTATGCAGCAGGTGCACAAATGCAGAATTTTTAAAAACTTACTTTAGGGACATCAAAATATGCTAGTACCCATTTTCATGTACCCCAAATTTGATGGGACCACTTAAAAAAACGAAAAAAATAACCTAAGTGCTCTTCTGCAACACTTCTTCAATGTCGGGAAAAAACCCCCTGCTGCGGCTATTTAAATCGCCGACTTTCAATTAAAGGCTAAAACGGGGGTATCCATAGTGTTCCCCCATGTTTTTACAACTTTAGGGGGGGTCTTACAATTATTTTAAGGAAAAATTCGTAACTTTACGCAAATCCAACTTTGGAGTTTCCCGTTTTCATTAATTTTATATTGAATACGGGGATAAGCGGGAGCGCACACCATACTTTAACGCAGGTAAAAACTCCGATATGAAACGTTAACTTCGGCAGTGAAGTTAACGTTTCATATTGAATACCCCTCAAAGTCTTCCAAACAGAAATATTTCTTCAGTGGACTCGCAGGTCCGGGACCCCTAACACTAGTCACCCCCAGGCCTATAACCTGGGTGACTATCTCACCATCAGGATAAGTTTCCCCAGTGTCTCTGCAGCTCTTAAACCAACCTCACACAGGTGTCTGTAATCAGCTGCCTTTCCAGACTCTGATTGAGGCAACACCTGAACTGTACATTATACATTCCTAATGCCTTTGCTCTGCCAAACCTTGGAGATCTGGATATTCCACATCTACTTCATGTGGAATTATGTGGACCCTGTCACACTACTTTGTATTACCTTTATTTCATGGTGGTACCAAGCCCCAAACAGCACCTAATGATAACCTGCAGAGATGCAGTGAACCCCTTGAACAGTATTACCCACTGATGTGGCAAGACCCTGGCATCTAACACAGTGCTCCCTGCACTCTGGTAACAAGGATACTCCTAATTACACACAAGCATCTCAGAGACTTGAATAAACTGTAACAGGAAAGTTATATGCATTCAAACATGTAGTTTGCTGTAGTGAAAGTTGAATGGGGGTCTGGCACATGCCATCACCATTATGGAATAAAATGATATCTGCAGATGCACAACAGTTACTAATATGACGCCCGCAAAACTCTCAAAATTGTACACGTGGGATCACCATTTTAGTTGATATACTAATAGGCTGGTAAGTGACTTACACTAGGAGACTAGCAAAAGCAATATACAAAAACGCATACAAAAATTAAGTGCTAGACACATAACATTTCACCAGTGTGACCCCCCCCTAGAATAGCGAGAGGACAGGAGGCCGCTACATGTAGCTATACTTCCTTGGACTCTGCTGGTTCTGTCACACAGAACTCAAAAATCAATAAAGCTCTCCATCTTCAAATGGGAAACCGGGTGTGTGAGAGACCAATCACAAGCTGCATCTCCCCTCAACCTTCCTCCTATTTTCTGCCAAGACACACAGCTGCATAGAGCCCCCAGGCTCTGATTAGGAGGAGGGGACAGTTCAGTAATATAATTTTACTATTAGTGGTGCAAAAATAAAATTCTACAATGAGCATTCTACTTACCAATAATAACCTGCACAAACTTGTTGGATTGAGTCACTTCATAAGCACAACGAATTTCAGAGTACGTGATTCCTCCAATTACAAAAATAATCAGCTTAGATACACTTTTCCGTTCCTCACGGTTCAATGTATTGTGCTTCTGTCTGGCACTGAACACAGAAGATACATTTATTGAACCAGAAAGAACACAGAAGATACATTTATTGAACCAGATAATGTATATACACTGAATGGTCAAATTATTATTATTTTATGCAAAGTAGCTATTCTGCAGATAATGCTGACGTTGGATGTCTATCTGTACAATAATGGAAAGACGAAGGTAGAGTGTGCAGAGACTAATGAAGTGTATCACTCATGATATCATGCTTAAACTATACGATCTGACATACCTTGCAGGTGGAATGATTATTGGCGCTCACAGCACCAGTGCGAGCATTAGCTAAACGGCTGCACTGGTGACTAGTTAGAGGCCGGCAGTTGTTACAGTGTACACAGAGTGGACCAGCAGACAGAAAACTGGGTCTGAGCACAAGGCCTGTGGTTATAAATGGCTACTGGATGCTTGAGCAGAACGTACAGTGGGCAGACTTGTTCAGCCCCATAAACGGGCAACAGTGCATCAAATTACAATGATCTGAGTCATTACACATTACATTGTGTGGGCTACAGCAGCAGAAGAAGGCCTGCCCATACACCATTGCTATCTGTTACAAACAGGGTGAAACATCTCCAATTTGCTCAGAAACACAGGAATTGGACAGTAAATGATTGGAAACAGGTCATGTTGTCTGACAAATCACGTTTAATACTACACAATGCTGATGGTAGGGTGAGGATATGGAAACAACGGCATGAAAGCATGGACCCTTCTTGCATCATCATGACTCTTCAGGCTTGCGGAAGCGACGTTATGGTATGGGACATCTTTTCATGGGAGTGTCTTGTGTGAGAGTAATGAAGTAAGAGAAAATGCCTGATTAATGCTGACATATTCTTACCTAGTGAATGGGAATTTCTACATTTTGGGCAATTCACTAGGTGCCATTTGGATGAGTGTGTAACCATCTCTATACATATGCAAGTGCACATATACTAATATGAGACTAATACTCCGTTGGTGCAAAGCTTTCAGTACAATGCAATTAGCCATGACTCGACACCACTATACTGCTTTAATACGATTATCATTGCAATATGTTTATTTAATCTTCAGTGGCAAAGTATAAATTATGTGCATCTTACAGAGGCTATTGTAGTACAAATGTAATATTTCTGAAAAGTACTTCACCTACCTGACTGCCCCAGAGCCATTCCATGCTGCAGGGCACTCAGAGCAGTAGGGCCACTCCTTTGAGTCTAGTTTATTCTCTATATTGTCCTTAAAACAAAAACATGACATGTGAAGAAGCTACAAATTGTGACAAACACTAATACTATACCGACATTTCTTATCAAACGCAACTATAGAATCCTCATCACTTTTTTTTTTTTCATTTAAAAAGCGGAAAAACTAGTTTCCTTGTATTAGTGTTATGTGGACAGAGGTAAACGTTAAATCAATCTCTGATCTATCTTTGGATCTAAGACTTTCCCCATCGCCCTCTCTCTCATCCTCACCTCTAAACAGAGATCTAAATGGTTTTTTTTTTTTAAACAAACCAATTCTACCTGCAGGTGAAAAAGGGGAGAGGTCCATCCAATTCTATGTCAACACTTCTCACCGATGGACAATAGTGATGGGAAAAGAGAGACTGTAGTAGTAGTGGTTTGGGTGGTTAGCTGGGTGAATTAGCAGGCTAAAACAGTCCAACTAGCATACAAAGTTGATGGGAAAGGCATGGGCAGGTTTACTAAGTCAACATAAAGTTATCTCACCTCAATAACATCTTTTATCACAGGCGTCCACCTAGAGAGCTGAAATGTTTCTTCTTTTGATCGATCCCTCCTCGCTTGTTTGCGCTGTGAAGACTAGAAGAGAAGATATGATCTGCATTCTAACTTTAACACCGCTTTGGAAACAAATCACATCACTAGGATACTAAAGAGTTAGTAATGTTAGCTCCTCCGCTGGTGATATCATCAGGCACTATAATGAGCTCACTGGTTTTATCGGGTGTGGATTGAAAGATCTACAGTAAAAAGGTACACCATGTCTAGATAGACAACAGAGGTTAGACAGTCAATAGGTCGACAGGGACAAAAGGTCGACACACTAAAGGTCGACATGTAAGAAGGTCAACATGCACATATGGTCGACATAAAAAAGGTAGACAAAAAAATTGTCGACACGTTTTGTTTTCTAACCCTAATCTTCACCCTAACCCTCCCCTTGGTGCCTAACCCTAACCATCGGGGTAGGTGCCTGACCCTAACTGTCCTTTCTAGTGCCTAACTCTCCGGTAAGTGCCTAACCCTCCCTCCTTGGTGCCTAACCCTAACCGTCAGGGTAAGTGCCTAACCTTAACCGTTGGGGTAAGTGCCTAACCCTAACAAAACATGTGTCGACCATTTTTGTGTCTACCTTTTTCATGTCGACCTTTAGTGTGTCGACCTTTTGACTGTCTAACATCTGTTGTCTATCTAGACATTGTCTACCTTTTTACTGTAGATCTTTAGACCGGATCTCGATTTTATCCCAAAGCAGGACTTTAGGAAAAGAAAACCATATATAAACTGTGCTAACAATCCAAGTAATAAAATTAGATGAATAGTTGTTTAGACAGTATACCTAGAAAATCACTTCAGCTACAGGAGGTTTTCAAAGGCACGAGTTCCCCCAATGTATTAGTGAGAACAAGAATTCACAGTAAGTACAAACTTCAGAGTTTTTTATTCCTATCTATTACTAAGAGATACCCAGGAACAATAAGACATATTAAAACTGTGACAACAGTAGGTTTGGAGGAATGTATATCAGATGCACAAAAGGAAAGATGGAAAACAAATGCAAAGCCTTGTGGTTGAAGCAGGCATTCACTGAAGGATGGATCCTTAAACATTTAGTTAACGCACAAGTTGAGGACCATGTTGCAGAAACAGTTTTGTACAGTGCAGGATGGCAGTAAAGCCAGAGATACATCCTTCCTCGTCTATCCTCTTTGCGTAATGAGTCGCGTTACACATGGTGTCTTTTTCGCCGTGAATGAGTCTGATTAGCAGTGCAATGCCAGTATGACACACAAGAAGAGTTTGCTGATTAAAATGATATGCGGCATGTGTATTGTTCTGTGTGCGAATGAGTCTGTAAAATCATCACAACAGAACGTGGTGTGAAAAGCAGCCGCTGACACTGTAATGTATCATTTCCTATGCAGATACAGCTATAGTCACACAGAACATACACATGCCGCATATCATTTTAATCAGCAAAGTCTTCTTGTGCGTCATCTTTTTTTTATGTTGACAAAGAGGAAGAATTTGATCTTTGACTCCACTGATTTAAGATCACACAAATGTATTGAATATCTTTAGGACTGGAACATTGACCCAATATTTTTGGGTACCACAAATACATTGAAATAAAGCTTCTTAAAGAGTTTCCATCATCTAGGATCCCCTGATGAACACCATGGCTGTGTGACACTGTTGAAGGGGTGCATGAGCAAGATGAACAATCAAAATCTGCAGTCACAACATTTTAAAACTGGTTAACCCCCAAGACATACTCAATAATCAAAAGCAAGGGTGATTTGGTAGATATAACATCTGGGTGATAACTCAAAACTTGGTTCCTGGTAGTAAACTTGCACTTTGGTCACTCCTTTCTAAAACAATATTCCTGGCTAGACAGACTGCACATTCATGCTAAGGCAGACTGGTCTCCTCCAGGTCTGGAGGCACACATCTGCAATTCTGTTTTGTGGTCTACAAGGACTAGCACAGAGTTAGACACTTTACATTTAATAATAACCCTATCCATATTAACTTTACAAATTGCATCTTTTAAGATTTCCAATCCTTCCTTAATAGAACTGTTTGTTCATTTTAAAGAATATTTGAAAGGTTATGATCAACATGTAAAAATTAGTGTCATGCGCAAGATCACATAGAGAATAAAACAAAACGCAAAGGTTTTTGTAAACATGTCCAGCAATTCTAAGTAAAAACTGAATACATCAGTATGAAACCTAAGGGTGAATGTGTGATGAAGGATCTACATTCGTGGTGCATGGGTCCCCTAATATAAATGCTACGAAATAACACAATTTTGTTGAGAAAGTCATTCTTAACCCTTACTGATGGTCATGTACTCATGGGTCAGAAGCCTACCAACAATAAGAACGTCACTGTCATCATCAACAATCCACCCAGTGTAGAATATTTGTAATCACCATACCAACACTTACTGGATATTTCATGGAAGCACATTCTTTTCTAAATGAGTCTAAATCAGGATTTAACTCGGTCCGCAAAGCACCCTAGCATTCTAGGTTTTAAGGCTATTCATGCTTGTGCACAGATGGTATAGTCAACTGAATGAGGTATTAAGTCACCCGTGCTTAAGTACGGATATCCTTAAAACCTGGACTTGCAATGCTGGGTACACACTTGTTGATGTAGAGCGTTCTTTTGATCAACGAATGCTAAATTGCGAGTGCATAGGCAAGTGTGTGCATCCGATATGACTGAATGACGTCACTCACAGACATAAGGTCGGCCCTACAGCACAGCCGGTATATTGGAAATACAGTATTTGCATGCATGAAAGGGAAACCCGCCAAACGCACCATACACAAATTTAAATGGCCGCCCAGTTGTGATGTCAGGCCAGACATAAGTGTGTATTGCTTACCAATCAGCCGCTCGAACTACTGTCCGATCCATCACGTAAATGTGTACCCAGCATTAGGCTGCCTTTAGGAGCCACTGGTATAAATAACCCCACATGTTTACAATCATAGGCCCTCATTCAGAGCCACTCGCTAGCGGCAGTACGCTTGTTCCGAGCGATGTTCGCACATCTGCGCATGCGTACGGTTTTTAGTACGCATGCGCGAACCAGTCAGTGCGGCCGAAAATCATTTGTACGCAATATAGCGAGTGCCTGCTATTTTGAGTGACAGAATGAGGCGTATGTGGGTGGTAACAGGGGAAGGTGCTTGAAAACGGGGAGTGGAGATCCGATCACAGGCGTGCTTAAAGGTCAAAACGGGCGTTTTATGGGTGTGCATAATTAATACAGCAGCGTCAATGACCACGTCACTTGGTTTTTTAAACTCAGAACTGCTCGCAAAATAGCGGTTGAAAAAACCAACCACAAGAATAGCGAGCAGTTCATATCCTGTTCGATGTACTCGATTAATCTAATAAATAGCGGACATGACGTATGGTGCGAGCGGCCAGGGGGCGTTTTTATCAAATAAACGAGCGGATGTTTTGCTCGCTCG
This sequence comes from Taudactylus pleione, assembly GCA_031769625.1. Lineage (NCBI taxonomy): Eukaryota > Metazoa > Chordata > Amphibia > Anura > Myobatrachidae > Taudactylus > Taudactylus pleione. The sequence goes on along the minus strand of JAUIMM010001588.1, from coordinate 898,347 downwards.
TTCAGACTTAGAGGTGTGAACAGACTGCAATGTGCGAACGGATCATTTGCATAGCCGCCCCTTGTTTTTGAACGAAGGAACGCAAATAGCGAACGGCTCTGAATGAGGGCCATAGGTGGAATTCTAAACTGGAAAGAGAACTATAAAGCAGACATGCATTTTAGATGCAAAGTGGTGCAGATTCATACAGAAGCCTACATGAGACCTTATCGTAGCATGTAGTACAATGAGAAGTTATGATGAATAATGCGCAGGCAGATTCTAGCATTCATGAATGACAGAAATTAGGATGACCAGATGACCACTTTTCATCCACTTTGGACCTGTGTGTGTGGCCAAGTTTAAAAGTGGCCCTGTAACTTGGGCTGAGTGCTAGCATCAGCTAATCTTTGGCCAAGCATAAACTTGGTGTCTATTAAAAGTTAATTGCCCATTTTAGGGTCCAATTGACTGTCAGCAGAGTTCTTTAATAGCCTTACAAATATTCCAAGTTCTGATAAGTTTCTGCAATGTTTCCATGTAAATAGGTTACAATTAGTTATTTTCTATAAGGTAACCTGCATTTTAAGATTAAACAATGCATAGCATCAATATACTGTAAAGTGAAGGGCTTTTACAACTGGGCCCCCACTATATGGGTTCATTGAGCAGATTAGATGTCCAGAACTGACCTGAATGCCCAGAACAGACAGTCTTAGAAAGGAATAAGAAAAAAGGTTAGTTCATTAAGCAAAGGGAAAATAAGAATACGCAGTAAATGACAGATATTTCAAAGGGAGGGATTGCTTGTGCCCAAACCCAGTGTAAAACTGTGTGTAGCTCTGCACTGGATCACACACAGCAGTGTATGAACATGGCTCATCCAAAGTCAGGGCAGTAAATAAGGAGAACTAAAAAAGGAAAATTCTAATAAAAAATGAACATATTATTAAATGCAATATAAACTAGAAGCTTGTATAATAAAAGTGAAGGAAGTAAACTCAATCATACAATAAGCATTAGCCCACAGGTACATGATACAATGCATTAGCATGTACTTAGTTGTGGTTTGAAAGCAATCTGAGTCTGCTCTCTATGTGATGACACACAGTATGCAAGTCAAAATGGCTGCTCCAATACCATTTATCCCTTACCTTGGGTACGATCGGAACGCCAATGTACTTCCAGTTTTTCAACACATCTCCATCACTCTCAATCTTGGCGTGTTGAATAAGTCGGTCCAAGTTCTCCTGAGTTGTTCCTTTAAAAAAGCAGAGGGTAAAATTATTGTGTGCACATCTCAGTATTACATTTCTTCTTTAGTTTTAATATTTATAAAAAAAAAAATAAAAAAATAAGAGATATGGTAAGAACTTACCTTTGTTATCTCTATTTCTACGAAGTCCATAGGGTTCCACAGGATACCTTGGGGGTATAGGTGATGACGTCAGTCTTCAGGCACCACAGAGTTAAAGTTTTCAGCCTCCCAGGATGCATCTGGGTCCCTCTCCTATACCCCGCCCCCGGGCCAAGGCATCTCAGTTACGTCACAAGCCATAGGCCGGAGGAGGAGAAGAAAGAGAGAGAAGAAAGATCTGGACACTCACGAAAATCACAATCTCACCATAGGGAGAAGGAAAAACCGGAGACCAGAATAAAGCTCATCTGCAGTACAGGTGCGACAGGGCGGGAGTCCTATGGAATCCTATGGACTTCGTAGAAATAGAGATAACAAAGGTAAGTTCTTACCATATCTCTTATTTTCTACTGCAGGGTCCATAGGGTATCCACAGGATACCTTGGGGATGTCCCAAAGCAGTATCCTTCAAGGGTGGGGACGCTCCTGTGCTGAGAGGAGAATCCGCCGCCCGAAGGAAGCATCCTGAGAGGCAAAGGTGTCAAAAGCGTAATACCTCACAAAGGTATGGACAGAAGACCACGTAGCAGCCTTGCAGATCTGAACTGCAGAGGCACCATGTCTAGCTGCCCACGAAGGACCCACAGACCTAGTGGAATGAGCCCTCACAGAGAAGGGAACTGAAAGACCTTCATGAAGATAAGCTTCTGAAATTGCCATACGAATCCAGCCTGCCAAAGTCTGCTTTGAAGCAGGCCGACCTTTTTTTTTACGGAAGCCATAGAGGAGAACAAGGCGTCCGACTTCCTAAACGAAGAAGTGCGTTGCACATAAACCTTTAAGGCCCGCACAACATCCAAAGTGGCTTCACCCACCGAAAGTCCAGGTGAATTGAAAGCCGGCACAACAATTTCTTCATTGATGTGAAAACAGGATACCACTTTGGGAAGGAATCCCGGACGAGTGCGAAGCACTGCCCTATTCCTATGAAAATTCAGAAAAGGGGGTCTACAAGAGAGAACCCCTAAATCCGAAACCCTTCTGGCCGAGGCAATGGCCAGAAGGAATATGGTTTTAGCTGTAAGCCATTTAAAGTCCAGTGGTTTAAACGGCGGTCCCTGGAGAACTCTCAGGACCATAGCCCAATTCCAATGCGCCACCGGTGGAACAAAAGGTGGCTGAATGCGAAGAACACCTCGCATAAAGGTGTGCACATCAGAGAGCGCAGCAATCCCACGATGAAACCAGACTGACAGGGCAGACACCTGCACTTTCAGAAAAGCCAGGCGAAGCCCATGATCCAGTCCATCCTGTAGGAAAGCCAACACCCTAGACAGGCGGAACTCCCTAGGGGAATACCCTCTAGGTCTACACCACCGGAAGAAAGTGTGCCACACACGAACTCTTAGCATGGTTTGCACCACGGAGCCAGAAAACGCCCTGGACCTTAGGATGACCGTTTCAACAGCCACGCCGAGTCAGGTCCGGGTGAAGACAAGGACCCTGTGACAGCAGATCCGGTCGTAATGGTAACCTCAGAGGAACGTCTACTGACAGACTCTGGAGGTCGAAGAACCAGTGCCGTCTGGGCCACTCGGGAGCCATCAACAGTAGCGTACCTCCTTCTCGTTTTGAATTTCCGTATTACCAACGGAAGAAGGTAAAATGGAGGGAAAAGGTAGGCAAACTGGAACGTCTACTGGACGGACAGGGCATACACCAGAGACGCCTTTTTGTCTCTTGTTCGAGACCCGTACACCAGCAACTTGTTGTTGTGCCGGGACGCTATGAGGTCTATCTCTGGAAGACCCCACTTGTCCACCAGACTCTGAAAGACGTCCTGGTGTAAAGACCACTCTCCCAGATGCACGTCCTGCCTGCTGAGAAAATCCGCATCCCAGTTGAGGACTTGAGGACTCCCGGGATGAACACTCCTGAAATTGCTGGGAGATTGCGCTCCGCCCAGACCAGAATACGGGACACTTCTGCGAGTGCTGCCCGACTGCGGGTTCCTCCTTGCTGGTTTAAATAGGCCGTGGTGGCGTTGTCCGACTGGACGTGCACAGGGTGACCCTTGAAAACCGGCTGTGCCAGCTGGAGAGCACTTAACACCGCATGGAGCTCCAAAATGTTTATTGGAAGCTCCGCTTCCGCCCGAGTCCACCTGCCCTAAAACAAGTGTGGACCCGCGACAGCTCCCCAGCCCCGGAGACTGGCATCCGTTGTTAACAGGACCCAGTTCGCCACCCAGAACGGGCGACCCTTGTTGAGGTGGGTCGTCTGCAACCACCAGGTTAGAGACAGGTGAACGTCCGGAGTGAGCCCCATCGTCCGGGACTTGAGACACTGAGGCATTCCATTCCATCTGGACAGGATCAATAGCAGCAGAGGTCTGGAGTGAAATTGGGCGTATTCCACCATGTCAAATACCGACACCATTGAGCCCAATAACCTCATTGCCGAGTGTAGCGACACTCGATGACACTGCAGACAACTGCGCACCCTCAACTACAAAGTAAGGATCTTTTCCTCCGACACAAAGATCCGCTGCTGCCTGGCGTCCAATAAGGCCCCCGAGGTGCAGGATCCTCTGAGACGGGGTGAGAGTGGACCTCTGCCAGTTTATCAACCAGCTGTGACGTTGCAGTACCGCAATCGTAAGATCCAGATGGTGTAAAAGAAGTTCTGGAGACCCCGCTATCAACAGGAGGTCATCCAGATAAGGCAACAGTCGGACTCCCTGCATCCGCAGGAGAGCCGCCATGACCGCCATGACCTTGGTGAATACCCGTGGAGCAGTCACCAGGCCAAAAGGCAGCGCCCGGAACTGGAAATGTTTGTTGCCGATTGCCAATCTGAGGAACTGCTGATGGCGCAAAAGAATAGGGACATGCAGGTAAGTGTCCTGGATGTCCAATGACACCATGTAGTCCCCAGGTTCCAGTGCCAGAATAATGGACCGCAGGGTCTCCATCCGAAACAGAGGCACCCTCAAGGACTTGTTGAGGGCCTTTAGGTTTAGTATCGGACGGCAAGACCCATTGGGTTTCTGCACCAAAAATAGATTGGAATAGAAACCCAGGCCCCTCTGGGAAATTGGAACATGCACTAAAACTCCGGCCTGGAGCATAGTGTGCAAAACCTTCCGCTGTTCCGAGGCTTTGCTCCGGTCTAGCGGAAGGCCTGTGGTAAAGAACCGGGATGGAGGCCTGTACCGAAAGGAGAGGGCATACCCATGAGAGACCACCTCCTGAACCCAAGTGTCTGTCGTAGTCCTCGACCAGCACTGGGCGAACCGAAGCAGGCGGCCCCCCACTTTGGGATCCCGCAAAGGGAGGCCCGGACCGTTAGGCCGCAGGTTTGTTATCTGACCTAGGAGCCGGACGTCTGGTACTCCAGACCTGTTTCTTGGGCTTGGACAATTTCTTGGTCCCAGCCTGCCGTGGAAAGGACTGTGCTTTAGGCCTACCTTGGGCCCTGTGAGGCCGAAAGGACGACTCACCAGCACTAGAAGGAATCGTAGCAGACGGAAGACATGCAGATTTTGCTGCTGCCAACTTAGCTACTATTTTGTCCAGATCTGGACCAAATAGTACCTGTCCATTGAAAGGCAGACCTTCTAATCCCTTTTTGGAATCCGCATCCGCTTTCCAAGAACGCAACCATAAGGTGCGACGAGCAGCCACGGCTGCAGAGGAGATCCTAGAGGTGAGCATACAAATATCTAAGGCCGCTTCATTAATGTAAGTGGCCGAGTCTGTGAGATTGCTCACCAACTCGGTCTGTTCAGCCGAACAGTCAGAGTCCAAAGACGCCTCCAAATTATCCGCCCAGCGCTCCATAGCTCTGGCTACCCAACACACGGCCATAGCCGGTCTGGATGCTTCCCTGCAATATCAATAACTAAAGCCGTGTGGACCGCACGAATAAGACCAGGGATATACACCTTGGACTTAGCGTCCGGCTCTTTGGTACTGAGAGGTTCCTGGTCAGATAGATCCAGAATCTCCCCATCATCTGACGTCTCATCGTCATCTCCATAAGGAGCAGATAAAGACGCCACCGGCCGTTTATGAGGCCGCAACACAGACTCCCCCTGTAAAACATCGGACAAACGCTGAACCGATGTAGTTAGAGTATTAACCCACGCAGGCTCTGGAGAAACCTGGGAAGGGACAGGGAGACTGTGGGGTACCATAAATTGTCTCGGGAACTCCTGCATGGGTGATGACACCACTGACTGCTGGGACAAACCCGTCTGGGTAAACGCAGGTGGCGGAGCTAGCTGGGCCACAAGGGTTGTAAGCGCCTTAGCGAAACAAGCCCAGGGAGGTTCCTGTACCGGGACCGTGACCATAATCGGCCGTGACAGTGTCAGGCACTGGGGACATAACCCCTATGCGTTACCCTCCCCCTCCGCTATTGGTACCTTACATTTTGTACACATGAGCTGGAGAGGAAAATCAGTCTCAGACATGATGGTAAGTATGTGACACTCACACCTATACGTATTGGTATAGTGTGAATAACACCCTGCACACCGCGCACCGCAAGGGCTTTGAGCAGAGCAAGATCAGGAACAGTAATATGGCTGACAGTAGAAAGTGAAAGTACGGACAGCAGGGCTAGCAGATTAGTCACATACAATGCAGAAGAAACAAATCCCTGCACTATTAGCGCTGATTCTCAACTACTCAGACCCTCAGGCTGGTAGGACTCAGCGCTGCATACACTGACCTGTGACAAACAGAGGAGAGGTATGCTGGGGGACCCAGACAACAATGCCACCGATCATAGGCTTCCAGCATCGTTCACCATGCTTCAAAGATGGCCACCGAGGAGCAGAGGATGAAGGAGGCCGGCCTGGGGGAGGAGCGCTGACACACTATGGCCAATCAGGCAGAGCAGAGAGGCTGTGTGCAGCAGGGGAGGCGCCGGCTGTGAGACAGGGAAAGCGCGCTCCCCTGTCTCACCAGTACCGGCGTTCTGGTACCGGCGGGGTGTAGGGGAGACAACATGGACGTCAGTACTGACTGTCCATGCTGTACTCCCAGATATGCAGCCAGTGCTGCCTTTAAAACAAACTTCAGGGGCTCTTCATAGCCCCCCTCTGCACAGTGCCTCCGACTCCGAGCCACGCACCGACGAAACTGAGATGCCTTGGCCCGAGGGCGGGGAATAGGAGAGGGACCCAGATGCATCCTGGGAGGCTGAAAACTTTAACTCTGTGGTGCCTGAAGACTGACGTCATCAACTATACCCCCATGGTATCCTGTGGATACCCTATGGACCCTGCAGTAGAAACAAAATTTTTAATTATTTGAATAAACAAATACATAGGGCAGAAAAGTGAAGCAACAGGGTAGACAAAAAGCTTCAAGGATCCAGAGTGCAAACAATATAGGTGGCTTATAGTTTTGGAAATTATTCAGTTTGACTAGGGTGGGGGAGTAAATAGGTGGGCAATTCAGAGAGAGGTAGGTTTCATACCATTGAGTTTCTTTAAAACAAATACTGTATGTATATGTCTCCAAATCGTGGGGGGTAGAGGTCTATATATATTTTTCCAGGCAGACAAAAAAAAACTATTTAGTATAAAGGAAAAAAAACTATTTGGTATAAGTGTTCTTATGGAGCGAGGCCTCCACCCAGTCCATGCGAAATACAAAGTAAAGCTTATTCAGAAAAAGCCTTATATAAGAGGTATGCTCCTGGCCACCGAGGTGTAAATGACTTCCGCCTTTAGAAACACGGAGGGTGGGGTCTATGATGCCCAAGATTGCCCATTCAGTAGACAAAGGGGTAGAGTTAAGTAAAGTGGAAAAGGCATTATGCGGTACCTTTCTCCAAAAATGCTTGATGGCTTGACAATCCTACATACAGTGGAAAAATGATGCATCGTCACAACCACATTTTAGCCAAACATTACTGTCAGAAAGACTAATAAGTATGCAAAAGGTGGTGTCCTCCATGGAAAATATTGAGGAATATCACGGGATATGGGCTAGCAGTAAGCACAGAACAAGAGTATGCGAGCCTTTTGAGAAGCAGATCTAATGAAAGTTGAGATAAACCTCCAACCAGTTGGAAAGACCAGTGGTAGCGGTGGCATGATTGATTAACAAACAAAGGCGTCTCTAATGTAAGGAAATAACTTTGTCAGTGGTCATTGGTGTAGACAGCATGGAGCCAAGAGAGTTAGACCAGTCTAACAATTGATCACAATGGTGGTATAATTCGGTGTCTCACCCATACGGGTCAAAATCTAGAAATGCTAACAAGACCCGTAAGGAGGTGACTCCCCACACTTTTCAAAAACAAATTTTAATAAGGCTAAAATCAGGAAGGAAGTATTGATCGACTGTAGCATTTGTGTAGGTAGAGTGAAACCAAATCCTAATGGTACAAAAAGTGCTCGCAAAACTGTACAGGGAGAGGTTGAGGAAATGGATGCCCCCATTAACCAGTGTCAGTTGTAGTTTGAAAAGCCTCATTCGTGGGCATTTACGCTTCAAAATAAATGTGTAAAGGCGCATTAAGAAATGTGTCATCTCTTTGGGCAACACTTGTAGGGGGTAGAAAAGTTTGGGAAAAATTATAATTTTAATGAGATTGCCCCAGCCAAGGTAAAATAAGGAGAGTTTGTACCAACTATGTATTTCCGATTAAGACAGACTTAATGAGTGGTCGCATGTTAAGCGCACAGACGGAATCTATCCATCTGGGGAGGTTTTCATCCAAATTAATGGAAATGGTTCGCTCCAGCGTGGTTTAAATGAGGTACCTAAGGAAAGGGCTGTGGATTTCTCCTGGTTAAAAGAGAAGCCAGAGACGCAGCTGTAGCCATGGAGTTTGCCAAAAATATGGCACAGGGAATGGGAGGGATGGATGGAGAATATGCAATAAAAGGTTGTTTCCAAAAGTGGTAACTTTAGCAGTCACTCCACACCAGGTGATGCCCTCAAAAGATGACAGATTGGAAAATGCGAAGTAGGGAGTGCAGAGACAAATTGAAGAGTAAAGGGGAGAATGGGCTGCCTTGATAGGTGCCCTTAAACATGACGACCTTTCCTCCTAACGATCCATTGATAAGAATGGCTGGGTAGAGGCAAGAAAGACTGTTACAAAAGACTGCTAAGTATATACATAATGACTACCATGGATGAAACCTAACTGGTTAGGAGTAAGGAAAGAAGAAAGAACAGATTGAAGTATGTTAGCAAACACAGATGTGTCCATATATATCTATCTTCCGTGCGTTACAAGTCGAGTTACACAATGCGTGAGCACAGTGTGAGACTCTGTGGCACCAAGCGTGTTTTCAGGCGACTTTTTCCCTTAAAATGCGTCTTATTTTCAAAGTGGTAGGGAGTAGATCTTTGTTACAACAGTGCAGAGAGGGAGCATTAAATGGGCAGTTAGGAAGGTTAGGTGCGTAGATATTGACTAGGGCAAAGGACTCAAAAGTAATATCAAGAACTATAAATCTACTCCCTGGGCCAAGGCAACACCTTGCCGCTTAAATGGGAAAGGGACAGAGGAGTTCCTAAGGGCCATGTTCTATTCTAAACACTACTAGGTTTCTTGTAGAAAGGAAATGTAGCGGTTCAGAGATTGAGGCTACTTGTTTTTGTTTAACAGAGGAGTTGAGACCATTGTGGTTCCACAAAACTACTCAGAGTGTGGAAAGAGTCAAAGGCGGTCAAGGGGGGGGGTTAATTATCTTGAGGCCAACTCATCCAGGTGCAGATAGGGGAGCGTTTAAAACGAGAATAAGGTCATAAAGGGAGTGGGCTCACTCTGTCCCAACCAAAGAATGGGGAGGAGCAAGGGAATCAGGAGGGGACTGGGGATCTCACCCGGTAACTTCCATGTTAAAAAACTAGGTAAACACTTAGGGAGAAGTAAGAATCAAATATGGGAGAAAGAGAGAGAGAAACCTTAAATATAGGATGGCACACAATATCACTGTAATGAGGAACAACAGTAAGGTTGGAGAAGTAGATTCCAAAACTCGGATTTTTAAAATTTACCACCAGATAAACCTAAACAATGTCTGATCACAGTCGGACATCCCGAGATATAAATAACAGCAAACAGTAGAACAAAACAAAAATGTAACATTACAAGTAATACAAGAAAATAATAACAGTAAACAAATGGTAAAGATAGGGAGTCAATAAAAAAGGGACACTAGCTAGCTAGATGGGCCAGGGGAATGCCCACCGGGGGCGATGAAGAGGGGAGATGTTGAATGTAATCTTTAACAATGGAAATATCAGTAAAAACATGCAACTGACCATTATGTGTAATACATAGTTTAGTTGGGTACATAAGGGCAAAACTAATATGATTTTCAAAATAGTCGGTACACAGTGGGGAGGACTCGCAACGCTTTTAGGAAACCTGCGCTAAGTAGTCCTGGAAAACAAACATTTTGTAGCCACAAACCCGTACCTCAGGAGCCTGCTGGTATACTGTTAGAAGAGGCTCCTTGTCATGAAACTGAAACACTCTATCACAGCATGAGTTCTCTGGGCATTGTTATCCTGCTCAAGACTCACGCGTGACGCTTTTTTGAGGAGCATGGTAGTAGTGAACAGGGTAAGGCCCAGAGAAAAGGAATATCAACCTGGAAAAAGGTGAAGAGGCCAGATCCCTTGACCAATTCTGGCATACCTAGAAAACGGAGATTATTTCTCCCAATAAGGTTCTGCACGTGGTCCAGATTTTCAGTCATATCAAGTCGATAGTGAGAGGATAGTATTCTGGGCAGTTACCATTGAGTCCTCAGCATTGCTAAGTTGTTGTTCAAGGTGGGTGGCCTGTTTCTCTGTAGAGTCCAGGTGAGATATTATGGAGGCAATAACTGACTGGTCTAGCAGGAGAATAATAAGTGACATATCCTTAGCAGCATCAACTGCCAATTAGACAACCAAGGCAATGGAGGGGGTAGCATCTAAGACTCAAGGAAGAGAAGGAGAAGACAAGGAAGGGGACAAGGAAGGGGACGAGAAGTTCGACCTTCTGGAGTGAGTTTGAGAGCATGCGTGTTTAGTTTTGCCCATATTGGCTGGAGTAGATTTCACCAAATATCTTTTCATTACAAAGAAGCATACAGGGAGCAAAGACAATGAAAAATAAAGCAAACATAGGCTAATATGAAGAAAAATCACAATACTTAGTAAGTTTTTATAAAACAGCGTAATATGTATGCAAGTACAGACTAGATAGGTAAACAACATCAGTTTAGCAGTGTAGCAAAAAACTATTTAGTAAAGAAACCTGAGATGCCAAAAGGCAATACGATGGTCACAGACAAAGTTGAGGTTGGAAGAGAATTGAGGGCCACTGTAGGAAGTATGTGGGACTAAAGTATGGAGGAGTCCATTAGGTAAAGGCCTGGGAAAGAAGGGGAATGCGGTGGGCCGGCAAGGAAGGTAGACAAGATGGTCCAACACTGGCTTAATTGTAGTGTCTGGGAGGATGACAGTCCAAAATAGAGTCCACCATGTGGAAGTTAGGGACCAAAGGACTGGAGAAAGAGTACAAAGGAAACAAGTCCCGTAGAGGGTCCCAGACGGGGCAGGAATTGAAAAGGGACAACTGGGGGCTGTGAGAAGAGAGGGAGAGGTGGTAGATCCTGGAGATGAGTTAGAAAACTGACAACTTTGGGATATAGTATTTGTCCACTGTGCTCCAAGTTGCCTAGGGAAGAGCACCATGTACTAGAGAGTCGCACTAGTCGTGGGCAGGAACTCTGGCAAGTGCAGCCAGAAGGGCAAAAAAAGGGACCAGCAGGACATGGTCGGGCCACAGGCGGTCAGGGAATGAGAAAACACATTCCAGGGGGCACTACCTACCTGGTGAAAACACTCGGAGGTCCAGGCAGAAGGTAATCCCAGCCAAGGGGTAGACAGCAGCCAGGGACAGTGGGAGAGCGACTGCGTCCCACTCCACAGATGATGACCGGATCTGTTGCAAATTGCAGTTAATGAAGGGCTGCAGAGGGTGCTTCCAAAAGCAGGCACAACACATTGGACAGTTGGCAGGTTCCAGTAAAAAGAGAGTCTCCAGCCCTCAATACAGCAAGAAGCTGTAACTTAGAGCCACCACTGTGCCAGAGATCCTCATAGGCACCTGGGAACACTGGGGCAGGCAGGACAGATCCGCAGACAGACGATGCAGCAAGCAGGGCTTCCAGGCAGAAAGGCTGTTGTGTTTACGCAAAACTGAAATCTTGGGCAGACCGGCAAGCAGAGGAGCCACTGGGTCTCACACAGGATTCGGTGGGTTACCCACAGGAGGCAGGAAAGCATGCAAAACAGAATGGTCTTCTATTCAAATCTAACGCCCTCCCTCCAGTCAAGGAGTTCACTTCTCATATACCAATGAGGAAGAGTAGATATACACAAGCCAAATTAAAACAAAAAAATGTCTGGGAAAATATATCTATCTATCAAGGCACAATAGGAACAACATGCCAAGCCTGGGAAGGTATGTTTCCCTCATTTGGAATTGGAGAAAATAACTGGAACAATACAAATTCACAGTGGGAACATCAAAAAGTTTTCTGTTATAGGAGAAAATTGCGGGTTTCCACAGCCTGCAACACTTTCTGTCAAGACTAGCCCCAGATTCAAAGACAAGGTACACCAAATAAAAGTTTGTGAAGGTGTGCAAGTCGGACCATGTACCTGATTTGTATAACTCTTCAGTCGAACCCTGTGTTTCCAGGCTGAGTAACACAATAAGGGGTTATTAATAAGGAAACAGGCCAGACTTATCACTATACACACCAACCAAAAGATGGACTGTGAGGACCTTTCCTTATCCTTACTTAGACCAACATATAACCCAAATTGTGACATAGCATATCAAATATTTTTTTTATTTTCCAGGCCTTCAACAAATTCAATAATTGCAAGTCAACAGACTCAGTTGACTTTGACAAGGGCAGAAACAAAGAACAATCTCCAGGTTCATACGAAAACCTGAGACAACCTTTGGAAGGAAACTGATGCTGGTCCTCAGGACAGCCTTGTCTAATAAGAATACAATGAAGTTGGAGGACCTAGTATATAGCTAACGTAAACATCCTGCAAATGGAGTATATAGGGATAGGAGGAACAAACATTGAAATATATCTCACGAAGAGAAACCTTAAACAGGGGTTGAAAAGAATTTTATTAGAAAACGGAGAGAGTCAGACGGAGGTCCAGCTGTGACACTGGTTGGTCAAATAGCATGTAGAAATATGCCACCTCTTAGAAAAAAGTCATGACCTCCAAGATTGAAGCAAGTGACTTTTTAAAGAATTCTACACACTGAGAAAAGTGAGACAGTCAACTGGCAAGGCCACTATGGGAAAAAGGTCAGGCAAATGATCACCGTTATAGAAAAGAGGGTGTTGTAGGATAGGTCAACATTGTGAATGTCAGCACTCACAAAGTTAACACTAAGGGCCGTATTCAATTAGTTTTGCATCTGCGATACATTTTTGCGTGCCACACTTTTCGGCGACTTTGCATGTTTTAGCCGTGGAAACTTATCGTACCTGGCCCAGCTATTCGCCGTATTCAATTCCAAAGGACGTGAAAACGCGTCCCGGCGAAACTCGAACAGGCGAAAAGTGCTGTCAAAAATTGTGAAAATCAGCCTGACACCCCCCAAAAGATGCACTAACATTGGGAATCAGTATAGATGTCCCCGATTAGCCCCCCTGGAGCTATTTGGGGTACTTAAGTGCTCTCAATTGCCTCTATATAGCGACTTTGCATAAGTGTTGAAGAATAGCATTAAGCAGTTTTTCTTTTTTACTTTAGAAAATAAGTAGTTCTGTCAAATTTGGGGTACTTGAAAATGGGTGCAAGCATGGTTTAAAATCACTAAAGTGAAGTTTTAAGTGCCGCCAGAAACGTACCTTCAGCAAGCACCTGCAATCCAAAAAATCACCTCACCCCTACTTGCAGACCCCCCTAAAGTCTATTTCGCTAGTTTTTAAGTTTGTACCCCCACTTTGTCTAGAACAGGCCCCACTCACCTGTGCAGTATTTACCTTTCTTGACGATGGCCCGCTCGGTACCACTCCAGTCCACGCCGTCTTCACTCCCACCGTCCTGCGTAGACGCTGCCTGGATCTAGTTAGATCCAGAGCAGCAGGCGTGGGCTCCTCTCATCACGGGAGACGTCATGACATGACGTCACCCGCGTGGTGCATTACTGGGAAAGCTGGCCTCTGAAGCGATCAGAGGCTTCTGATCGCTTCAGAGTACAGCGTTGCCAGCTTTAAATAAAGTAAACACTGCCGTGGCAGGGGTGTGGGCCGCATATGTGAGCCCACACTGTCGGGCCTCATAAAATGTTTATTCGGGCCGCATGTTTGACATGCTTGGGCTACAGAGTTGGCCAAAAACCGGAATAGAATAAAACAGAGCATAGATCAGACCAGCTATACGCTTTTATGCCTGCATGTACAGGGCCTTTACAACTGAGGAAAATCCAAAGGGTGGAGATTAAGGCCCTACTAGTTGTAGTAAAGATAGTCTTCAGATCATTATCTAGTCTACTTTCAGTGGCATCCTGGAAGGCTGCTGTGTCTGGAAGTGGAGCAGCAACAAATATAGGTTAGCTCCGGCTTTAAAAATTTGTTTAAATCATAGTTTCCCTGCAATGTCAGAAATTGCCATTACATGTACAAGGGTTTTCATAGCTTGACATTACATATTTATAAATAAAAACAGACAAAAACACATCACTTATCTGAAGTCCAATTTCAGTAATACTGTAAGTCATGACCAATAATTAGATGGCTGGCTTCTTCATTTTTTACTTACCATTTTCGACAAAAATGTACAGAAGTATGGCTCTTATCTTATTATATTTATCCAGATCTTTGTTAAGCAAAACTGGTAGCAGAACACGCATGTGTTCCTTCACCTTCTGCCCATCAACATCGGTGCCCACAGCTAGGTTCTGTAAAATACAGCATCATGGTTGTATATCAATGAAAAAGTCATCTCAAAATGATATTTTTTCCTACTTCCCTTCCACATTTTAAAGTAGAGAATGTTATCGGCACGTATCAAATGGTCAGGCGACGCGTGACCCCTCTGCCTTATCTCACCTCTGGATACCTGATCGGCCAAAATATGATGGGGGAGCAATACAGTGGTTTTCTTAGTCAATGCTCAACTCAATTCAAGATGTTACCTGAACATTTCATTCAGAGAAAACAAAGGTGACTTCCATTATTTCCCTGCTTTCAAGTCAAGCCTTAGGCGGATTCTTTCCACTCTTGGGAGCAAAACGATCCTCTTTCATAACTGCTCTTCCATCCTTCAGTTCTTCAAAAGGATCTTTGGCAAAAAAGGTTGTGACCTTAGCTTCAGATGAAATTTTTTGCTTTCAAGGCTCAGTGGGTCAGTACACTGCAGATAATGGCGTCAGATCTAAGGTGGAATAACAAGGCTCATTCTGGAAGAGCTGTCTGACCAAACTAAGGCCTCTTGGGAAATACAAGACATAAGATCATCCAGAGAAGGAAGTAACAAAATGGAAATCCATTTCAGGGAGTACGCTCAAGAGATGGATTTGTTCCATCATTCTATGGTCAAGATGGTGCTCCATTTTTAAACTCCAGTGGTATCTTCTAAAGAGCCCATGTAACCTGAGCATTTCCATCCTATTCCTAGAGGAATGTGAGAGGCAATTCAAAAATAATCTGTGTGTCTACTGTGGTAAACTGGGACATCTGCTCGGAGTATGTCGTAAACACCTTCCCTGAATCTTATGAGAGAGTCCCTATCAGGTAGCACAGTCTACTATTCATCTTTGTAATGCTAGCTACTCAGATTATACTTCATCATGCCACTGGTTCATTTAATTCCTGGATTATCCACCTTCTTGGACAACGGCACATTAATGCTGCTATCATCACAAAGCTGACTCTAACCACCCAGATTCTTGAGAATCCCATCTCTATAACCACTATCGATACAGTAAAATCAAGCATGTCACTATTCAATAGCGCATTACTCCATTGGTTATGCAAGCTGGAGCACAGCATAAAGAGAAGATTTCCTTATTTGTTATTCCAATATTCATTAAGTTGTATTGGTCTTCCATGGTTACAGCTGCATTACCAAATGGATTTCTGCACAAATATTTGTTTGAGGACATCAGAGTCACTCTGATTGTGGGGTAGAATTCGTGTCAACATTTTGCAGGTTCCTTTATAAGAGAGACTATGAAATTGAACATCTACACAGCATATCACCTACAATGAAACAGGGCAACTGAAAGGTAAATCAAGATTTGGTAACCTTCTTGTTTGCAGGTGTCCTACATGTCTATTGAATTCCATTATATCTCCTTACCCTGCCTACACCGAGAATTTCTACAAGCAGAGAGTGGAGATTTAGAAACCTCTCTTAAGAGTGAATAACTCAACAAATCAGGATGATTGGATAGATCTGATACCTTAAGCCAAAATTCCCCATAACACCACCATCTGAAGGAATCTCATGCAAACATGGGGAGAACATACAAACTGTGCAATATTTTTTGGAGGTTGGTCTGGGCACAGGTATTTACACGTTAAATCCGTGTGACCATAGAAAATGTATTATCGGTAATTATTCGTCTACTACGATAAAAGTTTCTAGAGACGATAAACAGTTTTGTCTGTTGCCGGTGGTGCTCCCCTAGAGTCAGTGAGATTATATGCGTAGAGGAAGAAAAGAAGACTTTTTTGGGGGGGCACACTATGTCGTTTAAAACTTAACTTTTATTGAATCTATTAGAGATCAAACGTACTTACTCAAAAAATAATAAATGAAAAAACATAAATTGGACCTTTGTGAAACAAAATCTAGGTTTCACACCGGCACCAAAATAGACACAAAGTTAAAAATATATTAAACTAAATATCTGGTATCTGGTGATACCTAGTAAGTATGGACCCTTCAAATGGCTGTATTAGATTTCTCTCCACATGTGTATTCCTGTATTGAAATAATCAACCAATCTTTATATGTCAAGACAGAGAATGTCTCCCTGAGGTTGCCGTAATGGAACCGAATGGACGTCAAGATTGAGACATTGTCACACCATAGAGTTACCAAAAAAATATCATATCAAATGTTAACATTTGTGGTACGACAAGATATCCTGTAATAGTTGTTGTACATACAATATGACAGTTGGAAGGCGGCAATGATGTGTAAACAAACAACACAATTAACACAATAAAATAAGAGAGATTATGTGAACACAGTTGCTCGGCGGCAATATCATGGTATTTAACAGCAATATCGTTCAGAATGATCCATATTAAAAGGTAAATAAGCTCAATAGGTCAAAAAGATTTATAATTTGTAAATAAATCGTATGCTGTGTCTAATGCTGATATAGATATTTTAGTAATTGATTGATTTATTCTCCTTATATTCCTCTGCTTTTTCTTTTTCTTTCATAACATCAAGTACATACTAAAAATATATTTTTTGACCTCAGGATATAATTATAGGATAAACTGGTACTTAAGCTTGTAGATATGCACACTAATGGATGCATATAAAGGTATGCATACATAGAGGTGTACAAATAAAGATGTACATATCTTAATAACATAACAATTATTTAGAGATGTAGACAGAGCATTAAAGCATGAGATATCTTAGCCCCAATTTTTTAAGAGTCTTATTATGCTGACAGGAGCAAGTGGTAGGCTCCTTAATTCAAACAGCGCGCGGCATATATGTACACCATCAAATGAGACAGTGAAAAAGTTAAAGACTATCATAATTCAGGACAGAGTTCAGTCTGCACAAATGTATGACTCGTTTTTATATGACTAATGTTGCCTGGGCATTATCCTCACCAAGGGAATCATTCCCCCATATCTGAAAATGCCTTGTACCTCTGTGCCTCTTAGTAGGGCGTCTGGCTTCACTGCAATTGCACATACTTTATGCAGCTCTGCCAGACTTGAATAGAACGGAGTCTTTCTTTCTCTACCTTTATGAGATACATTTTACTTTTTCTTCTAAGTACAGAAAAATTAGTATACTATTCAGTTGTGATGCAACACATATATGAAGAAACAATTGTCTATACATCAGATTAAATATTCTATGGAAGTCTAAGAGTTTAAGCTGCTTACAAAAAGTGTATTAACACTGTTAAGACTGCCTACATATTAGCAGCACATTATATCAAATATCTATTCACCTGTTTTAGGACACAGTTGTTGCCTTTGTGAATAATACATTATTTCTAAAGGGGTATTACACCAATAGGTGGAATTTTAGGACTGTACAATTGCCTACGATCTCTCTCCTCTCTCCCTTTTTTTCCCTCTTGTTACTTTCTGTAATCTCATCAGTTCCATCTCTGGGAGCTGACAGTAGATGCAGGGGAATCTATGAACGCATGTTTTGAGGTGCAAATTGAAGAAACAAAAGAAAAGATAGGATTTTCACAGTGTACTGATGGGGTCTAAGTATCTCAGTTACAAGTGTTTCTCTGAATTTATATTAAAACATGACTTTTATTAGATATTACTTAAAATAATGGTAGTTAGGTCCAAAATATAAGGCGAAATATTGTTAAAATAAATAGATACAGTTAGAGTGTGTATACATATGTAGAAAGATTAGAAAAGTGATTAAAATTCCACCTGACGCCGAACTGTTACACGTTGTTAAATATATTATATATCCGGTACTGAAATATCGTGACTTGTAATATACTGACAATATCAATATTTCATTGCACATAAAAATAATAGCAAGTAAGGGGGGAAAAACAGGGAAAATGGAAGATATGTATTTTATATAATGTTATCAGTATAATTTTAGTACTGTTTGATCAATATCTTTCCCATTTCCACAGTATTTAAATGTTATAATGAGCAATGTTCAAAAGGCTTTGCTTTAATTCAGCAATGATGTTAAATTCTATTGCTGAGTTTCATAGTTTTTCTTTTTGTCATTGTTTTAAACCGGCTCACATCTAGAGCTGATCAGCAACTGGATTACCACACGTATTATGCTTTGGGTATATGACATTCACAGACCTCTTAATAAGTGGTGTGGGATGTGACTGGCTGCTGGTTTCAGAGTTGTTCCATGACAATTATCATAGGACTTTAAATATCTTATCTGTAATGTTATAGCGTTATGTTAGCAAATGAGTCTGGTTTAGTATACCCGCATCTTACAATCCCAACTCTTCAAAGTCAGTAATAATATATTAACAGTATCCTGATTTATCAGTTATGTTGCCAGTAACATTACACTTATTAACACTGTGCGTCCCCCTACAATTCAATATTATGTGCACTTCGAGTGTAGCAATGTTATAACAAACAGTCTGAGCTGGCAATGTTGCGTGCACTTAGAGTATTGCAATATTGTAACAGACAGTCTGGGTTGACTTAATATGCTCATGTCACAGTCCCAGCTTTCCCTAAGCTAGCGGAACTATAAAGCAGTCTGTATGTCAAAAATAGTGTGATGCTGTAAGCAGTCAAAGTCCCCTTAGAGCCCGGTATGTATATGTAAAGTGATTTAATCAATAACGTGTGTAGCATATAGTTGTGCTACAGTCCGGCGGCAGCGCGCTTGCCGACGCGCGTTTCGCCGATAGCTGCTTTATCAAGGCACTTTACAGTCTGCCAGCTCAGACTGTTTGTTATAACATTGCTACACTCAAAGTGCACATAATATTGAATTGTAGGGGGACGCACAGTGTTAATAAGTGTAATGTTACTGGCAACATAACTGATAAATCAGGATACTGTTAATATATTATTACTGACTTGAAGAGTTGGGATTGTGAGATGCGAGTATACTAAACCAGACTCATTTGCTAACATAACGCTATAACATTACAGGATAAGATAATTAAAGTCCTATGATAATTGTCATGGAATAACTCTGAAACCAGCAGCCAGTCACATCCCACACCACTTATTAAGAGGTCTGTGAATGTCATATACCCAAAGCATAATACGTGTGGTAATCCAGTTGCTGATAAGCTCTAGATGTGAGCCGGTTTAAAACAATGACAAAAAGAAAAACTATGAAACTCAGCAATGGAATTTAACATCATTGCTGAATTAAAGCAAAGCCTTTTGAACATTGCTCATTATAACATTTAAATACTGTGGAAATGGGAAAGATATTGATCAAACAGTACTAAAATTATACTGATAACATTTTATAAAATACATATCTTCCATTTTCCCTGTTTTCCCCCCTTACTTGCTATTATTTTTATGCGCAATGAAATATTGATATTATCAGTATATTACAAGTCACCCTATTTCAGTACCGGATATATAATATATTTAACAACGTGTAACAGTTCGGCGTCAGGTGGAATTTTAATCACTTTTCTAATCTTTATACATATGTATACACACTCTAACTGTATCTATTTATTTTAACAATATTTCGCCTTATATTTTGGACCATGATAACCTCCATCCCCTAGTGCCATATACTAAAATTATTTTAAGTAATATCTAATTAAAGTCATGTTTTAATATAAATTCAGAGAAACACTTGTAACTGAGATACTTAGACCCCATCTGTGCACTGTGAAAATCCTATTTTTTCTTTTGTTTCTTCAATCTGTGATGATCATAGGATTCCAAGGTAGCACCTTCATGTATATAAGCATTATAATAATACTAATGAAGTTGATATGCCCGAAATAATAAAAGATATATTTCATTTTCTCTGATATAACATATCTATATAGTTATTGGTGCGAGATAATTTTCTTTGTTGGTTTATATACATGTTTTGAGGTGCGTGACTCTCATTGACCATCTCTGCCGACGGGCAAATGGTTAATAGCAGATCACTCCCTCAATTTGATACAGGCGCTTTTCATTGACTGTTTCTATATCAGCATTAGACACGAACACAGCATACGATTTATTTACAAATTATACATCTTTTTGACCTATCGAACTTATTTACCTTTTAATATGGATCATTCTGAACAGTGTTAAATACCATGATATTGCCGCCGAGCAACTGTTATCACATAATCTCTCTTATTTTATTGTGTTAATTGTGTTGTTTGTTTACACATCATTGCCGCCGTCCAACTGTCATATTGTATGTACAACAACTATTACAGGATATCTTGTCGTACCACAAATGTTAACATTTGATATGATATTTTTTTGGTAACTCTATGGTGTGACAATGTCTCAATCTTGACGTCCATTCGGTTCCATTACGGCAACCTCAGGGAGACATTCTCTGTCTTGACATATAAAGATTGGTTGATTATTTCAATACAGGAATACACATGTGGAGAGAAATCTAATACAGCCACTTGAAGGGTCCAATACTTACTAGGTATCACCAGATACCAGATATTTATTTTAATATATTTTTAACTTTGTGTCTATTTTGGTGCCGGTGTGAAACCTAGATTGTGTTTCACAAAGGTCCGATTTATGTTTTTTCGTTTATTATTTTTTGAGTAAGTACGTTTGATCTCTAATAGATCAATAAAGGTAAGTTTTAAATGACAGTGTGTCCCCAAAAAAAGAGTCTTCTTTTCTTCCTCTACGAAGAACATACAAACTCCCAACAGATGGGCCATGAAAGGGAAGTAAACGCATGACCTCGGGGCCTGATTCAGAGCTGGACGCAATTAGCGCTCGCTCGTCCAGAAAATAGGGGTGGCTATTCAAATGAACCGTTCGCTCTTTGCGGTCTGTTCACGCCTCTAGGTCTGAACGAGCGAACAAAACTTGCGGTCGTTTTTTGAAAAATACGCCCCCTGGCCGCTCGCATCCTACGTCATGTCCGCTATTTATTAGATTAATGGAGTACATCGACCAGCGTATGAACTGCTCGCTATTCTTGTGGTTGGTTTTTGCTACCACAATCTTGCGAGCAGTTCTGGCTATAAAATAACCCAGTGACGTGGTCAATGACGCTGCTTTATTAATTATGCACACCCTTAAAACGCCCGTTTTGACCTTTAAGCACGCCTGCGTTCAGATCTCCACTTCCCGTTTTCAAGCACCTTCCCCTGTTACCACCCACATACGCATCCTCCTGTCACTCAAAATAGCAGGCATTCGCTATTTAGCGAACAAACGATTTTCGGCCGCACTGACTGGTTCGCGCATGCGTATTACGATCCGTACGCATGCGCAATTGGGCAAACATCGCTCGGAGCGAATGACGGCTCTGAATCAGGCCCTCAGTGCTGTGAGACAGTAATGCTAACCACGAGAAGTTAACCAAAGCATATTTTTGCTAAAAGTCTTTGGTTGATAAAAGGAAGAGTAATTCCTAAATTAATTCTGGGAAATAGTGTGGTTATCCCCCAAAAACCTTTGACGTAAGAGTGGCCTAGAGGTTGCTAAGAATTTTAACCCATTTTAGATTTGCCGGCTTCCTTAAGAGTACACAACTAGTTTCATGTCTCCCTACTGAAACTGTAGGAAATCAACTGGCTCTCTTCCACCAACTCTCCTACGTCCTTTATTCTTGTTTTACAACAGGAAGAACAGGAGGTCAAGGAAACCTTGGACTTCAGGGGCTAAATGTAATAGCTTGTAATCTTTAGCCGCTGCAAGGATTTATGCAGGTCTCCCCCTGCATTTTTAAATCGGCAATAATTTTAAAAGGCTAAACCAAGTTGGTTTAGCCTTTAAAATGATTGCTACTTTAAAAATACCGGGAGAAGCATAAATCCCCGCAGCAGCTGAAGATTGCAAGCTATTACTTTTAGTCCCAGGTATTTCCAAAGGTGGTCTTCAGCTCTTTGCAGACTGTAAGGGGTCAAGTTCTGAGGACCGCTGTTGGATCAAGGATGCTGATATCCTTGCTCCATATCTTCACAAGAAATTTTATAAAGAACATCCTGGTATGCCTTTTAAAGTCCACTAGTAAAAGGAGCATACCGTCAGGAGACGCCGACGTACAGTAGACTCCGATGACTTCATAGCAGGTCCAACTATCACTGCTGCAGGTTTCTCTACCTAACTCTCCCTCTCAGCAGGCAGATCACTATAGAAGTAGACACCTGACAATTTAAAGGACAGTTATGTTACCACTGATATCATGGTGCCAGATTTGAAATTGCTTTGCCTATATAAGGCATATATGTGCCCAGAACTGTGCCAGAGTATTTGGTTCACTTCCAGTGTTCATGGTTTCCAGTCCATCTTTATGCCGTGTCCTGCATTCAGTTTATCTCCTATACATATGACCCTGCATATTCCTAACATTTCCCTTGTCTTCCAATTTGGCTCTGATTCTGTCCCAGCCTGTCTGGACTTCCCCTTCATAGATAATCCTGTCTTCTCCGCAGCCCACTGGTGTACTAGACCTGGCTTGACAATTATTCTTCGTATCTGCACCAGCATACCACATCTGGAGGCCCGGCAGAGGGCTGCAACCTGTGTTTCTTCCAATAAGTCAAAAAAACCTCTGCGGTAGTCACTGGGAAATACCACTATAATATCATTATATCTATGCATTTGCTACTGGCAGTGAACTAAACTTATGTCACTACTTTGTATTAGAGGTGCATTTTGGCTTTAATTGCATTATATCGGGCCATTGTCAGCTTTTCGTCACTGTATATTTCTCTTCTTTGTCCAGAATGCTGAGCACACATAGGACAAATATTCGGATGAATAAATACAAATCACTGCCATTTGTCCACAGCACAATTTCACCAACAAACATACTTACTTGCTCAACTTTACAGAGCATCTCAAGGTTACCCTTGAACTTTTGCATGCAATCCTCCGCAAGGTTAAGATGCAAAGTTTGCTGGAAACCAGAAAAGAAAGTGAAATTGTAGAACTACATTTGCTTTAAAATCTCCTCTAGCGCTATCATTTTTTACATAGCACCAAAATGCTCATTTATCATGCACTATTTCCTAAGTGGGTTGGGTACGGGATGTCAGCGCACGGGATCCTGGTGGTCAAAATGCTGACGCCTGCATCCCAACAGGGTTACGATACAGACACCTGTCAGTAGGTTTCCTAACCCTTCCCCTGAACCTAACCTCCACCTCCTAGTGCCTAACCCTAACTCTCCCTGCATGCCTAACCCTCCCCCCCCACCTCTTGCCTAACCCTAAACCTCCCCCTAGTGCCCAACCCTAACCCACCGTCCCCCCACTACTTACCTTCAGGTTACCGGCAGTAAGGATGCCGGCGCTAGGATTATGACAGGTGTCGGGATTCTGGCGCCGGTTTTCTAAGCACCAGCATCCCTTTGTGGGGATTGTGACTACATCCCTCCTAAGTGACCAACATAAATATGCTTAAACCCTTTAGATAACTGGTCTCAGAAGCCCCATTTAAAACATAAAAACATTTTAGGCAGAGTTTAATTACTTGGCCAAAAAGAACTGCTACAAAATGTTTTTGACTGACAAAGGTGTGTTTTAACCAGTTTTGCCCACAGTACATTTCAGGAGGTGTTATGATATAAACCTACTATGTTCATTAAATATACCAAGAATATAGTTCATAAATACAGTACGCATCAAAAACACAGAACTGATTAGTGTGCCAATAACCCTCAGAGGAAATCCTGATCCCTCCACCAAAAGTATGCAATGCTAAGTAAACAGGAATAGATATCACCAGCGCGCCTTTAAACTCATATAGCAAGGTCCTTTCTTGTCTTCATAGGTGATAGATGTAGCTTTTAAACTTCAACCCAGGTGTATTTCCTCCCAAATAATGGAAAAAACATATATAGTATAACACCCTTTAGTTTTAATAAAAGCACAACATCCAATCGCATCAAAAAACATCACATAATACAAATAGTAAAAGCATCATTTAAAAACAGCATTCGCACTGCAATATCCACAAATGGCTAGAGACGTGGTAAATACCAGCTGATAGAAAAGAACTGGCAACGGACAGTTCTTTCAAAGCGTGCACACACTAAGGGATGTAAAGCTGCTGCAGTTCAGGAATTCACACTTGGATCGAAAGTCTGTTCTGCTCTTTCACGGACCCCGTGTCGCTCCGTCACCATCGAGTGGATATGCACCAGTACCCACGCGTTCCGACCCTCCCCGGCTCTTTCTCAAGGTAAGCCTAGATCGTGAATGCCTACCCCAATCCACCAGGGGCCTATAAATATCAGTGTCCCTATCCCTACCTGGGATTGGTCCCCGCGCATCTGATCTCTAAATAGCAAAAGGCCTACAAGTCCTTTGATTCTGTGCGCTGAGAACGCTCCCGTGAACTCTGATGCGCGTCCCCGTTGCCGTTGTGAAACATTCTCTTTCAACTGTAATGTATCCTTTTTCAATGTGGCTGTAATTAGGTCCGGTCAACTATGCTGATTATGAAGAAATGTTTCATTCTCTCACTTTTAATAAAAGGGATTTCTTTGATGTCCTGATGTTTCTTGTCTGTTTAGGACTTTCATTCAGACACATTATCAAGCATAGTAGGTACTTCCCATTTGGCTGGTCAGCTAGCTAGAGCTGAAATGAAATTAATTTACGACCTCGGTACTTTACAACTAGGAGGCCTGAACCTCGACTTCGAGGTTAAATGGTTTCTGTGACTTGCAACCTATTGTATTACCTCTATTTGATGCACTTTCTCAAGCACATGCACTTTGGTGAAGCTTGTATTTTTAAAAGTCTTATTTATTTGTGATGTAACAGCTTTTAGACTAATTTGTATTTATTTGTATTTATAGTGACCTTGTAAGGGAAATGATGCGCATGCCCCGGTTGATAATATACTATCCCGTCCACACACAGAGAAAAAATGGGAAGTACCTACTATGCTTGATAATGTGTCTGAATGAAAGTCCTAAACAGACAAGAAACGTCAGGACATCAAAGAAATCCCTTTTACTAAAAGTTAGAGATTGAAACATTTCTTCATAACCAGCATAGTTGACTGGACCCAATTACAGTCAGTGAAAAAGGATACATTACAATTGAAAGAGAATATTTCACCACGGCAACAGGGACGCGCATCAGAGTTCAAGGGAGCGTTATCAGCGCACAGATTCAAAGGACTTGTAGGTGATTGCTATTTAGAGATCAGATGCGCGGGGACCAATCCCAGGTAGGGACACTGATATTTATAGGCCCCTGGTGGATTGGGGTAGGCATTCACGATCTAAGCTTACCTTGAGAAAGACCCGGGGAGGGTCGGAACGTGTGGGTGCCTGTGCATATCCACTCGATGGTGACGGAGCGACACGGGGTCCGTGAAAGAGCAGAACAGACTTTCGATCCAAGTGTGAATCCCTGAACTGCAGCAGCTTTACATCCCTTAGTGTGTACACGCTTTGAAAGAACTGTCCGTTGCCATTTCTTTTCCATCAGCTGGTAATTACCACGTCTCTAGCCATTTGTGAATATTGCAGTGCTGTTTTTAACTGATGCTTTTACTACTTGTATTATGTGATGTTTTTTGATGCGATTGGATGATGCGCTTTTATTAAAACTAAAGGGTGTTATACTACTATGTTCATTAGCTACAGTATACTGTACAATCCTACTTTACATTATGCTTGAAGGCATCTGACAGAAACCACGATATTTATGTACTTTTTATAATATTTGTGACAAGCGTTACAGGCAGGGCTGGATTAAGGTTTGTGGGGGCCCTGGGGCAACAACCTTGTGGAGGCCCCTATCAATATAATTGTATTAAAAGTATATACATATGTATGTTTGTGCAGGAGAGCTGCATGGGCAGGCAGGACAGGGAGTGGGTATGCTTGTGCAGGTGCGCCGACATGCCAGGATACGGGGAACCACTGAGTGGCCAGGATCTCCATGCTGCAGCCATCCCGGAGCACGGATACAGTCGGCAGGGGCAAACGCAGGAATGGGACCTGGCAGACAGGCACCATGTTATTAAGCTGCATCCCCTTCGTGGCAAAATGCTGCGATTCGCAGGCAAAATGCTGTGAGATGGGCAGGGCTTAATAAAATGGTGCCTGCTCTGGTGCAATTGCTGCTCCTGTGTGGGGGCCCCCCAGGTGTGGTGGCCCTGGGACAAACGCCCGGTCGCCCACCCTTTAATCCGGCCCTGATTGCAGGGATTAAAAAATAACTGGGAAAGATTTAACAAATAGCTCCTCACCTTGCTGATTTGCTTTCGAATATGGGGCATTTTTTTCATGAGGTTAGACAACTTGTTTAAAGTGAGCTGTAAGATAAAAAAAAAACACATCCGTTACCTTTAATTCTCCAAAAGTACCATTTATAGAGCTTAAGCGGTCAGTCTAGTCTCAACCAGGTTTTGTCGGTTCCCCCATTCCTATCATATTGCTACAGGAAATGTTTTAGCTATAATGCTGGCACATTGAGCTCAGTGGACAATTCTAGTTTTAAAACAGAAATAGAAATAATATGAGATATGGTAAGAACTTACCCTTGTTATCTCTATTTCTACGAAGTCCATAGGGTTCCACAGGATACCTTGGGGTATAGGTGATGACGTCAGGCATCGGGCACCATAGAGTTAAGTTTTCAGCCTCCCAGGATGCACTAGGGTCCCCCTCCTATACCCCGCCCCCGAGCCAAGGCATCTCAGTTACGTACCAAGCCATAGACCGGAGGAGGAGAAGGAAGAGAGAGAAAAAAGATCTGGACACACACAAGAATCACATTCTCACCAGAGGGAGTCGGAAAAACCGGTGACCAGAGTAAAGCCCATCTGCAGCACAGGTGCGACAGGGCGGGAGTCCTGTGGAACCCTATGGACTTCGTAGAAATAGAGATAACAAGGGTAAGTTCTTACCATATCTCATATTTTCTACTTCAGGGTCCATAGGGTATCCACAGGATACCTTGGGGATGTCCCAAAGCAGTATCCTTCAAGGGTGGGGACGCTCCTGTGCTGAAAGGAGAATCCGCCGCCCGAAGGAAGCATCCTGAGAGGCAAAGGTGTCAAACGCGTAATACCTCACAAAAGGTATGGACATAGGACCACGTGGCCGCCTTGCAGATCTGGACTGCAGAGGCACCACGTTGAGCTGCCCACGAAGGACCCACAGACCTAGTGGAATGAGCCTTCACAGAAGGAGGAACCGGCAGGCCTTCATGAAGGTAAGCTTCTGAAATCGCCATACGGATCCAGGCTGCCAAAGTTTGCTTTGAAGCAGACCAACCCTTTTTACGGAAGCCATAGAGGACAAATAAGGCGTCCGACTTCCTAAACGAAGAAGTGCGGTCAACATAAGTCCTTAAGGCCCGCACAACATCCAAAGTGGCCTCACCCACTGAAAGACCAGGTGAGTTAAAAGCCGGTACAACTATTTCCTCGTTAACATGAAACTGGGAAACAACTTTGTGACGAAATTCAGGACGAGTGCGTAG
Organism: Taudactylus pleione; assembly: GCA_031769625.1. Classification (NCBI taxonomy): domain Eukaryota; kingdom Metazoa; phylum Chordata; class Amphibia; order Anura; family Myobatrachidae; genus Taudactylus; species Taudactylus pleione. The sequence goes on along the minus strand of JAUIMM010001588.1, from coordinate 870,635 downwards.
CACTGCCCTGTTCCCATGAAAAATCAAGAAAGGGGGTCTACAAGAGAGAGCCCCTAAATCAGAAACACGTCTGTCCGAAGCTATGGCCAGAAGGAAAACAGTCTTAGCTGTTAGCCCTTTAAGATCCACTGAGCCCAGTGGTTCAAACGGCGGTCCTTGGAGAGCCCTCAGGACGACAGCCAAGTCCCAAGGCGCCACAGGTGGAACAAATGGCGGCTGAATTCGCAGAACGCCTTGCATAAAGGTGCGCACATCAGGGATTGTAGCAGTCCTACGATGAAACCGACCAGAAAGGGCAGAAACCTGCACCTTCAAAGAAGCAAGGCGAAGCCCATGGTCTAGTCCCGCTTGTAGGAAGGCTAGCACTCTAGACAGACAGACGATACTCCCGCGTTGCATAACCTCTCGGTCGACACCACTGGAAGAACGTATGCCACACGCGATGGTATATTCTCACGGAAGACGGTTTCTGAGCTCTTAGCATGGTTCGCACTACAGAGCTGGAAAACCCCCTGGACCTCAACATGGCCGTCTCAACAGCCACGCCGTCAAAGACAGCCGAGTCAGGTCCGGGTGAAGACAAGGACCCTGTGACAGAAGGTCCGGTCGTAGCGGTAACCGCAGAGGACTGTCCACGGACAGACCCTGAAGGTCTGAGAACCAGTGCCGTCTGGGCCATGCGGGAGCTATCAATAGGAGCATCCCTCCTTCCTGTTTGAATTTCCGGATTACCCGCAGAAGAAGGGAAAACGGAGGAAACAGATAAGCGAACCGGAACGTCCACCGGACGGACAGAGCATCCACCAGAGACGCCCCTTCGTCTCTTGTGCGAGACCCGTACACCGGCAACTTGTTGTTGTGCCGGGACGCCATGAGATCGATCTCTGGAAGACCCCACCTGTCCACCACCAGTTGAAAAACATCCGGGTGCAGGGACCATTCCCCCGGATGAACGTCCTGGCGACTGAGAAGGTCCGCTTCCCAGTTTAGCACTCCCGGGATGAAGACTGCTGATATAGCCGGAAGATTGCATTCCGCCCATACCAGGATTCGGGACACCTCTACGAGAGCCGCCCGACTTCGGGTTCCTCCTTGCAGATTTATGTAGGCCACAGTTGTAGCGTTGTCCGACTGGACCTGCACTGGGTGACCTTGGAAAACCAGATGTGCCTGCTGGAGAGCACTGAACACCGCGCGGAGCTCCAAAATGTTTATTGGAAGCTCTGCTTCTGCCTGAGTCCACCTACCCTGGAACAAGTGTGGACCCGAAACTGCTCCCCAGCCCCGAAGACTGGCGTCCGTTGTCAACAGGACCCAATTCGCAACCCAGAACGGACAACCCTTGTTGAGATGGGTCGTCTGCAACCACCAGGCTAGGGACAGGCGAACCTCCGGAGTGAGCACCATCGTCTGGGATTTTAGAGACTGAGGCAGTCCATCCCATTTGGACAGGATCAGGTGCTGCAGAGGTCTGGAGTGAAACTGGGCATATTCCACCATGTCGAATACCGACACCATGGAGCCCAGTAACCTCATCGCCGAGTGCAGAGACACCCGGCGGCTCTGCAGACAACTGCGCACCCTCGACTGCAAGGCAGAGATCTTTTCCCCCGTCACAAAGATCCTCTGCTGTCCGGAGTCCAATAAGGCTCCGAGGTGCAGAATCCGCTGAGACGGTATCAGTGTGGACTTCTGCCAGTTTATCAACCAGCCGTGCCGTTTCAGTACCGCAATGGTCAGGTCCAAGTGGCGCAGAAGGAGCTCTGGAGATCCTGCCACCAAGAGAAGGTCGTCCAAGTACGGTAACATGCGGACTCCCTGCAGCCGCAGGGAAGCTGCCATGACCGCCATCACCTTGGTGAAAACACGTGATGCTGTTGCCAGGCCAAAAGGCAACGCTCGGAACTGAAAGTGGTCGTTGCGGATTGCAAACCTGAGGAACTGCTGATGGCGCAAAAGAATAGGGACATGCAGGTAAACGTCCTGTATGTCCAATGATACCATATAGTCCCCAGGTTCCAGCGCCAGAATGATGGACCGCAGGGTCTCCATCCGAAACTTCGGCACCCGCAAAGACTTGTTGAGAGCTTTGAGGTTGAGTATCGGATGATACGACCCATTGGGTTTCTGCACCAAAAAGAGATTGGAATAGAAACCCTTGTCCCTCTGGGAGAATGGAACAGGCACTATAACTCCAGCCCGGAGCATAGTGTGCAAAACTTTCCGCAGTTCCAAGGCTTTGTCCCGGTCTGATGGCAGACCCGTGGTGAAGAATCGAGCCGGGGGTCTGTGCCGGAAGGAGAGGGCGTACCCGTGAGAAACCACCTCGAGAACCCAAGTGTCTGTCGTGGAGACTGACCAAAGGGAGGACCGGACCGTCAGGCCGCAGGCTTGTCATCTGGCTTAAGAGCCGGACGCCTGGTACTCCAGGCCTGCTTCCGGGGCTTGGCCGATTTTTTGATTGTGCTTTAGGCCTACCCTGGGCTCTGTAAGGCCGAAAGGACGACGCACCTGAGCTGGACGGAACTGCAGCAGACGGGAGACATGCCGATTTGGCTGCCGCCAGTGTGGCCACAATTTTGTCCAGATCCGGACCAAATAGGACTTCTCCGTTAAAGGGCAAGGCTTCCAGGCCCTTTTTGGAATCAGCGTCTGCCTTCCAAGATCGCAACCATAACGTGCGACAAGCCGCCACAGCAGCCGAAGAAATCCGTGAGGTCAGGATACTGATATCCAAAGCCGCTTCATTAATGTAAGTGGCTGAATCTCAGAGATTGCCTATCAACTCGGTCTGTTCAGCTGAATAGTCGGAATCGAAGGACGCCTCTAAAGTATCTGCCCAACGCTTCATAACTCTGGCTACCCAACAAATGGCCATAGCCGGCCTAGCTGCCCCCCCCCGCAAGGGAATAAACGGACTTTAGGCAGATTTCCACCTTACGGTCCGTGGCATCCTTTAAGGAGGACATGGAGGGCATGGGCAACGTGGCACTTCGGACCAGGCGTGTTACATGGGAATCCACCTGTGGCGGAGATTCCCACTTAGCAAAATAATTGTCCGCAAACGGATACGCCACTGCTAAACACCTTTGAGGCTGATACCGTTTGCCTGGATGTTTCCACGCTTCCTCTAGGTGGTCCACTAATTGCCCCGAAAGAGGAAACACTGTGGCATCGCCCTTAAGATCCTTGAAAAAGGCGTATTTGGATTTTGAAACCGGAGGCTCCTCATCCTCAATAACTAAAGCAGTACGGACTGCACAAATAAGGCCAGGTATAAAAACCTTAGACTTAGCGTCCGACTCTTTAGTACGGGGAGGTTCCTGGTCAGAAAGATCCAGAATCTCCCCATCATCGGACGTCCCGTCGTCATCCTCATAAGGAGCAGACAGAGACGCCACCGGCCGCTTGTGAGGCCGCAACACAGACTCCCCTTGCAACACGTCCGACAAATGCTGTACAGAGCTTGTTAACGAATTAACCCACGCAGGCTCATGAGAGACCTGAGGAGGGGAAATAGGGAGCCTGTGGGGTACCATCAATTGTCTCGGGAAACCCTGCATGGGTGACGATACCACTGACTGCTGGGACAATCCCATCTGAGGGAAGGCAGGCTGCGGAGCTAACTGGCCCACGAGGGTTGTAAGCGCTTTGGCGAAACAGGCCCAGGGCGGTTCTTGTACCGGAGCCGTGACAGTAATCGGCCGCGTCAATAAATAACACTACCGTACAGGCAGCAGCGCTAGCAGACGTCACATACAATGCAAAGAAATTCAATTCCTGCACTACAAGCGCTGATAATCAACTACACAGAGCCTGGTAGGACACAGCGCTGCATACACAGACCTGAACCAGACAGAGGAGAGGTATGCCGGGGGACCCAGACCGTGATGCCACCGCTTCCAGGCTTCCAGTAGCATTCACCATGCGCTTGTAAAGATGGCCACCGAAGAGCATAGAGGAGGCTGGCCTGGGGGAGGAGCGCTGCCACAGTTCCAGTCAGCACATGCAGAGAGGGCTGTTTAGTTGTCCCATTACTTTTGGCCCCTTAAAAAGTGGGAGGCACATATAGAAACCGTTGTAATTCCTACACTGTTCACCTGATTTGGATGTAATTACCCTCAAATTAAAACTGAAAGTCTGAAGTTAAGGCACGTCTTGTTTGTTTCATTTCAAAGCCATTGTGGTGGTGAATAGAGGCCAAAATATGAAAATTCTGTCAATGTCCCAATATTTATGCACCTGACTGTATAATTATATTGATAGATACTATTGTTAAGATGTAGAGTGTACTACAGCTATTTTCAAAAATAATATCTGAGCATATGAACATCACTGCCAGACTTTGCTTGTTCTAGTCCTGTGAACAAACACTCTGAAACAATCCAAGGGTATCTATGTTGAGCCCAGCATCGATTGCTTACTTTGAAATAAGACTGCTGGTCAGCAGGCAATCAGGAGGATCCAACTGGAGTAACCAACAAAGAGGCGATGTACCACTTCCACACATTACCCAGAAGCATGCAGATGTAGTTTCCAATGAATGACATGGTGGTTGCAGTGACTACTCTTGTACAATTGAGGGCACAATGCAGGTGTACAGTTAACAATTGCAGACAGTGATTTTCTAACTTAAACAAGTGGCACCAGAAAGTGTGGTGAGTAATGAAAGGTTATGGACAATAAGCAAAATTCCAACAATCTGTAAACCTCTGACAGAGTGAAAACGTAAACCCATCCTGTCACAAAGTCTCAAACAAAGCTGCTTGTAAATTGAACTGCACAAGGAGGGTAATGTAATAGGTTCCGATATTACGGAACCGGCATGATTTTGGCTGAGTTTGCTCCTAAATTTAAAGGTGCCAACAAGTTGTAAGACAAAACCAGCGTTATAATGGTTTGCTGGTTTCAATTTAGTGGAGAACTTGCCCAATATATGCCGGTTCCGTAACCCCCAAGTGGTCTGACATCTCACTGTATCAGGGGCCTGGAACTGCTGTCCATTTAGTTGTAGGAACTTCTTATTTTAATTTGCTAGCTATAAAAATGTACACCCAGGAAAGGTGGTCTCTCTGTTTGGAATACACTTCTCCAGAACAATAACCCACCAGTAGACACCAGGTTATAGGGGACAGTTTTGAATATACGTAGTGTGATGGTGGCAAAGGTCATTGCGGTTGAACTGCATAATATGCTGGTATATGTGAGTAGCTGTATGTGTAGGTGACACCAGATAAACATCAATCCCAAAATACTCATCCAAGGATTCAGCACTCACTCTGAGAAGGACTGCATATAAATCTCTCTAATGAATACGGTACCTTTCCTTCAGTTTCTTTTTTGCTGGAAGAGATCTCTTTAACAAGTTTTGGTATTTCACTGTAAAATAAAAATACAATTGAAAATAAATGCATAATTTTTTATATATAATCAACACATAGCATGCTACCAATGAGTGGTGGGCACATTGATCTGTAGTTGGCTTTTCAACTTTACCTTTCAGATACCACTAATAGCCAGGTATTCAAGATTTTCTTCTGTGGGAACAGGTTGGATGATCCGATGTCATAAAAATCGGAATCATTAATGTATGATTAGGCCTTAGAATTCTGCCGAAATAATGCAGCAAAAGTATGACAAAGACCTGGATATCAATACTCTTATCACCTCAATATCTTGGAAGGAATGCAATAAAGCTTTTGACTAACACACAAGATATATTTGGTTTGATTTTGTTAACACACCCAAGTGCAGGGTTCACAAAATATGCACTATAGCGAGTATTTACGAGCTACAGGCTGTTGGGGACCCAATTTTTAAAACTAAGTGGGTCCCGTAGGATGCGCTGTGTGCAGCCAATCGTCGCCGATGGCGGCGTCCTCACGTCCAATAGACGCCGGCGGAGTTTCCTCATCTAGTCCCCGCAACTCACCCAATCTCCAGGCAGCTCCGACCAGCCAGACACCGGCACTGCAAGGCTCCGCCCACTCCCCGGAAGAAGCAGCAGCGCCTCCAGCCAATCACTCGCTACCTGTATCCCCAGCCAATCACTGGCTTTGTCTCTTCAGCCAATCACAGCATGCAGTGTCTTCCTCCCCCTCTATGAGCCCGCCAGCGCAGAGCATCAATCTGCTGGTCTCTTTCCTCCAGCTCAGGTCGGTCTCCTGTGGTGCCTCTGCATCCTCTACAGGGCACGCTGACCCCGGTAGCCACCGCAGAGACTGTCCCGACTCACCCAGTGCTGTGCAGCTACCTCCTCCTCCGCAAAGGTAAGCGGCTCTCTCTGTCACTGCCCCACGATGTGTGGTCTGGTCTGTGTATGGGTCGTGAACCACAGTGACACCCCATGCCTTGCATCTGTGCCCGGAGAGACGGTTAGGCTTATGGCTGTGACTCTGTATAGTAGAGATGTGTAGAGGTGTGTCTCCCCTGCAGTAGTGTGTGTCCCCTGTGCCTGCAATGCCTTAGAGTCTAACCCCAGTACTGCCTGTCCCTAAGCACCTGCTTGCCACAGTTATCTATACATACCCCCTCTCCACAGTACTGCCCCAGCTGCTATCTACCCTTAGCCCTTTCCTAATCCTAACCTAACCCCATCCTTGCCCCCCAGTCCTGCCCAGCTGCTATCCACCTTTGCCCCCTCCCTACCCCCGTAGTGCCTGCCTCTGACGTAATCTTGCACCCCAGTACTGTCCTAGCTGCTATCAACCTCCTCCCTACCCCCACAGAACATTCCCCAGTACTGCCTGCCCCTAACCCCCTCCTTGCTCCAATGCTGCCCCAGATGATTTCTACCCTTACCCCCCTACCACTGTCTGCCCCTAGCTCCATCCTTGCCGCTCAGCACTTTCACAACTGCTGTCTGCACTTACCTCCTCCCTGCCCCCAGCACTGCCTGCCCTTACCCCCCACTTCTTCCTGCCTCTATCTCCAGCTCTACCCCAACTACTGCTTACCCTTAACCCCCTATACCCCGACTGCTATATTCCCCCAGCACTATACCATATGTGATGGGACACAGAAAAAGAGTTTGACTGGGGTGGTACACCTGTCAAACCGTAACGCAGGTGTCGTTAGGCGAGCTCAGGGAGGAGAAAAACCTCAGGTGGAGCAGAAGGGCTTTCGTAAAGTGTGGGGGTCCCCGGAATCCACTAATTTTTCGCTCACCGCGATCACTGCAAGTGTATCCCTAATTTGTTCCAATTAAAAAAATAAAAAAGGGACAACTTCTACACATGAAAGTTCAATGTTTCAGTGGCAAAGTTACTCGAAGATGAAATGGCAATGTATTATAATGTAAGTAAAACTGGGACATGTGTATACTATAAACTAATAATTCCTTAAAGTCAGGGTCAAATTTAAGAAAGGGAAGATTTTGGAATATTTTAACATCATCATGCCTATACTAACAAAATGAACAGGGAAAAAAGTCCTAGGCTCTCTAGTCCTAAAGGCACTCAACAGTTCAGGTTTTAGACTTATCCATGATTGAGTCCAGATAAAGCAAGATTTTGACACCCTTTCGACAAAGGTGCACCGTTATGAACGCCATGACCTACGTGACAACACAAGGAGCTGTGGACAGTCTAAATGATAATACCTGAAACTGGTAGTGATCCGACTGCACCGCAATCTGAGGAAGAGCTGGTGGCTGACTCGAATGAGTAAAATGGCATCCTGGATGTCCAAAGATGCCATAAAATTCCCCGGTTCCATAGCCAGAATGATGGAGCGAAGAGACTCCATGTGGAATCTTGGAATCCGCAGATACCGATTCAGCACCTTCGAATTGAGGATGGGCCAAAATAAGCCATCCGGCTTCTGGACCAGGAAGAGGTTGGCGCAGAAACACGTACCTCTTTGCTTGGGTCCTAGACGCCTGGTGGACCAATACTGGTTACCACGTGGGAACTCTGGAATCTAGACAACACCTGACCTCTGGCCTGTCCCTGTGGATGAAAGGAATGAAAGGTAGACATTCTGGCCTCTGGTGGTGTCGCCAAAGGCAGGAAGGCCATCCTGGACACAGTCACAGTAGCAAAAATCCTGTTCAACTCTTGACCAAAAAGGATGCTGCCAGAATATGGGAGTGCCTCGAATGCTTTTAGAATCCGTATCAGTGTGCCAGGAATGTAGCCAGAGGGCTCTCCTAGCAGCAACAGTTGATGACGACAACTTAGGGGGTCAAGACCCCCGTGTCAATGACCCACATCACCCTGGTAAGAACCAGTCTTATTAATGTGCCCCACAAGATGCAATAATTGTTTTCTGCTGGTACCAGAGTGAGGCCAACCTCCAATGCCTTTGCCCAGCTTACAACAGCCTTGGCCACGAAGCCGAACCCAGGGTGGGGCATGCAAAAGTCCCCACATTGGTGAAGGCTGACTTAAGAAAAGTCTTCAGCTTCCTATGCGTAGGATCCCTAAGGGAAGCCGTATTAGGAAAAGGAGGAATGGAAGAACTAACAAGGCAAGTGATGTGGGCATCAACTGGAGGAGGAGACTACCGCCTACCCACTCTGCAACTGGTAGCAGGTAGAAGGATGTAATGCGCTTTACCAACTGGAAACGCCTATTAGGATGAAACCATGCTTCCATAAGGATGTCTTCCAACTGCCCCAAAGAAGGGAACTCGGTGGTCGCATTCTTCAGATGCTTAATAACCAAGGCTTTGGACCTAGGAGTCTGTTCAGAATCCTCCACCTGGCATATCCTCAACATCAACTCTAGCACAGAATCGATGAAAGCCTCAACATCAACTCTAGCACAGAATCTTCAAGCACTGGGGAAGTTTCCCCTTCAGAAGTGATTGAGATACTAGCCTCATGCTCCATGGACAACTCAGAATATGAATGCCTTCAGATAAGGGCAGAGAACTTCCCCCTTCTAAAAAGCTAGCACTTGGATGAACTACATTATCCCTGTCTAGCATCTGCTGGAAAGTTGCTGACACCTGCGCCAACCCTCTGACTGTGCAAATTACTGCATCCAGGGTGGTTCTATAGTAGACAGCAGAGCAGTCTGGGTAGGCAAAATGCTGGTGCCCGGGAGCACCCCTGTAGCTAGACTAGCAGGAGGTGTTCCGGTCGCCGCAAGCAATTCAACTAATTGAGACATTACCTATCTCATTGTTAATGCCCAAGCTGGTTCCTGACTAGACAACATGGCTGAAGGAGTCTCCCTGTGTGTATCTGCGATGCAACGGACACAAAGGTCATTGTTGTCTGGTTCCTGGTCAGAATGTTAACACAGGTCCAACAGTGGGTGGCACAGGAGCATCCATCTACTTGGGAGCTTTCTTTTTGGAAGCCATAATAAAAGCAATACACGGGTGTCCCCACACACAAAAGCTGAAGCAGTGGTGTGTGTGTATATATATATTAGTACAATGAGTGGTAAGTAGCTCCAATACACCATAAATGGGCTGCACAAATAAGAGACAAAGCACTGACCTTTGGGGTGTCTCAGTGTGACCGATATACTGCAGCAGTACACACAGAGCCACTCAATGCTCAACAATCCAGCAACAGCAGGACGGAGCTTAACAATATAACAAGGCTACTAGGAGTAAAGTACTGTATAAGTGGAGACAGAAGCCCAAGCTTCTCTCTCTGCATGTGCTGAGGCAGGCAATGCAATTAAACTGGCTGCCCAGCTTTAATTAGGAGGTGGAGAGAGGAGAGGTGAACATCCGAGTCAGGCTGTCTGGACAGATAGAGTGTGCCTCCCCCCTCTGGTATGGACCCCAGAGTAAAGGCCACTGCCGATACAAGCAGGGTTCCCATTTTAAATGCCCCGGTGATCTATTGTGCAGAGCAGGGACCCCTGGACTGGCATTACCAGCAACATTGGTGATCTCCCCACCGGCGGTGTAAAGCCGCGAGTGTGTTTATCTGCCCCCCTGTGTGCGGCTGCAGGCTCTGGAAGGTGAGTGCAATTCTCTTTGGAGCTTGCGGTTGAAGTCACCAACCCAGTTGCTGGTGCTGCCGTCCCAGCACTGAGGGCATCCATAAGACGCCTTTCAATGCCCCTCTGAAAACAATAATAAAAAAATAAAAACTTACAGGCAGTCCCCCCTGCAAACGGTGCCTGCTCCTGCTGGCACCAAACTGAAACTGGTATAGAGAAGAGGGAGCTCTGGTCTGCTGGGCAATTAAAATGAACTGTTTGATGCCCAGACTATAGTCTACAGGCTATACCCATTGTCCTCCCTGTGCTCCTTAGTGCATACATTCAGTAAAATAGCAAATATTCTTAAAAATTATCCCAGCAGTATATGCTAGTGACACCCCCCTCATAGGTTTTTCCCCCGATTATTAACAATTCATTTTGCATTTCTCTGCTCAGATTTTTTGGAGGTAATTGACAATGTTTGCATGCCAGGTTAGTGCTTTCAAAAATAGCTTGTCTATGCAATGCACTTTCCTCATTGCAAGATCCTTCTGCAACAATCCAAAGATCACTTTATCAAGGTCAGCACTTCAATCTGTCTATCCAAAATAATTGAACATATTTAATTTGTTCCATGATATTTAAAAAAAATTCTGTTCCAGTGAGTGATTGTTTCAGAGGAAACCATTGTGCATGAGCTAGTCTTTCTTTCTATTTCTGTAGTCCAGTGAGATCTTCATGTAAGGAGAGGACGGGTTCACGTATCGATGATGTACCATTGTGAGCACGGTCTGTGCCAACTATACAAATGAATTGTTAGTGCATTTAGGAGGGCTATTGTTTTGTGTGTAGGGCATTATATCATTTGCAGTGTAATCAGTGGTGTTATCTGTTTATGTGTGGTAAATAGAACAATTACTTTCATTTTAAGCATCGATCATTATTGTCATTTGATAACAATTAAACATTTATTTTATACCTTCAAAACCATTGTGGCAATATGTCAGTAAGAATATGAATATCCAGAACTTTGTCTTGTTTAGATAATGCTTAAACTTAAGCATCCAGTACAAACACTATAGTTACAATGTAAACACTTATCACTTCAGTGCAAGGATTAATCTTCAGGTGGGAAGGGTTAGTAAAAAGAATATCCAAAGAAGAAATTTAACAAACACATTTTAAAAGAATTTTTCACCATTTTCTAATAAGTTCCTTTCTCTGAAGCAGTAGGAGGACACATGCTACATTATGTTGAACCCATAAAGGCACTGGGAGAAAGAAAGGACTCCTCCATTCTCAAGATATTAAGGGGTCTATTTACTAAGCAGTGATATTATACAGTGTGAAAAGTGATAAGAAAGTGATAAGGTACCAGCCAATCAGCTCGCAACTGTAATTTTTCAAACACAGCCTGTGAGATGAGTTGGGAGCTGATTGGCTGGCACCTTATCACTTTCTTATCACTTTTCACTCTGTCTCCTAACACTGCTTCGTAAATAGACCCCTTAGTAAGGAAGCAACTGCTTCAGGGCCCATCAAGGTCTTTTAGAAGCCAGGTCCTGATATAGCGGTCACCTGTGCTACTGTAATCCCTGCATTCCTCTGCAGTAAGATTAATGAAAACCTGTTGTGTGACCACTGACACTAGTTGGAATTACTCTGCTCACAGGGGAAAACAACTCTGGTTTTCCCTTCCTCTCAGAGCAGGAAGATAAGTGCAGAGAGGATACAGGAGTGAAGGAAGCAACCTTGGAGGCCTGTTTAAAATTTGCTGTGGGGCCTCCAAAGTTCTAGCACACCGCTGTCACTGGCTGGCATGTCTGAATTATATAGGAGAAAAAAATAATTGGGAAACTGACCCTGGCCCTTAATCAGCCCATCAATAGCCAAAATCAACAGACGCTATGTGAATGGGTACATTTTCTTGGACTGCATTTAGGTCTCCGCGTCTGGTCTCTCCTTCCTCTTCCATGAGAATAATAGGGAAGGGGGTGTACTATCCACACAGAAAAGGTTTGATAATAACTTGTTTAGTATTTGTACATCAATCCCAATGTTTCCTGCTTGATTGTATGAGAGCTCTGTTTTTAACTCTGAGGCTGCTACCAATAGACTCTACAGTTTCCAAACCTATATACATGTATACAGAAAAAGAAGAATCCAAGACGGAAGAGAGAATTTATTATTAGGAGCACTTTGATGTATTTGGATTATTGTGTTTTATAACATTTTACTTTTATTTCACCACTGCAGATATATTTTTTAAATTGGTGAAATAAAAGTTAAATTTTAATAAACACAAATATATAATTGTGTACCTATTATGCAAAGTCTCTCTTCCTTCTCGGACTCTCCACTCTTCTGAACACTGTGTAAATAGCCTGAATGGTGAGGGGGGGTACTAGCTCTCTGCGTGCATGTGACCTGAAGACTCTGATTTTCCCTTGCTGCTCCTGAGGCTGCAAGGAAAAATCCTGCCTCAGTTAATTGGAGCACAGGGTTCCTGAAGCTAAATGAATCTGGCAGCGTGATCAATTAGCTGCAGGGTAAAAACCACACCTATTTGAATTCCCCGATAGTATTTTGACCAGGGCCGGCTCCAGAGTTCTGAGCACCCTGTGCCGGCTCTTGACCGAATTTGGGGGCATGGTCTAATTATCACAGGCCACGCCACCTGTGTGACGTTATTTGGAGGTGTGTCCATATGGCACACTGTGTGACGTTATTTGGAGGTGTGCCCATATGGCACGCCTCCAAATAACTTCAGGCCCTCTCCCGTCAGTGAATGGTTGCCGCACGCATGCGCGCGGCCAGTGGCGTAAGTTCATCCCAGATGCCCGGAGGCAAGTTATAATTTGGTGCCCCCCCTTGTCACAGCCGCTGACACTGTATTGTAACAATTTGCATGCAGACAGGCTATAGATAGACAAAGGCAGCAGCTGATGGTCTGACATGGAGCTCTCCACTAATGTATGTAGCTCCTCAGGTGCCAGGAAGAGGTGCCATGTATTGGGCGGCCGTGACGGTACACTCCGGGTACATAGTTACAGCCTTAAGTGGGGAGAATATATTGTGGACAATTGAGGAGGTGCCCCTTCAGAGCTGGAGCCCGGCGGCAAGCGCCTCCATTGTCTCCCATAGTTCTGCCCCTGCGCGCGGCATCCATTCACTCTCTAGGGGGTCCCCAGCCTCCCGACTTGACCACCCGCTGATATCGGGATGCTGGGGAGGGGTGCCGCCCTCTACGGGTGGCGCCCCTGTGGGACTGCACTGGTTCAACACCCCTAGAGCCGGCCCTGATTTTGACGTGAAGAAAAAAGAAAAAAAGGTTTTAAATTCTGCTAGTAGAAAAGGTCAGAAGAGCACATTAGTAACTTGTTTCTTAAAGTAGTGGTGAACATAATGCTGTACATACTCTAAGACTTCAGCGATGTGTTTGTGCCGGATTTTCACCCACAATTCATCAGATTCATCTAATTGACCTTCTTTATCTTTTCCTGAAGTGCCGTCCGTCTGATATCTACAGTATTAAACAATGTAACAAAAATAATTTCATAATCAAACCTGTGGACATTTCTCTGTATCTACTATTTACCGGTATAATGAGGTATTTCAATAATACAACAGACTGAAAAATAATGAAATAATATATTCCTAAATGTAGTATAGGTGAAATTAAGTGGATTTTATTTTTTTAAATGTGCACATTATTAACAGATAAATGTATAATACAATTATGTATGTATCCTTTGGTTTCTTTTTACTCGCTTTTCCCAACTTCAGTCTATCGTGAACACTGCTGCTCATCTCATTTTCCTCTCTAACCACCATGTTGCAGCCTCCTTCACTGGTTCTCCAACCCCCTCATAATCCAATTCAATCCCCTTAGCAGTGATCATTCCGCATTCTCCTAAATCTGCAATTTGCCATTTTTCCCTGCGTGCATACAAAAACTTCTGCCTCACCTCCACCCTGGTTAGCTCTTCTCACAATCCTGTCTACAAGATGTCTCTTGCTCCGCCCCTCCTCTGGAACACTCCCTTGACAAGTCATACGGTCTGCCAGTCTTGCCAGCTTAAAACGTGCACTCAAAACACAAGTGGTCATCAAATCCTTACATCCCTCCTTCTAAATCTCCAGTTAACTCTCCTCCCTTGATGTGCTCTTCTCAACAGTTTACACCTCCAACTATCCAGCCCTCCTATTATGATGTGTCGACTTAAAAATGATAATAAAATTAATAGGAGGGTGGTTCAATAAATACAGTAAGAAGACCTCTCATTGCGTAAATTCATTCAACTTGTACTTATACGTACTGTATAATCAAGATTATGGCCTTGGTACAGATTATTTTTCCACTTAGTCCCCATACTTGTCTAAGCAATTGCTCCAACGGTGCACCAAGGCATTTATCCCGGCATAGAAGAGTGTCAATCGCCTGAAGCCAGGACATGACAGCTTGGTGAACCTCACCGTCTGTTGCGAATTGCCTTCCACCTACAGTAGGTGCTTCTTCAATGGTCCAAAAAGATGGAAATCACTTGCCAGGTCAGAGCTGTAGGGAGGATGGTCCAGTACCTCCCAATGGTAGCACGGTAACAACTTACGTGTACGGTTGGCTGAGTGTGGCCTGGAGCTATCGTGCAGTAATACAACATCTGTACGTAGCTACCCAGGTTGTTTTCAACTAATTGCCCTCCGCCACCAGCTCAATGTGTCACAATAGCAGACAGCATTTACAGTATCTAAGTAAGGAAATCATCACGAAGCACCCCTTGTGGTCCCAAAACACGGTCGCCATGACTTTCATTGCTGCTTGTTGTTTGGAATTTCTTTGAAGGTGGGGACGATGCGTGTTTTCATGTCATGGATGCTTGCTTCATCTCCGGTATCACATGATGCACCCACATTTCATCACCTGTAACAATACACTGCTGGAACTGCACTCCCTCATCATGGTGCACAGGACAATCCCATCCTACAGGTTTTGTGAACTTTTGTGAGTTGCTTCGGTACTCAGCCTGAACACTTTTTCCTGTACTCCAGTTGCTCATGAACAATGTTGTATCAACTGAGATGTTCAGTCCATCAGCAATATTACTAACTCGAAGGCGTCTGCCCTCCTGAACCAGACCTTTAATGCAGGACAAATTGTCACCTGTAGAGGACGTGCTTGGGTTTCCAGATCTCTGCTCATCTTGAACATCTGTCCAGCCATTATCAAAGGCAGTGTACCAAACCCAAATCTGTTTTCGTGAAATTATGAAATCACGATACACCTTATGAATTTCAGCTGCTGATGTGCCCTTTAGAGAAGAAATCTATTCACACTACGCACCTCAATGCTTGACAATGTTTCCGCCAGCCCCGCCATCTTACAACTGATGTTGGGACAGTATGACTGATATAAGGCGCAATCTAATGGCTGTGAGGGGAAGCAGTGGGCTACCTACTCTGGCCTGGCGGGGAATTAGAATGAAATAGAGAACATTACACACGTGAGAGGTCTTGTTACCTTACTTATTGAACCACACTGGTAACTTTTTTAGCTTTTAAAAAAAAAAATAAGTGTTACAAAGTCTTCATACACATTAAAGTACATTGCTTTAGGCATGTTCCATAATTCTCTAAGGTCATTCTAAAGGTTTTCTCTCAATTTTAATCCAGTGTGATTATTTTAGGCTTTGTAGAGATGGGCATTATGTTAAATCATTCCAACTCACTCTCGTCCCTAGCATTATCAAATATTTATTCCTGCTAATGTTGTATTAATGCAGTAAGAACTAAAACAACAATAAGGCACTTAAAAATGATCAGAAAATTTGAATTGATTGTAACTGAATAAAACACATTCTTGATTTATAAAACCCATAAGTATACGATTTCAGGTGCCACTGAAAATCTGCTACAACTCGGGGCCCAAAGTTGGAGCACATCTAACATAGTAGGTTAGTATCTGGTGGGGAAGCAGCATTAGAATAAGTGTTCATCTACTGCAGGTAACTAATGGGAAGAGAACCCATAAAATGATCTAGAAGACCCACAACTTGTCAGGCAAACAAAGCAAGCCCACCCTGTCACATTCCACAATCTTAGATTGATGGCTGTAACTGTAAGTCTGTATAGAAGTATGTTGCGTGTATGCATTTCTGGCAAAATGACCTGAAGAAAAAGTGCATAGATACTGAATGGTCTTAAAAATGACAAAGATATGCCGTGCATAGAATGATTAATAAATCAAATAAATATGCAGGCAATATATGGCATTGGAGGTCAACAAATGTTGGCACACATCTTAACAAATAAGAGATTGAACATAGAAGGGCCGCAAAGCCTAAATCACAAACTTTAATAGAAACATGAGGAAAAGGGTAAAGGGAGTACTTGCTTATAAGTGTCATTTTCTATAGGAAGAAGATCATAAATCATGGCTTGGAAAGTCAGCTCATGCAGCACTGTAGACACTGGATCGAATCCTCTGTCAAGAATAAGTAGCTGAGACTGAGTTTTCTCCTGAATAAGAAATAAAAATGGGAGAGGACATGCAGGAGTCATGGAACCATCTGTCAGGAAGTACATCAGTTACTTGTAGCATTGACATGCTCTACAGAGAGTTTTCTAATGCAAAGAATCCTCAAGCACCGAGGGTCTGATTCATCAAAGATCGCTATTCTGCTAAAATGCACACATCGCAGTTGCTAATATCAGCAAGGAAATGCAAATGTGCGCAATCGCAGTTCGATCACAGTCTAACATAATGACAACCACTTCCCCTTACACACATCCGTATACTTGGGCAATATAGCGAAACAATCGGTAACATCGGACCTGTACGCACAGTTAATGCAGGTCACACCTCACTCACGAATTGCTAACTTCAGTACATGATATGAGGCCTCAGGCTGCATATGGTATTGCAGTGAATAATTTATGCACGCCCCTGCAACGACTTTGCAATGCACTGGCATGCCTGCGTTTGCACCACCCCCCCATCACTACCCACAAACGGTACTTCCTGTCAATCACTCTACTCTGGGTCTGCGTAGCCTCTGCAAACGCAGTTCCCATCGCAATTGTTAGTTCGAGCGCGCACACTGCAATGCATATGCATGCGCTATGCGAATTAATCGACCGATTGAGTCTTTGTTACTGCGAACCTTGCTAAATCAGGCCCAGAGTCTCAGAATTCAATTTGACAAAACATGAATATTTGTATTTTTTTGTTACTACAAATGCTAATAAACTGTTTCTCTATAATACTAACCACAACTTAATTTGAACAGCAGAGTGTGGTCATCTCAGTTTTATTTGTTATCTTATTATAGTTACATTGCTTAGGGGTTGGGGAGAAGCAGCAACACCTTATTGTAGGCTTCCTGCTGGGCTGTTTTAGCCTAGCCCTGCCCTACCTGTCGGGGGGGGGGGATTGCGGTGCAGCGCTCACCGCCGGTGAATAGATGCCGATGAGGGGAAAGCTTGGGGGCAGCCCAGAATGTAAGTTTGGCATGCCTCCAAAAGTGATGACAAGGGGACAGTATCTTAAGGATACGCCCCCTTTTCACATGGCGACGCACCCTTTTCGGGCACACTCGTGACAGTGCCTTTTTAAGGTCCAGCGCCCTGCCCAGATCCAGACCTAGAATTAACACCATCTTCCACTACAAACCAGGTAACAGTAACCAGTTGGAGAAGATGATTTGTTCACTATTAGAGAGATATAAAAGGGAATACATGGGCATATGTATCAAACCTTCTAAAGAGTGGAGAAGTGCACAAATTAAGAAGTTGCACACAGCAACCAATCAGCTTCTACCTAGAATTTACAAAGTACATTCTATAAAATGATAAGAGTAAGCCGATTGGTTTCTATAGACAACTTCTCAACTTGTCCACTCTTTGGAAGGTTTAAAACATCTCCCCCATATTGTATGACAAATGACTAGTACTTCCCAACTGCCGTCAAATTCTATGTTACTAGGTTTCTAACTTTCTAAAGTATTGTCATACTGTATATATTGCACATCTGAAAGTGGATAAATTAGATTAAATCCATCCAAATCTATTCCTGCATCACTGGTTCCTCTTAATGTCGTCAGAAAATGCCAAAACAAACAACAGAAGTCCATCTGAAGTCATGTTCCTACAACATTCACCTGATTTGGATGTAATTCAAATTAAATCTGAAAGTCTGCAGTTAAAGCACATCTTGTTTGTTTCATTTCAAAGCCATTGTGGTGGTGAATAGAGGCCAAAATATGAAAATTCTGTCAATGTCCCAATATTTATGCACCTGACTGTAAGTTTTCCATATCTGGGAGGGAGGGCACTATGTGCGTCATCATCCCAATAATTATACCTGTAAACTTGGCGGCACCCACATAATCTTTCAAATGATGTGAACCCTTAGTACATAGTGTCTGGTGATCACATCTTGCGCTATGGAAAAATTACTTTTCCCATAGATGGGGGCTTATCTCATATTGACTATAACATGTGGGGGAAACCCTTGTTTCTTTTTGAACTATCATATTATTCCACCAAATAGTAATCATTTAAATTGAGACAGCGAAAAGTATCATTGCAACTGCAATAGCCCAGCTGATAACTTAAGGGCAGCTTATTATAAGGATTGAATGATCTTGCTGCTACCTGGTTTTAGGTATTGAAAAGAATAATTTACCTGGTTTAGAAGAAAACAAATTGTAATTTCCACAAAAAAAAGTGGTAATTACTGACCACTTAACAGTGGTAATGCCGATCTTTCAATATTGGCAGTTACAAACAGATATCCACATGAGTAGTGGTAATATACTGTATTTGCATGATGTAAACTTTATATAAGGTTATCATATATAAAACAGGATAATCGTATCAAACATGGGTGTATTTTTATCCTAAGGAATTAAGTGACCTTGGTACTCACAACCAGATAGGGAATGTTTCCTTTTCTGTACCTGTATTTCTAGCTTGAACACTCACTACAATATGATACAATATTATTTATGCAAAACTACAATGAAAACGTAACATGATAACCACTGGAGGAATGGCCCTTAATCTCTGAGATGGGCCTGTGAAATAATATCCCTGAAATGGGTCTGTGAAAGTTTGTTGGATAGATGAAAATCTGCACAGTTTAGATAATTTACTAGAATGTCATTAAAGATTCAAACAAGGATATTTTTACACATAAAGTGCGCCACTAAATGTAACCCCCATTACCTTACACTGATTTCTTTCATCAGTTTTGTAATACTGAACAAGTTTTTCTTCCACCAAGTTGGCCAACTCTTCTGCATTATCCAGTGGTTCCCTTAAACAGTAAGACATCAAATTACCAATAGTTACTTCTTAAGCTGGGTACGCACCTCAGCGATGTGCCGACGCAACAATGCGATGTAAAGATATTTTGTACACACTGTATGATCTGCTGTATAATGATGTGATCTAACGCTACATGCTCAATGTAACAATACAGTGTGGCATCATCCCATCTGACATACATTTAGATGGATTTGGGTGTACACACTATACGATGGTTATTGCAATCCATCACAGATCGCAAGATCATCCAACATATTGTATATTGTGTACCCAATTTTACACTATAAGTCATCAGACATTAAAGTTAAACATTTATATTTGGAATACTAATGCTGGCCATACACTAGCGCGATTTCGTGCCGACAGCACTATTTTAGACGCCTCTTATGATGTATTGTGTGCAAATCGTGCAGTATTTAGGTACGAATACGATCCGATGCTCGCTCCTGCTGCTCTTATATCGTATCTTATGATCACACGTGCAGCTCATATTATCCGTCGTAATCGTATGCAGATCGTGCTGTGTATTTGCGCACTCTATGCATCATGCAGCCGACCGGCGTCATTTGAGTGACATTTTCCTCTATTTAAATCTATTACGATTGCATGTTTTTAGCGAGGCACACGATCAATCGTATCACGACCTGTCGTATAGGGGCGAATGATCGCACGTGAGATTGTATGTACATCGTGTGTCAAAAAGCACCAAATCGTGGACTGCCAGGGAGTTCAAGGGAAATCTTATGGTGAATCACATCTTATGCTGGTCGTACTAGAGTATGGCCAGCATTAGAGAGGGGGGGCACTTGTTAATGGAATAGAGATATCATAGCACAAATAAATGCATAATGCGTTAATCAAAACGGACAAAACACGGTTTCTCTGTATGTTTCCAGTTTCACGATGATGTTGGATGAATCCACAATGACACTACCTTTTGTAGCGGACCCCAGGGTTTTCATCCAGAGTTGCACAGAGGGTCACTATTTGCTCAGCAATGGACTGCATTGCAGATTCCTTGTCCACAGCCTTATCTGGACTGTACATTAGGTGAAAAGGATCAGCAATATTTAGCAAGAACACCTAAAGAGAGCAAGAAACCCCTTATAAACATAAAACTGAATAAATGGCATACAATGTATAGAAGCAGAAAATTATGGCCAAAAGGTTTAGTCATTGGAATTACCTGAGATTCTTTAGGGAAGAAGGAAATATTGACCTCCTTGCATCTGCGTATGGTTTTGGGCTGGCATGATTTTAGTTTGGAGAACAAGGAGTCAGAACATGCTGTAAAACAAATTTTCTGTGACTATAAGAAAATGGAAAAATACTTATTATGCTGTAATAGCATGCATTGTATTTGTCTAGTATGTCTAATCATTCAGATGGGGTTTCCTGTCTCTCTGAATATATCATGTGTTAATGGGACACCCCGTTGAGATAAAATAATACATCCTACCCAGTGGGCAAATGGTTGTGAGCTAGGAAATACTGTAGTCATTTTTTCTCCAACATTAGTAAACATGATTTCTTTCAGCACAAAAAAGGAAAACAGGTTTATGGCAAAACCCTATACCTAAATTATATTATTTAACAAGAATGAGGACACTTTTGGTCAGATTTTTATAAGCTAAATAGAGTTGCCAGCATTAAATATCCAAGCTATTCCCATGTGAGGAAGCCTTACATTGCATTATAGGTCACGTTATGAGTGATGGTGGAGTTTGTGTAACACACATTCATGGAGAATCTCCAATGACATCAGTATATAATGTTAATATAAACAGGACATTCTGTGTCAGAACATGCTAATTATACACGAACGTTAATTAATCAATACTTTCCAATGTGGAAGATCATGTCATTTTCCAGCACCAAGGTCATGGCTGCAGCAGCTCCCAAGCTGCAAATTATAGTAAGTAATGGGCAGTAATCTCTGATTTAGTTACTGCTGCAGCCCTGGCACTATCAGTCCCATGAGGAGCAGAAAGATAACTAAGAGGTAGGTAAGGACTAGCATTGTGAGTCTATGAAAAAGGGAGACTGTGATTTTATTGAAACTTATGTTTTATAAGCAATACTGTACTCAATTATTAAGGATATTAAATTAAACTTTGATTGGCCTGTAAAAAAAGACTTGGTAAATAATATGAGATATGCTAAGAACTTACCCTTGTTATCTCTATTTCTACGAAGTCCATAGGGTTCCACGGGATACCTTGGGGTATATGCGATGGCGGCAGACATCGGGCACCTCAGAGTTAAAGTTTTCAGCCTCCCAGGATGCACTGGGGTCCCTCTCCTATACCCCGCCCCCGAGCCAAGGCAAGTCAGTTACGTAACAAGCCATAGGCCGGAGGAGGAAAAGAAAGAGAGAGAAGAAAGTTCTGGAAGAATCACACTCTCACCAGAAGGAGACGGAAAAACCGGTGACCAGAGCAAAGCCCATCTGCAGTACAGGTGCGACAGGGCGGGAGTCCTGTGGAACCCTATGGACGTCGTAGAAATAGAGATAGAGAAATAGAGGGTAAGTGCTTACCATATCGCATATTTTCTACTTTAGGGTCCATAGGGTATCCACAGGATACCTTGGGGATGTCCCAAAGCAGTATCCTTTAAGGGTGGGGAAGCTCCTGTGCTGAAAGGAGAATCCACCGCCTGAATGAAGCATCCTGAGAGGCGAAGGTGTGAATTGCATAATACCTCACAAAGTATGGACAGAAGACCATGTGGCTGCCTTGCAAAGCTGAACAGCAGAGGCAACATGGTGAGCTGCCCACGAAGGACCGACAGACCTAGTGGAATGAGCTTTAACAGAGGATGGAACAGGAAGGCCTTCATGAATGTAAGCCTCAGAAATTGCCATGCAAATCCATCCTGCCAAAGTTTGCTTAGTGGCAGGCCAACCCTTCTTACAGAAGCCATAGAGGACAAACAAGGAGTCCGACTTCTAAATGAATTGGTACGGTCAACATAAATCCTTAGAGCACGTACCACATCCAAGGAGGCCTCACCAGCTGAGAGGTCTGGAGACCTAAAGGCCGGCACAATGATTGTTAATGTTAATGTCGAAACTAGATACCACCTTAGGTAGGAAACCAGGGCCAGTGCGAAGCAACGCCTTGTCCCTATGAAAAATTAGAAAGGGAGATCGACATGATAGAGCCCCCAATTCTGAGACCCTTCTGGCCGAAGCAATGGCCAGAAGAAACACAGTCTTAGCTGTAAGCCATTGTAAATCCACTGAGCCCAGTGGTTCAAATGGTGGTCCTTGAAGAGCCCTCAGGACCACATCCAAATCCCAAGGAGCCACTGGTGGAACAAAGTGAGGCTGAATACGAAGTACACCTTGCAGTAAGGTGCGAACATCAGGAAGAGCAGCAATCCTACGCTGAAACCACACTGACAGGGCAGAAACTTGCACCTTCAGAGGAGCAAGACCGTGATCTAAGCCCGCCTGTAGGAAAGCCAACACCCTGGATATTCTGAACACCTGAGGATCATAGCCTCTAGGACGACACCATTCAAAGAAAGTATGCCATACTCGGTGGTAAATTCCTGCAGACACAGGCTTCTGAGCTCTGAACATGGTGTTAACTACAGAGCTGGAAACACAGCTGGACCTTAAGAGGGCCGTCTCAACAGCCACGCCGTCAAAGACAGACGAGTCAGGTCCGGGTAATGGAAAGGACCCGAGACAACAGGTCCGGACGTTGAGGAAACAGCATCAGAGTGTCTACAGAGAGAGACTCCGAAGATCTGAGTACAAGTGATGTCTGGGCCACGCTGGAGCTATCAACAGGAGTGTGCCTCCTTCTAGCTTGAATTTTCGAACCACTCGAGGAAGAAGGGAGAATGGAGGGAAGAGGAACGCAAACTGGAAGGTCCACCGGACCGACAGAGCGTCCACCAGAAGAGCCTCCATGTCTCTTGTTCTTGACCCGTACACAGGCAGCTTGTTGTTGTGTCGGGAGGCCATGAGATCTACCTCTGGAAGGCCTCACTTGTTCACCAGGAGTTGAAACACCTCCTGGTGAAAAGACCATTCTCCTGGATGCACTTCTTGATGGCTGAGAAAGTCTGTTTCCCAGTTGAGGACTCCCGGTATGAACACCGCCGAGATGGCAGGGAGGTTGCCCTCCGCCCAACTCAGGATGCGGGACACCTCTGCTAGTGCCGCCTGAGTTCAGGTTCCTCCTTGGCGGTTTATGTAAACCACCGTGGTGGCGTTGTCTGATTGTACCTGCACAGGTTTTCCATGGAGAACATGTTTTGCTTGCTGGAGAGCTTTGAATACTGCCCGAAGATCCAAGATGTTTATTGGAAGCGCAGATTCTGCTGGAGTCCACCTGTCCTGGAACAAGTGTGGACCAGTCACTGCTCCCCAGCCTCGGAGACTGATGTCCATTGTCAGGAGGACCCAGTTTGCCACCCAAAAGGGGCGTCCCTTGTTCAGATGAGTCATCTGCAGCCACCAGGCCAGAGACAGACGTACCTCCGAAGAAAGCACCATGGTCTGTGTCTTTATCCGATGAGACAACCCATTCCATCTGGAGAGGATCAATTTCTGCAGAGGTCTGGAGTGAAACTGGGCATATTCCACCATGTCGAACATTGACACCATGGAGCCCAGTAACCTCATCACCGAGTGAACAGACACCAGGCGACTCTGAAGGCAACTGCGTACCTTTACCTGTAATGCAGAGATCTTTTCCTCAGTCACAAAGATCCTCTGTTGTTGAGAGTTCAACAAGGCCACGAGATGGAGCATCCTCTGAAAGGGAACCAGGGTGGATTTCTTCCAGTTTATCAACCAGCCGTGATTCTGCAACACAGATATTGTCAGTTGCAGATGGTGCTGGAGGATCTCTGATAGACCCTGCTAACAACAGAAGGTTGTCCAGATAAGGCAACAAGCGGACCCCCTGCATCCGCAGGTGGGCTGCAATGACCGCCATGACTTTGGTAAAGACTCGAGGCGCTGTGGCCAGACCAAAGGGAAGTGCCTGGAACTGAAAATGTTGGTTGAGCACTGCAAACCTGAGGAACTGCTGGTGTGCTAAGATAATAGGGACATGCAGGTAGGCATCCTGAATGTCCAACACCACCATGAAATCCCCAGGCTCCATTGCCAGAATAACGGAACGCCGGGTCTCCATCCTGAACAGAGGAACCCTCAAGGACTTGTTGAGGGATTTGAGGTTGAGGATGGGTCGGTAAGACCCATTGGGTTTCTGCACCAGAAAGAGATTGGAATAGAAACCTGTGCCCCTCTGGGATAACGGAACAGGCACTATAACTCCAGCCTGGATCATAGAATGCAACACCTTTTGGAGTTCCAGGGCCTTGTCCTGATCTGACGGAAGGCCTGTGGTGAAAAACCGGTTGGGAGGCCTTCGCCAGAAGGACAGGGCATACCCCCGGGGGACCACCTCGTGTACCCAAGTGTCCCTGGTAGTCAGGTACCAGCACTGGGCAAACTGAAGCAGGTGGCCTCCCACTCTGGGGTCCCCCAAGGGAAGGCTCGTCCTGTCAGGCTGAAGGCTTATCCTCCGACTTTAGAGCAGGACGTCTTGTACTCCAAGCCGGCTTCTTTGGCTTGGCAGATTTTCTGTTACCTGACTGTCTGGGAAAGGACTGGATCTTGGACTTACCCTGGGCCCTATAAGGCCGAAAGGACGAAGTACCAGACCTTGATGGGACTGTAGCCGATGGCAAACACGCAGATTTAGCTGCTGCCAGAGTGGCCACAAGTTTGTCCAGGTCAGGGCCAAACAGGACCTGTCCATTAAAAGGGCAAGTATTCCAATCCCTTCTTGGAATCTGCGTCTACTTTCCAAGAGCGCAACCACAGGGAGCGGCGAGCCGCTACTGTTGCCGAGGAGATTCTGGAAGTGAGGAGACCTATTTCTACTTCAGGGTCCATAGGGTATCCACAGGATACCTTGGGGTATAGGTGATGACGTCAGGCATCGGGCACCATAGAGTTAAGTTTTCAGCCTCCCAGGATGCACTAGGGTCCCCCTCCTATACCCCGCCCCCGAGCCAAGGCATCTCAGTTTCGCTGGTGCCCTGCTCGGAGTCGGAGCACATGATTAGAGGGGGGCTAAGAATAGCCCCGGAAGTTTTCTTCAAGGCAGCTGTGGCTGCACATCTGGGAGTACAGCATGGACAATCACTGCTGACGTCCATGCTGTCTCCCCTACACTCCGCTGGTAAGCATCTGGGATCACAGCTAGCGGTGACCCCAGATGTTCCGGACCATGGGCGGATTCAACGGGAGCAGGTAAGCAGCGGGGGTCCAGCGGTGAGTCCCTGCTGAGCACATGGTCTAGAGTCCCCAGGCAGGGGGCTCCCTGGGGACTGGCTGCAGCGTGGAGCCAGGTAACTAACCTGCGCTTCCACTACCCCCCTGGGACAGCGGGCCGAGGCTGAGCGGCAAGCGCTGCGGCGTCCCAGGGGTTAATTGCATGCCAGGGGAGCGCGCTTTCCCTGTACACAGCCGGCGCCTCCCCCGCTGCACACAGCCTTCTCTGCGCTGCCGATTGGTCCTGTGGCAGCGCTCCTCCCTGCTCCTCGGTAGCCATCTTTGTATGGTGAACGCTGCTGGAGCTGCTGACGGTGGCATCGCGGTCTGGGTCCCCCGGCATACCTCTCCTCCGTTGATACAGGTCTGTGTATGTCGCGGTGTATCCTACCAGACTCTGTCTGTGTAGTTGAGGAACAGCGCTGATAGTGCAGGGATTTATTTCTTCTGCATTGTATGTGACTTCTGCTAGCGTCTGCTGCCTGTACTTTCACTTTCTACTGTCAGCCATTTTACTGTCCCTGCTCTTCCTCTGCTAAAGCCCTTGCGGTGCGGTGATTGCAGGGCGGTTCTCCCACTATACTAACGAGTATCAGTGAGAGGGGTCACATACTTACCATCATGTCAGAGTGAATTTCCTCTCCAGCTTATGTGTACTAAGTGCAATGTACCAATAGCGGAGGGGGAGGGTTACGCGGAGGGGCTATGTCGGCAGTGTTATTTATTGGCGCGGCCAATTACTGTCACGGCTCCGGTACAGGAACCGCCCTGGGCTTGTTTCGCTAAAGCGCTTACAACCCTAGTGGGCCAGTTAGCTCCGCCACCTGCGTTTTCCCAGATGGGATTGTCCCAGCAGTCAGTGGTGTCGTCACCCATGCAGGGCTTCCCGAGACAACTGATGGTACCCCACAGTCTCCCTATTTCCCCTCCCCAAGTTTCACAGGAGCCTGTGTGGGTTAATTCACTGACAAATTCGGTACAGCATTTGTCGGACGTGTTACAAGGGGAGTCTGTGTTGCGGCCACATAAGTGGCCTGTGGCGTCTCTGTCTGCTCCTTATGAGGATGACGACGTGACGTCCGATGATGGGGAGATTCTGGATCTATCTGACCAAGAACCTCTTCGTACTAAAGAGTCGGACGCTAAGTCCAAGGTTTATATTCCTGGCCTTATTCGGGCAGTCCGCACGGCTTTTAGTTATTGAGGATGACGATCCTCCGGTGTCCAAGTCCAAATATGCCTTTTTTAAGGATATTAAGGGTGACGCCACAGTGTTTCCTCTTTCGGGTCAGTTAGTAGACCATTTAGAGGTGGCGTGGAAACACCCTGGTAAATGGTATCAGCCTCAAAGACGCTTAGTGGTGGCTTACCCGTTTGCGGACAATTATTTTTCTAAGTGGGAATCCCCTCCACAAGTGGATTCTCATGTGACACGCCTAGTCCGAAGTGCCACCTTGCCCATGCCCTCCATGTCCTCCTTGAAGGATGCTACGGACCGCAAGGTGGAAATCTGCCTAAAGTCCATTTATTCCCTTGCGAGGGGGGCATCCAGACCAGCTATGGCCGTATGTTCGGTAGCCAGAGCTATGGAGCGCTGGGCTGATAGTTTGGAGGTGTCTTTGGATTCCGACTGCTCGGCTGAACAGGCCGAGTTGGTAGGTAATCTCCGGGATTCGGCCACTTACATCAATGAAGCGGCCTTGGATATCAGTATCCTCACATCTAGGATTTCTTCGGCTGCTGTTGCTGCTCGACGCACCTTATGGTTGCGATCTTGGAAGGCAGATGCTGATTCCAAAAAGGGCTTAGAAGCTTTGCCCTTTAATGGAGAAGTCCTATTTGGTCCGGATCTGGACAAAATTGTAGCCACGCTGACGGCAGCCAAATCTGCATGTCTCCCGTCTGCTGCGGTCCCTTCAAGTTTAGGTACGTCGTCCTTTCGGCCTTATAGGGCCCAGGGTAGGCCTAAAGCACAGTCTTTTCCCCTGACAGGCTGGGCCCAAGAAATCGGCCAAGCCCAGGAAACAGTCCTGGAGTACCAGACGTCCGGCCCCTAAGTCTGATGACAAACCTGCGGCCTGACGGTCCGGGCCTCCCTTTGGGGGATCCCAAAGTGGGAGGCCACCTGCTGCAGTTCGCCCAGTGTTGGTCGATAACCACGACAGATGATTGGGTTCACGAGGTGGTTTCTCACGGGTATGCCCTCTCCTTCCGGCACAGGCCCCCATCCCGGTTCTTCACCACGGGCCTTCCATCAGACCGGAACAAATCCTTGGAATTGCGGAAGGTTTTGCACACTATGCTCCAGGCTGGAGTTATAGTGCCTGTTCCATTCTCCCAGAGGGGCCAGGGTTTCTATTCCAATATATTTTTGGTGCAGAAACCCAATGGGTCGTACCGTCTGATTCTCAACCTCTAGGCCCTCAACAAGTCCTTGCGGGTGCCGCGATTTCGGATGGAGACCATACGGTCCATCATTCTGGCTCTGGAACCTGGGGATTACATGGTGTCATTGGACATACAGGACGCTTACCTGCATGTCCCTATTCTTTTGCGCCATCAGCAGTTCCTCAGGTTTGCAATCCGCAACGATCACTTCCAGTTCCGGGCATTACCTTTTGGCCTGGCAACAGCACCACGTGTGTTCACCAAGGTTATGGCGGCTTACCTGCGGCTGCAGGGAGTCCGCATGTTGCCGCACCTGGACAACCTTCTGTTGGTGGCAGGATCTCCAGAGCTGGCAAAAGTCCACCCTGATCCCATCTCAGAGGATTCTGCACCTCGGAGCCTTATTGGACTCCAGACAGCAGAGGATCTTTGTGACGGAGGAAAAGATCTCTGCCTTAAAGTTGAGGGTGTGCAGTTGTCTACATAGTCGCCGAGTGTCTCTGCACTTGGCGATGAGGTTGCTGGGCTCCATGGTGTCAGTATTCGACATGGTGGAATATGCCCAGTTTCCCTCCAGACCTCTGCAGCAATTGATCCTGTATAAATGGAATGGACTGCCTCAGAGTCTAAAGTCCCAGACGATGGTGCTCACTCCGAAGGTTCGCCTGTCTCTAGCCTGGTGGTTGCAGACGACTCATCTCAACAAGGGTCGTCCATTTTGGGTGGCGAACTGAGTCCTGTTAACAACGGACGCCAGTCTTCGGGGCTGGAGAGCTGTCACGGGTCCACACTTATTCCAGGGCAGGTGGACTCAGGCAGAACAGGAGCTTCCAATAAACATCTTGGAACTCCGCGCTGTTTGCAATGCTCTCCAGCAGGCACATCGGGTTCTCCAAGGTCACCCCGTGCAGGTCCAGTCAGACAACGCCACCACCGTGGCCTACCTAAATTGGCAAGGAGGAACCCGAAGTAGGGCGGCACTCGTAGAGGTGTCCCGCATGCTGGTCTGGGCGGAGCGCAATCTCCCGGCTATATCAGCAGTATTCATCCCGGGAGTCCTCAACTGGGAGGCGGATTTTCTCAGTCGCCAGGACGTACATCCGGGGGAATGGTCTCTGCACCAGGACGTCTTTCAACTTCTGGTGGACAGGTGGGGTCTTCCAGAGATAGACCTCATGGCGTCTCGGCACAACAACAACTGGCCGATGTACGGGTCTCGCACAAGAGACGAAAAGGCGTCTCTGGTGGATGCTCTGTCCGTCCAGTGGACGTTCGGGTTTACTTATCTCTTTCCTCCGTTTTCCCTTCTTCCTCTGGTAATCCGGAAATTCAAACAGGAAGGAGGTACGCTCCGGTTGATAGCTTCCGCGTGGCCCAGGCGGCACTGGTTCTCAGACCTTCCGTGGACATTCCTCTGCGGTTGCCGCTACGACCGGACCTGCTATCACAGGGTCCTTGTCTTCACCCGGACCTGGCTCGGCTGTCTTTGACGGCGTGGCTGTTGAGAAGGCCATGTTAAGGTCCAGGGGGTTTTCCAGCTCTGTGGTACAAACCATGCTAAGAGCTCGGAAACCATCCTCTGCAAGAATATACCAACGTGTGTGGCATACGTTCTTCCAGTGGTGTCGACCGAGAGGTTATGCCCCTCAGGAGTTCCGTCTGTCTAAAGTGTTAGCTTTCCTACAGGCGGGGCTAGACCATGGGCTGCGCCTTGCTTCTCTGAAGGTGCAGGTGTCTGCCCTGTCAGTCTGGTTCCATCGTAGGATTGCTGCGATCCCTGATGTACGCACCTTTATGCAAGGTGTTCTTCGCATTCAGCCACCTTTTGTTCCACCGGTGGCGCCTTGGGATTTAGCTGTGGTCCTGAGGGCTCTCCAGGGACTGCCGTTTGAACCACTGGGCTCAGTGGACCTTAAATGGCTGACAGCTAAAACAATATGCCTTCTGGCCATTGCTTCGGCCAGATGTGTTTCTGACTTAGGGGCTCTCTCCTGTAGACCCCCTTTCCTGATTTTTCATAGGAACAGGGCGGTGCTGCGCACTCGTCCTGGATTCCTTCCCAAAGTTGTTTCAAGTTTCCATATCAACTAGGAAATCGTCGTGCCGGATTTTAAATCACTTGATCTTTCAGCGGGTGAGGCCACTTTGGACGTTGTGCGGGCCTTAAGGATTTATGTTGACTGCACTTTTTCGTTTAGGAAGTCGGACGCCTTGTTTGTCCTCTTTGGCTTCCGTAAAAAGGGTTGGCCTGCTTCAAAGCAAACTTTGGCAGGTTGGATTCGTATGGCAATTTCAGAAGCTTTTCTTCATGAAGGCCTTCGGTTCCATCCTTTGTAAGGGCTCATTCCACTAGGTCCGTGGGTCCTTCGTGGGCAGCTCGACGTGGTGCCTCTGCAGTCCAGATCTGCAAGGCTGCCACGTGGTCCTCTGTCCATACCTTTTGTGAGGTATTACGCGTTTGACACCTTTGCCTCTCAGGATGCTTCATTCGGGCGGCAGATTCTCCTTTCAGCACAGGAGCGTCCCCACCCTTAAAGGATACTGCTTTGGGACATCTCCAAGGTATCCTGTGGATACCCTATGGACCCTGATGTAGAAAATATGAGATATGGTAAGAACTTACCTTTGTTATCTCTATTTCTACGAAGTCCATAGGGTTCCACAGGACTCCCGCCCTGTCGCACCTGTGCTGCAGATGGGCTTTACTCTGGTCACCAGTTTTTTCCGTCTCCCTCTGGTAAGAATGTGATTCTTGTGTGTGTCCAGATCTTTTTTCTCTCTCTTCCTTCTCCTCCTCCGGCCTATGGCTTGGTACGTAACTGAGATGCATTGGCTCGGGGGCGGGGTATAGGAGGGGGACCCTAGTGTATCCTGGGAGGCAGAAAACTTAACTATGGTGCCCGATGCCTGACGTCATCACCTATACCCCAAGGTATGCTGTGGAACCCTATGGACTTCGTAGAAATAGAGATAAAGGTAAGTTCTTACCATATCTCATATTATCTAAGGATGCCTCATTGATGTACGTGGTGGAGTCTCTGAGATTGCCCACTAACTTCACCTGTTCAGGAGAAGAATCAGTGTCCAGAGACGCTTCCAAGGTATCTGCCCACCGCTCCATGGCTCTGGCCACCCAGCACACGACCGTAGCCAGTCTGGAAGCCCCTCCAAGGGAATAAATGGATTTTAGGCATATTTCCACCTTGCGATCCGTAACATCCTTTAAGGAAGACATGGGCAATGTAGCACTCCTCACTAGGCGTGTGACATGGGAATCCACCTGTGGAGGTGTTTCCCATTTTGAAAAATAATAATTAAATGCAAATGGGTATGCAAAGGCCAAGCGTTTTTGAGGCTGGAACCGCTTACCCGGATTTTTCCACGCCTCCTCTAAATGATCCACTAACTGACCAGACAGAGGAAATACAGTGGCATCTCCTTTAACATCCTGAAAGAAGGTGTATTTAGATTTGGCCACAGGGGGATCCTCATCCTCACGGACTGCCCGTATAAGGCCGGGTATATAGACTTTAGTTTTAGATTCCACCTCCTTTGCACGAAGGGGCTCTTGGTCTGAAAACTCAATCATTTCACAGTCATCATCATACTGAGCCGTCTGAGACAATAAAGGTCGCTTAGAAGGCCGCAATGGTGACAGCCCCTGTAAAACGTCTGTCAGGTGTTGTACCATAGTGGACAATTATATCACCCACACTCAACTGCCTGGGGAACCCCTGCATGGGTGATGAGACTACCGTCTGCTGCGATAACCCCATCTGGGATATGCAATGGGCGTCGTCAACTGGCCCACAAGGGTTGTAAGTTCCTTAGCAAAACAAGCCCAGGGCGGTTCCTGCACAGGCGCAGTGACAGTAATCGGGCGTGATATAAGATAACATGCCCTGCATAAACCCTCAGCGTTCACATATCCCTCTGCTAACAGATAGTCACTTTCAATGCAGAAATAATTAACTAACCTGCACTACAAGCACTGTGACCAACTACACAGACCAGAGCCTGGTAGGAAACAGTGCTGCACACTCTGACCCTATCGGAGGAGAGGTATGCGAGAAGACCTGGACAGCGATGCCACCTGTATCAAACTCCAACAGCGTTTGCACACTTCCTAGAAAATGGCCGTCGAGGAGCTGAGAGGAGGTGGGGGTCGGGGGAGGAGCGCTGACACAGCTCACCAGACCACTGTGGAAAGACACAGTGCAGCGGGGGAGGCGCCGGCTATGAGACAGGGAAGGCGCGCTCCCCTGGCATGCTACTAACCCCTGGGATGCTGGAGCATATCCACACTGCTGCAGCCCGCTGTCCCTAGTGGTCTAGTGGAAAGCGCAGGATCAGTACCTGGCTCCATGCGCAGCCTGTCCCCAGGGAGCCCCCTGCCTGAGGACCAAATGACTGTGAATCGGCGGGTACCCTCCGCAGGACCCCGACGCTTACCTGACCACTTGAATCCGGTCACAGTCAGGGATATTCCGGGGTCACCGCTAGCTGCGACCCCAGACACCCACCAGCATCACCAAATCAATACCGGTGTTCTGGTCCGGTGGGTGAAGGAGCAACAGCATAGACGTCTGGATGACTGTCAATGCTGTACAGCTCATCTTGTGCAGCAAAGCTGCTTGAAAATAAACTTCAGGGGCTGTAACAGCCCCCCTTTGAATATGGTGATCCAACTCCGAGCTGAGCACCTACGAAAACTGATTTGCCTTGGCTCGAGGGCGGGGTATAGGAGAGGGACCCCAGTGCATCCTGGGAGGATAGAACTAACTCTGAGGTGCCCATGTCTGCCGCCATCGCCTATACCCCAAGGTAACCTGTGGATACCCTATGGACCCTGAAGTAGAAAATGAGAGTTATGGTAAGAACTTATATTTGTTAACTCTCTTTCTTCAAAGTTCATAGGGTCCACAGAGAGACCTTGGGGTGTAGGTGATGGGAACCAATCCAGGCACCACGCAGTTAAAGTTTTCAGCTCCAAGGATGTATTGGGTCCACTCTCCCTATACCCCCGCCCCCGAGCCACCTCAGTTGGTAACAAGCCAAAGACAGGAGGAGGATAAGAGAGAAGGAAGACTGGAACACTCAAGAATCACTCTCACAGAGAAGAGACGGGAAACAATAGCCCATATGAAGCCAGGTGCATCAGGGTGGGTGCACTGTGGACCCTATGGACTTTGAAGAAAGAGTTAAAAGGTAAGTTCTTACCATAACTCATTTTCTTCTTCAGGGGCCATAGGCTCCACAGGGAGAACTTGGGGATGCCCCAAATCGGTCCTTCTAAGGGTGGGGACGCTCCTGCACTGAGAGGAGAATCCGATGCCCAAAGGAAGCATCCTGAGAGGCAAAGGTATCAAATGCATAGAACCTAAAAAAAAGTCTCAACAGAAGACCACGTGGCCACCTTGCAAAGCTGAACAGCCAAGGTGCCACGGCGAGCTGCCCACGAGGGACCCACAGACCGAGTAGAATGAGCCTTAACAGAAGACGGAACACACAGGTCTGCCTGCGTGTAAACTTCTGAGATAGTCATAGGTACTATAATTTCCTGATTAATATGGAAACTAGACACAACCTTAGGAAAGAACTCAGGGCAAGTACAAAGCACCGCCCTGTACTGGTGAAATATCAGAAAAGGAGGATGACAGGAGAGTGCCCCCAATTCTGACAACCAATGCAATAGTCAGTAGAAAAAGAGTCTTAGCTGTTAACCACTTAAGATCTGCTGAGTCTAGTGGTTCAAATGGAAGACCCTGGAGGGCCTTAAGAACTACTGCCAAATCCCAAGGAGCCACTGGTGGAACAAAGGGAGATTGAATCCGGAGGACCCCCTGGAGGAAGGTGCGGATATCCGGAAGTGGGGCAATTCTGCGTTGGAACCACACTGACAGTGCAGAGACATGCACTTTCAACGAGGCCTGGCGTAGGCCGAAGTCCAACCCAGCTTGAAGGAAGGAATGCCAGTATTCTGGAAATTCGAAACACCTGAGGGTCGTAATCTCTTGTACAACACCACTGGAAATATGTATGCCACACTCTGTGGTAGATCTTGGCGGAGGCAGATTTACACACTCTAAGCATCGTGTTGATGCAGAGATAAAGAATCCTTTGGACCTTAGGAGGGATGTCTCAAGAGCCACGCCATCAAAGACAGACAATCCTGGTCCAGGTAAAGGCAAGATCCCGGAGACAACAGGTCCGGACATTGAGGCAGCAGGAACGGAGTGTCGATGGAGAGACTCCAAAGATCTGAGTACCAATGACGTCTGGGCCAAGCTGGTGCCACCAGCAGGACAGTGCCTCAGTCTTGCTTGAACTTCTGAAGAACTCGAGGAAGCAGAGAGACTGGAGGAAATAGGTACGCAAACCGGAAGGTCCATTTTACTGACAGAGCACCCACCATGCTTGCTTCGACATCGCTTGTTCTGGATCCATACACAGGTAACTTGTGATTGTGTCAGGAGGCCATGAGGTCCACTCCTCTGGGAGACCCCATTTGTCCACTAGGAGTTGAAACACCTCTTGGTGAAGAGACCATTCCACTGGATGCACGTCGTGACGGCTGAGGAAGTCCACTTCCCAATTGAGAACTCCCGGAATGAACACTGTCGTAATGGCCGTGAGAGGAGATTCTGCCCATGTCAGAATGCGTGACAATTCTGTCATTGCTGCCCGACTTCGAGTGCCTCCCTGATGGTTGATGTAAGCCACTGTGGTGGTGTTGTCGGACTGAACCTGCACGGGCTTCCGTGAAGAATGTGCTTTGCCATCATGAGGGCCTTGTACACAGCCCGAAGTTCCAATATGTTGATGGGCAGGTATGCTTCTACCGTTGTCCACCGGCCCTGAAAGGAGTGTGGACCGGTCACTGCGCCCCATCCCGGGAGACTGCCGTCTGTTGTTAGGAGTATCCAGTCCGGGATCCAAAAGAGGCGACCCTTGGTTAGATGAGATTTCTGGAGCCACCAAGAGAGGGACAAACACACCTCCGGAGAGAGTACCATAGTCAGAGCTCTGAACCGGTGGGGTAATCCGTTCCACCTGGAGTGGATCAGCCCCTGCAGGGGCCTGGAATGGAACCGAGCATATTCCACCATGTCGAATGTGGACACCATGAATCCCAGAACCTGCATTGCCGAGTGGACTGACACCCGGTGACTGTGGAGACATCTGCATACTCGCAACTGCAGTGTGGAGATCTTTTCTGGAGTTATAAAGATTCTCTGCTGGTGAGAGTCCAGAAGGGCTCCCAAATGAACCATCCTTTGTGAGGGAATTAGGGAGGACTTTCTCCAATTGATTAACCACCCGTGTGCTAGTAGACAAGCAACTGTAAGTTGTAGGTGGCGGTGAAGCAATTCTGGAGAACTCGCCAACAACAGGAGGTCGTCCAGATATGGCAGGAGCCGGATACCATGACTCCGCAGGTGGTCTGCCATGACAGCCATAATTTTGGTAAATACCCTTGGAGCCATGGATAGGCCAAAGGGTAGAGCCCAAAACTGGAAGTGTCATTGCAGTATAGCAAACCGCAGATAACACTGGTGAGAAAGCGTTATGAGAATATGTAGGTATGCATACTGAATGTCAAGTGATACCATGTAATCCCTAGGTTCCATAGCCAGTATGATGGATTGTAAGGTTTCCATCCTGAATCTGGGCACTCTGAGGAACTTGTTCAGAGATTTGAGGTTGAGGATAGGCCGATGAGACCCGTTCGGTTTCTGAAACAGAAAGAGTAGAATAATAACCAGTCCCTTGTTGAGATAGTGGAACTGGTACAATTACCCCTTCTTGCAGCAAGAACTTTATATATTTCTGGATCTGCAAGGCATTGGGTTTGTCTGAAGGAGGGCCTGTGCAGAAAAACTGGTGGGGAGGCCTTCGAAGGAATGAGAGGGCATAACCCTGAGAGACCACTTCTCTTACCCAAGCATCCTTGGTGGTTTGACACCAGCACTGGGCGAACTGAAGAAGTCGGCCTCCCACTCTGGGGTCCCCCCAGAGGGAGGACCGCCCCGACAGGCTGCAGGTTTATCCTCCTGTTTGGAAGCTGGGTGTCTTGTGCTTCAGGCTTGTTTCTTAGGCTTGCCAGTTTTCTTGCCAGCGGACTGACTAGGAAAGGACTGCCCATTGGCTTTTCCTTGAGGACAAAAGGACCTAAAGGAGGAGCTTTGAGACTTTGCAAGAGCAGATGCTGAGGGCAGAAATGCAGATTTTGATTTGGTTAACGTGTCAAACAAAATCTCCCCATTATAGGGTAAGGCCTCTAGGCCTTTCTTAGAATAGGTATATGCGCTCCAATAGCGTAACCACAGGAAACGGAGAGCAGACACGGCCACGGCCCTGGATGTCAGTAAACTAGCATCCAGAGCGGCCTCACCGATATATGCAGCTGCATCCCTAATATGGCAGACCAATGACACCTGATTCTCTGGAACTTCCAAGGAGTACTCAAGTGCATCGGTCCAACTCTCTAAAGCCTTAGCTACCCAGGAGATAGCCATGGACAGCCGGGTCACAGCTCCTGAAAGAGAGAATACACCTTCCTATCCATAGGATCCTTTAAGGAACAAAATGGAAGGCAAAGGTAACATTGCACTCTTAATTAACCGTGTAACGTGTGAATCCACTGCATGGGGTGATTCCCACTTCTTACAATGAGCCTCAGGAAATGGGCAACATGAGGTTAAACGTTTCTGAGGTTGATACCTCTTACCAGGTGATTGCCAGGCCTCAGCCATGTGATTCACCAGCTGATCTGACAGAGGGAATACTGTCAAAGAAACCTTTATCTGTTTAAACAGAGGGTGTTTGGATTTAGGGGATGGTTCGTCATCCTCTATAACCATTGCAGATCTGACCGCACGCACCAAGGCAGGAATATTAATCCTTGACTTAAGCTCCGCCTCTTGCCGAGGGGAGTCGGGGTTAGAGGTATCAGCCACCTCTACGTCATCAGATGACATCTCAGATTCTGACAGCTGTGTGGATTGAGATGACAACACAGGACGCTTAGCTGGTTGTACAGGTTTCTCACTCTGCAGCATGGTCTGAATGACTGTAGAGGTCGTAGCCAGACTCTATACTGAGGTAGAGAAAACATCCACCCATGGTGGAGGTCCACCCTGTAGTAATCCCACTGTGGAAATGACCACCTGCTGTGGTACAGGCGGTCCACAATGGAGGCTAGCATCTGAGAAAAAAAACGCCCAAGGGGGCTCCTGTACTGATGTCAGGTGGTTCGAGGCACATGGCGAGTTATAACACCTTATACATAACCCACCCCGAACCACATCCTCCTCACTGAAAACTGCAGTACATAATCTACAAGATTGCGGCATAAATACAGGAATGTGTTCATTACCCTTGTCAGACATGTCTGCGGGGTGAATGACACACAATAGCGCACTGTGGAGCGGATTCAGACCCGTTCGCTAGTATGCGTTCGCTCGTAGCTGGCCGATTTTCGCAATCTGCGCATGCATCACAGTGCGTGAACCACTGCAAAAGATCAGAATGCGTTCGCTCGCTGCGCATAGACAGCCCAGCAGAGTGAGTGACAGGAGAAGCAGTTTGAGGGTGGTGACAGGGGCTGGCCACTAAAAACGAGGGAGAGGTGGTGCGAACGCAGGCGCGCCTGAGCATCCTAATGCCGTTTTAGAGGCGTGCATAATTTAGAGGGAGCGTCATTGTACATCCCACCTGGCTGGTGTTTACACTGAAGTGATCGCAGTGCTTGCGGCATGGTATGATCAACCTCAAGCACTGCGATCGCATTCGATGTACCGATGGTTGCATACAATTACTGGTTATGACGTGCGCAAGTGGGCGTCTTAAGACAGGCCGGTGGGCGTCTGAATACACAATGCGATCGCACTCTGAGACATAGTGGGCGTGCTAATGCATTGTGTGTATATATGAAGTCAGGTATGAGCTACCCTAACAACACCTGTATTACGGCAGAACTGAGAGAAAAGGTATAGTCATCTGGTAGGAAATAGTGCTACATACGCTGACCCTGGGGCGAGTACGCTGACCCTGGGGAGAGGTATGCAGGGGGACCAGACCACGAACTGTCTTGGGAGAGCTGCGACTGCACACTTAGAAAATGGACGCCAGAGACTTCAGAGGGACTGCCATTATGTGCGGGTCCATCGCGAGTGCCGACCCGCCTTACCTGTCTCAATGTCCAGGTACAGTCTGGGCCCTCTCTGGGGGCCCTGGCTAGCGCTGACCCCTGGAACGCCCACCGAGATCCCCAGATCAGTACTGAAGCCGTGGCACTGGATGGGTGACGGTGCGGCAGCGCAGACATCCCACGGACAGTCTGCTGCTGTGCGTTCTAGTCACTTGTAGAAGTAAACTAAATAAAATAAAGAAGCTTTAGGTGCTGATTAACAGCCCCCCTGCAAAATGGTGACCCGACTCCGGCCAGGTACCAACGAAACTGGGGTGACTCTGGCTCGGGGGCGGGGTATAGGGAGAGTGGACCCAATGCATCCTGGGAGCTGAAAGCTTTAACTACGTGGTGCTCGGATTGGTTCCCATCACCTACACCCCAAGGTCTCCCTGTGGAGCCTATGGACCCTGAAGAAGAAAGAACTATGCTTTTTATATTATTATGAAACTATTCCTATATCCTTATTTAACATAGGGGGGCACATTATTCCACAAACTACTGTAAATACCTACATAAATCGTGAATTCTGATTATTATCAATAAGTTCTTATGTCAAATCAATGTTCATCAAGAAAACCAGTGTATTATAAAGGAACAATGCTCCCCCTACAGTTATTATTACAGCAACGGGTCTGATTGAAACACCTAAATTCAATAGTTAACAAGTTTGTTCATATAGTGTATCTGCAAGTTACAGTAAGGAGTGTATTACCAACATACATCACAAAACATAATACGCAACATTAGCTCAGCATGTGACCCATTACAGCCAACTCTGGAAAATAAATTTTTCACCCTTTATTATCATAATGGCATCACAGCAGATGTAAAAGAATATGCAGGCCATTTGTTACCAATTATCTTTATACATACAGGTTGAGTCTCCCATATCCAAAATGCTTGGGACCAGGGGTATTTTTGATATCGGAATATTCTGTATTTTGGAATATTTGCATGCCATCATCAAATATCTTGGGAAAGGGACCCAAATCTAAACACAGAATGCATTTATGTTTTATATAAATTACCTGCAGGCTGTATGTATAACACAGCCTGTAGGAAATTTATACAATATTTTCAATAATTTTGTGGCTCAAACAAAATTTGTGTACAAACATGAAATTCATTTATGTTTCATATTAGGGGTGAGCCTCCCGATCCGAGTCAGGCTCAACTTTTCCCGCCTGACTCGGATCTGAAATCGAGGCAAAATGTCATCATCCCGCCTTCAGGGTCTCGCGGGTTTTGGATTCTATATAAGGTACCCGCGTCGGCGCCATTTTCTCACTCGGCTGTGGACAGTGAAGAGGGAGGGTGGGAGTTAGGGCTGGCTGTGTAGTGTAGTGTAGTGCAGTGTAGTGTTGTGCTGCCGTTGTCCATAGGGGCTGTGTCCACTCCTCCAAAGTCCATAGGGGCTGGCTGGACTGTGTTGTGCAGTCAGTTGTCCATAGGGGCTGTGTCCACTCCAAAGTCCTGTGTAGTGTCCCAGTCCTAAAGGGGTGCTGTAGTGTTGTCCAGGGGGTGCTCTGTCCATCAGGGGTGCTCCCCCAAGTGCAAAAAAAATAAATATTTTTTCTGTGTTTGTGAATTGTGTGCGCAGTAGCCGCACGTGCATCAACAAAGTAGCGCCAAGCGTGCGCCTGTGTCCAATAAGTAAAAGGCCGGCTGGCTTGTCCGTTAAAGGGTGCTGTAACCCCCAAAGTACACTCCAAACAAAAAAAATATATATTTTCTGTGTTTGTGAATTGTGTGCACTGTGGCTGCACGTGCATCAACAAAGGAGCAGCGCCAAGCGTGCGCCTGTGTCCCATAAGTCTGTTAAAGGGTGGTGTAACCCCCAAAGTGCTCCAAAAAATAAAAAACATTTTTTTTTCTGTGTTTGTGACTTGTGTGCGATGTAGCCGCACGTGCATCAACACAGTAGCAGCGCCAAGCGTACGCCTGTGTCATAAGTCAAGGGCCGGTTTGGACATCTGGTCCGGACTGAAGGACGTGCCAACAATTTCTGACAAGTCTACTGTCACTGCATATGATACTGTCCTCAAAGCAGCAGCGACAAGCGTGCGTCTGTCTGTTAAAGGGTGGTGTAACCCTCAAAGTGCGCTCCACAAAAAATAAAAGATTCTTCTTTTTTTTCTGTCTTTGTGAATTGTGTGGGCTGTAGCCACACCTGCATCCTCAAAGCAGCAGCGACAAGCATGCGTCTGTCTGTTAAAAGATTACATCGGTGACAGCATCCAAGTAGGCATGTCAGACAGTCCGTACCTGTACTGGCAGGAAAAAGAGGCAATTTGGAGGCACCTGTACAAACTGGCTCTATTTTACCTGAGTTGCCCCCCCTCCAGTGTGTACTCCGAAAGAGTGTTTAGTGCAGCCGGGAAACTTGTTAGCGAAAGGCGTAGGAGGTTGCTTCCACAAAATGTGGAGATGATGATGCTCATAAAATGAATTATCAACTCTTCCAGGGGGACCAGCCTCCAGAACGTACAGAGGGATCTGTGGTTGTGGATTCCAGCGGGGACGAATTAATACTCTGTGAGGATGAGGATGTACACAACACTGAAGAGGGTGAGGAATCGGTGGATGAGGAGGATGAGGACATCTTGCCTCCGTAGAGCCAGTTTGTGCAGGGACAGATTAATTGCCAGCTTGTTTTGTGGGGGCCCAAACGAACCAATCATTTCAGCCACAGTTGTGTGGAAGACCCTGGCGCTGAAATGATTGGTTTGTTAAAGTGTACATGTCCTGTTTATACAACATAAAGGTGGGTGGGAGGGCCCAAGGACAATTCCATCTTGCATCTCTTTTTTTTTCTTTGCATTATGTACTGTTTGGGGCCTAGTTTTTCAAACTGCCATCCTGTCTGCCACTGCAGTGTCACTCCTAGATGGGCCACGTGTTTGTGCCGCCCACTCATGTCGCTTAGCATAGTCATCCAGCTACCTCGGTGCAACCTTTTGGACATAAAAACACTATTGTGAGGTGTTCAGAATAGACTGGAAATGAGTGGAAATTAAGGTTATTGAGGTTAATAATAGCATAGGAGCAGAAAAACCCACAAATTCTGTGATTTTAGCTGTTTTTATGCTTTTTAAAAAAAAAATACAGATCCAAAACACAAAACCCGGAACCCAAAACACAGTAGGGTGGTTTTGGCAAAACCGATCCAGATCCAAAACACGAAGAAAGATCCAAAACATAAAACGTGGCCGGTGCACATCCCTATTTCATATACACCTTATACACACAGCCTGAAGGTAATTTTATACAATATTTTAAAAAATTTTGTGCCTTAAATAATGTTTGTGTACTTTGAATCATCAAAAGCAAAGGTTTCACTATCTCAGTCATGGTAAAAAAAAAATCCGTATTCAGAATATTTGGATATGGGAGACTCAACCTGTAACACCAATTAGGGAATTCTAAACATATGTCTAAAACTGTTATTAGAAATATTGCATTTATCCAAATTGAAATAATACAAACTGTATTATTTAACAGTCAAGCCTATTTGTATACTGAGGAAATGTGAGACTCAGCATTTCTTCAAATAGACTCTAATAACATGTAAATATGATGCGTCCTAACTTTTAACATAATTTTGCCTTAATAGTCATATGAAATTAGCCAGAATTCAATAGAAGTCCAGTCATCCTTTGTTTTCTTCAATTAAATAAAATTAGCTCAATATAATTATACATAATGTGAAAGAAGTAAATCAGCAAGCCACTGTATCACTAATAATGTATACACATGTTTAAGGTATGTTCCCTAAATGGACTACTACAAATATGTTGTCCGTGTCCCCACAGTGCTGATCCAATACTTACTGTCACTGAAGTAGACATATGCAGCTTTGTACATGCAGGAAGATTTCAACGTGAAGTCTTTCACCACACAGTCTACAGACTATAATATAGAAATAAGTAATGCAATATATACTTTCCTGCAATAAATAACTTGTTTCTTTACAATCAATATAAAGCATAATACAAAATGTACAAATATGTAGTGCATTCATAAAAGCAATGAAGGCAAATTTCCAAGCGCAAATACAACCCCAATCCTATCTGAAAGTAGGATTGGAGAGAGAAAGCAGAGAGAGAAAGAGAAAGTACCAGCCAAACAGCTCCTGTCATTTTTCAAACGCAGCCTGTAGACAGAGTTAGGAGCTGATTAGTTGGTACTTCATCTCTCTCCAAGACTTAGTACAGCTACCACTTTATCTCTCTCCAAGGCTTAGTACATCTACCCCTTTATCTCTCACCAAGGCTTAGTACATCTACCCCTTTATCTCTCACCAAGGCTTAGTTCATCTACCACATTATCTCCATCTACTTTATCTCTCTCCAAGGCTTAGTACATCTACCCCTTTATCTCCATCTACTTTATCTCTCTCCAAGGCTTACGACATCTACCCCTTTATCTCCATCTACTTTATCTCTCTCCAAGGCTTAGTACATTTACAGCTTTATCTCTCACCAAGGATTAGTACATCTACCCCTTTATCTCCATCTACTTTATCTCTCACCAAGGATTAGAACATCTACCCCTTTATCTCCATCCACTTTCTCTCTCTCCAACTCCCTCCTCCGCCCACCCCCTCCTCGCCTCCCCTCCTTGCTCTCTGCCCTTGATTTTGCTACCTACTTTACATCTAAAATTGACTCCATACGTCAGGACATCATATCCCACCAGTCCCCCTGCTATCCACCTCCTCTCTTCCCAGATCACCCCTCTCCTTCAATTCTACTGACTCTAACTTTCTTCTCCCCTGTATCTGGAGAGGAAGTCATGTCCCTCATCCAGTCCTCCCCCCCTTCCACCTCCCCCCTTGACCCTATCCCTTCACGTCTCCTCTGCTACCTCTCTCCTTCTGCTTGCTCCCATCTTGCCCACCTTCTTAATCTCTCCCTATCATCAGGCACTGTCCCGTCTGCATTTAAACATGCCCTTGTCTCCCCCATACTAAAAAAAACAACCCTTGATTCCAACACTCTCTCCAACTACCGTCCCATCTCTCTCCTCCCTTTTGCTTCCAAGCTCCTTGAGCGTGCCGTTTTCAAGCACCTTACCACCTTTCTTTCCTCTCATTCCCTCCTTGACCCTTTTCAGTCTGGCTTCCGTTCTCTCCACTCCACTGAAACTGCCCTCACAAAAGTCAGCAATGACCTCTTTGCTGCTAAATCCAAGGGCCACAACTCTCTGCTCATTCTCCTTGACCTTTCTGCTGCTTTTGACACTGTGGACCACCCTCTCCTTCTGCAAATCCTTCACTCCCTTGGTCTGCGTGACACTGCCCTCTCCTAGCTATCCTCCTACCTCTTTGACCAATCCTTCTCTGTCTCCTCTCATGACTCCTCTTCTCCCCCACAGCCTCTTACAGTGGGTGTTCCCCAAGGTTCTGTTCTTGGACCTCTCCTTTTCTCACTCTATACACCCTCACTAGGTGAACTCATCAGCTCCTTTGATGTCCAATATCATCTCTGTGCTGATGATACTCAAATCTACCTTTCCTCCCCTGACCTCTCTCCCTCTCTCCTCACTCGTGTCTCCAACTGTCTCTCTGCCACTTCTTCGTGGATGTCCCAGCGATTTCTTAAACTTAATATGTCTAAGACTGAGCTAATCATCTTCCTTCCCCCCCCTAAATAACCACACTTCCCACCATTTCTTTATCAATTGATGGCACAACTATCTCCTCTAGCCCCAAAGTGTGCTGTCTTGGAGTTATCCTGGACTCCACCCTCTCCTTCAAACCACATATCCAGAATCTCTCACAGTCCTGTCGCTTTCATCTTAAAAATATTTCCAAGATTAGACCCTTTCTCACCCAGGACGCCACTAAAACCCTCATACACTCATTGGTCATCTCCAGATTGGACTACTGTAACCTTCTCCTATCTGGCCTCCCCAAATCCCATCTCTCTCCTCTCCAGTCTATCCATAATGTTGCTGCTCGGCTCATCTTCCTCTCAAAACGCTCTGCATCTGCCTCCCCTCTCCTACATGCCCTCCACTGGCTCCCCTTCCCCTTTAGAACCCAATTTAAGGTTCTCACGCTCACT
Organism: Taudactylus pleione; assembly: GCA_031769625.1. Taxonomy (NCBI): domain Eukaryota; kingdom Metazoa; phylum Chordata; class Amphibia; order Anura; family Myobatrachidae; genus Taudactylus; species Taudactylus pleione. The sequence continues at coordinate 826,460 of JAUIMM010001588.1, read as the reverse complement.
TACAAAGCCCTCAGCCATTCCTCTCCCACTTACATCTCTGATCTCATCTCCCTTCACTCTCCTGTCCGCCCTCTTCGTTCAACAAATGCACACTTTCATGCCAGCTGATTACTTCCTCCCACTCCCGCCTCCAAGATTTTGCCCGCGCTGCTCCCCACCTTTGGAACTCTCTCCCGCTTCCCATCAGACTCTCCACCTCTCTACAAACCTTCAAACGGGCTCTCAAGACCCACTATTTCATCAAAGCCTTCCAGCTCTCATCTTAACTTGCTGCTACATACTCCTTCCTCCCTGCCTACCCCATCTGTTTCACCCCTGTTTGTCTGTCCCTCCCCCTTGGAATGTAAGCTCCTATGAGCAGGGCCCTCTACCCTCTTGTGCATCTCCTTACTATACCTTCATCTACTTCTTACTCTCTACCAGGGCACCTAACACTTGATTGCTTTGCATTGTTGCTTATCTGGGTGTTATGGTCATGAATGTAGCAATGTATATTATCCATGTCCTGTAATGTATTGTATTGTACTGTACTGTAAGTCACTGTAAATCAATCTATTTGTTTATGTACTTTGTAAGGCGCTGCGGAAAACTTGTGGCGCCATATAAATAAACGATAATAATAATAATCTCTCTCCAAGGCTTAGTACATCTACCCCTTTATCTCCATCTACTTTATCTCTCTCCAAGGCTTACGACATCTACCCCTTTGACCACTGCTACTTAGGTACATCACCCTAGATCATAGGTTCTCAAACTCGGTCCTCAGGACCCCAAACAGTGCATGCTTTCCAGGTCTCCTCACAGAATTGCAAGTAAAATAATTAGCTCCACCTGTGGATCTTTTAAAATGTGTCAGTGAGTAATGTGTATACCTGTGCACCAACTAGGTGACCTGGAAAACGTGAACTGTGTGGGTTCCTCAGGACCAAGATTGAGAACCTCTGCCCTAGATATTAGGTTTGGACTTTACCAGTAACTCAGCTGGAAAGGAGATTGCTATCTGCACTGACAATGAAAAGAAGGGCAGGAGACTAAACACCGGCTTAAAATATAAATCGCAAATGCAACTCTTCAATGAACTGGCCAATCCATTCAGGAAAATAAGTGTTCACAAACACCCCTAACCTAAGTGCTTGCACAGTTAGGCTAGGGAGTACAGAAGCAGTGATAGCTTTAACTTCTCTTGGCTTTAAGTACTGAAGAATTACACTTGCATTCCAGTAACAGCAAAAATCTAGAGGAAGAACACATTCAGCGAAGGTGAACATGTGGAAAGTGAGTCCAACTAGTCACACTTTTCCCAAATCCTCTCCTTATGCACCCCCAGCAACTCGTTTTCAGAATTTCTTTAACTATGTACAGTTTACTTGGCACACTCAGTAATTAATTATCCTGTTTCCACAGACAGAAATCCTGAAACCATGCACTGTTGAGGGAGCATGAGGATCGGATTTGGAAAACACTGAACTAGACTAATAAACATTGTGAAAAGAAGTATAACAACTTTAAGGTATTTTTCCTTTGGTTATACTAATCTATAAAACAGATGTTACAGTATGTCCTACAGGCTACAACAACAAATATTTGCGAGATGAGCCAGTACAAACCTTTTCATTGGGCGATATAAAGTAAATGGCTTTTAAATCTTTAACCGGTTGTCTGATCTTATAAATGTCCTCCACAACTAGAGAAAGATAAAAAAAATAATATAACACAATACAGTACAAATTTGCCAATGTGAACATTTCTAATGCCAACATACATTAAAATATTTGTTTCTCTGTTTTCTGGCTTTAAATAAATATTTTCATTGTTTCAATTATTGTGGTATCATAAACCTGCAAGTGATCAGATTCCTGGAAAGAACAGGAACAGTTACAGTGTTCTTATCCACATACTGTATTTCAAGGACTGTGCCCACAGAAATCAGTTTTTGTCTAAAATACATATTGCAATAGGAACATTTTCTTACATACAGAGATAAATATCAGCAGGATTTTAGTCAAATATTTGACTAATTTGTCCAGAAACAACTGTAGAGCAAAATAATAATAACCATGTCTGTTTTAGTTAGCCAATAACAGTTTCCCTAAAACTCAGAATTTCAAGTACATGGTGCATGCATTTTCCTTTACACATACTAGGTCTCATTTAGAGCTCAGAGTAAAACCAGCTAGAAGGTGCAATTTTGCACTTAGCACAACCATGCTGCACTGCATGGTGGATACATTTAAAATGTGCAGAACGATTTTATGATGGGTACAGACTTAACAATATTTTGAACGATTAGCCTGATTCTGATCGCTCGGAACAAGAAATCATTCAAATAGTCAAGTGTGTACCCACTATGTCGGCCATTGCCACATCGTCAGGACGGCCCTACATACAGCTCAATCTGACAATGTGATCGGCGACCCCATGCAGCGGGATGCAGCAGGACTAACATATCGGGTGGATGGGCGCCCCGGTTCGTCCAATGTGTACTGGCCGCCCGATATGTCGGCCCGTAGGGGGTCGTCAGTCGCATCTCTGGGTACACATATCATTTAGTGTGTACCCCAGCTTATGACTTGGGAGAGATATGTCCCTGGCTCAACTGTAAACTTCAGCGTACAAATATTGCAAAGCTGCCACTATATGTTTGCTAATGTACCATGCAATAGCAGGCAGTAATTTCTCTGTAAGCAAAATTAATAAATGCAAAATAAAATTGTATTTTCAGGTCTTGCATCACAAAATGGTTTGTCCAAGTACAAATTTGCACCCATTAACCATACTTATTCCTATGTCTACATAAATCCCACTGTGTGCTTACCAAGTAGTGGCCTAGTTATCCAAAGCCTAAATATAAGACTACTTATAGAAGAAAGAAGCCTGTGGCTTGCTAAATGTACAGAAAGGAAAAAAAAATCAGTGCTTCGTTGACCATAGGCTGAAAGGGCAAGGCATACTGGGACTTGTAGTTCCCCATCACCTGGAGAGCAATACGCTGCTTAGGAAAGATTTACGGTATCATGACAATCTGAGTGTACTGAACACAATTTAATAAAGAACCATATTAAAAGGCTAGAATAAGCTTGAAGAGAGGAAAACATGAGGCAACAAACATTTAATGTCACAACAGTGTACGCTGTAAAACAGGGAGCCTTTTTTCTACCGAAGGCCATTTTGATTTATATAACATTATTCGCGGGCCCGAAGCAGGTCACGTCCCCTCCGCGTGATGTCACACGGGGGGCGGGGACACAATCGTCAGTGATTACAGCAATGCCCATAGCCTCCCTGGATGCTCCAGGGAGCTGTTAGAGCAGCGGAGTGACCATCTGAAGCGCCCTAAGGACGCTCCAAGCAGCACTGCTGCATAGATTCTGTCTTCAGTGTGCCATTCTAGGCACCCTGCTAGCCAGATGAGGTTGGCAGAAATAAGTTTCCGAGGGCCAGACCAAATGATTCCAAGGGCGTTATATGGCCCCCAGGCAGGAGGTTCCCCATCCCTGCAGTAAAAAGTGATAATATTTAGTATTGTCACACTAGTTAGAATTGTTTTGAATTTTGAATAATGAAATTAAATCAGCAAAGCATAGAACTATGGGCCTGATTCAGAGTTGGGAATAGAGAGAGATATCTCTCTCAACTGATCATCTTGGTGAAACCATGCTGTACTGCAGGTGGGGCAGATTTAAAATGTGCACAGAGAATTAGATTTGGGAGGGAGGTGTCTAAACTGACATCTAAATTGTAGAGTAATAATAAAGCTGTCCAGCATTTGTGGGCTACATGTATGAATCTGAATCAGGAGCTATGTGCAATTTAATGCAATAGTAACTACATCTTTTTTTTCCTTCAGAAAGCTTTACTGGTTGTTTGTGTATCTACTATACATATTATTTGACTTTTCAATCTTAATGCACATTTCATAATTTATATTGGTGCTGTCCAACTTCACAGAGACAGAGCAAGGCCATAACTACGGAGGTGCGTCACGTGCCACCACCCACAAAGTTGGTAGGGCGACGGCTAAAATGTCAGCGACAAAGACAGAGCAGATCCTCGCTGAGATCAGTGTTCCTGCTCACCAGAAAGCGTGGGCACTGCCCGGAGCCAAATTCATTTGTTTCTTCACTTTTTTTCATATTTACATGCACTAATATGCTTCTAGTAGCTGGCCCCTCCCATGAAACCAGCAACCTGATACTATGTGCCACATATTGGAGGTTCCCTCTCAACGTCTCTCCTTCCTTCCATCCCTACTCTCCTCCCCCTCCCGTCCCTCACACCTCCCCTTCTTCCAGGGTTTCCTACTCCTCTCTTTCCCTCACTGCCATAATTGCAATCATTTGCACCCATTTCTGTAGAATTCATGCTGAACTCACCCAGGTACAGTATTCATACATGAAACACCCACCAGACCAATTCATAGGCTGGCTCAGTTAGCAGTGAAACCCCCAGGTAATGAGTTAGGAAATAAAAGGTCAGATGCTCTTTCCCAAGACACTGGCACAATCTTTTGAAGGTTCCAATCCCCAGACAGCAGTGTATGGATAGGCCAGTGGTTCTCAAACTCGGTCCTCAGGGCCCCACACAGTTCACATTTTCCAGGTCACCCAGTGTGTGAGTGAGTGTGCATGTGTGTGTGAGCGTGCGTGCGCGCGCGCTAGGGGTTGGAGGGTGATGTAGTGCTTGTAAAGGGCTAAGTATGTCAAGTAGTAGGTGGCATCTCTTTCTGTCGCCAAGATTGAAAGGTGGAGGGCGGTACTTTAGCATACAGGGCACCATAATGTCTAGTTACGGCTCTGTTATAGAGGGACACATTTTTGTGACTTACCTTGTGGAGGGCATTACGGAACAAAACAGATACATGTAGTAGACGTGTTATATCAACATTATGGCAATTAAAGACATGCTATATGCGCCAATGGCAAGAAAGTTTTATATTGTTTGCAGCAGACCATCCCCATCACACAGTGCTGTATGCAGTATCATAGCTTCAAGCCCGCCATACAAAACATCTGCCTAGCTTACTTACTTCCAGCACAACTAGAGATGCACACTGGAAGTTCACCTTCTCGGATACCAGGAAGGATGAAGGCATAGAAGGAGGTGCTCCTACACTACTCCAGTATAATGGCTACTAGTCAGAAAGCTTATATTAAATTGATATGAAATAAAACACTGACAAGCTCTAGAATGACAGGTCCACTAGTGTATATTACTGGGGGCAATATGTGCAAGTTTATTTGTAGCTTTTACCTGTAATGCCTTCTTCCAACAGGTCTGTCATTTTGCAACATGATGTCAGCAACTTGGTTGTAAACTGATCTATGAGTAGAATCTGAATGGAAAACATAACAAATAATATAATATATTGGTCTTTGTAATTATAAAGTAGAATAAGAATGGTACACACAGAAGCATAGGCACAGGGGTGACATAACTGAAATAGAAAGTATTAGGTAAAGTGGATACACACATAAAAAGTCAAGAGATTTACTCCTAGAATGATAAAAACAATCCATAACTTTGTAGAAGAATCGTCATTTTCAGCAACCACCAAATTAGATCTCACACATCTTGCTTTTTGTTATATGATTTTATGGGTGGGTCCTTTTTCTTTCAATGAGTAAATGTTTTGTGTTAGAAACTGTGCTATTGCTCTCCAATTCCAAAGTACAATAAGTAAAGGTAACCAATTCACGGTGCCCAGGGATTACTTTTTTTTCCCTCTCTTACAACTTCCATAAGTCACACACATTAGATGTAATTCTAGCACATGCAAGTAAAAGAAAAATAAGACAACTGCACAAACCTTTGTTCTACAGAATATTTAATCTCTTGTATAAAACACGTTGCGGTTGCATTGGCAGCACGTTACACTACAATAATTCTGAGGGATGTAGTTATGAGACCGTCGGTTACGATGCCGCCGGTCTCAATAACAACAGGAGAATCCCGACTAGGGATTTAAGATAGGCGTCGAAATACCGACGCCTATCTTGAGCCAGACACCGGAACACCAAAGGACGCCAGCCCGAACGAGGGAAGTCCGGGTCGACCTTAGCGCTCCTAATTCTGATACTACACAATGAAGTTTTAGAATATAACTATTGATTAAAAAAATATGCACTGAAATGATAAAAAAAATAAAAAAAATACGTAGGGGTAAAAAAACCCTGTAACTCCCGCCTGCAATCTTACAAACATCTGCCCCACCTATACAGCACCTCCATATAACTTTTCCACATCTTTTAACCCATTATTCTGCACTTTACAGAATTTCACCCCAAAATTGACATGTAATTATTGGACAAAGTAAGCTGATTAAAAACTAATACGTGCTTAATTAATCATTAGGAGAGGTGTCCCAGGGGTTCTGAAGCATGTTCCAAAATTCTGATCTTAAAATAGCTATTTTCCTCAAAGATTTGACCTGCTCAGGGGCTGCAAGAAAAGAGCTGCATTAAATACTATGTAAATTTTCCACAGTTAAATTTGTGTAGCTAACTTGCATTATGGTTAAATGTTATTTGAATATGGCCCATAGTCTTCTGGAAAAAAATATGCATTATTTTTTTTTTTTTAATTTGTGTTGAAGCATTATGTGTCAATTCAACAATATGTTCATATGGTCACTTAAAAATTACAATATGCCACTTTTGAAACAAACAGAAAGAATTGTAATAATTTTCAATAAAAAATTATTTATCATAACAAGGTTATCAAGATATAAAGGATTTAGCAAGTTCTCAAACATGAAGAACTACATACTATCATACCACTTGAAGAGAATTAGCAAATTATTGTGGGTACATAGTCCACAAAAAGATCAAGAAGGGTCATAGACAAGGTTATAAAGTTAATACCAGGTGCTATGTTTTAAACAGTTGTAAATATGGATTTAAATTGCACTTGGTAGGTTATCAATACAACTTTCCCGGGTTTACAAAAACTTGAGAGCATCTTTTTCTCTTTGTCAAGTGTGAGTTCCAGCCTGTCCATTAGAAATAGGTAAAATGTGCCTTTAAATGAAGAGAAAGTGATCGAGGTGTGGGAAGGATCCATGATTGTAAAATTTCATTACAGGCTGCAGCGCTCATGGCCAGTAGTAGCCGCCTCTCTCCCTTCGTTATTTTTTGTGCCATCAAGAATATACCCAATATTGCCCATTCTGGCCCAAAAGACACATTATTTACCAAAAGTTTCTTGATGAGTCTTGTGACTTGCAGCCAAAACTTTATAATTAAGGGGTAACTAGACAGACAAGGATATAAGTTAGCTTCTACCCAATTACATGTATGACAATTATGGGTAGTGGAGAATCCTGCTATAGGGGGACAGGCAGGTTTGCACGATTTAAATCAAACAATTTAAATCAAATTATTAAATCATGATTTAAATCATCAGGGTTGCACGATTTATATCAAACGATTTAAATCAAATGATGTAGCTGTAGCTCTGGATCGTGAACAAAGACGCAACTGCACAATCAGTGATGTCGTACAAGTGTGGAAGAAGCTGCTGTGGTGTCCAATCTCTTCAAGATCATCTAACAATGTAGTAAAGATGGAAAAAGCAATAGCTAAAATTGCACTCACAGATGCCCACTTGCTGGCTAATCTACTTGATCCTAGGTACAGGGGAAAAAAAACTTAGTCCTGCTGAAATTGAGACTGCTATAGTTTTGTTCATGCCAATAATCGTCAAATTATGCCGGTCATCATCAACTTTTGTGCATCCATGAAACCAGTTGCACTATACATGTTTGAAGTGGACACCAAGTATCTCCTCTAGCCTGGTGGATGTCCTACGCAGCTCAACTTCAGTTAGACACCACAGTTTCATCAAGTGCAGGAATTGCAAGGATTTTTTCAACGTAAGGTTTTGTACAATCCAAAACACGCAACAGATTGGGAAATGAAAAAGCAGCTAAGCTGGTTGCATTCTACAGAGTCTTTTCTGTTGAGGACAAACGTGGGGACGTGGACAAAGACATGTACATGTTTGACTCAGACTGTGTATTTATTCTATTACGGTGTTCATTTTGTTACTGTTCTCACTTCAAAAATTATTCATCTATTACTAAAACAAGGTTTACACATCTAGAACTAAACAGTTTACTTAAAAAAAAATGTAATAAAAAAATCCTATTTAAATCCCAAAAATCTGATTTAAATCAAATAAATCCAATTTTTTATTTTTTTTTTAATAAAAAAAAATCAGATTTTTATGCAACCCGGGGACAGGTTAGTCTTATGAAATATTTTTACCCCATGCTGTGCTTATTATGACACTTTTTGAGCTGGTCACATTTCATGCAATACCCATACAACTTATGTACTTTGTTTTACATGTATGGCCCACATAACACTGTTGCTTATTTCTCCTCACAAAACAAAACCAATCTTCACAAAATAGTGATTTTTATTGATACCACCCACATAACCTCAATAAGCTATCATACCCAATTACATCCCCTCTATACAGTCCACACATAACTTTACATATTCTTGCTTTCTTCCCTTTCATATGTTTCTGACCCCAAGGAAACATTCCTGTATGACCTCTGCAATCTGGCTGGACCAATATTAAATAGGTAGCAACTATCCTTGTGTATCAATGCCTATTTCCCAATAGAATGTAAGATTGAGAGCAGGGTCCTATTACCTTTTTGTTTGTCTGTCATTACCCAGTCTTGTTTTATTACTATGTTGTTCCCAATTGTAAAGCGTAAGGCAATATTCTGGCGATATATAAGCAACTCATTTAAAAAAAAATGTTTTCAAGAATATGAATTCAATGCAAATCTCTGCATTTTTCTAACCCACACCAAGACATAGTGGTTATTGCTTCCATGATAATAACTCTTTCCAAAACAGCAAAAAGATCGACTTTACTCATAGGTTTTCATAATAAAATCTGCACTAAATTATATTAATAATCATATATACAGTTAGGTCCATATATATTTGGACAGTGACACAATTTTCAAAAATTTGGCTCTGCATGCCACCACAATGGATTTGAAATTAAACAATGGAGATGCAATTGAAGTGCAGAATTTCAGCTTTAATTCAAGGGGTTGAAAAAACAGTGGATTATACTCACTGATAATGCTGTTCCTTCTAAATACTCCATGGGCAGCCATTACTGTAGGTTAGTAAACCAATCCCCTAAATGTAGCTCCTAGCCTAGCTCCTCCTCTCACCCCTTGTCTTTTAAGCATCTCTCCTTTAATGTCTTTGTGGAAAAAAACACAATTGGGGGGTATTCTATAGGCTGCCATGCAGTATTACGAAGAAATGTAATTATCGGTGAGTATAATCCTTTTTTCTTATTCACTCCTCCATGGCAGTCATTACTGTGGGATGTACCCAAGCAGAATATAGGGCGAGCTAATGACCAGTCAAGACTTTAAAGGATGTTCTTACACCAATGCAATTTATTTACTTTACTGCCACTTGAAGAACTCGACTTCCAAAGTGGGTGTTCAAAATATTTAAAGTACAATGCCCTGTAAACATATGTATAAAGGACCAAACTGCTGCCCCACAGATGTCCTTCACGGATGTTTGAGCTTTCCTAACCCCTGAGGTCATCACTGCCCTAGTCAAGTGTGTTTTCAGCATTTCCAGTACTTTACGTTTCCTATAGATGAAGACAGTTAATTATCTGATCCATCCTGAAATGGTTTAGTTGGTTCACAACCTTTTCTTATTCTTGCTGGGAGAACAAACAGGTTTTCTGTTTTTCTAAATTATTTTACTCTAAACGGGTAATTACATATTGCTCTTAGTAAATTTTCTTCATCATCCTATGGTTGAGGGAAGAAAGATGGCAATGTCATCTTCCGATTCAATTGGAATGAGAATGCCACTTTGAGAAAGAAGACTGGATTTTGTTCTCAGTACAAACCTATTTGTCATGATATTCGAGAAAGGGCCTGTACTCCTTCACCCTTCTGGCTGATGTGGTTTTCTTAATTGCTATCACCTTTCAGGCAAGGTATTTCAGAGAACTTAAAAAGTGAACTGATCCACGATTTAAAGGAAACATTACCTTACAGTGGACTCCGAACCAGCTCCAAAGTGCCAAGCTGGTTGACCGCGGTGAGGACTGGCATCAGCAACGGAGAACAGATTAACTGATTCCTACATATATTACTCACCGCTGAAATTATAGCCGGCACCGCTGAAAGCCTGTCACAGGCATCAGAGCTACACAGCAGGGTCTGAGATTCCATTCTTTTATCCATGGCATTTTAAAATGAAGCTCCATAGTCTAGAGTAGGGATGGGCAATAAGTGGCACCCAGCTGTTGTAGAAATACACAGTCCAGCATGCCTTGCCACAGTTTTGCCATTTGGTCATGCTAAAACTGTTACATGGCATGCTGGAATGTGTAGTTCAACAACAGCTGGAGGGCTGCTTATTGCCCACCCATGCTCTAATGCAGTGGTGTCAAACAAGGGGCCCTCCAGCTGCAGTGGAACTACACATCCCAGCATGCAGTGCCACAGTTTTGCCATTAGGGCATGCTAAAACTGTGGCAGGGCATTCTGGGATATGTAGTCCCACAAAAGCTGAAGGACCAGAGTTTGACACCGCTGCTCTAGAGCAATGGTTACTCCAGACATTAATTCTGCCACCACAGCATCCTCCCTTGGTAATACTGTATACACCAAATAAGAAAAATCCTCACCATTCACAGGATACATGTGTTCGATCCTAGCAAGGATTATCTAAATTCTGCCATTCTTTAATCACAATTTCTTTGATGATTTTGTGTACACAGAAGACTCAGCCTCTTTTTGATCTATCCTCAAACCAGTGGCGGATCCAGGGGAGGGAGGGGCGATTGGATTGATCGCCCACCCTAGCACAGTCCATCCTTGATCATTTCTCTCTGCATCCTTACCTGCACTGAAGAGGTTAAAGTCCGTCACTGCCCTTACCCTTATATGTATATCCTCAGCTCTGAAGGGAGCATTTCAAGTCCATCCTTCAGCCATGCACTGTGATCGGAGGTGGAGGGGTTGAGTGCTTAAAAGAGCTGCAGTATCAGAAAATTATTTCGTATCTTCACAATTTCCCTCGATTCTTCACTTGAAAAATCCTCAAACTCTTGCCACACTCTAAGGAAACTGCACCATAGCAATAGTCAAGGCTAGTCAGGGACCCGGGCCTTCTTAACTGACAAATATTTTTCCCAAAAACCGCTCAGAAACTGTTGATTTTTCTTATTATAAAATTATGTAAATAAGAGCTACTTAAACCTGATTCAATATGATTTTGTTTTAACAAAAATGTAAAATCCTATAAATCGCTATAATTACCGTGATAATTAAAAAAAAAAAAACTACAATTGTGGGGACATTTTTGATAAAAAAATGTTTTTTAATAGTTTAAAAACAATAAAAAACTATTGTTAGCCGGGGTGATGTGGGGCAGATTATATTATAGTATATAATACATACACACACACACACACACATATATATATAGTGATATCTTGGGGGGGGGTAATTAGCTCGGCAGAGGGTGGATTGGTACAGTGTTTAGGTGCTTAATGAGGGTCCACACACAGCTTTCAAGTAAATAAATGATGCTTTACTTTCCAGCATGGAAAGTCAGGAAACAAACAGAAAATAATAAAACAACCTAGCCCCTATTTAGGGCATATAACTCACTTCTTGAACCCTCTCTATAAGGGTCCAGCTAATCTGCCAATAAAGTCTCAGCCTGCTTCTCTGCAGGTCTATCGCTGGCTCCAGCCTGGCTTGGCTGCCACAGCTATACAAACACAGTCAGTCTCTATGCCTTCCCTGTATCCTCCAGGTATACAGTAGGCCCTGGCCTCCTCAGCCTGCAGCCCAGCTGCTTCAATGTCACACAGTCTGAGAGTTTTGTGGTCCCCCCTGCCTCCTGCAGGTACAGACCCAGGCCTCCTGGCCCCCAATGGCTTGCTTAGCTGCACTGGGCTCTCTGGCTGCCACAGTCCCACAGACTCCAACAGCAGCCTGACTGGTCTGCCTCATCAGCCCACGTCTGTTCTCTCTTCACAAGGCAGCCCTTAGGCATCTTCCGACAATGCTTTTCTACTCTGTGTGGGCGGATCTGTCCTGCCCCACACAGAATCTGCTGCTCACTAGCACCACCTCTGGTGATACTACCACTAATAAATTATATATAATATATATATATATACATATATATATATATATATATATATATATAATATCTCACATAGATATATAGTGTGTGTGTGTGTGTATATATATATATATATATATATATATATATATATATGCACTTCCAGGCGGAGCACTGCTGCCGTGCCAACCCCCATTGACATTGCCACGGACGTTGAGCAAGGCATTGTGCAACAGGTACCAGGTGTCCTCCAAGCAACTGCAGTTGTCCTGCGGCCCCAGGGACACCTTGGTGAAAGCCAGCAGTTGCTCGCTGTCCAGCCGCAGGTACAGCCCGTAGAAGCAGAGCTGGAGACGGCTGCCTTTGGTCACCTGCAGTTTCCTGATGTCTCATAGCTGGGTGCCCAGGTAGCAGCTTGAAGCCCAGGATGAGGGGCAGCTGCTCCTGGCACCGGGAGGGGGATCCGGTCGGAGAGGCACATGATGCTGGGGTGAGGAGGAGCAGTGGATTGAGGATGAGGACGCCCGGCCAGGCCACTGGGGGAAGGCTGAATTGACCGGTGGCTGCTCTTTTCTGCAGCAGCCGGGTATAGACTGGGGACAGCGGCTGCTCTGCCTTCATTACTCCGGCGGCTGCAGAGAAGAGCAGCTGACGGTTATAGACTGGGGACAGCAGCTCCTCTGCCTTCATTACCCTGGGGGCTGCAGAGAAGAGCACCCGCCAGGTATACACAGGGGACAGCGGAAACTTTGCATTCAATACACAGGCGGCTGCAGAGAAGAGCAGCTGCTGGACGGTGGGTGTCGCCAGGCTGGCTGATCACCCAGCAGTGATCAGTAGACAGTGTAGGAGTATCCAAAAGTTGCAGAGGTGCTGGGAGCTCCCTCTGAGACTGGCGGCTGTGGGTAGATTAACTTCCTACAGCCGCCCAGTGTGTTTCTACCTGGTCACATCAGATGCGATCATGTCAATGACAGCCCAGCCTGGCATGGTCGCATCTGATGCGACCATGCCAGGAAAGTGGTTAAGACCCTTGCAGAGATAAAAAAATCCCAACGCCTATCTTAATCCTGACGTCGGACCGCCGAGGACGCCAGCCCGAACAAAGGTAAGTCCGGGGCGCCCTTAGCATTTGCCATGGTGGGGGGGTTTAGGATTAGGGAGTCTAACGGGTTAGGTTCAGGGGGGGTGGGGGGTAGGAAGGTTAGGCACTCCCAGGGGGGAGGGTTAGGCACCCCCAGGGAGAGACTAGGGTTAGGCACCCCCCACCGAGAGGGTTAGGTTTAGGGAGCGGTAAGAAGTGGTTAGGCACCCCTGGGGGGAGGTTAGGGTTAGGCACCACTAAGGGAGGGTTGGGGGGGCAGTGTAGGGTTAGTGTACTTACCAACCGCTGTCGGGATTTTAACCTAGCGGCTAAACAGACGCCGGTATTTCAATCCCATTCCCCCAGCACAACAGACTGCACATCTGTCAATTTTCTTTTAAACTTCTTCTTAGGTCCCACTTCTGTAGGCATACTATGGAAATATACCAGCATTCTTAATCTCCTGCACTAATCTAATAGTCTATATAAGCACCCATAGTAATGAGGACTTACCTTGTTGGGGTGCTGACAGGTTGTTGGGGGGGGAAAGCTAATTGTCTTTTTTGTTCAACAGGATCACAGACATCAGCTTTGAGAATCGGAAGGGCAAAGGCGGCTCCTTTCTGGTGTGCGGGCATATGCACAGACTGTCCCGCAAAGCAACGGTCACTGTTACCGAATGACCGCCGGTTTGGGCGCCACGAGGTCACAAGCCGCACATCAAGTCTTTATCCAGGTGAAATCAGCACCTCAAGTTTTACCAGATACCCCCGGGGTACACCCCACCATAGACTTCGGCTCCAGGAGACAAAACAATAAACTTTCCTACTCTACTGCTAGTGAGAAAAGAAAAAAAAGACAAGGGGAAGCAGGGGAGCTAGGATATATGCACAAAGTGAGCAGTTCCTGTGAAAAAACTTCCTGTCTACGCCTAGGGGATTGGGTTACTAACCCGCAGTAACGGCTGCCAGGGAGGAGTGAAGAAGAAAATTATTGTATGAAACATTTACAAATTGCAAACATTTTTATACACATTCGCTTATTTTCAGGTGCTCAAATGTAATTGGACAAATTAACAATCATACATAAAATGTTAATTTTTAATACTTTGTCGAGAATATTTTGCAGACAATGACTGAAGTCTGGAACCATGAACATCACTAAATGCTGGGTTTCCTCCTTGTTATGCATTGCCATGCAGTTACTGCAGCTCTCTAGTTGCTGTTTGTTTGTGGGTCTTTCTGCCTTTAGTTTTGTCTTCAGCAAAAGAAATGAGCAATTGGGTTGAGATCAGGTGATTGACTCGGTCACTGAAGTATATTCCTCTTTGCCAAAAAAAAAAAATCCTGGTTTGCTTTCACAGTATGATTCGGATCACTGTCCATCTGTACTGTGAAGCTCAGTCCAATCAACTTTGCTGAATTCAACTGAATCTGTGCCTCCAGCCACTGTGCAATTTTAATCCAGTTCTGCATCCTTTTCCCTGTGCTCGGAATCTAGCTCCTCCTCAAAAGGCTCTGCACACCTTTCCTGCCAGCCCCCATGTGAATCTTCCGGCAACAGCAGCAGCGTTGTTGCCCCATCATGTGCTGAACACACGGCATTGTGAGCTCCATCCTTAATTCCTTCAGCCAGCAAGCTCTCTGCATGCAGGAGGCCAAGGAAGTGGACACTGCCAGGGGGCAGCTGGAGCTGCAGCTAATCGAGCTAGAGGCAGACAACAGTATCCCAGAACTGCCTTTGTGGGGGACATAGCTGTGGTGCTGGATGAGACAGCTCTGGTGACTTGGCCAGGGCTCCCAGCAGCAAGGAGGAGGTAACTACTGTACCCAATACTGTCTACCACTAACCCCTCCTTGCCCCAAGGATCTACCCTTAACCCCCTCCCTACACCCAGCACTGCCTGAAAATAACCCCCTCTTTGCCCCAAGACTGCCCCAACTGCTATTTACCCTTACCCTCCCTAACCCCAGCACTGACCACCTTAAATCCCCTCTTTTTCCTCAGTACTGCCCCAGCTGCTTTCTCTACTTACTCCCTATCCCAATTGCCATATGCCCTTACCCCCTCTACCCCAACTGCTGCCTGCCCACAGCACGGCCAAAACTGCTACCTTCCCCAAACACTGCTCCAAATGCTGCTTGCCCTTCCCTCCTCCCTTCCCCCAGCACTGCCTGCCCTTACCCCCTCTACCTCAACCCCTCCCCCATCTGCTCACTGCCTTAAACCCCAGCTCTAAACCAACTGCTGCCTGCCTCAACCAGCTTTACCCCCAACTGCTGCCTGCCCTCAGCACTTCCCAAGCTGCTACATGTCCCCAACCCAAGCACTGCCCCAGCCCTTACCCACCTCTCTACCCCAGCACTGCACCTGTTGGCTATGTGAGATCAAGGCAATGTTTTATAAGCATTATCAGTACTGGAAAGAGTACAGCATGTGTAGAGCATGCGGGGTGGTCTGATGGCATATTGGGAGCTCAAAAGCATGAATTGTGATGGGACCCAGAAACAGTGGAGTAGGACCCCCATTTTTAAAGTGAGGGGTCCCTGGGATTCACATTTTTGCACTCAGCTTGATCACTGATCATACATATACACACACACACACACACACTGCAGCTCATTAATTTCAATACATCCAAGATTAATTAATTTCTCTGTAAAGGATTAAATTGATACGTGTGTTTTGCACAGAGATGAGGCCATCTGCTGTGATTCGCGGGTGCTGAATTCCCAGCGAATCCATGCCTCTAACCAAGAGGCCACGCACTCTAAATTCCTAAAGGTCCATCCTGAGGTAAGTTGGGAGGTATGCTAACAGCCGGATAATGTTAAATCCCTGAAAATAAACAAATTATGCCCGCAATATCAGGTGCTCGTAGGGATATCAGATACATGCCTAATTCTGTTTTGAAAGATTCGCCAACACATACACAGTGGAAGAATTCCAGTGTTCACCTTGTATTGTGATACTGTGAATACTTGCGAAAACGTGTAAACTGATTTTCGGAAATGGCTCCCAGGAAAGTGTTATCAATCGAAAATAGATCTGCCATAGTCGCTTTGAGAATTGCAGGGCACAGATTACGTGAAATTGCTTGCCTGGAGAAGGTTTCTCTTGGTGGCGTGCAGTGTAACCTCAAGACATACTCACGACCTGAACAACCTCGAGTGACCACAAACAGGACAACAAATTTATCAGTGTGTGCTCCAAACAGCTCGTCAGACCTGTGCTGTTCTGATGGAAACGAGGAAGACAAGTGTGTCAATCGCGACTGTCAAATGCCTCCTTGTAGCCAGTTGCTTGAAGGGATATTGCTGCAGCCCGAAACCATTGTTTAGGCTCATAAATAAAAAGTGGCTATTGTGGGCAAAAAAATCAAAGGAGCTGGACCACTAGTCAGTGGAAGAAGGTTAGTTTCACAGCCATATCGAAGTTTGAGGTGTTTGGGTCCAAGAGGCCCAAGTTTGTTCGTCGTGCGACAGGTGAGCGCATGCTTCCTGCTTGCATTCAGCCCAGAGTCAAGCATGGAGGAGGTTCCATTATGGTCTGGGGATATTTTGGAGGTAGTGCGGTTGGTGCGTAAAATTTTCGCAAAAGTTTAAAGAATCAAGGACTCCAAACGCTACCACAACATCCTGGTGCGCCATTTCATCCCTTCCAGCACCCAACTTATTGGTCGTCACTACAACAAGATAACAACCCAAAACATACTTCCAGTCTTTGCAACAACAGGTGCTGAAGAACATGGTTTGGCCACACCAGAGCCCTGATTGTAATCCAACTGAATTCCACTGGAATAATCTGGACTGGTGTGTTTGAGATGTGCAAGTAACAAGCCAAAAATCACCTTTAGGAGTTGCTACAAGTGGGCTGCAATCAGAGCTGAAACTTTAGAGAAGTTGACCAACAGAATTTCCACATTTGCACTGCTGTGAACGCCACAAAGAGTGGATACTTTGAGGGGAGAAAAATTTAAGGAAATCAAAATTGAATTTATTTGTAAACAATTTGTAAACCAGAACAGGTTCATTTGCCAAAATAAATGTATAGCTTCCATTGTTCATTACTTTCTGAAAAATCAACGATTCGGGTGGTATATTGAAATGAATGAAACTGTAGTGTGTGTGTGTATACACACACACACACACACATTACTGTGCAAAAGTTTTAGGCAGGTGTGGAAGAAATGCTGCAAAGTAAGAAAGCTTTCAAAAATAGAAGTGTTAATAGGTTATTTTTATCAATTAGCAAAGCGAATGAACAGAGGAGAAATCTAAATCAAATCAATATTTGGTATGACCACCCTTTGCCTTCAAAACAGCATCAGTTCTTCTAGGTACACTTGCACAAAGTCAGGGATTTTGTAGGATTATAGTCAGGTGTATAGGCCGCCATACATCAGCAATTGATTGCAGCAATTCTGCAATTTGCAATTGATTGAAAGAGGGAAAGATTTTTATACACAATCGATTGCAAATTGCTGAAATCAATTGCTGATGTATGGGGGCCTTAAGATTACAAAACAGGTGATAATGATCATAATTTTGATGTGTAGTTTAAACACAGTCATTAACTGAAACAGAAACAGCTGTGTAGGAGCCTTAAAACTGGTTGGGGAACAGCCAAACTCTGCTACAAAGATGAAGTTGTGGAATACAGTTTCATGTCACAGGTCCTACACCATGGCAAGACTGAGCACAGCAACAAGACATTAGGTAGTTATACTGCATTAGCAAGGTCTCTCCTAGACAAAGATTTCAAAGCAGACTGGGGTTTCAAGATGTGCTGTTTAATCTCTTTTGAAGAAGCACAAAGAAATGGTCATCATTCAGGACAGTAAACGCAGTGGTCGGTCAAGGAAACTTAGTGCATCAGATGAAAGACACATCATGCTTATTTCCCTTCGAAAACGGAGGACGTCCAGCAGTGCCATCAGCCCAGAACTGGCAGAAACCAGTGGGACCCAGGTACATCCATCTATTGTTCAGAGAAGTCTGGCCAGAAGTGGTATTCATGGAAGAATTGTGGCCAAAAAGCCATACCTTCGACGTGGAAACAAGGCCAAGCGACTCAACTGTGCATGAAAACATAGGAACTGGGGTGCAGAAAAATGGCAGCAGGTGCTCTGTACTGATTAGTCAAATTTTGTAATATTTGGCTGTAACAGAAGGCAGTTTGTTTGCCAAAGAGCTGCAGAGCAATACAATAATGTCAGCAGTGAAGCATGGTGGAGGTTCCTTGCAAGTTTGGGGCTGCATTTCAGCAAATGGAGTTTGGGATTTGGTCAGGATTAAAGGTGTCGCCAATGCTGAGAAATACAGGCAGGTACTGATCCATCATGCAATATCATCAGGGAGGTGTCTGATTGGCTCCAAATTTATTCTGCAGCAGGACAACAACCCCAAACATACAGCCAATGTTAATAGGAACTATCTTCAGCGTTTAGAAGAACAAGGAGTCCTGGAAGTGATGATATGGCCCCCACAGAGCTCTGATCTCAACATCATCGAGTCTGTATGGGATTACATGAAGAGACAGAAGGATTTGAGCAACCTCCCTGCAGAGTTCCTTCAAAAACGATGTGCAAGTGTACCTAGAAGAATTGATGCTGTTTTGAAGGCAAAGGGTGGTCACACCCAAAAAATTATTTGATTTAGATTTCTCCTCTGTGCTTCTTGCCCAGCACTATCATAATTGTGGTCTGCCATATTTTGGTCCTTCCTGACATATTCATGCATCATACCACTCCTTAATTATGTCAAATCTCTTTCCACCAGGCACCTGCAAGATATTCTATTGTAAAAGGATTGCCTACAATATTATTACAGAACTCTACAAGGAGATAATGAGGATTGTATAAAGGGGAATGCATATTAACAAATCTTTAATTAATAGTGAGGTTAGCAAGTAGAAATACTAGACTGCACGATGCTCATTCCCAGAACAGGCTTTCAGAATGCACTGTGCTCGTTCCCAGACTAGCTTCCTCCATACCTTACAGCACTCCTGCTGGGCAGGAAAAAGTCAGCCAAGGAAAGAATACAGTGTCCATAATAGGCGCTTTCCGGGGAAAAAGGGTTTGATGTAAGGACAAGGCACTATGTAATAAAGGGAAAAAAAAAAAATCAAGAAGACCTGGTGAGGGTGTTTTAAAAATTATTAGGAAAACAAAGGATGAGGGATTTATGAAACATTAACAAAATTATCAAAAAGGAGGTGTTAACGATCAGATACAGACAGTTTTGAAAATTAATAGGTTGCTGCTATATATATATATATATATATATATATAAAAATTCCCTACTTAGAAACAGGATGTATTAAACAATTAGCAAATCTGCCACTAAAGCTTGGTACACACATGACAGATATATCTGCAGATCGAGTGATGTGCAGATATATCTGCAGAAAATGGTTGTTCATACACACTGAACAATCACCATCTGTCATCTGGCCGCGGGTCCCACTGGCAAGGGGTCCCCACGGCCTCAGCAGTATGGTGTACGGGTGGTAGGAAGACCGCCCGTACACACAGCACGATGGGCAGATATATCTGCCATCAACTGTGTAGCAGAGCAATAACCTAACCCCCCTTCCCGCACCCTAAACGTAACCCTCCCCGGGCAGTGCCTAACCCTAACCTCTCTCTGGTTGTGCCTATCCCTAAACTCCCCTCCCCGCAGCCTAACCCTAACCTTCCCCGGTCGGTGCCTAACCCTAACCTTCCCCCAGTGGTGCCTAAACCTAACCCCCCCCCCACCCTAAACCTAACCCTCCCCGGGTGGTGCCTAACCCGAAAACCCCCTCCCCGCAGCCTAACCCTAACCTTCCCCGGTCAATGCCTAACTGTAGCCCACCCGGCAGGTCCCTAAACCTAACCCCCCCATCCCGCCTAACCCTAACCCGTGTACTTACCTTCGGGATTCCGGCGTTTGGGATGCCGATGCCGGCTTCAGGATTCTGATGTCGGCATTAGGATTCTGGTGTCGTTATACTGACGTCCGGCATCCCGTCTGCCAACATCCTAACTGGATCCCAAATACACACCTAGACCATTTACAAGCATTCTGCTCACATTAAAAAACACATGAAACTCACAGTTAAATAGTTTCCAATAACCCATGTATCAATATACAATTTGCATGATACTTATTCCAAGTACATTATAAAATAGTATAATACAGTCAATAACTTTGGGTGGAATTCAGTTCTTTTTTTGTGTGCCTTAACTAATGGGAGCCCATCAGAGCAATTTCATTATTGCTCCATTCGGGAGTGAGAGCCGGTGGTGCCGACATTACTGCTCGCTGCCTCCTGAGGTGGCAAAAAGACAGTGTTTACGGAGCCCAAACCAGGACTTTAGAGACGGGTTTAGCCGCTATACACATCTAAACCCACCAGTACAAGCGCAATAATTAATGGGTGCCCAATACAATTGAATTGCTCAATTGAATTGCTCGCATTTTTCCCATCACACCAGACAGTGCTTTATCTGATCTGGTCGCAATATACCGACCAGTCAGATAAACAGCGTGGGCGACTGCAGGAATAAAATGTTTCCGCAGCTGCTGCTCTCAGAGGGACCTCTGCTTGCCTGCACTCTCCCCCAGTGTCTGCTGTGCTGCTGATTGGTCAGCAAAAAAGGACCCCCCACCCAGCAGCTGCAGAGATTTGCAGCCGCTGGGAAAAGGTAAATTAAGCACCCCCCCTCACCCCCATGTGTACCTGATGCCTGAAGCCGCTGTGAAATAGAAAGTCGCGATGTTTCTGTTGTTGGTGTTCCAATGTTTCAAAAGCCGAATTTTTTTTACAAACATTAAAAAAATATATTATTTTTTTATTTAATGAAATTATTTTGCATAAGATGAAATAGATGTTCTTCACCTAATTCACTCAGAAAAAAGACAATTTCTGAGAGGTTTTTACAAAAAAAAAAAAAAAAGTGACAGTTAAGTGGTTGATTATCACTGCAAAAAAAAAAAACAATGAAATTCCTCCCTGTGCATTTTAATATGAAACAATGCATAAACACTCGTGTGTGTTTTGTAATTAAAAAAACATTATTTTTTATAAAAAAAAAACAAACCTTAATTTACATAGTGTAATGTGCAGTACAGGTATAACATATAAATAGTTTATTATAGTCTAGTGCAGTATAACATTATCAAATTAAATAGACAAAACATACACTAATTCAGTTTTAAAGATACAGAACATACCTTCCATTCATTTTCTTTTCTACAGTCATCTAAGATTTCAATTTTGATCTCTGCAATACAGAGAAATCTATTTGTTTACCAAACAAAATTTGACAATAAAATAAGTAACTGATAAACTGTGCACTTTAGTTTAACACTTTAGGGTTCAAATACTGGTACACAGTAGATATAAAAGCAAATGAGTAACTCACAAAAAGGGAAGCTGTCAATGACATATCAGTATTAAATACCCAACTGTCCCAGTTTCGCCAGGAAAGACCCTTTTGTCATTCTAAGTCGATCACATTTATCCATCGTTTCATTTTAATGAACCCAAATTAACATAAGAAAAGGGATAGGCACCTACAATTGTACTTAGAAACTACAGGAATCATGCAATGACATAAGGATTATCGAAGTTGTGTGCAATCCTCTTAAAAGTACAAGTAGCATGCAATAACATTTCTCATCGAGCTGATGGCCAAGGTAGAGCCCATCTATACTATATGTATATTATTGTTTGTACATGTATGTACCAAGTGTGGGAGTCAGTAATTAGCACGTTGTAGCTATTTGATGTACGAAACCACAGAAAGTTGACTGTAAACTGACTCTATAGTACTATCACAGCGACACAGGGCACTGCAGACACCGATCTGATGCCTAGTACTATATAATGTTTCTACGTCATTATAAAAGACCTGTACATGATGCATTCTGACGTCACAATTGCGCTGTGAGATCACGGATAAGTGCGGGTGGTCTCGGCTGCAGGCAGTCATTTCAGCAATTAAGTAAATACTCACTCTGCCACACTGCATGCTTCAGCCCTGTGTCAGTGCTAGGAGCCATGTTTGTTGCCAGAATCAACGTCACTGGCACCTAAAAAAAATCCGCTCCTGGGGCCTGGTGTACCCGATGTGACGGATGAGTACGTCAGAGTTGTGCTTCTGACAAACCCTTAGTCACTAGATGTGAACCATTGATTACTTTTCTGTCACAGAAAGTGTTCTACGGCAAAATGGCCGCCGCCAGCTAATAGTTCAGTTAAAAATAAATATTTTGACACTGCGCCAACGCTAGTGTGTATAGACACGCCCTCTAGATTTTACCCGTACCCGTAACTAATACTTTATTTAGTTTATTAGTAGCAACAACTTAGGTAAAGCAAAACAGCATGATGGTCCTCTATATGACTATTTTTTCTACATATTTAAACTACCACCCTACTTCTAATAATAATAATTGTATGTTTTAAATCGAATAAAAAGAATGTATTTTCCATTTCACTAATTATTACAGAGACACATTTACAGCGTTGAACATTTGTTTTTATATTAGCTATATGGTTTGTAAATGTTTTTACTGGAAACTTTATTATTCATTGCTGGCACATTGCGGTTATAGCAAAATCATGTTGTAGCAGTCATAACAGTGTTATCTAATGGAACCAGCTAGATACCCTTCCGTAGATTGACCCTGACGTCATCAGCCAGTGTCCAACATCATTCCCTACCATCCAAGTGGGCAATGAGGGGGAATATAATCATGTAGCGAGCACAGTGACCCACTGAGCCCGAAGCGTGGCGAGCGAACGGAGCCCGCAATTGGCCAACTTTCTTTTTTTAGTGGACTGTATGGGCAGGTAATTGCACTTCCGCCCTCAATTCAGGACAGGTCACTTCCAGGTACAGTATCTGAAGGGGAAATATACCTTTCCATTATCTAATGGAGGATCAGGGAATGTGAGAAGGGTTTACAGGCTTACAGGGTCACAAAGCCATTTGTTTTTTAACTTCTAAGTACAATACTACAAAAAGATGTCACTTTTAGTGGCCACTATTTTTTTCTTATGATAGCTGACCAGGGGCGTATCTATAATGGGTGCAGGGTGTGCGGGGAACACGGTCCCCTGGGTCCAGGGGGGCCACACCCTGCACCCATAACAATACTTACCTCTCCGGAGTCCCATGTCGGCGTGGGCTGTAAAACAAATGGAAAATGGCCACAGCTGCCATTTTCCTGTCGTTTGCGCATGCATAGTACACTATAGACTCTGGGCACACTCTAGTGCCTAGAGTCTATAACTTATAACTCCGGCACTGGCCGTGCACAGCTCAGTGCGCTGCCAGCTGCCGGGCGGAGAGGAGGGGGCCTGTGTCGGAGACTGCCCCCTCCTCTCTAGAAATGCCCCTGTAGCTGACAATCAATTGTGTATTGTTTGTCAGCAATTCTTTTGAGTAATAATGCATGACAGTTTTGATCTGTGTCCTGGCTGCCTGGCAGAGCCCGATTTATACCTCATGGGGCCCTAGGCAAGATACCAGTTTTGGGGCCCCTCCCTCAATCCATAGCATTAAATTTTTATTCCTGATTCATGCCTCTTTTACAGCATCGTGAAGGCCCGCTGCAGCCTTGAAACAACGGCTATGTATTATTATACACTTGATTTTTCCTAGCGTTTGCAAAGCTTTTCAGAGATAGGCCCCGCTGATTTCCCCCTCTATAGCTTTTACTGCCAGTCCATTAAATATCGCACTGCCCTCTGAAAGCAATCACTCAGCACACTGGCCTCCATCCCAACTCACTCATGTCCCCCATAACACACACACTAAGCCAGTTACTGCCCATCTCACAGCACCACATACTGCCCCCTTGACTGCCTGTCTCACAGCACAACACTCCTCTCCCCTCTCAGCTTCCCTCTCCCCTCATAGTACCACTGTCTTCCCTTTCATCTCATCACCTCTCTTTCATTAAAAGCAAAAACCCCTCTCAGCACCCCTTTTCTCTCCTAGCACATACCTCTCTCAGCATAGTCCACCCCACAGCACAGACCCCCTCCTTTCACATCACCCCTCCCCACTCACAGCACAGACCCCCACCGCTCACAGCACAGAACCCCCACCCCTCACAACACAGACTCTTCTTCCCATAGACACCCTACCCACATCGCATAGACCCCCACCCCCTAACAGCACAAACCTTCCCCTGCACAGCACAGATCTCTCTGCCCTCTTAGTACAGGCACTCCATCCTCTCACAGCAAAGACCCCACTTCTCTCTTAGCATAGACCCCCCTCCCCTCATAGCACAGACCCCCCCCTCCCTCTGCCCATTCAGCACAGACCACTCACACCATAGAACCATCTCAGGCCAGACTCATCTCCCCAAACCACCTAGACTGCTCTCCCCTTACAGCATAGACCCCTTTACCCTCCAGACCCACAGCACAGCACCTTTCTCCCCTACTCGCTAGTGCTATTAAACATACCTGCCGGGGACATAATTTTTCGACCTGTCCTTCATGGCTCCGCCAATAGTAGTAAGTATAATTGGGACGTGACGTGATGACTTCACGTCGCCCTCATGGATCACTCCCAAGCCTCCTGAAGGAGGCACAAACACTGCTTGGTGGTAGGATCGCCGGCCGGCCGGCCCTGATCTATGACTCTGCCTCCTCCACCGACTGGTAGGAGCAGGGCACCGGACGTGTGTGTGTCCTCTCCTCTTCTGGGCAGTTAGTCCCAGCAGCACCTGTAAACACAGGGCTGGATTTCGGGAAGGGGGGGGCCCGACTATGTTGCCTATCGGTAAATCCGGCCCTGCTGCCTGGCATGCTAGGAGAAGGCAAGGTTTTGTTGTTTACAAATTTCTCTACAGTTTTCTATTTCATTTGTTTGTTCTAACATGAACTCTTATACAGTATATAAAATTAATTGGTCTGTTTGTTTGTCTGTCCAGTTATGCATTCGGACACCCCTGCACCGACTGGGATGAAACCAACGCACGGTGGTCCAGTTGGATCCTAGCCAGGTTTTAGGGAGGTTAGGGTCCTGGTTGGACCTCCCATTGGTGTACGGTGGGTAGAACTTTGACCCGGGAAGCCTGTTCTGAGCCTTCCAGTGGATAGATGTGGACGAAAACTTCACAGAGTGGTAACATTGGATCTCAGTAGACATACTAGGGGGTTGAGGTCTCAGCCGGACCTCCCGTTGGTGTACGCAGGGCAGAACTTTGACCCGGAGATGTTGGACAAAACCTTGACCCGGAAAGCCTATTCTGGGCTTTCCACTGGATGGATTTGGATGAAAACTTCACAGAGGGGTGGCAATTGTTCTGGGATGCCTAATGAAGTGGTTGGGGTCCTGGTCGGACCTCACAGCATAGTGCGCTGAGCAGAACTTTGATCCAGGGAGCATGTTCTGGGTCTTCCATTGGATGGAATTGGACGACATCACATAATTTGGACCAAAACTTCACAGAGTGGTGACATTGGATTCCACAACATAGTAAGGGGGTTGTGGTCCCGGTCTGACCTCCTGTTGGTGAAGGCTGGGCAGAACTTTACCTGGGGAGCCTTTTCTGAGCTTTCCACTGGATGGTTTAGAACAAAACCTTCACAGAGTGGTAACACTGAATCTCAGAAGACTTACTAGGGGGTTGAGGTTCTGGTTAGATCTCCCGTTGGTATACGCTGGGCAGAACTTTGACCAGGGGAGCCTATCCTGGGCCTTCCATTGGATGGATTTGGATGAAAACTTCATAGACGGGTGGCAGTTGGTCTGCGTTTCCTAAAGGAGTGGTTGGGGTCATGGTCAGACCTCACAGTAGAGTGGGCCGGACAGAATTATGACCCAGAGACCCTGTTCTGGGTCTTCCACTGGATGGATTTAAACGACATCAAATAATAATAACTTGAAGATTTAAACCCAGACAATGCCAGGTGCTTCTGCTAGTGACAAATAAACTAAAAAACATAATTTAAAAGGCATAAATGTGCTCCACAGCACTGGATGTCTGCACTTCCTAACATTCAGACGTGAAATGGGGGATAAAAAAAACCTTGTACCTGATCTGCCAAAACTTTGTAGAATTGCCCACTTTTGGGCAAAACTGACACTTTCAAGGTCTGCAAGTCCACAGTTGAGGGGTAAGTGTCTGCTCTATCCTCTAGCCAGAATACAATAGGACACCACTAGCCAGAGTCCAATAGGGCACCACTAGCCAGAATACAATAGGGCACCACTAGCCAGAATCCAACAGGGCACCACTAGCCAGAATCCAATAGGACACCACTAGCCAGAATACAATAGGGTACCACTAGCCAGAATCCAATAGGGCACCATCAGCCAGAATACAATAGGACACCACTAGCCAGAATACAATAGGACACCACTAGCCAGAATACAATAGGGCAGAGTAGCAATCTGCTGCTACATTATACAGGCTGTAATCATTACAGTATTTTTGAAATCATTAAATTTCCTGGATAAATTAGTTATATTAAGTTTGTCCTTTAAGGAACATATTTGTTCCTCTGGGACAGGGCCCCCTATGCTGCTGTTTCCGTCAGCAGTCACATGAACTGCTTTGGCTATAGTTTCACCCTTGACTGCAAAATGTAACTTTGGTAAGAGATATCCAGAACAAATTCATAAAGTGACAAAGATGCTGCTGCTTACATTAGGTCTTATTCAGAGTCAGTCTGAAACACTATTTGCAATTGAAGTATTTTTTCAGTCTCCAACGTGACTTGGGACTGTGGGCCTAATTCATAGATGGACGCAAAACCGAGCAATTGTATTGTGATTAGTCTCATATGTAGGAATCACAGGTAGTCAGTGTTTGGGGGTAGTAAGGGGGAGGGGGGTTTAGAAAAAACACCATCATGTCTGACTGTTTAAAGGTCGTTTCATGGGCATGCATAAATTAGCCATTGGATTGGCTTTTGGAGTATGAGAGCTCTCTGCGTATCAGAAAAGCTGCAGTGTTTGCAGCTGGTCACACTTGACTTACATGCTGCCCATGTGCGTCGATAGTACCAATGTTTACGCTGTTGTACTTTGTCGGACGGATATGAGAATACCGTGATACCCCTGGCTCTACAGATGCCAATGGACGTTATAATTAAGGGATATGCCAGTAGAAGGAACAGCACCATAACGAAAAGAGACAAGTCAGCAACAGAGCAGGGGGTTACTAGTTGCATATGCACAGTAGAGTTGTAGAGATGCCGAAGAGCGTAGTAGCAGACCGGGGTTAGGTGCCGCAGTTCTGAAGAGAAAGGCTAGGAAAGTGACAACGCGGAAGTGGTACAACTGCCACTGAATAGTATACCCGCTGATGGTGGGCTGGGGGCTGCTACAGAGTGCCGGCAGAATGAGGCTGAGATCCGAAGACAATGTGTCAGCGCTGGGAGCCGCAGCTAATATCCGTGTAGGCTGTGTAAGAGTAAAAGCTGTAAAAGTGGGAAGTCTCTTCTGAGATTCTGAGAACTGTTAAGTGCTATTGAAATGTACTAAGCATTATTGAGAACCATTGAGAGATACTAAGCCCTATTGAGAGATACTGTGAACTATTGGGAGATATTGAGAAGTATTGGAAACTATTGAGAGCAATTAGAAATATATTGAGAGATACTTAAAGTATATTTAGTATATTAAGAAGTATACAGAAAGTACTGTGTAAACCTAACCTATGAAAGAGTTTGTGATAAATATCTTAAAGTGTGATATATACCTTGTCTGAGCTGCTACTGAATCAGTGACTGAGTTTAACAGTAAAGAGAGAAGGCCATTTTGTGAGAGAGTCTTAAGCTGATTAAAGAGCACTTTGGGACTGAGCTATTGATACTGTGAAGTGCTGAAAATAATTGAGCTATTGAAAATGGAACTGTGTGGCTTATCATTGGAAAACCAAAGCTGTTGTTTAAGACTAGCATCAGATGCTAACTTTCTTATGTGTGCCTATTGGAG
This sequence comes from Taudactylus pleione, assembly GCA_031769625.1. Classification (NCBI taxonomy): domain Eukaryota; kingdom Metazoa; phylum Chordata; class Amphibia; order Anura; family Myobatrachidae; genus Taudactylus; species Taudactylus pleione. Next base: position 798,271 of record JAUIMM010001588.1, on the reverse strand, counting down.
AGTACAAGTACATGCATGTTATAGTACAGTGACTGTCCAGCAACATAGTACTCCAACGGCAGAACCTTGTACTCACTTTAATGTAAATTACTGATCAGCTTGAGGTTTTTGTTAGTTCTGCTGAGTAATGTTCTGTTTTGCTATTACTCTATATATGTGTATTGTAGGGGTGAGCGGGTTCGGATTTCTGAAATCCGAACCCCCCCGAGCCCCCCCGATCCGAGGCAGATCCGAGTCAGGCTCGACTTTTCCCGCCTGACTCGGATCTGAAATCGAGGCAAAACGTCATCATCCCGCCTTCCGAGTCTCGCGGGTTTTGGAACCTATATAAGGTACCCGCGTCGGCGCCATTTTCTCACTCGGCTGTGGACAGTGAAGAGGGAGGGTGGGAGTTAGGGCTGGCTGGGCTGTGTAGTGTAGTGTAGTGTAGTGCAGAGTAGTGTTGTGCTGTGCTGTGCTGCGCTGTGCTGCTGTTGTCCACTACTTCAAAGTCCATAGGGGCTGGCTGTGTTGTGCTGTGCTGCTGTTGTTAATAGGGGCTGTGTCCACTACTTCAAAGTCCATAGGGGCTGGCTGGACTGTGTTGTGCAGTCAGTTCTCCATAGGGGCTGTGTCCACTCCAAAGTCCTGTGCAGTGTCCCAGTCCTAAAGGGGTCCTCTAGTGTTGTCCAGGGGGTGCTCTGTCCATCAGGGGTGCTCCCCCCAAGTGCTAAAAAAATTATATTTTTTGTGTGTTTGTGAATTGTGTGCGCAGTAGCCGCACGAGCATCAACAAAGTAGTGCCAAGCGTGCGCGTGTGTCATAAGTAAAGGGCCGGCTGGCTTGACCATTAAAGGGTGCTGTAACCCCCAAAGTACACTCCAGTCCAAACCAAAAAAAAAATTATTTTCTGTGTTTGTGAATTGTGTGCGCAGTAGCCGCACGTGCATCAACAAAGTAGTGCCAAGCGTGCGCCTGTGTCATAAGTAAAGGGCCAGCTGGGTTGACCGTTAAAGGGTGCTGTAACCCCCAAAGTACACTCCAGTCCAAACCAAAAAAAAAAATATTTTCTGTGTTTGTGAATTGTGTGCGCAGTAGTCGCACGTGCATCAACAAAGTAGTGCCAAGCGTGCGCCTGTGTCATAAGTAAAGGGCCGGCTGGCTTGACCGTTAAAGGGTGCTGTAACCCCCAAAGTACACTCCAGTCCAAACCAAAAAAAAAATTATTTTCTGTGTTTGTGAATTGTGTGCGCAGTAGCCGCACGTGCATCAACAAAGTAGTGCCAAGCGTGCGCCTGTGTCATAAGTAAAGGGCCGGCTGGCTTGACCGTTAAAGGGTGCTGTAACCCCCAAAGTACACTCCAGTCCAAACCAAAAAAAAAATTATTTTCTGTGTTTGTGAATTGTGTGCGCAGTAGCCGCACGTGCATCAACAAAGTAGTGCCAAGCGTGCGCCTGTGTCATAAGTAAAGGGCCGGCTGGCTTGACCGTTAAAGGGTGCTGTAACCCCCAAAGTACACTCCAGTCCAAACCAAAAAAAAAATTATTTTCTGTGTTTGTGAATTGTGTGCGCAGTAGCCGCACGTGCATCAACAAAGTAGTGCCAAGCGTGCGCCTGTGTCATAAGTAAAGGGCCGGCTGGCTGACCGTTAAAGGGTGCTGTAACCCCCAAAGTACACTCCAAACCAAAAAAATATATATTTTCTGTGTTTGTGAATTGTGTGCGCAGTAGCCGCACGTGCATCAACAAAGGAGTAGTGCCAAGCGTGCGCCTGTGTCCCATAAGTAAAGAGCCGGCTGGCTCATTTCTTAAAGGCTGGTGTAACCCACAAAGTGCACTACTCTCCAGCAAAAATAAAAAAATATTTTCTGTGTTTAGCCGCACGTATATATCAAATCGATATAACATAAATGGAGGACCAAACTTTCTCCGATAAAAGTAAAATAGAGAAAGATCAAGAACCACTTCCTCCTAGTGCTGAAGCTGCTGCCACTAGTCATGACATAGACGATAACATGCCATCAACGTCGTCTGCCAAGGCCGATGCCCAATGTCATAATAGAGGGCACATACAATCCCAAATGACAAAGTTCAGGAATATGACCTTGAAAAAAACATTTAAATCAGCTGAAGAGAAACGTAAACTTGCCAATATGCCATTTACGACACGGAGTGGCACGGAACGGCTAAGGTCGATCCCTTGTATGTTCATGACTAGTGGTTCAGCTTCACATGACGATGGAAGCCCTCCTCCCACTAAAAAAATCAAAAGAGTTAAGCTGGCAAAAGCACAGCGAAGAACTGTGCTTTCTAAGAAGATATCACAAATCCCCAAGGAGAGTCCAAGTGTGGTGGTGGTTGCGATGCCTGACCTTCCCAGCACTGGACGGGAAGAGGTGGCTCTTTCCACCATTTGCACGCCCCCTGCAAGTGCTGAAAGGAGCACCCACAGTCCACTTGCTGATATGCAAATTGAAGATGTCACTGTTGAAGTACAACAGGATGAGGATACTGGTGTAGCTGGCGCTGAGGAGGAAGTTGGCGAGGAGGATTCTGATGGTGATGTGGTTTGTTTAAATCAGGCTCCGGGGGAGACAGTTGTTGTCCGTGGGATGAAAAAGCCCATCACGGTCATGCCTGGGCAGAAGACCAAACATTCCACCTCTTTGGTCTGGCAATATTTCTATCCAAATCCGGACAACAACTGTCTTGCCATATGTACCTTATGTAAAGGTGGAATAAGTAGGGGTAGGGACGTTAACCACCTAGGAACATCCTCCCTTATACGGCACCTGCAGCGCGTTCATAATAAGTTACTGTCAAGTTCAGAAACTTTGGCTAAGACCGTAAGCAGTCCAGGGACACCTAAATCCCGTTGTCCTGTTGTATCCAAGCGCCTGCAAACCACACCGTCAACTCCCTCCTCGTCAATTTCCTCCTTAGTCAGGATTGGAAGTAGTCCTGCAGGCCATGTCACTGGCATGACTGACTCTCCTATCGGGGATTCCTCCGGAGGATCCTGCATTGCTACGCCTCCTGCTGCCGCTGCTGCTGTTGCTGCTGCTGGGAGTCGTTCATCATCCCAGAGAGGAAGTAGGAACACCACTACTTTTACTAAACAATTGACCCTCCAACAGTCCTTAGCGAGGAGGATGAAGTACGACAGCAGTCATCCTGAAGCAAAACGTATAACTGAGGCCTTGACTGCTATGTTGGTGTTAGACGTGCGTCCGGTATCCGCCATTAGTGCAGTGGGATTTAGACAATTGATGGAGGTAGTGTGTCCCCGGTTCCAAATCCCGTCTAGATTCCACTTCACTAGGCAGGCGATACCGAGACTGTACAGAAACGTCAGAAAAAGTGTCCTCAGTGTCCTGAAAAATGCCGTTGTACCCAATGTCCACTTAACCATGGACATGTGGACAAGTGGAACAGGGCAGACTAAGGACTATATGACTGTGACAGCCCACTGGGTAGATGTATCACCTTACGCAGCAACAGCAGCAGCGTCACCAGTCGCAGCATCTCAGAAACGCCAGCTCGTTCCAAGGCAGGCTACGCTGTGTATCACCGGTTTCAGTAAGAGGCACACCGCCGACAACCTCTTAGAGAAACTGAGGGAAATCATCGCCCAGTGGCTTACCCCACTTAGACTCTCCTGGGGATTTGTGATATCTGACAACGCCACCAATATTGTGCGGGCATTACATCTGGGCAAATTCCAGCACGTCCCATGTTTTGCTCACACAATAAACTTGGTGGTGCAGAATTTTCTGAAAAGCTACAGGGGCGTGTAGGAGACGCTTTGGGTGGCCCGAAAAATTTCTGGCCACTTTCGCCATTCAGCGACTGCGTGCCGAAGACTGGAGCGCCAGCAAACACTCTTGAACCTGCCCCGCCATCACCTGAAGCAAGAGGCTGTGACGCGGTGGAACTCAACACTCTATATGCTTCAGAGGATGGAGGAGCAGCAAAAGGCCATTCAAGCCTATACATCCACCTATGACATAGGCAAAGGAGGGGGTATGCACCTGACTCAAGCGCAGTGGAGAATGATTTCCGTGTTGTGCAAGGTTCTCCAGCCCTTCGAACTTGCCACACGTGAAGTCAGTTCAGACACTGCCAGCTTGAGTCAGGTCATTCCCCTCATCAGGCTTTTGCAGAAGCAGCTGGAGAAAGTGAAGGAGGAGCTAAGACGGAGCGATTCTGCTCGGCATGTGGGACTTGTGGATGAAGCCCTTCATTCGCTTTGCCAGGATTCCAGGGTGGTCAATCTGTTGAAATCAGACCACTACATTTTGGCCACCGTGCTCGATCCTAGGTTTAAAGCCTATGTGGTGACTCTCTTTCCGACACAAGCCTGCAGAGGTGCAAAGACCTGCTGGTGAACACACTGTCAGCTGAAGCGGAACGTGACACGTCAACAGCTCCTTCTTCATTTTCTCCCGCAACTGGGGCTGCCAGGAGAAAACTTAGGTATCCTAAGCAACCCGCTGGTGGTGATGCAGGGCAGGCAGGACCAAGTTTGGACATCTGGTCCGGACTGAAGGACCTGGCAACAATTTCTGACATGTCTACTGTCACTGCATATGATACTGTCACCATTGACAGAATGGTGGAGGATTACATCGGTGACAGCATCCAAGTAGGCATGTCAGACAGTCCATACCTGTACTGGCAGGAAAAAGAGGCAATTTGGAGGCCTCTGTACAAACTGGCTCTATTTTACCTGAGTTGCCCCCCCTCCAGTGTGTACTCCAAAAGAGTGTTTAGTGCAGCCGGGAACCTTGTCAGCGAAAGGCGTAGGAGGTTGCTTCCACAGAATGTGGAGAAGATGATGTTCATCAAAATTAATTATCAGCTCTTCCAGGGAGACCAGCCTCCAGAACGTACAGAGGGACCTGTGGTGGTGGATTCCAGTGGGGATGAGTTAATACTCTGTGAGGATGAGGATGTACACAACACTGAAGAGGGTGAGGAATCGGTGGATGAGGAGGATGAGGACGACATCTTGCCTCCGTAGAGCCAGTTTGTGCAGGGACAGATTAATTGCCAGCTTGTTTTGTGGGGGCCCAAACGAACCAATCATTTCAGCCAATCATTTGTGTGGCAGACCCTGGCGCTGAAATGATTGCTTTGTTAAAGTGTGCATGTCCTGTTTATACAACATAAGGGTGGGTGGGAGGGCCCAAGGACAATTCCATCTTGCACCTCTTTTTTTTCTTTGCATTATGTACAGTTTGGGGCCTAGTTTTTCAAACTGCCATCCTGTCTGCCACTGCAGTATCACTCCTAGATGGGTCACGTGTTTGTGCCGCCCACTCGTGTCGCTTAGCATAGTCATCCAGCTACCTCGGTGCAACCTTTTGGACATAAAAACACTATTGTGAGGTGTGAGGTGTTCAGAATAGACTGGAAATTAGTGGAAATTAAGGTTATTGAGGTTAATAATAGCATAGGAGCAGAAAAACCAACACATTCTGTGATTTTAGCTGTTTTTATGCTTTTTAAAAAAAAATACAGATCCAAAACACAAAACCCAGAACCCAAAACACGGAAGGGTGGTTTTGGCAAAACCAATCCAGATCCAAAACACGAAGAAAGATCCAGATCCAAAACCAAAACACAAAACACGAAAAGTGGCCGGTGCACACCACTAGTGTATTGTAAAGGGTATTGTGTGTTTAGAGCATAGTATAGTGAAACCATTGAGAAACTGCATTTTTCCCTAGTCATAGGCAAAGAAGTGCTGCAGCAGTTAAAATAAATAGTCTATTTCACTATCCAAGAGAGTTATTGCCTACTACTGTGCTAGATTTGCTATATCCCTTTTATGCTGCAATTTACTGTCATATGTATAGTGATCATTATTTTCATCATACAGTTGATTATTTTGTTTATCAAGGCTATCATGTTATGTCATTTTACTGTGTTGATGGGACTAGCCTCTCTGCTACAGTCTGAGGGGGATAAGGCTTGTGGAGTGTTTTTTTATGTTTTGCTATTTTCTTTCTGTGTACACACTTTCTATGAGAAAATTATTAAAGCTACTTTTGCAGAATTTATTGTTATTTTTGCCTCTTATAGCTCAAAATGAAATACTTGTTTCTAATCACAGCATATTATAGCCATATCATACACCACTAATGACGTCTATACCAGTGCGTCTACTCCATAAATACTATGCACGCAAGACTATACTTGTAAGGTGGCTATAAGCAAAACATGGAAAATATTTATACTACTTTCCAAAGTACACTGCACAATGGCTTAAATTTTTTTTTATGAAAAGGGAGGTCTGGTTACTTTAGGATACAGTATCCCACAGTATATACCTTTGCAGCCTCCACCCTCACTCAATGAACAGACTGTAGGGAGGGATCCTAAACAGACCTGCATTCTTCATAGCACCTGTGAGCAGTATCTTATCTAGGGGTAGATTCAATACAAGGCAGAAGATGGCAAAAAGAACCTCACGCTATCTTTCCATATTCCAACTCCTGCTTTATACTTCTATGGCCGTAAGTAAAATCTGATTTTTGGCTTTAATGTTCTCTTGCACCTTACAGTATAGTGAGTTACATGAAGTGCTGCAACATACTGTAAATTGACCAATATTATTTGTGATTGGTCATTCTCAGCAGAACAGGTTAATCCATTCTGTATTTTACAACAAAATAATATTTGCACTCTTAATAATATTCTCTAAAGACTCTCAGTCATGTCCCCCAGTAACTGAGATATTTCTACTGAGATATTTTTTTTTAGCTAACTAAAGTGTATTTTTCATATTGAAATATATACTGAATTGAATATAACATATTGAAACATATTGTGTTTCAATACATTTTGTGACACAGTATTGAAACACAAACTAACAATGGTTGTGATACGACATAATTGCAACAATTTGCTATAGTTTTTTTCAGTATGGCAGATTACAATATGCTTTATGCTTACTATAGTACTATTTAATGCAAAATAACTTATAGACAACCTATGTTTTAAATAACTGATGAGAGGAATGTGATGTGTGCTACATTTGTAGAATGTAATTGCATTGATTGATGTAGGTTCATATATATGCTTGCCCGTATGAATGTATAGCTAGTAACCAAGTAAGTGGACATTTAAAACATTCAAGTTGCTTTGAAGGTCAATTTTCTTTGAGCACCCACTAAACAAGACATGCCTGCAAATATGCGCATCCATCATCGCTTGAGGTTCATTACACTATCTCCTCATGTTTTAGGATTTAGGTAAAAATCAACATCTTTGCTAAAACACCTTCATCTGCCCATGTCTTAGCACTTCCTCCCAACAGAAAGAGCACATTTCTGACCCCCTTCCCATGTGCGCGCACACACACACACGTGTGTGTGTATATATAAATATATATACTACACTGTATGTATATGAAAGAAAATAAAGCAAAATTGAGTTATTCATCATTTTCAGTGTTTTATGCCTCATGTGCTGACGATCTCTCCCTATTGTCAATCGCATTGTGGGCCTGATTCAGCAGTGCATTGCTAAATGCAGATTCCCGATGTTCGAGAGTCTGCGCAGGACCATGACCCATTCTGTGCATGACCCATTCTGTGCAGGCTGGCAGAAGACTATCAGTGATTGACAGTCTGCTGCCGTTTGTGGGCGGGGAGGGGGCGGCAATGTCCTCCGTTCCCCGAAACAGAGGTGACACGCCGTTGGGGGGAGGGAAGGAGCCAGGATCTCCGTCGGCTGATGGAGATTTCCTGGCTGCTTCATCTCAACTGCGGCGGCCAGCTGTGTGACCCCATGGGTCACCTTAGCTTGCCGATGTCCCGCAAAGTATCTGATGCTGCGTTGGACAAGGCAGATCGGATATGTAATGCAGCAGAAGACGTGATGCTCCCTGCAGCATTATCATATCAGCACAGACGGAATTGCAAATCTGCTTGCGAGCAGCTTTGCAACTCCGTCTGAAGCTAAATCAGGCTATTTGTGTATAAGGGTGAAGAGAGGTACATCAGGAATTCTAGTAATTGTAAAGGCAATATTATCCTTTTCTCTGTAGGGAAGAGGAATGACAGTATATTGGTAATTGTTACTTTTTGTAATACATGCTGAAACAGGCAGATCTTTATATTAAATTTTAAAGGCACTTATATAATTTAGGTGAGTCTAATTATTTAATGTTAAGCATGTCCATAGGATTGGGAAAGCTACTGAATTAAAAATGTTGTCCCTGCCCTGATCATAACTGACGGTTGTGGATTGGAAGCACTAGCCGTTATCAAGGCTTTATTTGTTGGAAATTACAATCGGAAGGTGGAAAGGTCATTCCTAAAGTCTGAGCCAGATCTGCCTTATCTGGTCTGTCACCAGTTAAAATCTTTCTTCTGTTCATGAATGAACAGATTCAGAAAACGTCTATGCAGAGGAAATATTAGCTAAATACCTAGTCTGCTCTCACCAGCAGCTGGGATTTACCTTTCCAGTGATGGGACTGCTAATTACACTGGTGAATATCTTGCATGATGTCAAAATTAATGACAATGCATACATTGATATGATAATTAGTTTTGAATAATAAAGCCACTAGCTATTGAAAACAAAAGCAATATAAAGATAACCCGTTTTACATGGAGGTAACATTGAAAATGTATCAGATACTCTGGTTCAAGACATTGCAGAGCTCAGGGCGAAAGTTTCCTTTGGCATCCTGCGCTCAGGGGGTGTGGTCTGATTGGGGGGGTATGGCCATGGTCTGGGAAAAAAAATAAATAAAAAAATAAAATACTAATTGCAGGGTTGTGTGCTGTGCAGAGAGGAGGCTGTTTGCCAGGGAGGAACACTGTTTGCGCTGGCGGGCAAGAGCAGACAGGCGCCTTCACCGGCGGTGGACTGCGGCCATGTCTTCAGTCCGCAGCGCCCCGAGCAATAGCCCCGCTTGCCTGCCCCTAGAAGCACCACTGACTCCAACGACTCTGTTTCATTTATTTGCAACCCTCCATGTGCAGGCGGGAAGCCAAAGCCACAAAATTAATAAATATATAGTTAAATAAATAATTAGGTTAATTTTTAAGTATTACCAGTTGTGTTTTGGATATGCCCAGGTTAAGATGCTGAGGAAATATCCAACCTGAAATGGAAGATATAAGAAATATGACAATAGAGAAAAAGGGCCTGATGTAGGGTTGGATGGAAACGAGACATATGCACCAGCATTGTGTGCATGAAAATAATTAGTATATTTGCCCATCTGCAGAGTTTTACACATCTTGCATGCAACTACTGTACCCTGGTCTGTATGCTTGATTTGCTACTAGTCATCATCATCAGTGTGCACTTACACTTACCCTATACTATATGCAAAAGGTATGTGAAACAGACGTACTTACACTTGTGTCTAGTTTGCAGTTTTATTGGAGCGCTCAACATTGTCTATGTGAGTGTGCCAAATTACAATTAATTTGTATCTCTTCAGTAGTAAGTGTAGATGTGGTCAAAATGAGTTTGAATCTGCACCATCTGTACTTGCATGTGTTCAATTCCAGGGCATGAGTACAAAATACGCTCTGCCTGCAGTCGTACATTCAACTCTTCATCAGACCCAAAGTCTGTGCAGTCTGGTGACTGATCTGCCAGTTTGAAAAGAAGACATATTGGTCATGGTTGAAAAACTGGGTCGGGTATGAAATCCCGGCGGCTGAACAGCCGCCGGGTGAAATACTGATGCCAGAAGCCCGAACAAGAAGAAGAATATCGATGGGGCAGGTAAGTCAGCTAACCCTACCCTTCTCCTCCTCCTAACCCTCCCTTGGTGGTGCCTAACCCTAAAACTCCCGTGATTGTGCCCAACCCTAAGTCCACCCGGGGGTGCCTAAACACCCCCCCTCCCCACACCCTAAGCCTAACCCTCCCAGGGAGGTGTCTAACCCTAACCTCCTCCCAGTGGTGCCTAACCCTTATCCCCCCTCTCCACAGCCTAGCCCCAAGTCTCCCCAGTAGTGTCTAAACCTACCCCCCCCCCACCACCGCGGCTAAAAGCTAATAGCCACTGGGTGAAATACTGATGCCGGAAGCCCAAACAAAAAGAATACAGATGGGGCGGGTAAGTCAGCTATCCCTACCCTCCCTTGGACGGTGCCTAACCCTAAAACTCCAGGGGTGGTGCCTAACCCTAAGTCCCCCCGGAGGTGCCTAAACTTAACACCCCCTTCCCCGCACCCTAAACTTAACCCTCCCATGGGAGTGCCAAACCCTAACCTCCCCCCCAGTGGTGCCTAACCCTAAACCCCCCTCTCCACAGCCTAACCTTAAACCTCCCCGGGGGGTGCCTAAACCTAACCCTTTTCCCCAACGCAGGTAAAAGCTAACAGTAGTCGGCTTACCTTCATTCGGGAAGCCATCTGTCGGGATTCCGTCGTTAGGCTAAATATAGGTGTCGGGATTTAAATGTCTATCTTTAGCCCTAAATTGGGATTTAGACACCGGGATTTTGTCAGACTGCTTCCCGGCCATCAGTATTTTGACTACATCCCAGAAAACTGACAACAGATGGGAAGGGAAGTACATGTATTATTGTAATGGGAACAGGTATTAACAGGAGTTCAAAAGATGGAGGTAAATTAGTTAAACAGTTAACTATGGAAAAAGTTTGTCAAAATCATAAAGCAATTGCCATCTTGCTGTTAGACAGGTAGTTACCTGTCTAACAGCAAGATGGCAATTACTTTATGATTTTGTGTGTGTGTTTTTTCTGGAATGCTCCATACAAATAAAGCACATTACACCTAACCTATTATGATATTACAAAAAAAGTAATTATTATGCACATCACACCACTCCTTTATACAGTATGCAGTCCAATGTCCAGCAAATACTGCACAGAAAATTCCCACACTAAGTGATAACACCTAAAGCTTATATAAAGGCTGATTCTAAGTCGGAAGCAAGTTGATGTATTTGTCTGAAGCCAGATTTACTACCTTATACTAATGCGGGTTTCCTTAGGGATAATGCGAGAAACCGTATGGTTTCAAGCGGAAAGCTGCACCGCCCAGTGTTTTACTTTTTGTAGCTGCAATTGTAATCATTGATATCGGCACTTGCACCTGACTCATGCTGGGTGCAGGAGATCTGTCAGGTTTCACTGTCTCTGTATGCACGCCTAAGAATAGCATGGAAGTATAGCTACTTTTCCACAACCCTCCCATGATAGACCCACGAGATGGCACAGTTCCATGTGATAGCATGGACACCATCCAGTTACAGCTCCGAAGCACCTATTTCATGCAAATAGAGATCTAGCCAAGATCCCTCAAACTCAGACTTGCCCATAGTTACTCAAAAATGTGTAAATTCCACTCTGTGCATGTGCAGTATGCTAAAACTCATTATTTGCTGCTGCTGACAGGCCACTACCATAGCATCGCTGTGGGCTTCCATCTGGATCTGCCACCGGACCCACCTGTGGCTGCAACCAGGAGGAAATAACAGACAGGTGTCCTTTTGATGCTACACAGCTCACCATCTTGCTGCCCACTCCTCAGGTTTTGTTGCATTAGTAGTGGTAGTATTCTGTGATAGATCCTAGCATCAAAAATAATGGGGGCATGTGGAGGAATCTGGTATAAAATGGGCATCATTTGTCATAAAAAGGGCATTTGGGTAAATCTGGTGGCATAGAAGTGACATGTGGAGGATTCTGACATAAAGGGGGCATGTGTCTGGCATAACAGGGCGATCTGGAGCAGTCTGAATAAATCTGACAATAAAATGCTAGTTTCCCATCTCCAGGAAGGATAATTTACTGTCATTTTGCTTTGTTGCGAAATTTGCGCTAAACTAAAGCAACCAGGCACTTTCTTCCATTGTCTAATGTAGATAAAAGTTAATTGTTAATGGATTGGTGCACTTACATGCAAATGATGTACAGTACCTAAAGCCAATGTTAGTAATTCAGCCCTATTGTCATGGACCCTATGACCCTATTGTCATAAACCTATGATTTTCTATGGAAATCAGGGCAGCGGCAATTTGTGATTTTGGCAACAGCATGTTCTCAAATAGCTTCAAGTAAGAAGAATACCACAAATATCGCCAGAAGCTAATCAGAGGAGTCCATAGTGATTCTGATGCCTTATTGCAATTGACATGAGGTGGTAATGTGCACTTATAGTTGGGGGGTGAAGTGAGGAGCAATTGAGAAAACTGCTAAATGATTGCAACTAAACTGAGTATGATACGTCCAAAAAATACAAAACATGTGCAAACGCTCCGTACTGTAACCAATTTTGCCAATGGATGTGGGGTTAAAGGGTTCCAATCCCATAACTGTTTATGTCCTTTTACCACTGTTAACAAATTCTAGTAAAAGCCTGTACGGTAAGGAATCTAACAAAACTGTACACACTTTATATCAATACCATGTTGTTGTAATGCTGGTTTTTGGCCCTAGGAAAGTTTATCCACATATAGTAGAGGAGAGAGACAGCACAAACACTGACGACAAATATTGCTGTAGGTACTGGTAGGTACTTCTAGTTCCAGTTATTTCAATTCTGGAAACAGAATATCCAGAGCAATACTGTACATAGCATAAGATAGTCTGATCAATAACTCATTTAAAAGAGTTTTTTTTATTTCCAATGTTGTAATATTATGATTTACTAATTTAATTTTATTGTATTTTCTGTTTTTCAGATGGCGAATGGGACAGGTAAATCTCCCAATATTTTCCTAAGCTGCCTCAACTTCTGTCTTTTTAGACACCATTTAAAATGGAAAACCCTGTAAAGAATGCATGTTCTTGTGTTTATATTCAATAAGCATTATAATAAAACATAATTTAGTACACAGCTATAAACATCATATAAAACACTTAAGGGGTTATTTATCATGAAAGTGATAAATGCCACTATAATTCCTTATTACCACTATTCACAGCAATTTCTGAATTAGTTTTGTGGCAATTTATCATGGTCCCTTAGCCAGGACAGTTTCTCTGATAAGCAGCTGTGCCAACGATGCCCCAAACCAGAACTTTTTACATTACCATGTTCTGTCTTGTCATTGTTACTATGCATGTGTGACCTTATATCTTCCATGTGCCCTGTGAGGGCCGGTATAGGCAAAGGGATCCAAATGGATCCCTATTTGTGCTACGGACCCTCTTTCCTAGGTAATTGCCAACTGAATATGGTGTTAGCTACTGCAGTCAATTCCAAATGGAGCTGGCTAAATATTACAATCGCAACGTTCCCATACCTTGTATAGGGACAGCAGTGCGCTCCGTTAATAGATACGTCTACATGATACATCCAATATTTACTAGGAGGTGCTGGTGTTTGGTTGTGCTAACTAGCGTTGCTGCTTGCAAAACAACTGGATGACTTGCACTCTAAATCAGGGACTCAGTGAATGGCAGTGGAGGTTTTCCCCTACCAGTTCCTATTTCCCTTTTACGTGGCAACGCCTTTGACTTTTTTTGGAGATTGGCAATTATCAGGGTTGACTTACATGGATTTATCCAGTGTTGACACAACTGCTGCAGCTTAAAAAGAGACCACGGGAAGCTTATACCTGTGGTTAGACCCTGGAGTTACAAGTGACGAAGTTGCCCTTATGGTAGATCTATGGTAGCCAGAGGTTACTACGGTGAAACAGGTAACATATTCATGGATAAACTCTATAGCAGGGAAGTCTTTTATACAGTGATTTGCTGGAATCAGAGCCAGATTTACAGATACATATATGAACCTGAGAGTTTATGTGGGCATTATACAAAGGTGCAGCAGTATATAGTTCTGGAAATTTGGTGTGTTTTGATCAGGATTGTTTGGAAAAGGTAGATAGGGGAGGCAGTGCCTCACCTGCCATACACTTTTTACTCCAGAGTTTTGACTATAAACATGATTAGAATAATACAAAGAAGATATTTATAATATTTTCTTTACATTTTTCTTATAATTTTTATAGTCAAATCTTTGGAATATACCTAAGTATGACAGGAATGGCTCTGCCTCACCGGCCTCACCTGAGGCACATAATATATTTTTATCTCCAAAATGATATTTTGCTGATTATTTATTTGAAATAATTAAAAGTATTCTTTCAGTAATTAAAAATGTGAATTGTTTTTCTTTTATGCAGCCAGGAATAAATAATAATAGAAATGGGAAGAGATAGTTTTCCACACTAGGCTTCAGCCTAGTGTGGCACAAAATCCACATATTCTTTGTTTTATGACAATGTGACCTACATACATGTACTGTACTGCTTTTATCAAACAGCTCCCAGATCTTGCCACATTCTTTTTTCCCTAGTGGCTCACATCCTCCCCAGTTCCTCTTCTTCCACTTATACCTGTACAAATTAGTGTCATTAATGAAAGATAAATAACAAGAAAATAACACCTGTAACAAGTATAAACTGAAAATTACTTAACAGCTATAGAAAATTGGTTTGGTTAATACATCAAATATTTCTGATTTTCTTGCAGATTTTTCAATATCGACAAATGACGTCACATCAAGGAGTATATATGTTCAATGGACTAAAGTTGTTGGGGCCGCATCATATAAAATCACAGCATCTCCTTCCATGTCAGCTGACCAGTCGGCATTTGCAATATTTAATCCAGCCACTGTCATAGGGACTATAAACACACTTCTTCCCAATACTAACTATACAGTAATAGTGGAAGCCATGGACAAAGATGGAATAGCTCTAGCTCAAGCTCAGATCCTCCAACTTACAGGTTAGTGTGTTGTTTAATGATTTTCAACAATTTCAACCATATTTTTAGATCTCTGTCACATTTTTAAATTCAATTTTATGCAGCTCCTGAGGTGCCCAGTATTGACCAGGCATATTCAAAGCTAAGTAACAGCATCACTGTGGAATGGGCTGAAGTACCAGGAGCTGCACACTATCAGGTGATCGCTCAGGCTGGACAAATATTCTTTGAGTCTATTGTCACCAGTTCCCCAGGGACTGTGACCGGCTTGCAAGATGCAACCTCCTACAAAATGACTGTGAGATCCATCAATGCCGCTGGGAAGAGCCAGCCTTCTCCTCCAAAATGGGCAAAAACAGGTATTGTGTGGTTATAAAAACTAGTTATTCATTTAAGTTACTGTCTTTTTAATGGGGAATGGAGAAATTGGTCTTGTTTTGTAGTAATCATAAATCAATATAACAATAATATGAATGGGTCTGGGATTCTATGGGTATATCTTTACTAAAGTGTGGATTTTTAAAAGTGGAGTTGTTGCCCATAGCAACCAATCAGTTTCTACTTATCATTTATCTAACAGATTCTAGAAGATAATAGCTAGAATCTGATTGGTTGCTATGGGCAACAACTCCACTTCTAAAAACCTACACTTTAGTAAATATACTCCTATGGGGTCCCAACTGTCATCTCACAGGCTGTGTTTGAAAAATGACAGTTGGGCGCTGATTGGCTGGTACCCTATCACTTTCTTATCACTGTTAACTCTGTCTCCTAACACTGGTTAGTAAATAGACCCCTATGAGTTTATGCATGCCTAAATGTCTACTATTTTTAATGGAATGAGACAGTCGCTGTTTTTGTGCTTTTTCTGAAGACGATTTTATTCCTGATAATTTCCCTGTGTTTTTTTTTTTTTTTTTTTACAATGAACAACTCCAAAGCACCATGGGGTATATTTACTGAAGTGAGAGTTTTTAGAAGTGGAGATGTTGCCCATAGCAACCCCCGTAGAATCTGATTGGTTGGTATGGGCAACATTTAAATTTCTATAAACTCTCACTTTAGTAAATGTAAATATACACCCATGTTTTATATTGTGTTTCCTGTATATAATTATTAATGTCTGTGCTTATTAGGTAACTTCTACACATTCAAATTTGTTGATTTGGAGTAAGCGACAGATAAGCGCTGTCAGCCAAGTTTGTTGCTCATGTTGTTGCTTGGTCCCATTGCTCAGTTGTTTTGAGTTGACCAGCTCTCTAATGAATTGTGTCAGGGTAATGGGTAGATCCCAACAAATGCTACAGTGCTCCAAAGTAATTTGAATCATTTTATTTCTTGACTGACAGTGATCTTGAGTTTTTGGAACCTCCTGGTTTTACAGTTATCTACAGGGACCATTATTTTTCTTCCAGATGAGGTGTCTTTCAAGGACCCCTCAAGCAGTAGTTGATAATCTAAATAGGCTATTTTCCATGTCAGGATTGGTGCTTACCCAAGTTTGGCGGTGTTTACTTTGGTCTAACAACTCTTCGAGGAGTTACAAAATGACACACTTAAGGTGGAGCTGATGCAGCTTGCCGCTAATATTTGAATGTATGTCCTACACAAGGAATGTAACTCTTGATTCCACTGGGTTAACAGCCAGATCCTTCAATTGCACATAGATTCCTCCGGCTCAAATCCTGGTTGGGATTCTTCCAAAAGGTCCTTGTTTATGGAATAATATAATGTTTCTTAAGCTTCAGATTGCACTAAGGACATTTAATCTCTGGACACCATAGAGAAATTTAGAAGTGAATAGGACAGCAACCCACTCTGGTGGACCTTTACTCTACTCTTTGGCACATGAGCAGGAAACAGCACAATCACATTCTTATTTTGGCTTTGAACTCAAAGCTCATTTTGCTGGCCCAGATGCATGCTCAGAAGGACTGAGCAGATGGACAGCATCAGTAGGCTAATAGCACACATGGGCTTTGTCAGTGATAGTTCCTCAACTGCTACGTATTTATGTAAAATGAATATATGTCAATGCATTAGAAGAACACATAACAAATTACTGCATTTATGATTTTACTGTACTGTGCATTGATAATTACGTGTTTAGGGCATGATTCATTACGGATCGCTAATGCGATGGCGGCTGCGATTACACTCCCAGGACTGATGCAAAATGCTTATGAATGCAATCGCAAAGCCATCGCACAGCCAGCATAGGGACGCCCACTACCGCTATCTCACATCCATAATACCTTGCAGTCCTGTCTAAACATCAGGAACATCGAGTAACATCGGTCCCTCACGCAGAATTACAGCAGCTCTGACCATACTCAGAAGTTGCTAACCTCGTCGCACGCAGTAAGTACAGTTGCCGTTGCAGTGGCAAATTTATGCATGCCCAAGTAACGGTGTTACTGCGTTTCTCCGACCACTCCCCGTCACCACCCCCAAACGCTGACCTCCCGTCACTCACTCTGCGATGGCTTTGTATCTGCGTAAGTGTTGGCAGTGCTATCACAATGCTAACTCACTCACGCGCACTACAATGCATATGCATGCGCAGTATACATCATCGGCCGGTCTGCATACACTGTTGCAATTGCGATCAGTGATGAATCAGGCCCTTTGTCTGTAACCATGTCTATTTTCTAATTTTATATCCCTTAGCAAATAGGTGAGGTTTTTTTTGTCACTTACTGTGTTCTTTTCCCAATATCCTAGTTCTGGCAGCGCCATCTATCACAGTGGAATCATTAAACAGTGAATCTGTGAGTGTTAGCTGGCAGCCTGTCCCATCAGCTGTGCTGTACTCAGTATCTGTAATGAGATCAGATGGATCTGGCAGCAGATGGAACCAAAACACAACAGATCTGTCCCTCAACTTCACCTTTCTGGACCCAGGCACTGTCTACACGATAAAGGTTCATGCCTGGGATGCTAATGGGAGACCAGGGGATGACATCACATACAATCAGATTACACGTAAGGAACACTTTGATCTATAATAATAGAATCATTAACATGTGTTTCACATGACATTGCTTTAAAGTAGATGTAACCTTACAATGGGTAACATCACATATTGTCAAATCATCTTGAATTTACAAGAAATGTCAATGGAAAAATATAAATTTTTAGAGGTTTATTATTTGAAGCTGTTGCAGTTATCATTCTTCAATGGCTTATTACCGTTCATTGTGTTTCAACCTTTAGGTAGAGAGTACATACTAATCTGTAGTTAATTATCTTTAACTAGCTGACCAAATGTGACTATTCTTGACTGGACGCCAAAATAAAAAACAATTTAATTATGACTTTGTAACCAATAAATGCCCTTGCTACATTTTCTCACCCCTTTAGTGTTTGTGTAATTCCTACATACAGAATAATCACTTTTTATAACCTACAAAAATTATTTATGTCAGCCTTTAAACTTGAGTTATAAATTCACCTTATAAGTAGACATTTAAGTATTTTTGACCTCAGAACCCTTTAACATACAGTATCTGGAAAATAATCCCCTGTTTTTGTTGGCAATATATGTTTATTGAAAAAGCCAAGAATACAACAACAGGGTGCAAAGCACCATTATTCCCGAGGACTAACAGCATTACATTGACAGACAGAAAGAGTAGTCTGATAATAGGAAACCAACATATAAAGAAAAACAAAACCAATACTTTGACTCAGTGGTTTAGAAGAAATACCGAGTTCCAAACGTCAAAACGAACATCTGTTATTTCAAGAAAAGGGAAATAAAAAGGAAAACAATCCCCATTTTGAGATTTAACTCTGTGTAAATCTTATTTCCTTCACAATTTAGTTATTTTGTATAATTATTTGGTGCAAATATCCATATTATATAATTAAATGTTATGTTGTTTAAACATGTAGTTGTTTTTTTTCTTTTAGGTCCAGTTGCTCCGTCAGATGTAAACATCGCATTCAACAGTGGAGCTTTGGAAGCTGCATTCTCTGTGTCTGGAGCTGATTCCACATCCAACTACACTGTACTTCTTTATGGTGGAGAGTCCACTATCAACTGCACTATGTCTGTGTCCACTTGTACAATCTCTTCATTACAGTGTGGAATAGAATATACAGTATCCTTGGTAGCAACCAATGAAGCTGGATCAACTCTATCACCAAATAACTGGAGTCTAAAATCAGGTGTCTTTTTTAATATTAACAATATGCAGTTACAAATGTACAACTGTGAAGGAATAGGGAATTTATTGATAGTAAATTAATAGTTAGTTGTTTGTACATTAAGTAAGCAAAGTTGAACATTTTACACGATAAGCAATGCAAACACCAAACAAAAAAGCAATATTTTCATCAAATTGTAAAACTTGCAAAATGTTTCCAATTGTGTAATAGATTTTGCCCAACATTTCCATCGAATCAATTGGTGATCCAAATTGTACATATTGTACATATTTGGATACAGTGTTGTAGGTCTGATCCAGAACTTTGGATCCAGCAAAGTTAAACCTAAAATGAAAGAAGGTCTGCTAAAATATTTACTGCCAGTAGTGTAAATAGGTAGCACACTCTTGTAAGAAAAGGCCAATAACAGATGTGTCCTAATACACTGTGGTGTTTGTGGCACCAAAAAGCCTCTCTCAGCTTGCCAGGCAGTGCCAAGAGTTTTTTCACTCAAAATGTACTGTATATCTGATTCACACAAATGAAACAACTGGAAGAGACAAAACTACTTTGCTAGATTAGACAGACCAATTTGATGTGGGACATTTGTGCATCTGTGTGCGATTGAAGGCCGTATTCAATTAGACGCGAAAAGCCGAAATCGGTGAAAAAGTTTCACCTATTGCCGCTTTTCGTCTTTTTGCGTCTTATCTCCAAATTCAATTTCATGACGTTTTTTGCCTAAGTGGAAACTCAGTGCACTGGAATGGGTTTCCCCAATGAATGGAAGGCGAAAAAAAGTGCAAAATCTCTATTTTGGGGGCAAATGTGGGGAATTGACCCTTTGGACAACCCCCCCCCAAGGACGAATCAGCCCCAAAAAACAAATTACCTCAGAACACCCCAAAAATACATGTTATTTTTGGGGTGAAAACGAAAAAAGTGGGGGACAAGGATAAAAAGCAGTGAAATAGGTTTCTTGGGGGGCTGTATGGATGGGACAGGTGTTTTTAGGATCGCAGGTGCATGCAGAAGGTTGATTTTTCACATTTTTTAAAAGTGCACTTTAGAAACACAAAAATATGCTAGCACCCATTTTCAAGTACCCCAAATTTGACAGGACTATTTAGTTTCCCCAAAAAATACTGCTTTCTATCATTTTTCACCAATTTTAGAAATATGCTTCTAGAAAGCTTTTAACACAAATTAAGGTCACAGAGTACTTTTATTAGGGCTAATAATGATTTCCAGTGTCAGGGCATCTTATTTTCGGGTACAGACTGATTCCCCCAATCTATTCAGTACTTTCCGCCTGTTATGCATTCGCCCATTTGCGTTTTCGCCTCAACGTCAATTGAGTTGGGTGAATCGTGGGGACGTGCATGGCGTGAATTTGCATCCCAAACAAGCGAATGAGGCGGAAAGTACAACAGGTGAAAAGTTTCCGACTTTTCGCGTCTAATTGAATACGGGCCTAAGTGTACGAGAGATTTAATAAAGCTTGGAAAGAGATAAAATTGCAGATAAATATGACCAACCAATCAGCTCCTAACTGTCACTTTACAGACTGTGTTTGAAAAATGACAGTTAGGAGCTGATTGGTTGGTGCTATTTGTCTCCAATTTTATCTCTCTCCAAGCTTTATTAAATCTCCCCAAAATGCTACATTGCAGCAGCCAAAGCTTTTTCTGCTGGGCTTCATCTGCAACTTTCTACATGTTTACAACAATTTCCTGTGTGGTTTAAGTCACAGCCTAGCATCTCTAGTATTTAAAGAAAAACTAAAAGACAATACACTACAGCTCTCACAGCGGCTCAGGTGTGCTGAGCATCTTGCGCTGTATGGCGTATTGAAGCTAGGTGAGTGAGGACACATCTGTAGCTCAGTATAATAGCTTGTAAATATTTACTGTCAAGAAGTGATCTCAGCTTCAGTGACATGAAAGTTTACTGTAGGAGGTTTAGCACTTATTTTGCCCTCACCTTTCACATAGGTTACAGATTGGCTGAATTACCCTCTATACAGTTATTTCACACCCATGCACACCTAGAATCTGCTACCACCTATTCTATGAGGGCAGTTGTAGAGTTCCAAATGTACCTGCTTAACCATTTGTTAGACGATAGAGTTAAAATTTCACACACTAGCAATCAAATGGTTAAAACATCACCTGTGTTATATAAAGTATCTGCTGACGCACTGTATTGCCCTGATTCAGAGTAGCATGCAAATCTGTCTGCATATGGACTTCGTGTTTTTTAACAAACTGCTAATGCGTCAGTTCCTGCATATGCCACTTAGTGCAATTAGGGGCGATTCAGATTTGTACACATCTCAGCCGCATGTCCTCTAGTGCCTGAGTGGTTATTACCTGGGTGGAAACAAGACATTTGCATGTAGGATAAGTATTCCGTGGGCGTGTTGTGGGAGTGATAATGGAATTGCAGGCTATTCAGTGGTAAGAGTAAGCAAAGATCTGGCCGCTTTCCGTCACATCTCGTACACCAGGGATAGGACTGATTCCAATGCGTGCTGATGGATAAAGGATGGGAACGATGGGGGTCTCATAGACAACACTGGCCGACACTGCATACAGGCAGAAATCCACATTTCTTACCAAACACCTAAAGTTTTACATGCAACTCTGAATGAGGCCTTATGTATGAGTTCTTTATTCTGTGACTGATATTTCCTTTTTGTTCTTTTGTTGTTTCATTTATTTACTTTTTTTTTTTAATATGATTTATAAACATAGTAGGTCTAATGATTACATACTGTATGAACAAATTGATTATTTTGGTCAATATTCTTATGAAGACCTATAACAGCTATACTTTGTCGCTATATAGCATAACACAAATATATTAAGTTGTAATGAGTTCTCAACTATGAGATGTATTTGTTGGGCTTGCTGTTAATATGTATTCATATAAACTCACCTATGTTCTCAGTTCCATGTGCACCTAGTGGGATTACAGTTGAGGAGGGAAACCCTGGTAATCTCACAGTGTCCTGGTCCAGCGGAAATCTTTCAGATTATTATGTTGTGTTTGTGAAGAGTGATGACGGCTTTGAAGTTCATTGCAATACGTCCCAGTCACCGTGCTACTTTCCAGCTGAGTGTGGCTTCATCTATTTCATGAGTGTCTTTGCATATAACAAGGCAGGACAAAGCCCCCTGGGTGAACTTCTGAATTACACTACAGGTGAGTTTATGTGATAAATAAATACAAAGTCGAGTCACATTATTGTGACCACCAGCTAATCGCCAAAGTAACCGCCGTGTGCAGCACGGACAGCAGCTAAATGGGCTGGGATCGACTCAGTAAGGTGCTGGTAAGTTGGCACAGGTATCTGGAGCCATGCTGATTGCAGTGCATCCCACAGCTGCTGGAGGGTGCGTGGTGGAGTATCCATAGAGCGAACACAATGATCGAGGTGGTCCCACAGATTCTCAATTGGGTTCATGTCCAGGGAATTAGAGGGCCAGGGAAGTACTTGGAAGTCTTGGTACGTGCTCGTCCAACCACTGTCAGACATTTCTAGTCGTGTAACATGTCACATTGTTTTGCTGGAAGATCCCATCTACCTCAGGGAAGACAATCAGCATGCATGGGTGTACGTGCTCTGCAAGGATGGATTCATAACCAAATCGGTTGAGGGTGCCTTCCACATGGATGAGTGGGCCCAGAGAATGCCATGAACACATTCCCCAGACCATAACACTGCCACCACCAGCTTGTGTTCTTCCAGCAATGGTTGCAGGGTGTTTGTTCTCCGATGTTTCTCGGCTGACATGCCAGCGTCCATCTGCAGAAAACGTGACTCATCGGAGAAGGCAACCCTTCACCAATCAGCAGTGGTCCAACTCCGATACAGGCATGAAAATTTAAGCCTTTTCTGCTGATGCACCTTCGTTGGCATAGGTGCAGTGACCATCCGCTTGTTTCGGAGCCCCATATGCAGCAGGGTTCGCTGAACTGTTATTTTAGACACACGTCTGGTGGCCCCAGGTTCATTTTGATGGTGAGCTGCTCCACTGTAGCGTGTCAGTAGGCCCTCACGCACCTTCATAGCCGACAGTCACCTCTCACATCAATGGCATGTGGTGTTCCGCAATTTCCACGTCAGTTATTTGGAATGGTGCCATTTGTCCAGTCACAATACACCTTCACCACAGCAGCACACAAACAGCTTACAAACTGCACTGTTTCAGAAATACTGCCACCCTTGGCCCGAAAGCCAATAATCATCCCTTTCTGCAACTCAGAAAAATGGCCCCTTTTACCCATGACAGCAACGAGTGATATCTTTGCAGATGGCCTATCACACTCCTTATATACCCACCAAGCCAGCGCACTGCATGTGACGTACTTCATGGGCTACACGCTGTCGACATCAAATGGTCATAATAATGTGACTCAACTGTGTATATCCTCAGATACTGTAAATCTTAGTTTGTAGACACTACAGTATATACATTTTCCACCTTACATTTGTTGGAAAGGCTCTTTTTTACAAGCATGGTGAAATGCGTAGTTAAACCATTACTTCCTATTTCAGGAAAATTATCTTTTATATCCAGTTTGGGAAATATTTACTTACAGGAAAAGCAGTACATTTATAAAGAAAAATAATATACTGTAACAAGATCTCTTATTAGTATTTTCTTTTATTATGTCATTACAATATTTTTGTATGTTAATAATAATTATTATTATTATTTTAATTTAAACAACTACTGTCGTTTTATTGTGGTTGGGAATGATCTCTGGGATTGGTAATATGATATTAAGGGGGAGGTTTATCAAAGAGGAGATATTGCCAATAGCATCTAATCAGATTATAGTTAGCATTTTACAGAATGCATTAGATAAATGATAGTAAGAATCTGATTGGTTGCTATGAGCACGAATTCCACTTTAGAAGGTTTGATAAGTCTCCCCCTAAGAGTGACAGATTTGAAACCTCCATTTTGTTTTTGTCAGTTTTGTCAAGATTCTATAATTGAAAACTATACGTGAGTGAAAGTGGACTGGCCAAGGGCAGGTGCCTGCTGTAGATTCTCAATATATATATTGCTGATTGCCAGAGCCGTAACTAGACTTTTTGGTGCCCCGTGCCAGAAAGAGCATTGGTGCCCCCCTCATTTTTTAAAGGGACATAATGCACCCAAAAAAGGGCCATGGCTTCATGGGGAAGGGCCAGGGAAGAGATAGGAGAGGCCAGGAGATGCTGGGGATGAAATAAGAGGAAGCTACAAGCAAGAATGATAATAAACAGAAATTTGACAGGCCCAAACAGCACCCCCTGACCTGTGGTGCCCTGTGTAATGGCACCGGCCGTACTACCCTAGCTACGGCCCTGCTGATTGCATAATATGCACAAGGTTACATACTGTATTATTGCTGTAGATTATCAATATTCATTGCTGATTGCATGATCTGTTTCTCCCACAACTGTATTGTGCTCTCTGGTATGGCGCTCCAGTGCTAATAAAAAATGAGTAGTATATTGTTTCTGAAAATGACATGTCATTGTTTTACAGCACCGTGTTGCCCCAGTGATTTCAACCCGGCCTATGTATCGAGTGATACGCTAGAGATTGTCTGGTCTGCTGTGCGAGGTGCGGAAATGTATGAGACAAAGGCTGATGATGGGACTAACATAATCCTCTGCAATGACACAGCCACAGTATGTGCTCTTTCTGGCCTCCAGTGTAACACACAATACAATGTAACCGTGTTTTCATATAGTGAAAACCGGGGCAGCAACACCTCATGTGCTTCAAAGTACATGAAAACAGGTATGTATACATTGAATGTTATATTTATCGTTCACCTCCAAATTTTGTATATTTAAATGATACCTGGGGGAAATGTATCAAACATTGGAGAGAAATAAAGTGGAGAAATATAAAGTACCAACCAATCAGCTTCTTTAATTTTTCAAACACAGCCTGTAAAATAGCAGTTTAAAGCTGATTGGTTGGCACTTTATCTCTCTCCAAACTTTGATAACATCTCCCCACCTGTTTGTAATACTATAATTTCCTCGAAATACACATGTGAGTCAATTTCTTATATGTAATGCTGTGATAAGCTGGACACATATGGGACATTCTGCTGGGGACAGATCTCTTCTAATCTATGGCCTGTAAGTGTGGACTTACCCTCTGACAGATAGGAGTCATCATGGGTAATCTCACATTTTAATAATATCAACATGGGTGATAATGATGCATATGTGGATTATAGGACATCACCGTTGGTTTCAGTACACAAGCGCTGAGCTGTTGTTACAAATGAAAGGAATCAATGGGAGAATAACCAATTTCTTCCTGAAAAAGTCTGAATAAATGTAGTCTGCATTGTTGACAGATGTAATTTTGATTAAGGCATAATTGTGTTTCACAATGCACACCATGCTTATACAGATAAGGGACAACAGGGACACAATTTAAGACACAAGAATCATTAGGTTACGCCTCATTCTAACATACAGAGCATAATACAGAGTGAGTATTATGCTTGGTAGTGAAATGGACACAAGAGTACAGTCAAGGCATGCTTGCACAATTGCAAATACTTGCAGACCAGGACACAGACACATCCATGCTGAAGACATCTGTATAATTTGCAGGTAGTCTCATCTGGGCTTTCTCTGTTGCTCAGGCATACATTATGCTTTCCTGGATGTGTTTAGGCAAATGTTTCTTTCATCCCTCTTATATGAGAATGGGAGTTATCGGCGGCGTAGCTTTGCTAAGTAATGCACTGTGCCGCCCACTAAGCATATGACGTCATGATGTCACGTAGAGGGAGTGGTACCGGGAAGTGCAGCACTGCCTGGAATATCTTGAGGATGCTCCGAGCAGCTGCACAGACTGCAGGGTGCCTGCCTGGAGCATCCAAAGTACACTCCGGGCGTAACTGCAGCAGTGATACTGGCTGCAGGGTGCTAATTCAGGCACACTACTAGCAGAAGTAAGGGCTGTGGAGCAGCGACAGTGCCAACCCCAGGCCCCTGCACTCTGTGTGTTGGCACTAGTATCACATCCCTAATTACAACCCTGGTTGTTATTGATTAATTAGAAAAGTATTTTACGTTTTATATAGCTGTAAATCTGGATATATGTGCATGTGACGTATGTCTGGTGTAAACCAGGCACAGATGCTGCTGTTGCTAACACACATGCATCTTGCAATAGCCGCGGTTTGTGCACATATGTAACCAATCTGCAGGGGTGTATCTACCCATTGGCCAGGATGGCACTTGCCAGGGGCGCTGGCGAAGGGGGGGGCGCCATCCGGGGGTGACAGGGGGTAGAATCAAGACAGAACTGCAGTCCTGGGTACGCCCCTGTGGCTCGACGGCTCCTCAGTGCAGCCGCAGTGATGAGGCGCACATGACGTCATGACATAACGTGCGCCTTGTTAAAAAAATAAAGCTTTTTTTTTTACAAGGCTCGCATAAAGTCATGACGTCATGTGCGCCTCATCGCTGCAGCTGCTGCTGCACTGATGAGCCACCGAGCCACAGGCTGAAGTTGGTAAGTATTTGTGGGCTGTGGGGGGGCTAGTGGCTGGATGGTGGGGGCCAGGGACTGGATGCAGGTGCCAGGGACTGGAACAAGGGGCTGGATCCGGGGGACCAAGGACTGGAGCCCCGCATTGGCTGGGGAGACTGGAGGGGGGTGACTGGAGAGACAGAAGTGGGATGGTGGGGCTAGGGAGACAGGAGAGGGATGGCTGGGGAGACAAAAAGGGGTCTGCCTGAAGAAACAAAAAGGGGTGCTGGCTAATAAAACATGGGGGTTGGCTGGGGATACAGAAGGAGGGTTGGTTGTAGAGACGTAATAAATGCAGACAAATTATTCAGAATATATGGGGGGGAGGGGGGCGCCAGTTCATTACTTTGCCAGGGGCGCTCGGAGCCATAGATACACCCCTACCAATCTGTAAAAGCTATAAATGTTATACATTCTATTCCATATACTGTATAAAAGTTGTCTTCCTAATGAATTATGCTTGTTTGTTTATGGACTGACAGGCATGCATTAAAGGCATTTGATACCTAAAACTATAATGTTGATATCTACAGCTTATGACATACATATACAGCATTTACTTGATGTCCACAATTGTGTTTATTCCCAGTAAGTTAAAGTATTTGCTGATACTATTTGAAAATGTATTTATGACTGATTATTTTCTCATTTCTACACCACAATTTGTTCATTAAATGTCCCTGCTTCATTAAACAGTGACTGTTTTGTACTCCAGAACTAGTCTCTTATTATGTAAGCTGTCTGCTTTCAGCTCCCTGTAGCCCAGTAATCAGAAATATCACAATGATGGATATAAGCAGCTTCATGGTCAGTTGGCAGTCCAGTAATTACCATGCAGTGTACACTGTGACTGCAAGAGGAGAGCACGGATTGCTGGACTGCACCAGCTCAGGCACCTCCTGTATACTTGAGAACCTGCCTTGTGGATCAATGTACATGGTCCATGTGGTGGCATCTACTAATGAAGGAACCAGCCTGCCCAGCTACAGCATGCCCTTGGAAACAGGTAACTAAAGAATCCACGCTGACATTCTGTTTGCCACTACAAATGCATGTTATACAGAGAATGCAATGTACTTTTAATATCTAATGGCTGTTAATTATTTTCAAGATAAAATATAAACAATAAAGAATAGATTGCACAATGTGTAATCATTGACATATGAAATAGGTATGTTTTGAAAATGTTGTGTAATTAAATATATTTTCTTGTTACAGCTCCTTGCTGTCCAACAAATCTAAGTGTGGTCCAAGTCACTCAGTCAGTGACAAATGTAAGTTGGTCCTCTGCCACAGGAGCCCTGACATATAACACAATGCTGGAATCACCGAAGGGAGAGGCTAAATGCCACACCATGGAGGACCATTGCTTGCTGGGATGTATCACCTGTGGGACAAGTTACTCTGTGTCCCTGGAAGCAGTCAGTGAAACTGGCCTTATGTCACAGTGCACTTATCATGGTTACTCATCCAGTAAGTCGGTCATTTTGTCTATTCCAAAACACCAGTGGTGTCCGCTAGTTGTCTGCTTGTGATTATTCATAATAAAAGAGATACATTTGTAAAACAAAAAGTTTGTTAGTGTAATCTACAATTGAACATTTCAAAGGGATAAAATTGTAATATAAATCCACTGACAATGATTCAGTCAGAGCACCCACATAAGCCCAGTGCCCATCACAACTTGTGTTGCACAAATACATTTAAGTGCAATTTTAAATCATGCTTTTAGGGGCATATGTATCAAAGCTTGATGTGAGATAAAATTGTGAAATATATATCACCAACCAATCAGCTTCTAATTTACATTGTGCAAGCTGTGTTTAAGAAATTATAGTTTGGAGCTGATTGGTTGGTGATATGTATTTCACAATTTTATCTCACATCAAGCTTTGATACATATGTCCCTAGTGTGCTAACGCTTTACTAGACTTCTTTATATTTTTTGTGAATGTGAAATATGCAAAAAATCCAAACCTCCAATGTATCAAATTATTCAGCATGATATATAAGAGCAGTAATGTAGTATATTAATATCCCACAGGTGCGTGCTGTCCATCTGGAGTGAAGCTATACAGGCTATCTAACAGTGGCATCCGTGTCACTTGGCGGGCATCATCTGGACATGACAACTACACCGTCAACATCTATGGATCCAAAGGAAACTTTACGTGTAATCCAAACACCATCTCCAGTTACTGTGATGTCACTGAGATTCCATGTGGAGATGTGTATACCGTCGTGGTTTCTCCTGTCAGTGGTGGAGACACCCAAATCTCATTCTGCCCCAAAAGAATATATTCTGGTAGGAATTTATTTTTTTTATTTGAACTCAGTTCTTACTGGAAGCAGTGGCTTAAATAGAGGGTGGCTAGACTGGCAAATTTGCAGGAGCCCACAAGGTGAAGGAGGCCCTCTGCAGCGCACCCTGCAGACTCTAATGTTGCTCCAAGTGTCCTAAGGATACTTGTGGTGCAGTGGTGATCCAGAGTCAGCATCCCCCAATCTCACCTGGGAGCACTCACCAGACGCCCATAACACACAACTGCAGCTGCGAGTGGCCGGAATACACCAGTGTGTGCTGCCGCTGGGAACTTACGGGGACACGCAGTGAGCACAGAGAGGGATGATTGGTCAGCCGCCGTATGCTGGGCTGAGTGAGGAGGAGATGAGCCCGTGCATGTAGGAAAGTTCAAGACAAATAGGTGATTACTAGCAGGAGGGGGTTATTATACCTGCAGGTGCTGCTGGGTATGAAGGGACATATTAGTGATTGGGGTTGACATTGACCCTTAATATTGACTGTCTTGACCTTTATTGTTGATGCTCACAATTAACTTCCCTGTTTCAGTATTACCATCTCCTCATGTAGGTGCCTAGTATAATCGCAAACATTTTTGAAGTACTGTGATAATGTCCTTGAAAAAATATCCAAGTGGTAGTGAGAAACGTAAAAGGAAACAAGAGGAGGAAGAAAAACGCATTAAACTCCCAAAAACATGTAGACCTAAGGCTTTATAGAAATCAAATAGGAGGCCCACTGTGAGAGTTTGCCAGGGGCCTCCAATACTCTAGTTACACCCTGACTGGAAGCAGTCTCACTCACAAGGAAGCACTTGTTTAATATCTACAGTACCAGTGCATTTTATCTTATCGTTTGGCAAGTATTACTAGACAAACAGATATATGACAATGCCTTTGTATCTGTCATGAAAAGTAATTCCCATGCCACTGTCATGTAAACACAATATAACTATTTACAATACCTGTGTAATATACAACAGTGATATAATAATTAAAGGCGTTTCAATGAGTATTCCATTTAACGTATAATACTCATTTTACTGTATAACAGATATTCATAGTTCTGACCTCTCTTATTTAATTGCAGTTACATGCTCAGGAAGCTCCCTTGGGATGGGTAAGACTTATTCAATTTCTGTCTATTTTTCTCATTCCACATTTATCTATCATATTATCTACTAAAAGTGTTCCTCGGAATTCAGTAGGGTTTCCAGGTCCAGGTGTTTCCCATGTGCCCCTTTTATGACACATCAGACACCCCCACATGCCCCCCATCTGTCTGTCCTGTTAGTTTGTATGTCCAATATTGTGCCGATAATCTCTATTGTGCAGGACAGGATATACAAACCAGTGTTGTGCTCTTTCCACCTCACCTATTTGATCTGTATCATGTTATATACCCCTTCCCCCAAAAAAACTGTATGTTCTGTGCCCTCCCCCCTCATCTGTCTGTCCTGTTAGTTTGTATGTCCAATATTGTGCCAATAATCTCTATTGTGCAGGACAGGATATACAAACCAGTGTTGTGCTCTTTCCACCTCACCTATTTGATCTGTATCATGTTATATACCCCTTCCCCCAAAAAAACTGTATGTTCTGTGCCCTCCCCCCTCATCTGTATGTCCTGTAGTGTTACCCTACATTTCTCTGTGCCCCCACATCCGCATCTGTATGTCCTGTAGTGTACACCCCCATTTCTCTGTACCCCACATCCCCATCTTTATGTTCTGTAGTGTGTATCCCCATTTCTCTGTGACCCACATCCCTATCTGTATGTTCTGAAGTGAACACTCCCATTTCTCTGTGCCCCATATCCTGATCTGTATGTCCTGTAGAGTACACCCCCATTGCTTTGTGCTCCCACATCCCCACCTGTAT
Organism: Taudactylus pleione; assembly: GCA_031769625.1. Taxonomy (NCBI): domain Eukaryota; kingdom Metazoa; phylum Chordata; class Amphibia; order Anura; family Myobatrachidae; genus Taudactylus; species Taudactylus pleione. Next base: position 767,661 of record JAUIMM010001588.1, on the reverse strand, counting down.
GTGCTGTAGTGTAAACCCCTAATTCTATGTGCCCCACATCCCTGTCTTTATGTTTTGTAGTGTACACCCCCATTTCTATGGGCCCCTTATCCCAATCTGTATGTCATGTAGTATGCATCCTCCATTTCTCTGTGCCCCCACATCCCCACCTGTATTTCCTGTTATGTACACCCTCATATCTCTGTGCCTCCACATCCCCATCTGTATGTACTGTTGTGGTACACCCCAATTTCTCTGTAGCCCATATCCCCATCTGTATATCCTGTAGTGTGCACCCCATTTCTCTGTGCCTCCACATCCCTACCTGTATGTCCTTTTTGAGTACACTCCCATATATCTGTGCCCCACATCCCCATCTGTATGTCCTGGTGTGCACACCCCCATTTCTCTGTGCCATCACATTCCCATCTGTAAGTCCTTTTGTGTACACTCACATTTCTCTGTGCCCCACACCCCCCATCTGTATGTCATGTTGTGTACACCCCATATCTCTGTGCCTCCACATCCCCATCTGTATGTCCTGTTGTGTACACCCCCATTCCTATGTGCCCCACATCCCCATATGTATGTCCTTTTGTGTGCACCCCCGTTTATCTGTGCCCCCACATCCCTACCCGTATGTCCTTTTGTGTGCACCCCCATTTCTCTGTACCCCCACATCCCCATATGTATGTCCTTTTGTGTACACTTCCATTTCTCTGTGCCCCACATCCCCATCTGTATTTCCTGTTATGTACACCCCCATATCTCTGTGCCTTCACATCCCCATCTATATGTACTGTTGTGGTACACCCAAATTTCTCTGTAGCCCATATCCCCATCTGTATATCCTGTAGTGTGCACCCCATTTCTCTGTGCCTCCACATCCCTACCTGTATGTCCTTTTTGAGTACACTCCCATATATCTGTGCCCCACATCCCCATCTGTATGTCCTGGTGTGCACACCCCCATTTCTCTGTGCCATCACATTCCCATCTGTAAGTCCTTTTGTGTACACTCACATTTCTCTGTGCCCCACACCCCCCATCTGTATGTCATGTTGTGTACACCCCATATCTCTGTGCCTCCACATCCCCATCTGTATGTCCTGTTGTGTACACCCCATATCTCTGTGCCTCCACATCCCCATCTGTATGTTGTGTTGTGTACACCCCCATTCCTATGTGCCCCACATCCCCATATGTATGTCCTGTAGTGTGCACCCCCGTTTATCTGTGCCCCCACATCCCTACCCGTATGTCCTGTTGTGTGCACCCCCATTTCTCTGTACCCCCACATCCTCATATGTATGTCCTTTTGTGTACACTTCCATTTCTCTGTGCCCCACATCCCCATCTGTATTTCCTGTTATGTACACCCCCATATCTCTGTGCCTTCACATCCCCATATGTATGTACTGTTGTGGTACACCCCAATTTCTCTGTAGCCCATATCCCCATCTGTATATCCTGTAGTGTACACCCCCATTCCTATGTGCCCCACATCCCCATATGTATGTCCTGTAGTGTACACCCCCATTTATCTGTGCCCCCACATCCCCACCTGTATGGCCTTTTGTGTGCACCCCCATATCTCTGTACCCCCACATCACCATATGTAAGTCCTTTTGTGTACACTTCCATTTCTTTGTGCCCCACATCCCCATCTGTATGTCCTGTTGTGTACACCCCCATATATCTGTGCCATCACATTCCCATCTGTATGTCCTGTTGTGTACACCCCCATATATCTGTGCCCCACATCCCCATCTGTATGTCCTGTTGTGTACACTCCCATTTCTCTGTGCCCCCACATCGCCATCTGTATGTCATGCACTGAGCTGGCTCTCCCCATCTGCATGCTTTGTATTGTCTGCTCTCCCCCAACACAGTCTCGGTACTGTGCTCTCAACATCAATCCCACACACACACATGAGGTATGTTAGCATACCTCATGCACGCCATCCTCCAGTCCTGTCTGACTTGTAAGCATGTTCATACATGTCAGACTATATAAATAATTAGTTTCAAGCTGCCAATCATCCTTAGATGTGGAAAGAATTCAGTACACGCTGCATGGTGCTTGTTCTATGCAATACACCATGGTGGCAACAATAGGTGATGTCAGAGTACAATGGGCCTCATTAATATGTGGATAGTGTTGCACAGCCGCAAGGAAGCATCGATAGGAAGCAGACGCCTCCTGACAGGAATTGCGATTCAAGTGCAGTGTCTGTAGATGCTGCATCAGATGACCATTGCGACCATCAGTCACAATGACAACAGTACCAGCCAGTCTGAGTAAGCTCCATCTTACTAAGGCTGGCAGCTTGCGATGCCAGGAAATCTGCGTCCACCGACGCAGACCCTGGCCTTGGCACTCCCGGAAAATGAGGCAACATGCCCAGGCACGCCCCCACTCTGCACCCCAAACGCTCCAGCATGTCAATCATCCTACGGCTAAGGGGATCTGTGAACGAAATTGCAGGACATGTTCTGCACATGCGCATACCCCAAACAATTAGATTAGTACGTAAACCATCGGGTTCAAGTTCTAATCTGAATCAGGCCCTATGTGCGGACAATTAAAAGACAACAAATGTCTATTGCTACCAAATATATTTTTATCACAGTATACTCCAACTGCAGAAATAATGCGACACTAAAGGCACTTTATTAATTCATAAAATGATGTCTAACTGTTTTACAGTACTGCCATAAAATATATATAATGCTGCATACCTGAGTTCTGAATTTCCCCTGTGTCTGCTCTGGTCAGAGGAAGACAGCTTCCAGAAAATATCTCCTCATTAATTTACCATGTAGACATCAACTGACACACAACATACATACATTTCATGCATTTTGATTCAATAAGTGCTAATGAGGGACACATATTATGCCCATATATATATATATATATATATATATAAACATGCATATATTATATATATATATATATATATATATATGTATATGTATATATATATATATATATATATATATATATATGGGGATGGGAGATATGCACGCGTCACCTGGATCTATTTAAACAATAAAGTTTTAAATATCTCTATGCACTTTCCCATCAGGTTATGTGTGTCAGCTAAGTCAAGAGGTTAAATAGCAATGGTGGTCTGCTATTGCAATAGAAATGGTTTATAATGGACTTGATGTGCAGTGACAAAAATGTGCTTAAATAAATAAATAAGTTAAGTAATTGTGCTTTAATCCGTGTTTGTAAGAGAACCTATGTATAAAAGTATTTAATATTCCACTTACAACTTTATTAAATTGTATCTGTTGATAATTATGTATTTTTATAAATAAATTGTGCAAATAAATGCAATAAAGTGTCAGTGAAACCATGCAAAATAATTTTTTTGTGTAAAACTGTAAACATATATTATGATCACACGTTATATACCACTGAAATCCATCCCATACACACTAAAAAAAGACTAAGTGACAATCCCTCAGCTTAGTCCCTCAAATACAAAAAATGCCAATGCCTAAATAAAATATCTATATTTATTTAACTATTAACATAAGATTATAATGGATAAATATATTTAAAAAGATTACAACAACACATATATAGCACGATTATACCAATGAGATGATTAAAAAATATATTTCATGGTAAAAATCAATCATGTAAGGTATAAAGAATAAATAAATGGCAAAGTGCTAGATGCTTATCTTGTTTAGAATGCTAAGGCAAGTTCATGCAGGGCAAGGGCATGGAGCCTCCAACGCATTTCGTCTGGTCCACAGAGTTCCTAAAGGGGAAAAATAATTTTGCACGGTTGCACTGACACTTTATTGCATTTGTTTGCACAATTTATTTATAAAAATACACAATTATCAACAGATAAAATTTCATAAAGTTGTAAGTGGAATATAAAATACTTTTTTACATAGGTTCTCTTACAAACACAGATTAAAGCACAATTATTTAACTTATTAATTTATTTATATACCACAACAAGACAATGGTGATGCGCTAATAAACAAATTAATATACTATATAAGTCCTGAAATGGCAGAAAAAAATTCTCAAGACACCACCTATATAATATTAATAATCTTTATAAAAATGTAATATAGCAAAAAGGAGAGGAGGGGGAGGAACAGGTGCACACTATAAGCACTAAGAATACAAATGATCAAAATATCTATAATAGACTGCAATAATTAACATGGTTTTAAATGTAAGGTTTCTTAGTACATGTTTGGCCAAAGATGTTTGCCCACCTACCACCTCACGGTGAACCTTATACAGGTGGGTCCCTAACATCTCTAATACTAACACACTAATTAATGTATCTAGGTCTTACCTATCATAGAGCCCATTAGAGGGCTCTTCACCTTGACGTGGTAGGTGGGCAAACATCTTTGGCCAAACATGTACTAAGAAACCTTACATTTAAAACCATGTTAATTATTGCAGTCTATTATAGATATTTTGATCATTTGTATTCTTAGTGCTTATAGTGTGCACCTGCTCCTCCCCCCCTCTCCTTTTTGCTGTAGAACTACTGGTCTCAGCATGGTAGCACCTATTATCATGTTTAATATTAGGATGTGCAGCCCAGCCCCTCCCATTTCCTGTGTGTGTGTATTTAAGGTACATTCTGAAGTTGAGACCCCCTTCTTTGGGCTAGCACTCTTCCTGCCTGCCACAAGTGATTTTAACTGGTATGGGTCCTTGCATTGCAGTACACACATCTAATGGGCTCTATGATAGGTAAGACCTAGATAAATTAATTAGTGTGTTAGTATTAGAGATGTTAGGGACCCACCTGTACAAGGTTCACCGTGACGTGGTAGGTGGGCAAACATCATTGGCCAAACATGTACTAAGAAATCTTACATTTAAAACCATGTTAATTATTGCAGTCTATTATAGATATTTTGATCATTTGTATTCTTAGTGCTTATAGTGTGCAACTGTTCCTCCCCCTCCTCTTCTTTTTGCTGTAGAACTACTGGTCTCAGCATGGTAGCACCTATTATCATGTTTAATATTAGGATGTGCAGCCCAGCCCCTCCCATAAAAATTGAATATGTCAGTACATATAATCACATTTACATTTATAAATAATCACATTGATTCAATATAGAAAGACTCAAATGCACTTCTAAGAATTGAAATAATCCTTTTAGCCTTTTTAGAGAAACATTTTTTTAAAAAGGTTTTTTTACTTATTATCCTGTGCTAATATCAATTGCATTGTATCATCTTTAATTTATATTTTGCATTGTCTATGTATTATTCATAAGGGACATTTGCAATATTTATAGCACCTTTGCACTTTACTGTACGCAATATTTGCACAGGGGACTGTACTGATTTGAGGGCATTGTCAGAGCCCATTGAACACGTGTAGGCTCATTACTCTATTTCATATCATTTATGTTATATGTTTTTTATCATAGTGAATAAATATTGTTGCATTTTTTAAATTTACCACGTTTTATAAGTTTTTACACAGCACTATTTTGCACTTATTATTTGCATTGTGGTATGTTTTCACTACATATGTACGCCAGTCTCTAAGACCTTATACACTTTTTCCATATTACTAAAGGTGCATACCCAATGCTCCATCACATTTGGCCCAGCTGACACCCTTTAGACGTAGGGAGTATGTACTTTTATTATTATATTTTCACGATTTGACTTGTAGTCTATATTTGATTCTATCAAAGTTGGCGGCATTACCCTACACATTACTATATATATATATATATATATATATATATATATATATATATATATAAATATACCAAATCTGATGGTGCGGCACTCAGGGCTTGTTGAACAAATAACTCAGACACGTGAAGATAATAATTTATTATCTTCATGTGTCTGAGTTATTTGTTCAACAAGCCCTGAGTGCCGCACCATCAGATTTGGTATAATTTTGCTTTGTGGTGGGACCGGGTTAAGTTATTCATTATTATATGAGTGCCGGACCGTTGTTGGCAATATACTGTATATATTGTATTATGGTAATTTAACCTTTTGTATTTACAGTGATCTACAGAGGAAAGAGAAGTGTCACATAAAATAATAACAGTGCTGTATGCAGGTAAAACAACCAAACTCATTGTAACAGCAACTACAGAGATGGAATTTACCACTATTCTAGCATAAGCATCAGTTCACTTGGCAGCCTTCTAATCCCTTACAGAAACTACCATAACAGTTTACATTCTAGACAAATGTTGCCACTAGAACTGTATTTAATCTGCCCATAGAATATATTTAATTTATTTACTCTTGCAGCATATTCCAATTATTTACCTACCTACCTTATGTAGTCTTTAGTAACCAAACAGTCCCAGCTACCCCTGTCTACCTTGTTATAAAAACTGCCATATACATTGATAATCTGTTTGTGTCCTTGGATTTAACTTTAATTCAATTGTTTGAACTTGTATAAAAACTTTTCAAACCTTACAATGTTTTATTTGTTCATTCTGTGCCTGTTACACCATCAGTTACATTAACATGCAAGAGATGTATCATTTTAAATACTTAAATATGTGTTTTATGTAAATAATTGCATGATAGCCTACAAAAACTCAGAAGGGCAAAATACACTTATTGAATAAATAAAGCAGTAGAAACAAGCCTATAATGTAAACTTAATATTTTACAGTTGAATTAATTTATTGTTAATCTATTTTTCCAATTATATTTTATAATTTGTAAAACTGAAAATAGAAATTTTTATGATTTCATCTACAGAATTCATCACAATAATTCAGGATTGGAATAACTGGTCAATGCAAAGCAAATATATGTACATAATTCACCAAGCAATACCCACATGATCAAGAACTGCCTGGTGTCAATTTTCTTAGACCTGGAGATATCATTAAAAACACAGATAATTTAAATGTGCTGTATGACATTGGTGATTGCTAAATGTTGAACATGTTTTTGGTCACATTCATAAAATGAAATATTCTACAAATTATTTGAACAATAACCTATTTCCCCAGTATCATATATATATATATATATATATATATAAATAAAAAATTTATTTATATATATATATATATATATATATATCTACATATATAAAGAAGTGCCTTGCTTAGTTACTGTGTTAAACATCTTCATACTTACATTCTTATTTACTCCTCTAGTCAGGGTAATCCTGATCACTGTACACTCTAAGCTAAAGTCAAGGAAAATATATTTTCATTAATCAAAAGCTCATTGTAATTGATGAAACATACTATTGCTTACTATATGTAGTATAATTTCACTAACAGGTAACATAATTTATAGTTAAAGAAAGCTTGCATTGTGTTCAGTAAGGTAATGTTATCAATGTATATTATATACATGTACTGTGTAATTATTTGGCCTACAATGGTGTCATGTATAGCTTTTATATTAAACAGAATGTTCTACAGACAAATATGTTCCTATCTCTGATATTACTCTATGTTCATTTCCAAATTGCCACAATAATGATTACTAATTAATTGCTGTGTTCTTAAAGTATTAAAGAATATGATGTGTCATTTAGCAATCCATTAATGTATAGACTCCCAACCAAAACATACAAAGCACTTATATGACTAGTTCTCTTATATTTCATGTATTTCATATGTTTGTTAAAATATATAGATGTGTAAACACTCATACTTATTAATAAAAATTTGGTATTTTATGGTTATTTAGGATTTCAGTATACACTGTAGTGTGATTATAAGTAATAAATAGTTAATTTATTACAATGAATTCCAAATTTATTAAGCCTTGCCATAGTAACAAGCATGCAGATGGAACCAGATAGTCTATAATTATCTCAGTCACCACATCACCACGTTACTTTCCAAACCCATGTACCAATCCACTGGACAAAATCACACATCATATTTACTTTTAATTAAACTGTTAATATTGCACATTTGTAGCAACATTTTAGCTAACAAACTCTGCAAAGATACTCAGATTTTATGTAGATTTCAGAATATATTTTAATTGTAGCTGAAATCTGGTTCAAAGTATGGAAATGTACTGTAGTTTGTAGAAATAAACATCCCTATTTGCATATTGTCCCAATTGTCATTCTTCTGTTTGGACACGGAAACTAGCGTTAGCAAGCGAATATTGCACAACATATAGGAGATTGATTTGGAAACCAGAAATGTCCCAATGCTAAATCACCCAGTATACGTACATAATAGTATGCTAATATAAAAGTATATAATTTGGCTTAAATCAATAGTAGCTGCTGCACATGTATACAAGACTAGCAGGTCACTACTTCAGCATTAATACAGTTGCCAAATTATATATATATGCACAGCATATTTTCAGTACTCAATCATATGTAGGTGTGCTTGTTCAGATACAATGAAGGCTAGAGAACCGACTTAATAAACTAATTTGTAATATTATCTTTAGCTATAAACAATAATCAGTACTGACCCTAGCATAAAATCACATCAATATACAATGTAGAGTTCCTAAGCACTGGTCATTAAAATGTCATGCCTGATTACACAAGCCTCACTAATTATGAGCAGCTAGCTGGCATTTATCTACATTGTAAATATCTCATATGATTGACTGAAGGAGTGGATTCAATTTACATATATATATATTAGAAAAAAGGGCACTCACCAGGTAGAAAATAAAGATAAAATCACATCTTTATTGGGAACTTAATTAAAATTATCACCATAATGTCTGACATTATGGTGATAATTTTAATGAAGTTCCCAATAAAAAAGTGATTTTATCTTTATTTTCTACCTGGTGAGTGCCCTTTTTTGTATTTTTGTATTTTTGATTCTGTTGGATCTTTAAGGAGCACCGCCTTCATATGTGACTCACAGTTAAAGCCTGGAGTGCGGACTTATATATACACACAAGAAAAACAGCGGCACTCACAGGACTGATATGAAAAGGACTTACGACTCAGATAGGTCAATATATATACAAAAAATACTTCAAGGGCGCAATTTAGTAAAATACCCTATAAGGGTCAATATTGAAGGAAACCTTATCAGTCCAGGCAATTTACACCACTGTTCATAGCAAGTACAACTAGAGTTCTTTATATAACTCCTGTAGCGAATTTGATATTTTTCTCTCCAGATTCTTTATTCCTTTGGATGTTAATACTGGATTGTTCCAAATAATACTAAAAAAGACCCTCTAACCAAAGAAAACACCCAAAAGGGGCCCGAAGGCCAATCATTAGATATATTTTCTTTTGAAATTTTCTTTTTATTAAAAAATATATATAAATGCTAATTAGCACATCATTTTCACATGATAAAAAAAATCCTTACATCAGTTTCATTCAACATTCCATTGTCATAGATTAGGGGCAAGATGGCTGTATCCTGTTGTCCACCCCTCAGGGTATACAAGTTATTCAGCAGGTGCCTCCCCGTTGACACATGGATCTTTTTATCAAAATCTAGGGGTATTTAGGGGTAACCTGGTAGCTGCTATCCCATTGTTTAAACTGAAAAAATGTTACCTGGTTTAAAGCTCACCTGCCAGGTAATGGTTTTTAAAGGCAAGGCAGTCACCAAACATAGCTTCTATCATACCAGCAAAAAGGCAGCTGACACAGGTTATTATAAATGAGTTTGCACATGGGGTGCATGATTTTGTATATATATATATATATATATATATATATATATATATATATATGTTAATATAAAAAGAGAGGAGAGCGCTCCATGGTGCAGATCAACACAAATTTTAATAAAACATGTACACACGTTGGCACACTGATGGGTGCCGCTTGTACCTTGGAACAAACTGTGTGGGCTGGTTACCACGTGATGTGTTAAAATACTCCACCGGTTGCTGTAGGCATTGTACCAGAGGACCGCCGGGCTCACACACCCCGCTGCCGGATACTACAATGTAGACCACAGCCGGTCGGACCACAAGTGGCTGGGACACGCTGGAGGCAACTGGGGATTCCTACGACGTGCGTCACAGAGGCCCCGCCCTAACGCGTTTCGTCATGGACTTCGTCAGGGGGCCTACAGCAACCGGTGGAGTATTTTAACACATCACGTGGTAACCAGCCCACACAGTTTGTTCCAAGGTACAAGCGGCACCCATCAGAGTGCCAACGTGTGTACATGTTTTATTAAAATTTGTGTTGATCTGCACTATGGAGCGCTCTCCTCTCTTTTTATATTAACAGATTTTGTGGACTTGGTATCCGTCCTTTCTATGTGGAGAGCTGCGGTCCGCTAACACTTGGGACCTGGTGGCATATGGAAATACTCAGTCATCACCCTAGATTGGTGTTTTTGATTGCTGGACTCACTAGAGACTATATATAGATATTTTTTGGGCAGTGTTTGTTCTAAAACATGCGCAATCACTGAAATTTCTTTCTATATATATATATATATATATGCAACAATGGGCGGCACTCCCTGGCAACTTCACAAAACACACAAACACTCATGATATTAAAACAACGTTTCAGAACTCTATTGAAGGTTCTTTCCTCAGGATACAATCTTTTCCTTGTATCCTGAGGAAAGAACCTTCAATAGAGTTCTGAAATGTTGACTTAATATCATGAGCGTTTGTGTGTTTTGTGAAGTGGCCGGGAGTGCCGCCCATTGTTGCATATATTTTTTCCTTACTATTACAGGGATAGGTAGTTTAGGAAGGCACAAGGCGCACATTATATCTTTAGCCCTTTGGAGTGCCGGACGTAATTGCTGTGTATATATATATATATATATATATATATATATAATATTGATTGCTATATACTGATTATTGTTTATAGCAAATGGCAAAATTAAAAATTATCTTGTTAAGCCAGTTCTCTATGCTTCATTATATCTGAATAAGCACATCTATATACTGTATGGTACTGGAGATATTCTGTGTGTAAATATTTTTGCAGTTACAGACAATTACACAACATAGACTGGTTGAAGCTGCTGTATATCTTGTTTCAGGCGTAAATATTTTTTTCACAAGTCCTGTATCAATGGGTTTCTTAAAGAAAAGAACATATCTGGATACTTTGATGTTTCTTTTATAGGCCACAAAAGCAGTAAATTTTAATCTAATAACACTTCTAAACAATGGCACATTTCTATCTGTGTCATGGGTACAGGAAGCACCTGGGGGAGTTTCCCATGAACACACAAGTTCCAGTACTTTCCCACTTGTATTCTGATATCATCTCACTGTAAACGATCACTATAGACAAAAGACACTCTAGAGTGAGACACACAATCTGTATTGTGTACATACATAGTGCTATGTACAGCTATGATACTCAGTTGCTCTGTCATACTTGATCACTGCCTTATTATGTAGCCAGCTTTTTTCCAGAAAATTATGTAGAAACTGAAGTTTCTGCATAATTTTTATGGTTTGTTGCTATGTACTAATAACGCCATGCAGGACATTTCACAGAAATCTCTGGAAGAGTGCTATTTAGTGCTATAAATCTCAGTCCCCATTATTGTCAATGGGATCTACGATCTCAGTACCAATCTCCAAAAAGCAGAGCATTTTGGAATTTGGTCCTGTTAGTTTACACCATCTTCAGATTATGTAAACTGCTTTAAGCCTATGGAGGGATCTTCTGATCTCTCTCCTGCAGCCTTGGGCCAGCGACAGACACTGTCATAGCAACAATTCATAAAATTATGCAGAAACTTCTGTTGTTCTTCTGTGGGAAAACCACAATGGGTTATTTCAGTCTACAGGAACCTATATAAACCAGTCCCTGAGGATTTGTTTTAAATAAACTTACATTATAACCTCTATATGAGTTCAGCACTTTCCACCTGAGTAGTAACCAATACTGTATGTGATATTGCAGGCTGTAACAGTTATTTTATTAACTTGTTACAGTTATTATATTCCTAGCAACTGTGTTCTCTTTGAATCTAACACAACATAACTCAGACATGAGACCATTTGTGTGTATTTATGTCAAAATATAAAGTAAAAAAATGTGTAAATATAGGTATGCTGCTTTAATTAAAATACATTTTTGCTAGAAATCTGGTAAGTGCACCCGGGATTAATTACCTTATATTTTGGCAGTGGAATTGTTCTTCTGTGTATTCTGTGCTGCACTCCAGGAAAGTGTCCTAATAATGCGGGTGCAGACTCTTTAAGTGTGTGTGTGTGTACAAAGCACAGCCTTTTTTTTTTTAATAAACATCTGTCTCTTTTCACTTTCTATAAATCCTGCATTTTAATATTTAGCTTCTGTTATATACAATAATGCCAAGATAATTTAGGCAATAATCCTTTGTTTTTAAATTCTCATTTTTGTTAGTACCATTTGGTAAAATAATGTGATATATATATAAATATTATATATATATATATATATATATATATACACATGGACGGCGGCACTCAGGTATAAAAGGTCACCAAGACGCAGGTAAATGTATTCAACATTTCGGAGTACTTTATTCCTCCATCATCAGGATACAAATATATAAAACATGTACTCACTTATATCACCATCATCACCCAATGTGTGCCGCGCTGCTCCTGGCATCCGGCTAGATGACGCACCAATATGACGTCAGTGCTACCCGAACCGTGACCATGGAGACCAACCCACACACAGAAAAAACCCACAAAATACAATGGCTATATTACACAATAAGCCTATACACAATCGCAACTGACAAATAGTCAGTAACTAACAATAATGCAGTACTTGGATGTTGTTAATAAAATATCAACATTTGGCACAAAATATAAGTCTATATATAGCATACAGAATAAAGTCTTTAAGCGGCACTAATAAAATAGTAGCTAATGGCAACCACACATATAAAGAGAAACAACAAATCAGTATATATCATAAAGCTAAACCATACCAATATTTTACACCATATACATCAATTACAGGAAGCACACTAAGCCCAAATTCTCATTGAGACCCTTGAGGGACATGGTCTCTAATCTGTAAATCCAGCGTGTCTCGCATTGCAGAAGTTCTAGTGATCTATAACCCCCCTAATGAGTTTGGGTATGTGGTTGATGATAATGTAGCATAAAGCAGACACATTGTGTCCTGCAGTCAAAAAGTGGCGTGCCATCGGCTGGTCACTATTGCCGCTAGAGATAGCAGCCCTAATGGCTGACCGATGTAACGCCATACGCTCTCGTAAAGTTCTATCGGTCTTGTCGACATACGTAAGACCAAATGGGCAAATAATGAGGTATATGATGTATCTCGTGGTGCAAGTAACTCTATGTCATATACTATACCATATGCTACTATGAGGCTGACAAAAGGTATTACTGGCAGTTAGCTAACGGCAAGTTAAACAATTTAGACATTTGAAACAGCCAAGTTTAGGTCATAAAAAGTGATCATCTGACTTCAAACCAAGATTGGTAATATCTGTCTTGACTAACCAATCTCTAATGTTGCGGACTCTCGTATAGGATGGTAGAATATTAGTATTCTGTCATTTTTAAATCACAATCTCACCTAACAATCGGCCAAAGTTTTCTAGCAGATCTCCTGATGTTCCCACTCGCAATGTTGTAATGGTGGACCCAGGGAATCTTTTCTCGGCTCCTGTCACAATTTCTACTACTAGAGAGTAATTTACTGCATGGAATAGACAACGCTTTACTCTTTGCTAACTCCAGAATAACTTGGTTATACCCCTTCTCTCTAAGTTTTACCATCAAAGCATTAATCTGCTCATTCGCAGATACTGTATCACTGCAAATTCTGTGTGCACGCAAAAATTGAGAGTAGGGAAATCCCAATTTAAGTGATGTTGGATGGAAACTATTGCAGTGGACAATAGTATTCCTGTCAGGGGGTTTATGACAGAGGTTGGTCTTGATATTATCATCACATAATTGAACTTGAACATACAAAAAATTAACGCTGACTGGGTCAATACAATAGGAAAACTTCACTGGATTCTCCCTGGAGTTATGTTGATCCATGAAATTAGTAAACTCCTCTCGGGTCCCCATCCAGATGAGGAAAATATAATCTATGTATTATGGCATAGAAAAAGATCCTGCCAACTACATAGATGTCTTTGAAAAAAATCTCAGATTCTGCCACAAACATAAACGCGTTGGCATACGATGGGGCCACATTGGACCCCATCGCACAACCAACAAGTTGCAAGTTCAGTTTGCCATCAAAAAATAAAAATTTGCGAGTAAAGATCATCTGCATCAATTTGACCACCAACTCTACATTATACACAGGGCTCTCAGATATCAACTTTTGTACAGCCGCCAGGCCATCAAGATTTGGAATAAGCAGCACTAATAAAATGGTTACTAATGGCATCCACACATGATAATGTAGTGTGTCCACTTTATGCTACATTATCATCGACCACATACCCAAACTCATTAGGGTGGGGAGGGGGGGGTGATAGATCACTAGAACTTCTGCAATGCGAGACATGCTGGATTTACAGATTGGAGACCATGTAACCCAGGGGTCTCAATGAGAATATGGGCTTAGTGTGCATCCTGTAATTGATGTATATGGTATAAAATATTGGTATGGTTTAGCTTTATGATATATACTGATTTGTTGTTTCTCTTTATATGTGTTGTTGCCATTAGTCACAATTTTATTAGTGCCGCTAATACTTTATTCTGTATGCTATATATAGTCTTATATTTTGTTCTAAATGTTGATCTTTTATTAACAATATCCATGTACTGCATTATTGTTAGTTACTGACTATTTGTCAGTTGCAATTGTGAATTAATTTATTGTGTAATATAGCCATTTTATTTTGTGGGTTTTTTCTGTGTGTGGGTTGGTCTCCATGGTTACGGTCGGGTAGCCATGATGTCATGTTGGTGCGCCATCTAGCCGGACGCCAGGACCAGCCCTGCACAAGTGGGGTGGTGATGGTGATATAAGTGAGCACGTGTTTTACATATTTGTATCCTGATGATGGAGGAATAAAGTACTCCGAAATGTTGAATACATTTACCTGCATCTTGGTGACCTTTAATACCTGAGTGCCACCATCCATGTATGTATATTGGGATCCACAGGCTGGGTCTTTTCACGGAGGGCACTGGGGACATTGCAGTGGATTTCTGGAGTGCCGCCCTATTGGACTGTGTGTGTGTATATATATATATATATATATATATATATATACATATATATATATATATATTGTTTTAAATGCATATATTAAATAGTATATTTTATTGTTATTGTTTATTGTATAATACTGTGTGCACCCTCAAATAGCTTTTCTTTTTTTCTTCCCCCCTCTGATATATTGACAAATAAGCTAGACAGCACAGCACCACATGTAAAAATACCATCTAAGATTGGACATTATCAATTCTTGGTGCAGGATTTATTTTCTCTCTCTCCCTAGCTATGGGCCTGATTCAGCAACGATCGCAGTTGCTAAGATGCACGCAATTGGCCGATTGTTGCATTCTGCGCATGCATTCACATAGCAGTATGCAAACCTGTTATTACTGTCGCAGAAGCCACGCAGACCCATCGTAGAGTGATTGACAGGAAGTGCAATTTGTGGGGGGTGAAGGGGGGTTCTTGGGCGAATGCAGGCGTGCCAGTGCATCTGAACGCCGTTGCATAGGCGTGCACTGCATGAACATACGCAGCCTGAAGTCTCATAGTGTGCGTGGCTGTTAGCAATTTCTGAGCAAGGTCTGGGCTTGTGCAACTGTGTGTATGGTCTGATGGTACTCGATTGTACCGATGGTTTCACTATTCTCTATTACGGATGTGCATATGGTAAAGTTGGCGTCCTTATGTAGTGCTGAGTTTGCATTGCGATCGCAGTGGATTGGCTTGCTATCGCAGTTGAACTGCGTGCGTACGCAGTATTACGATCCGTAGTGAATCAGACCCTAGGCACTTACATTAGATTAGATGCACAAATTTTATAACAGCTACTGTTTTCTGTGGACTATAATTCCCACATTGCTTTAGTACGCAGTTGTTGTTGGAATACATATTATTGTTGACTGTGGCATACAGAACACTGTTAACAAATACCAATGACTGTTCCTAGACACCAGTGTAATGTTTGTTGGATTACAATCTCTTTCCACTGACTAAACTCTCAAGTAACTTATTTTTACTGGAATGGCAACACATTACAAAGAGTGTTGCAAATAACACCAGTTAAGCCTTTAATCTACTGTGGCCCATAAAATATTGTATGGAGCAGTAGGCAGAGTACAGTAAGACCAAGTACAATAAGGGTTTGTTCATGCAACTGTAACTCATGTAGACTAGTAGATACACACTGATAATAATGACGACATTGTATTAGTAAGGCTTATGTGCTGCCCATGCAGAGCCAGATCACCAGATGTGTACAGCTCTGCATATGGGTGGAAATACACTATTTCTGTGTGAGCTTTCAATTTTTCATTTATAGAGTAATGTACGCCCATTGGGGCTGATTTTGAGTTGGGAGCAAAGCAAAAAAATGCCAGTAACTTTGCACCTTGCCAAAACCATGCTGCACTGCAGGTGGGGCAGTTTGAAAGAGAGCATAGAGATGTAGGGGAATATTTACTAATGAGCGGTTTGTCTAAGCCACTGATAACCTGAGGTTTTGACCAATAGTTTTAAAACGTCAACAGGAATAAATGATAAACAAGCCTTGTTTAGCATTGATTCCTGTTGCCCTTTTAAAGCCAAATTTGCTTTTACAAACTGCCTGTTGGTAACTACACTCCTTAGATCTGGGATAGGCATATCCAAACTTATATCTAAATTGCAGTATAAAAATAAATGTCCAGTAATTGTGGGCTACATGCAAAAGGAGCCAGTATTTATTCTGTGTGCAAATAAAAAAGTATTTGCACCCCTTACAGTGTAAACTAGTTTGTTCCAGATACAAAGTTACTTTGCTTTGCTCCCAACTCAGAATTAGCCCCAATATGTGAGCAATGTTGCATCTGTCTCTTTATCTCACTATGTTCTGAACCCCAACATGTACATGCTAAGCTTGGAAATGCTGTTTGAATATCTTTGCATAAATCATTGTTTAAAACTTTAAGAACTATAGGGTGGGGGCAGGGATGGGCGAGAAGAGGGGAAGCAAGACTGTAGCATAAAGAGCTAAAAGGAAGAGGAACATGTGGGATAGAGGGCAAAGGAAAAGAAAGAGGGACAGTAATTGCAATGGAGGTTAATTATGTGTTGAGGCCTGATGATAAGAAATCCTGGGAGACCAAATATAATGACTTTTATAAGGGAGTTCATGTAAAGTGCATGTGATGTCTTCTAAGTGATATGTATTCCAGACACAATGAATCAGTGCAGTAGTGGAGGGAGGCTCTGATTTTTTTTCCAATTTGCATTTATTGAGCAATTGGCAGTGTTGAGTATGAGATCAACCAGAGTCTGTTAGTGATTGGGCATACTTTGGGATTGGTTTAGGGCAGAATGATAGACATAAAGGGAGTATGATACCTGTAATGGTGTGTATTAAGTTATGTCCCTTAAGAACCTAATATTTTTTTGTCCAGATGACAAATGGAGATGTCTGTACCCAAGGGGTAGGGCGGATGTTCCAGAGAGGGGACATGTGTTAAGGACTTAGAATAAAGTGGAAGAGTCTAGTACAGCAGTCCCAATTCAAGAACACAAATCTAAGGGTAGGAAGGAGGAGTCACACAAATTTTTATTTTAGGATGGTACATATTCCTACGTTTCTGACTAGGTCTATTTCTTAGTAAAAGGAACAGCCTGGACCACAAATACAATTTGAAACACCATTGGCATATAAACACAAGAAACTGTCTCCTAACGTGATTAATTAACAACTCAATATCGATAGCACAATTTTGGTACAATTTCTAATTCTAATAACTAGCTCCAGAAACAGGAAGGAATCAGCAATTTTTTTTCAAAATTAAATAAAATAAGTATCTCAACACTTATCTAGAATATGAAGCTTCTATAAATCTTGTATCAGTTTGTTCATTGATGATTCCTCTATGTCCTATGGCCACATACAGTGCGGCTCATCAGCATGGCATACCTGCTGCAGCCTGTAATTATCCCACTGATGTTTCCAGCATACTGCTTCCAGGGCTGCCACCTGAAACACTTCTACTCATCCAAGGGGTAGATAGAGATAGAGGATGTACTAAGCCGTGCTGATTCTGCACTTGTTTGGTATAGTGTAGCTCTATTGTACGGCATAGCAGTAGTAACTTCATTATCGCATAAGTACTGTACTCTGTAGCTTTCAACATGTTTATGAAAAGCTCACACCCTACACTGTATGGGATTGTCACTTTCACTAGCTTGCATTCAGAGGAGGTAAGTCAGAGTTATATAATGGAACAGAGATAATAGGATCTTCAAATGGTTAGATTATATAATTGATGTAACTTTGTTATAAACAGAGAGTGCACAGGAATGGGGGTGTTTGGTATGAAAAGCAGACATTCAGAATGTTGACACCAGAATGTTGACAGTCAGAATTACGACATGGACTTTAGGTTGTCAACAAAAATGTTGACCTTCAAAAATGCGATGTGTTCATAATGTCCACATTTAACATGTTGACTGGGCCATAGTGAGCTTTGCCGGTTAAAATTGGGGGTGTGGCTTAATGTAAGTAGGAGTGGCCACACCTCCTAAAAAAACTTATTTGTAAGGTGCAACAGGTACTGGAGAGACTGAACTGAGTGTGGATTGGAGAATGTAGGAAAAGGAGGATGGAGTATGTAGGATTTGATAAGAGAATGGTCTCAACTGTCAAATGGTATTGAATATGTGGCAAAATCTTGGGCTGTGTCAGAAGAAGGGGAGGAGGTGTATTTGGGCAGAGTGTTATGATACCCCTAGAGTCATGCTAGGAAGCGCTTCTGCCTATAACAACCACCTGTTGTTCCTTTAGAGTTGGACACACTCACCAGTACTTAGGATGCCACCAGGTCTTAAACCTCTGAACAATAGGAGCTTACACAATTATTAGGAGATCACAGGATATGGTGAAAGGTGAGTATACAGAGGCAGGACTGAGACCTCAATAGTAAACCACTGAAGTAGGGCCACAAGGTAGTTACAGGGCTGAACAGAGCCAACCAGACAATCATACATTAATGATACATTTGCTGAGCAGGCTAATGGTAGAGTCACCTGCAGGTGGTAAATGCAGTAAGGGCAAAAGGAGTTAAATTTGCTCAAAGCCTGGACAGTTATAATGAATAGCAATGGAGACTGAGCTAAAGACAAAACCAGCCAGGACCAGCATTCCCCAAGGCTGCCTGGCATTCCGGTTGCCTGGCAACCCCGGGACCAGGCACCCATGCAGCCGGGGAGCCGCGTCATCCCAACTGCCTAGTGACGGCCCGGGACCTGTGAAAGTAATGAGCCGCAATGGAAAAAAACAATAAGGGAAGGAGAAATAGGATGATTGACAGTAAAGAGGAGTTTGGTGAAGTGAGCAGGAAAAAGAGAGAGGGTGAATTTCAGGGCCGTAGGGAGGGTGGTGCGGCTGATGCCTCAACACAGGTCAGAATCCTCCAAGGTCACTGGCCACACACTTTCCGGCTTCGGAGGTCTGCGGGAACAGACCTCCTGCAGTGCCGCATGGCGCTCCAACAACGCCGATGAAGGTTCCCGCCCTCCACCCATCTCCTGGAGGAAAAGGTATACCCCCAGATGGAGGAAAGGGGGAGGGGGGAGTGAGGGGCAGCAGTGCTGCACAGGGCGCACTGCCGTCTTTATACGGCGCTGGTGAATTTCATAGGTGCATAGTGGAATGATGTCAGAGATGTGTATGAATTTGGATAATTTTCTGGTATGTTGTCCAGGGTGGGTTGTACTAAGGGTAAAATGCAGTAAAGCCTCTGTGAACTGTCATTTTTAGAGGTTTGCCGCATTCCCCATATGTATCAAGCTCCTGTATACAGAACTTTCCGGAGCTTGTACCAGATAGGCAACGCCATCTATAAATAGCGTTGTCTAAGCCTTTGGGCTTCTTTCTGAGAATTCCCCTGCAATGGGATCCATAGAATCCAAGGGCTGCACATGCGCAATAGGTCATAAACCTGAAAGTCATTACAATGCAAAGGACAGCTCTTATTGGGAAAACTTTCCTTTGCATTTATAATCACAATTATTCATGCATACAGCATTAATAAATGCCACTATGCATGCGATATGTGATGGGATGTATCGCATGCAGTATGTGATACATGATACAGTCTGCTGACGTGGAAATATCAGTAGGTCCAACAGCCAAACAGATGTGATAACATCAATCACAGTTGAGCTCTGTGAGTCAAGCATTTGAACCGAGATGTTAAAAGTAATGGCAGATAAGCTTGTTGGGTCCATTATAATAGAATATAGATGGTAATTCCGTAAATCCTTTAAATGGGATATGTTCAGTATCCTAGCGCAGGGGATGCCGATGCTTAGAACACCATCACTGTAATCCCGACACCTGTAAGAATGCTGGCGCTGGCATCCTGACCGCCGGCATCCCGAAGGTAAGTAGCGGGGTTGGGGGAGGGTTAGGGTTAGGCACTAGGGGGGAGGGATAGGTTTAGGGTGCGGGGAGTGGGAGGTTAGGTTTATGCACTAGGGGCAGAGGTTTGGTTCAGGCACCAAATAGGGAGGGTTAGGGTTAGGGTAGGGAGAGGGGGATGTTTAGGATACCGACCAACAAGTGTCGGTATCTTAACCCTGTCGGGATGCCGGCTTCCCGTACCCAATCCCTTAAAACAACCTTGCTTTTGGTGTGATATCAATCCTCAGCACTACTGTGTGGTTTACTAACTGTGGGGCTGATGCAGATGTGAATAGAAGTCTGTTTGCCAATTGTATCCCGCAAATTTTCTCACTGCGCATGTTGTGTAGCTGAGTTATATTCAGTTGCATCTCCACTTACGGCTGAAGGGGTGTAACTGGATTGCAATGGGCCATTTGCTTGTAGACAAAGATCAGATAAGGCATGCTGATGAAATTGGAGGCTATGCTGAGTTATAAGTGTAAATATAGATGTTTTAAGATACATCTATTGCAGTTAGTATAGGGCAGGTGTGCAATGATAATAATGATGATTATAAAAACAAAGCAGAAGGACAGGAGTTAGGGTGGGTACACACCTGCATGATATTTACCCGATTTGGCCTATTTAGCAAACTTGGAACAACAAATCGGACATATCATTCAGTGTGTATGCCCGATTTGCGCTTTCCCGCGGTCGCATCCGGCGCCATACATATTAATGATGGACGGAACGAGTAATTGTTCCGACGTTCATTCAATCGTGCAGTGTGTACCGGCAATCATGCGATGTCCAGGATGAAAGCAAATCGCCATGAACATCGGTATGATTGCCGGTCATTTAGGTGTGTACTCACCCTTAGGGTTATACTGCAATTTAGGTTTAGGCCAAAATATCATTATCGACATTCACAATGTCAACATTCTGAAGTCAGTGTCACGATTGTGAATGATGATAAATGTCAGCATGCTGAACATGCCAATATCCTGAATGTTGACATTTGCTCCATGTCAACATTATGGTGTCAACATAATGAATGTCAACATTTCATCCCACCCCCATTCTCATAACTCAGGTTAATGCCTTTTGGGATGGGGTATTAAACTACAAGGACCATTACATGTTGTTCAGTGCAATACCTACCATGCATTTCTTAGACTCTTGTATTTTTATAATTTAGTATTTATTGAAAAGGGTTATTAAAAAAAATAAAAAAAATAAATACATAGTATTACTATGAAATTCAGCATTCGTGACCTAATGGAGATTGTGTTAGGCCAAGTGGCACACCATATTACCTTACTGTACATGCACAGGCTCAGCAGCTAATTTTTCCTAGATATTATTATGAATGTTAGCGATTATGAGATACTGTACTTTAAATGACTTCCTACCTATAAATCACAGTCATAGCATAATATTTAATTACATATATAAGTTTCATTTCCTGTTGTAGCGTTTTCACAGCTGCTGGGAATCAACACTCTTCATGTGACCTCTGCCCTCTTACTCACACTTATGTATTCTATAGGACTCTGGTCTGTTCTTCAGTTCCCTTTTATATATGACAGTTGATCATCTTTTATATTTCTTGCATTGGAATGCACCGCCCAACAATGAGAGTTACCATATCTCTTTATAAACATGCTTTATCTAAGAACAAAGTGTAAGATAGATTTTCATCAATAGGAGGAGTAGTGCTGATATCTTTTTCAGTGTTTCAGCTTTTACAATTGGTCTATATTATCCACTATACATTACACCTCTTTCCAAACCAACTTTGCTCTGTCAACAACTACAAATGTTCCTTTTAGATGACTCTCAAAGAATAATTGAAAAATACAAGAAATGATTAACTTACAGATTGTGGTGACATTGGCTCTTCTTTCAATCCTATTTCAGGTATTTTGAGGGCAATATTTGTGGGTTATGTGAGTTAATATTAGACACAGATTAGTCTGTGTTGAAATAAATATTATTTAGTATAGATTTAATTCCATGGTAAATCCATTGACTAAAAAATATATTGGCAACATTATTAGAAAATGTAGAAAAATGTAATTGGATTTATTTTGATGCAAGTTTTTTTTAGTATATTAATGTTTCTTCAAGTAACATTTAAAGTATTCTTCAGTATACTGTACTTTAATACATATAATATAGCAATATATTATATTGATTTGTGTCATTACTTACAAAAAACTAACTAGAACAGACTGTAAGGATTATTTCATTTCAAGCAATAATATCTCTTGCTTTGCAGATATATATATATATATATATATATATATACATACAAAATTGAAAATGGATTGCATTAGACATAAGAGTGATCTATAACATTACCGAGTACCGTTTAATTTTTTGTGCAATACACTTGCCAATTAATCTAAGTAAATTAAGTGGAAGTACTTACATTTTTGTGTTTTTTTAAACATTTTTTTAAATGAATATATATTTGCTTCCAAATTATTACATTTGCGTTCTGAAGTAATTTTTTTATTTCAAAATGATATTCAGTTTAGCATAGGACTTGGAACCTCCCATAAAGAAGAACACTGACATATTTATGTGAAATTCTTAATTATTTATTGAGAGTGCAATAGCAATTAATTGTGTACAGTAATGGATTGACAGTTTATTGTCCTTATAAACTATGATATGAACTATACCTGTGTGACTGTGATATTGGAAAATATACTCAAATATAATTTATTTTGAAAACATTTGCTGTAGTTATTTTTAATTGGGTAAAAAAAGAGTGTCCTTATTTCTGAGTATTCTTTTTTAAGTTATTGGAAAAAGTACCTATTTTTAAAGTATTTTTCACTAAAGCTGCTTTTGACTGGAGTTTATAAAATGTCCCATCAGCCTAGAAAGCAGTACTGCAGTTGTCATACATGGTCAAAGGTTCTCTGTGCAGAAAAACATATGTAAAATAAAATGAACCCTAGTTTTATTTACATTCAAACTGCAATTTTTTTGTTTGACTTTTAAATAGAAGATTAGGATGTACTCATATAGTATTATTTATGGATGGCTTATGCATCATATTTTGTTTCATGTATATAATATAATCTAGATATCATTTCAATAATCTTAAATTTATATGCTTTTCTTTTATAGATTTCATCTGGACAAAAAGGTACCACAATTGATTTATTTATTGTTTATTATTTATTAAACTTTATAACAACTTACATTAATATGTATAACGGAATGAGGGAATAAGACTGTATATGTGTAAAACTGTTTAAACTGTTTGTGGTTCTGGATCTGGACAGAGTGTGTTACCAGGGGTAATACAGGATTTATAGAATGGACATAACATTTAACATATATATTATTTAGAAGCAAAGTTATCAACTGGGTTGTTTGTTTTATTAAACACAATAACAAGAAACATTTATATTTTTAATATGTTATAGTGACTTTGATCAGTTTCTTGAATGTCACAGCAGTTACATTTTCGAAAAATATATATGTTAATTACTTTCCAAGTCACAGACACAAGGGAATAAATGTTCAGGAGCTCATGTAGTTCAGGGGCTCATATTTATGCCCCAAAAACTAAGCAGGAAATGATGCATGCATGAATGAAAAAGTATATTAAAGTGCATATGGTCTGTTAGATGGGTGTGGTATAACTTGTCGACATTCAGAAGGTTGAGATTCAGAATGTCGACAGGTTCTGAATGTAGACAGTTAGAAGGTCGACTTGGTCATAAGGTCAGCAATCAATATGTAGACATTTATTTTTACATGTTTAGAATGTTGACACATTCAGAATGTGGACAATTAACACATTGACACCAAAATGTCAACATATGGTTTTTTGGTTACTTAATCCCAGTAACCCTAAGCCTAACCATGAACCTATCCCTATCGCAACATTTTGGTGTTGACATGTTAAACATCAACATTCAGAATTTGTCAACATTTTAACCATGTTGACCTAAATGCATGTCTATATATTCATCATCGACCATTCTGACTGTCAACATTCTGAATGTCGACCTTCTGAATGACGACAAGTCAACCGAATACCTGTCAGATGCTTATCAAGGTCCTTACGTTATGTATACACAAAACAAACTCAATTCAGGCACTGATACTAAACCATAGTATAAATATGATGTCACTGAGAGTTTTTTTCTATGTCTCACAGCTGCAGAAACTATTATGTGTTTGTGACTACACACAAATCTGTATCCAAAATGACACAGTACAACAATAAGTATATATTAGCTTTTGTGCTAATTATTAAAGAGGTCTGGAATGTGAATTAAACACTCAAATACTCTAGAATACTTATAGAAAGTTATTTATTGCACAATATAACAGTAAAAAGATTAAAACCGGTTGCTATCATATCAGTGTATATTTCTATAAAACATCACAATAAAATATAAAAAATTGAAAACATAAAAAACCATTAAGACAAAACGAAAAAGAAAATCTAACATCTCTTATGTTTATACTCCAGGGGACTTTAAATCGGTCCCCTTTAATGGCTATTATGGTGCATACACACGGTCAGATTTTTCCTTCAGATCTGAACGATAACGATTTAAAAATCGTTCAGTCGTTCATATCTGAAGGAAAATCTGACATATCTGACATGCCTGAACGATGGACGATGAACGATGCGCGTTCCCGTTTGTCAGATAACGATATCTGACATCTGATGTGTTTGCAGTCAGACTTGGACGATTCCATTCATTTTAATGCAGTCAAAAATCGTTCAATCATTCAAAACTTTGGTCAAATCGTTCAAATCGTTCAATTGTTCAATCGTTCATCTGACAAATCTGACCGTGTGTATGCTCCATTAGTGTGAAAGCTCACCACAGCAGATTTTTTCTTTTTTGGGTGTAATCGATATTGTACCCAAGTAGATCTGTAAACAACAAGTTAGTTTTTAAAGGAGCAAATTTCCAAAGGCCCTGATTTCCTAGTCTGCTCTGGAAGAGTCTGTGTAATGACGCTGACTAATGTCTATTTGGTTATTATACCTGTATGTTGCTTAAGTTTTCTCTCTGCTAATAAAAGTGCATTTTACTGCACTGAAACAATAAATCAAGATTTGCATTAATCAGAGTACCCTAGGATCATCTATCTTTGTAAGTTCCTGGAATTATTGGTAGCAGGTTTCTCCCTCTTAGAATATATATCTTCACAAGAAGAAAACAGCATTCCGTACAGGATCAGTGTTTATTTAGGCAAATGTAAGAGGGGTGCAGTGCAGTACCTGCTGCCGTGCAGGTGTACTCCCGTATCTTACTTTGCGTAGCACCCTCTCACCTTCAGGCCGTATGTTTAACAGACGGTCCTGGAATATCCAAACTGGACACAGACACGATGACCTAGGAGGAAGGAGGTGACGTGAGAACCGTCCTTCCTCACGTCAACCGACACGGCCTACCGGACCGAGGAATAGATTCAAGTTTTAAGTGAAGATCATCACTGGCACTTTTGGCCTCAGATCCCGAGTTTTCACCTAGAGGTACTAGCGCACCAGGTGAAGACTCAACCTTGTACCAGGATGCAAGGACCACGGTCCGCCCAGAAGGAAGAAAGACAGAAAGCAACAAACAGACAGTGAGAGACAGTACACACAAATATTTCTCACTGTGTCCACTCTTGCTCTTCATCCGATCACTCGCCTACAGGTCCCTGTAAGGAGATACACACCACAGCTGTGCAGGACCTAAACCTGTGTCATGCTACTACACATACTATGACAATATCACCCTCAACCTACAGTGTGTGTAGTGCGGCAGGCTTAACAATAAACAACTAAACGTTTGCCCTGCACGGAACAACATTCACAGACGGTAATCACACAAGAGTAAAACCACAGTGCTATCCCTTTAAATTAGGGGTGAGCGGGTTCGGTTTTACTCGGATTTACTCGGTTCTTATCGCCACTTTACCGCAAATTCGGATTTATTATATTGGCTATCCAAAACACATGATAGGCGATAGCCAATAAAATGCCGTTTAAAGATCCGAGTAAATCCGAGTAAAACCGAACCCGCTCACCCCTACTTTAAATGTATGTTTCCTGCCTAACTAGAGCTGGCCAGCTCCTCTTCTTAGTGACTGTGATATACTTATTATCTTAGTGGGAGCCTGACAGCTCTCCACGGGGGTTCTTGGAGGGTGAGAGTGACACAACTGCTCACACCTCTATGCACTTAAACAGGGGGCTACCTACTTGCTATACCAGTCATCTGGGCCTATGGCCCAGAACCACTCTCAAGATGCCGTGAGTGGGTGGGTCTATGATGCGACGAGCTGTGATTGGCTCATCGCGTCTGCCTCCTATTGGCTGCTGGCCCGTGTTTGGCACGCGGCCAGAGCCAAACACCCGCCGCCGCTCCAGTTAGCTCACACCCGGAGCCAAGCTTCACCCGACGCCACTGTACCGCCAGCACTGGTGGAAGGGACCAGGCAGTCCCTTTACCAGGTACCCACCGCATCTGCTTACACGGCGGTGGGAGTAGAAACAGCATCCCAGCGCCGGACACCAATGTGTCCCGCATTGGACACATCTCCTCCTGCTGTGCCAATGCTGGGATCAGCCACTTGATCCTAGCATGGCTTTCCACACATACAGCATATACAATACAGCAACGTTTCTCGCAGCTATATACTACGGCACTTAACTCATCTATGGTGCCCGAGGTGCGAGAGAAAGTGTGACCACAAAATAGGCTTTAATCCAAAGCACTCAACCAGCTGCGGAGTCTGAGGTATGTGACCACACCATTAAATAAAAGAATCATACAAGCTCATAACTCCAAACTGTATTTTAGATATGTGTGTATGTATAGTAGTATATGTAAAACACTTACGTCACTGTAACTTGTCTATTTGAATTGCTGCAAATCTAATTATAAAAATGTTTTCATATAGATCTCCAGATCACTAATGTGACAAGTCCCACTTCTGCTCAACTGCTGGTTACATGGAACTCCAGCTCTACATTAGTGTCCTTCTTCGTGCTTGATCTCCGTGTGGTGAACAATGCAACCATCACTCCCATTACTACCATTGTCAGTGTTTCTATCAGATCAAAGCTAATGCAAGGCCTACGAACTGGGACATATTACAATGTAACATTGAAATCATATGGATCTAGCAGCAATCTGCTAGCAACAACTTGGGTACAATCACAAACAGGTCAGTGTACATCTTATTGTATGGAATTGGGGAAAATAATGGTAACCAGACAATTACTTCCATGTCAGATCATTACAGGGATGTATAGTTCTACAACCAAAGTCTATTGATGGTCTAATCAGTTTCTAGCTAATAAACCAATACAGAGCTAGTTTTATTGTACTTTGGCTTTTCCAGACAAGTAGATTGAAGAATAACGGGACCACAATGGTCGGTGCCAATGCTAATTGGGAGGAGGGATGTCTTGTATAAATTTCCACACCTTAGAGGAAATAGGGTAAAAGACTGTCACCTACAGCACAGAACATCTCCTCCCATATTCAGAGTTCTAGTATGGGCCCTGGTCACTGATTCATACAACTTTGCCAGTTAGCTAAATCAGCCTTTCGCTGACTATATATGCAAACTGCGCAACAACGTGGTGTCCACAGATGTAGGAGAATAATTGCTGCCAACATCAGATTCGACCAGACCAGAGACAAACTTACGCTTCTTGGTCACTATGTTGCTCCTGCTGCACCTCTTTGTTGGTTACTCTGACTTTAATTCTTCCTGAACATTTACTATAGATCAGAGCAATATATAAATAGGCGCTAAACGTCCAGGCACTCTATATAGTGTTAGTAAATAGCAATATAATATGCAATCATATGTTAAAGTAGTCCAATGTATTAAATTCAAATAACTGATAGCAGCAACCATAAAATAAAGGGAAAAACTGGATTACCCCAATCAAGCAAAATAGAAAAATAGAAATGAGGCGCTTGTCAGTTATAACATTTATTAAAAGAAAAAAATAATAACAAACATATCACATAAAATACAGATACACATGAAACAACACTTACGGGGGAATTCAATTAGATGCAAAAAAACGTTACGTTTTCGCACCCTTTGTGTCACTTTTCACCGCTATCGCGTATGCAGGTTTTCAAGCAATCTTATTATAAAAGATGCGATGCGGCATTCGCCCCAAAAAAATACAGCGAAATGTGTGCCTGATCCTGCCGCACTACTTTAAACCCATTTTCCAACACTTTTTACATTTTGACCCCAAAAATGACATGCCATTATAAAGGGGAACTAAGTTAATAAAAAAGTTATTTTTGCCTAATTATTCATTGGGGGTCCCTCACATTTTTAGCCGAGTAGGAGTTTTGCACATTTTTTCACCTGTCCTGAGATGGTGAAAACTATTTGCTGCGCAAAATTCGCATGAGCGATAAGCCATGGCTAATAAGACAGCTCTATACCCATTTTTAGCGAAAAGTTCGCACAATTGTAAACTTTTCGCCAAACTGTGGCTTTTCGCGGCTAATTGAATCTGGCTTTAATTTATTAAAAGGCAACAATTAATGTACTGAGCAAAGAAGTTATCAAGCAGAGATTATAGCAGAAGAGTGTTTTGCTTTCATCACAGAAGCATTAAGCGGCAGAGGCAATATACTGTAGCTTGGATAGTTGCAACATATGGGATGTACTCAGCATTGTGGTGCGTGGGATGCCGACGCTCAACATACCTGCGCTGGAATCCCAACAGCAGCGGGATCCCGGCTACAGTATCCTGACCGCTGGCAGTTGCACAACGAGGTGACACTAGTAACTGTACGGCAGCAAAGGTGTCTTGACGCACTTTAGCTCCAAGGAATGGCACTTGTAACTATACGCCAGTAAGGTGCTATAACGCACTGCTGCACCAGGAGATAGCACTTGTACTGCACGCAGGTGAGGTGTTCTGACGCACTGCTGCACAATGAGATAACACTTGAAATGGCACACAGGCAAGGTGTTAGAACGCACTGTTGCACACGGAGTTAGCACTTGGATAGCACACAGGCAAATGTTCGGACGCACTGTTGCACAAGGAGTTGGCACTTGTATAGCACACAGACAAGATGTTTGGATGCACTGTTGCACAAGGAGTTGGCACTTGTATAGCACACAGGCAAGATGTTTGGATGCACTGTTGCACAAGGAGCTGGCACTTGTATAGCACACAGGCAAGATGTTCGGACGCACTATTGCACAAGGAGATGACACTAGTAGACTCGAGAATATCACGATGAGGGAACCTGAAAGGAGGTAACGGCAAGTATACACAAGATAGCGACAACGTTGCAAAGGCAACTTCCTTCTGTCCGGAGACTGGCTTTATACCCTAAGGTAGCAGATCATTGGTGGACAGCGTCACCTGACCACCACCATGCTACCATTGGGTGATGTGAACTGTGATGGCTGCGTCCATGACGGCAACCGCAGCAACCAAGGCACAGTGCAGCTCACGGATGTCCACATGGCTCTAAGTATAATGCTCAGCATGTCACTCGCCACCGCACCTAACGTCTGATCACCCGAGGGATTGGGGGAAGCCAGCACTGTGGAGAGTAACGGCCGATCCTAGGCCGCAACCTATCACTCATGTAGTGCTTTTTTCATGGCGCATTGGCTGATAATGGGGGACAGAACTCCAAACAGTCTTCCCTGTTATCAGAACAGCACAATTATGGGTAAATTTACTAAAGTGACAGTTTTTAAAAGTGAGTTTTAGAAGTGATGTTGCCCATAGCAACCAATCAGATTCTACTTAACATTTAACTAGCACCCTCTAGATCATTACTTCTAAAACTCACTTCTAAACACTCTCACTTTAGTAAATTTACCCCTTAATGTCAGTTGTTGCTAACATCTTATCTGCCATGAGAACCAAATTACCCTGTATATGATATTGCTATTATGTGATGTCAAGGCCTACATGTCTGAACCTACATCACATCTCAGTGTTCACTTAGAGTTTGGTGTCTGGTACTTTTCTGCCCTGTTGTGACTTGCAGTCATGTGACCATAAATATCAGTGGCAGCTATTTTGATTTCAGAAAACCAGTAAAACCTCACTCTGTGAACTAGTCTGTGTCAAAGTTTTAGGTTTACTTGTCTCTCGCATCCTGTATTCTGATGTGTAGTTCCTGATATGCTCTGTCACCAGCCTTTTCTTGACTCTATCTACTCTAACTCCAAGGTGATTGTCATTTGTTGACCCTGGCTTGACTTGGACTATTAGAATTCCCTGCTTTCTAGAGCCGTGCCGGGCCCAGGTGACTGGGGTCATGGCCTAATCACGGGAGGCATGACCACGCCCCCTTAGAAAAAATGAAAAAAAAAAATTATTTCAGTGCTGCGAAGCGGTGCTGCGCGCTGGGGAGGGAGACGCTGTGTGCCCCTCAGTCCGGTGCACAGCCAATGGTGGGGTGCGATCAGCATGATCGCTCCCCCCATAGGCATAGGAGACTGCTCCAGCTGCTGCTTCAGCAGCCACGAGCAGTCTGGGCTGCTGTGACTTAAGAGGGAGGGGGAGCGGTTCTGGACCCAGGCCCCGGCAGCAAGCCCGGGCCCAGGTAATTTGTTCCCACTCCCCCCCCTCTGGGTGCCCCTGGTTCTACTGTGCTGCCTTTCTCCTCAAACTGTTTTAGAAACAGTCACCATTTTGAGG
Source organism: Taudactylus pleione (assembly GCA_031769625.1). Classification (NCBI taxonomy): domain Eukaryota; kingdom Metazoa; phylum Chordata; class Amphibia; order Anura; family Myobatrachidae; genus Taudactylus; species Taudactylus pleione. The sequence continues at coordinate 736,457 of JAUIMM010001588.1, read as the reverse complement.
CATCAAGCATTGATTTTTAAGAGGAAAACTACTATAATACTTTGGTCTTAGGTTTACTTATCAAACCTGGTGCTCAAAGCTGCTCACTATAAGCTGCTGCCCTGACTCTGACTCCTTATGAAGGGTAAATGACACTTTTGGGTAACACTGTGGCTTATGGTCTTGCGACCACTGACATCAAGAAAGGTAGTTTTGAATTGAGTACACTGTTTACATCTCACTCTGTGCATTTTCAGTGACAGAGTGTTAGGCGTCACTGCCCCTGCCTGATCAAGTCTGCTCCTTAATGACTCTTCTGATTTGGTACTTTGCTCCGTTTTCACCTTGGCTTGATCGAGACTCTTCTTTGGCACCTTTCACAATTTTCAGCTCCCCAGTCCTACTGTACAGACTTGCTCATTTCAAGGGGCAGGTCAGAGTGCTGCAGCCTGTGGATCTTCACTTAGTGAAGCCCAAACTTCCTTGTGGAGGTCCCTGGAGAACACAAGGATCCTTTAGAGTTTGGGTCACAGTCAGTGATATCCTCGGTTGGCAGTAGTAAATCCACTAATCCATCTTCCCCACAGTCTGGCTTATACTGAAGTTTATCTCTGGTTATTTAATAAGTATATCAAATTAATATCCTTAATTTGATGCACTGCACCACTCCATTGAGTACATAATGGGGTCAGAACTTTTACAGGCATCACAGTCATATCGGTAGCAGAGATGAGGTTCTTGAGTCCTTACTTCCCCTACTGAACCCAAATGTTCTTATTATTTTTATCTTCCTTAGTGTATTGACTATAGGAAATGATTGCAGTCACTGTGTTATTCTTCCTGCTATCAGGACCTAATGAAGAGGTAGTCGAGCAGAGCTCTAGGAAACGAGTACTGCTGCCATAACTACCACAGTGAAGGGACAGGGACAGCTATATCTTCTTATCCACTGAACACTTCTGGAATGTTTAATAATATAGTAATATAGGTAGGAGGCATCTGAGTACAGATATCACCTCATCGACTACTATTACTGCAGCTCTTATACTGAATTATATGGACGCACTTCGCAAAGTGCTAGTGATGTTATCTGTGAATGTCACCAGAGGTTTGCACAGTGCTCTTTCTCAATGGAGTGATAATAACAATTATAATACCTTCTCCACCAGACACAGTAGCAATAAAGGAATCTGTGGGAGTGGAGGAAGATATAAGAGAGAAGAAGGGCAGGGGGGATATAAGGGACAATGGGAGAGTGGGGACAGAATAAGTAACAAGGGGAGGATGGGGTGGCACTGAGACACAAGACATTGAGCAGACGAAGAGGGAGATCCGCTTGGAGCCAGCTGCATAAGTCTGTGAAAATAAAACTGAAATGGATTTTGATTGTGTGTATAACATTTCTATACATTTTCACTTGTTGTTTTAGCCTGAAATAATTGGATCTGAATTTAAAGCTATATTCTGATACATATCATAAGTGCATATTTCTTTTAAAGGGCAAGAAGCAAGGTTTTGCAGATAATGTTAGATTTTTATTACTTAGTTGGGAAAGATGGATATTTGTAGGATGAACGGGGTGGGTATTAGGAAAAAATGTTGAAGGCACACGTAGAGGTAGAAGAAATTCAAATAATTGCAATCATTTTCATTATTCCTGAACAGCTATGACATTTTACCTACTCAGTTTGATGATCAATTAATTCTTTCCTTTCATTTTTAGTGCCAGCGACTCCACAGATTACATCATCCAGTGGCATATCTAGCTCTGTAATCACGGTTGGATGGTCATCTCAAGTAGGGGCAGATAACTACTTTCTGATGGTGACACTTGGAACAGGGAGTATCAACAGGACATTCACAGCCTTGAACTGCAGCATTGCAGGACTTCAACCATCATCTCTCTACAGTCTCACCGTATATGCTGTAAATTCAGCTGGTCCAAGTGCAGCAAGCAAACGTGTGACTGCTCTTACTTGTATGTATCTGTACATTTTTTACATTAAAATGAAACAAATAGAGCTACAAATCTTTTTTGTAAATGACTGGGCCTAATTCAGAGATATATATGCAAACATGATGGTTTACGTACATCTCCAATATTTGTTGCAGCCATTTGGGGACGGTGACTGGGAAGTTATACAAAATGGGGGCATGTCAGCCCCATTTTGTAGGTGTGCTAAGACCAGGATCTGCATCTTACGCCGCAGCTTCACTGGCCCTAGCAGCATGAAATCACCAGCCATCCTGAGTAACCTTCAAAGTTACCAGCATTGCTGTAGCAAAACTAATTTGTAATAAGGAATAGTAAAAAAGGAAGATATGTGAATAAAGACTACAATGGGGCATATTCAATTGCAGGTTGGATTTTGAAAAATCCTGCTGCACTGGTTTTTTTTTATTTGATTGTTTGCAAGAAAATGAGTTGCGGTAATTTCTATAGAAATTAACCAGTTTTTTTCTTGCAGCTTCAGGGCAGGTCCAATTTTTCCTAAAAAGTCTACACTTGCTTCTGAATTCCTTGGAGACCTCCCTATCCTTGTGACTAATTAGATAATTGGAAGTTTTATTATAAAATAGCTTTATTAGTCCAATAATAACATGTCATTATTGCTTGCTAAAAAAGTCCTCAAATTACCCACAAATCAATAGTTTTCCTTCCAAAATTTATTTAATTAGTTATTTTAACAAAAAAAGAATTTTTTAATTTAATTATTTTTAATTGGCAGAAAATGATCCAAAATCACCTTTTTTGTACTTTTTCCCCCCTTTTGTTTGTAATTAAACAAATATTTTTTTTAACATATTTTAACAAATGCACAAATAAGCTACTTGAAATTTTTTTAACATCAAAACAATTTTCTTTGCATCAGTAATAAACATTATTACTGTTTTTCAACATTTTCTTATTTTTTGGGGGTACAGGCTGTTTAGAATTTTTCTTTTAAAGTACCCGCGGGTCTTTGCGGTAAAAATTACTGAAATAATTTTTTTCAAAATTGGATAGTGCGGGTATCGGGAGGATGCATACCCATTGTAATGAATACATGTATAACATTTATTATGTTTCATACATTGTTTTTTTTCTTTTTAAAGTAACACCACCACCCATGGATGTCACTGTTATTCCAATTTCAAGTTACTCTGCAACATTAACATGGACAAGCGTGGAGAAAGCACTGATGTATGGGATCTTTGTCTACGAAAATGGGCCAACACCTAACTTAGCATTTATCAGGAAAACCACTTCCATTATGATCACACTTGATAATCTGCTCCCATGCACTAAATATATTTTTGCCCTGACATCTTACAATTGGTTTTACACCTCTGGAGAAGAAAATTGGGTATTGCATGAAACCGGAAGTAAGTCAACCAAAGTAAAACTATATATTTATATAGCAAGTATGAAAGTAAAGTAGACCATTCAGTTTTACCATGCTTCCACAACTTTTTAAAAATATCAAGTGTAATTAAAATATATTTTTAAATCAGAGACACAGTATGCTCAAAACAAGTGTGATTACAGCCATTTTAGCAATCTCTCAAATAGAACCATTTCTAAAAAAATTGTGTCTGATGCTGCTGATTTAGCCATGCGCCTTTGCAAACTACCATGAATCCCATGTTAACTAAACCGGCTTTGAGATTTGCATTTTTCTGGTTGAAAAAAATGCATCTTGATTTTACTTTGATCAATATCAGGAACCCCTTCTAATTCGTGGTGTTGTTATTATTGTGCATTATTGGTTATTTGTTGCATGAAATTATTAGGAACTTTTAATAATTTTAGTTTATAGATTTTGTGAAATACAATGTATGGATACAAAATGGCAAAATCATGATTTTTAGGGAGAATCAGAAGAAATTGACTCCACTTGTATGCCAAGAAATATTCATGTATGATCTGAAAGGTGACTGGTTATGCTTGTGTGTGCATGTCACCTCTCTCTGTGAGTCAGTAATTATAATGTGTAGCCTGATTAGATTTTTGTATGAATAAAGGTATAGGTACTATGAAAAAAATGTACTGTACTCACCTAAACTGCTGATGGTCTTGTTGCCAGGTAAGTGTATTTATGACCTGTGAGGTAGTCTTGTCATTCATGTGGGATCCCTGCAGTCTGGATGCCACTGGTCACACTGACAGCGGCATCCTGACAGTCGGAATCCCGATGCCTGTAGGTAAGTAGCTTAACTCTAACCCCTAACCCTCCCCCTAACCCACCTTTCCCACAGCCTAACCCTAACTCTCCCCCTAGTGTCTAACCCTAACCCCTAACCCTAAACCTAACCCTACCCCTAAGCCTAATACTTACCATTGGGATGCCGACGGTCTGGATTCTGGAGCCGGGATTCCGACTGTTGTCGGGAGCCCCATGCCGGTATTCTGAGTGCCAGCATCCCGACTGCCGGGATGCTGACTACATCCTAGTCTGGTGATACAAGTTACTGGTCTGTGTACACTTCTGGATGGGGGAAAATCCAAGAACTGATAAATATGTCTAATATTAAAATAGGTTCCATGACTTTCAATGTGTGAAATCTTTTTGAAATGTAAATGAGCTTCATAGAGGTCACGGGATGAATATATCAAAGCCAAGGAAAACTTGGATCAATTGGTTAGATTCACTGTAACCTTTAACTTAAGTTGAACTATTAAGTTTCTACTTTAAATTTCAATTTATTTTTTTTTCTTTGACCAGTGCTGAATTCTCCCCAGATTGTCAATATCCAGTACTCCAGCAATTTAGGAACTGCGTTATTATCCTGGAATTCAAGTGTTGGGGCCTCTTCATATACAGCTAGTGCAAAAACACAAACTGGTCAGGAATCCTTGTGTACATCCACTTCCACCAGTTGTCAGATTTCAAATTTACCGTGTGAACAGGATTATGTAGTAAGCATCACAGCGCTCACTAGTAGTTGCAGCAGCAACAGCAGCCAACCGCTGAATCTAGTAACAGGTATGTTATACAATGTTGCTACCATTTTTGAGTGACCAAAGTGATTTTGATGAGATTAAATAACATGCTGCAGTGTTTGGGATTGTCTAGTAAGACCAGTATACCTATTTCTTAAATGCCAAATTTTCAGGAGCTTATTATAGAGCATATTTGAGATAAAGTTGAGAGTATGTAGACAATATCTTTCCCCTGTACTTCAGACTTTTTGTCAGTAAGTTCATAAATGACCTTATAATTACACTCTGTCTGGAAAGGTTGCTGACAGAAAAATGGTTTGCACTCAAGCCAATGTAAATTGCAAGCATCTCATGTATAGTAGGTTAGGTCTATCTCACACCATACTTGTCATCTTCTGCAAGTGACTGTCTGGGAGGTCTGAGGAATAAAGGAGGCAGGTGGGCAGGATGGGTGCAGAAACCTGCAAATCATGTCATTGCAACCATGTCCCCTGTGACATTTTGCCAAGATTCTCAGCTTCCCGATGCTGAGACGAGTGGTGTGATCACACGGTTCATATAGAATTATGTAACCATGAGTTGTGACACGCCTACTTCATGAGTCATTTGGCAGGATGCGGGAGAGCTGCCCACTTTCACAGGAGAAGGGAGGACCCCAGGTTTGGAAGCCTCTCAGAAGTTCTGGGAAAGTGAGCAAGTATGGCTCATACTTACATCACAGTTGCCATATGAAACACACATTTCACCTCCGATGTATCAAACTGCAATTTTGTATCAGTTTTTAAAACCACAATAAATCAGATTTTGGTTGTAAAATACAAACTGATTTATTTATTGATCTGTGGTTTATTTAAAATATTTAAAACAATAAGCCTGATTCTGAGTTGCAAGTAGATCCGAATGCGTCCACATTCTGAATCCAAATGGATTGCAAACAAAATGCTAATGTGACTATAGGCACATCCGAATGCATACGCCCAGTTGACACCATTCGTTGGGCACTCACTATCATGCCCCGTTCAAACTCTGATAATTCCCATGGCCTTGCCATGAGCAGCACAGCCGGTGTTCACACTGACTCACGAGATGTCAGATTACAACTTATTCCAAAACGTCACAGTACAGTGACGCCACTTACCATTACCTTCACATACTGCTATCCCATGACTTTTGGCACTTCAGTCTATTGGCTGCTCACATATAAATCAAAAAGAATCTCTCAAAGCTCGTAAAAAATAAGAATTTATTAACATATAGCAACTAAAATGGTTGTAAAAGATATAACAACATAGTTAAATGCATGCATTCAATAGACTTTATTATATCAAGATGTGACATCATAAGCTGATATGTAAGCTGTTATGAGCAGGGCCCTCTACCCTCTTGTGCTTCTCCCTACTTTACTTTCATCTACTTCTTACTCCCCACTAGAGTACCTAACACTTAGGGGTCTATTTACTAAGCTTTGTTATGAGATAAAGTGAACGGTGATAAGGTACCAGCCAATCAACTCCTAACTGCCATTTTTCAAACACAATGTGGACCAATAAAGATAAAGAAGACTTCTTTTTTGGGGGCACTGCTTAATATGATTAATGATTACTTTGAAAATTAACTTTAATAAATTGTTTCTAAAAAAGGAAGAACTATACATACAGACATACACTTAATACATAAAACACATATTTACCCTTTCAATTAAGGGAAAACGCATATAGGAAAAGCAGCCTATATGGAATCAATACCCTGATTTGGCATCATAATGATTGAAAAACAATCTTTCTGTGCGAATTAAATGACAAAAAGCATAATAGCAATGATATGTCTGATAAACTTAACACCACACAAAAAACAGCAAAGGCGAAAAACAGACAGTAATAAATAGTATCTTGCTCTTATGTCTGTTAAATTGGTGGTAATCTCCTACCATAGATAAATTACTCAGCAAAAAATACATATAAATCTATACATTTACCATGTATGCCTCAAAATGTAGCCAATTTGAACATAGGACTCTAAATGTCTCAAATCAGTCTCTCAGTTGTTAATTGGAAAACAGTCTCCTATATAATTGGTAGTAATCTCCTACCATTGATACATTGCTGATCAAAAATACAAATAGATCTACACATTTGTCTTATATGTGTATCTTTATTTTTCAAACACAGCCTGTGACATGGCAGTTAGGAGCTGATTGGCTGGTACCTTATCACCGTTCACTTAATCTCCTAACAAAGCTTAGTAAATAGACCCCTTAGTTGCTTAAGCTCTGCTGCTAATGTGAGTGTTATGGTTGCTAACGGAGCAATGTCTATTATTCATGTCCCTGTCCTGCATTGTATTGTACGTATTGTACTGTAAGTCTTTGGTCACGTATTTGTTTATATATTTTGTATGGCGCTGTGGAACACTTGTGGCGCCATATAAATAAATGATAATAATAATAATAATAATAATAATAATAATAATAATACATTTCATGAATACGGCTTAGTGAGATAAAACATCTATAGTCTCAGAGACATTCCATGTGTTTGATAATTGATTTTGAAAAGTACATATGTAAAAGTACAATTTCACCTAAAGGGCTGTTACGGTCCTTTTTAGTATTGCTTGTAATGGGAGCTGTAAAGCTATAAAATCACAGTATTAATGGTATTACAGTGGCCAAACATAAGTGCTGATTCTTCTGCCAGTAAATACCTGATTATTTGGTAAAGCTTTTGTGCATCTGCTTGTGAATATACAGATTTAGGTCGGTGCTAATCGCAGGAACAGCCTTGTATCTGTCAGAAACAGCCTTGAGTGAGATGTGGTATTATGTGGTTCTTGCACTACTTAAACATCATTTGTGTTCCAATATGGTATCAACCGCCATTTTGGATGATGCACAGGCGTTGCACAATTCTTGCACCTATGTCCTTCAGTGGTTGCACAGGCAACGATGAATGGACTGGTCCCTTGTTCCTATTTGTCCCAGCTATTGCGTGTTGAGGATTCTCCTTTGATGTTTAGTCATTCATAAAGGATGATAGAAATAACTAGATATCATACATATCACTTTCGTAGATGGTATTTAATATGTGGTGGATTAATATACTCACCTTTGATAAATTTCAATACGCTTTGGACATTTTTAATACCTGATGTCCATCAGTTAATAGTGAAAAAATAGATTAAATAAATATAGACAGTAAAATCTATATAAATGAAAATGATATAAAAATTGCTTAAAATAATTAAATAAAAAAATTAAGATTACTGAATAATTAGTGCTATGAACTTTAAATAATTTATTCAATAAAAATGCAAATACAAAAAATACACTATGATAAGGTAAAAAAGTGAAGAACTATGAAATGATAAATAAAAATCTATTGGAGTATTGTCCCTAAAAAAGCTACGTTTTTCACAGCATCTATCGGCTTCATCAGGCTGGTCGCAAATGAGATGTAAAGTGGGCAGTGCTACCTCACCTCTCAACCTGCTGGTGAATTGTGCAGGTAGATGGTGCGTAGACGTCAAGCAATCCGGTGTAGTCAGTCACCTCTTTAGCAGCGTGGAGCATCGGGCTATCCCCTGGGTTTCTAAAGCAGCTGTGGTAGAGGTTCCCAGTAACGAGCTGGTTGGAAAGACCTATCCAAGCATTACGCTTCTGATGAAAGTTCAGTCTGCACTGAAACACCTTAAGGGACGGCCACAAGGCTTGCACTTGGAGAAGCAAATAAATAACAGTCACATATAAGTGCAGTACAGTAAGAACATGACACTCTAAGATGCCTTATATGTAACTTTAATGATTTAAGAAGAGTAGTTTTGTGCATCCCATAGGTTTGATATAGATTCACTAGTTGATAATGATGATTGTTGCTCCTGTGCTCTGGATGCATTTATATGTTTTATGTTAAAATAAATGCCCAGATGTATTTGTATGACCATCTCTAAATCAGGCCCATAGTTGCTCAGAACAAATGTGATTTCAGCAATCTTAACAATAATTTCTAAAAACAAATGATGTTTGATACTGCTGATTTAGCCATGCTTCTTTACAAACTGCCGCTTCTTCATGGATTCCAAGGTGCAAAACCAGCATTGACTTTTGCATTCGGCCGGTCTGATAAAATGCATCTTGATCAGTCTTAAACTCTAATAAATAACCTCACAGATAAAAACAGCTGACATTAAATTTGATCTTCAATTTATTGATAACAATATAACTGTAACCAGTATGGTGGCAAGGAGAAAGTGAGCAGATCAGGCTCCCACTCTGTAGTCCTGCAGTCCAGGGGCAGCCTCCCATATGCCCAACGGTGCCAACAATGTTTTCCACCTACGCCCTATTATCGTGTCTGATGGATGACCCACCCAGCAAAGTGGTGTCACTGACCTGCGGTCATACCTATCTGAGGAGGAGACTAAAACACTATTAGCACAGCATCATCTGATCTGATTTACATTTTTATGCTCAACCCAGCACAAGAGAAATAGGGTTACTGAAAAGAAAAATGTATATCTCATCTGTTCCTCAATAGGTTTCCTTTAATTATATATTATATTACTAAGAAAAATGTATATCTCATCTGTTCCCAAATAAGTTTCCTTTAATTATATATTATACTAGCTGGATTACACGGCGTTGCTCGAGATTTTAAGAATGCTTGTTTACACATCATCCTCCAACAAACCTGTCCTTAGGCAGGCCTCACAAAAAGTGTGACAAACTTTCCCATCCACAGTCCTAAGGTCTTCGAATGAAGTAGGACCTGTAATGCTGTAAAGCAAACTCGAGATAGAAGCATTCAAAATGTGTTGGATGTACAGTGTAAACACGGCCAAGAGCTTCTGTTGCTCTAATACCAGGATGACCATCTACAGCGACTCCCTGTTTTCTGCGCATAAAAACTTTTCCAGAAGCATTCCATGCGTAATATTTTGGCAGCTCACAGTACAGCAGGGTCCTTGCAAAGTCAGCATTTTGACACAGTTCGAAGAAAGAAGTCAATGTTGTTGTGTAATTTGGGAAAGGCTGCTAAAGCTCTCTTCGATAATAAACATTAAGATCATGACAAAACATGACAACACAAAATGCTGGCTCCGAGGCCCTACCCATATGCCGTGAGGCCCCACAATGAGCGTACAGCCAACATTGTGTTTTTTAATTAATTAAAAATTAACAGTAATTCATTTCAATTTCAAATTGTTGTAGTTGCCTCCGGCGTGTTTTAATACGCTCGTATGTAATATTTCACGATCTTGGCTTGTAAACTGTGGATTTGTATAGAAAAACAGAAGGACAGAAATAGTATAAATAGCAGAGATAAGAAAGTTCTTAAATATCACCACTGGAGGCAGCAGACAGCAAAAATTGTGGTTTTTAATTAATTAAAAATTAACAGTAATTAATTTTGATTTAAATATTTTTTAGTTGCCTCTGCCATGATTTAATACACTCGTATGTAAAATTTCTTGGGTTGTAAACTGTGGATTTGTATAAAAAGACAGAAGGACAAATTTTCTCTTTTATATAGTAGATTACTAAGAAAAATGTATATCTCATCTGCTCCCCAATAGGTTTCCTTTAATTATATATATTACTAAGAAAAATGTTAAACATAAGCCTTATTTCTGTTTTACAGCTGCATGTGCCCCACAGAATATAACAGTGAGTCGTGATTGCCATATAAATACTATTAGCATGTATTGGAATCCAGTTACTAATGCTGTGAAATATACTGCAAGTGCCATCGCACCAGATGGTACAAAGGAAGAATGTGTAAACAGGGACACCTACTGCTTCTTCATGAACCTGCCATGTGGCACGGTGTACGAGATGAGTGTGTTTGCTTTTGATGGGAAACTGAATGGTTCTAGCAGCCCTGCATTCAGAGTAAGGACAGGTAAGAGGAATGTCATGTATGTAATAAGATCATTTAGTATTTGTAGCAGAAGTGGTTAAGGCAGACTTTATATAGGAGAGACAATACCTTTACTTAATAATAAAAAAACTCCATATTATAATTTTCAAGCATGTTTAGCATACTCTGATCTAGTATTAAGGTTCTGATTCAGAGGTGGACACAGACATGGTGGCGGCTTCGTCTTTTGCGGCAGTCGCGTCTGCGTATTTATGCTAATGCTGCCTCTGATTTGTAAAGAACTGAGACACCCACTTGCAGTGTCTTAAGAATCCAGTGCGTCTTTAGATGCACCATCGGTCACACCATCAGAACTTGTACCAGCCCTATGGCAGGTGCAGTTTCCCCATCTAAGCATGGCCTCCTGTGTGAGTGGCCGTGTGTCTTTGAATGAAGCCACTTTCAGCGATACGCCGCATCGGATCCGCCAGCGGCTACCTCCCAGGAACCCCCACTGAAAGTCACAAACCTGTATCTGATTCTGTGCTGCATCTCTGTGTGCCCACTATCAGGATGAATGCCCTGTGTGACTAAGATGCATTTGAAAACTTAAAACATCAGCCATTTGCGTGCACCATCGACACTGCGACCACCTCTTTATCACGCCCTAAGGGTCTAATAGTAAGGGAAATATGCTAATGACCATTTATTAACTATTTATTACTATTATCATTAATTTATCACTCATAAAGTTTAACAAAGATATAATTTTTTTCCTGCTCTAAATTCACGTCGTTAACTCATACCAATAAAGACTGCATGCAGATATATTCTAACATTTAAGATATTTAGGGGTCTATTTACTAAGCTGTGTTAGGAGATAAAGTGAATGGTGATAAGGTACCAGCCAATCAGCTCCTAGCTGCCATGTCATAGGCTGTGTTTGATAAATGGCAGGAGCTGATTGGTTGGTACTTAATCACCGTTCACTTTATCTCCTAACACAGCTTAGTAAATAGACCCCTGAATATGTTCATTGACTTGAAAGTTCAGTTATTACACCATAATATATGTGTATCACTGATATTATTATCACATAATCACATTGCTTGTTTTATAACTATGTACTCTATAAGTAATGTGTGTGTTTGCATGAACGCAGTGTGTATGTATGTGAGGGTTCCTGTATTAATCCCAGACCAAATTAGAAAGAAGATGTATGAGATGACTCTGGATTGCATGTTGAGGGGACCGAGGGCCTGATTCAGAGCCGCTCGCTCTGACAGAGGGCTCGCTCTGAATCAGGGCCAGGCTTTTTTTTTTTGGAGCGGCCTCCTGTAGCGAGCGGCCATAATGATGTTCGCGATGGTCAAGACCATCGCGACCATCGGGCTTGCGACGAGACCCTTGTGGTAGGGTCTCGTTAATCGCAAGCCCCAGAGAGCTTTCGGCTCTAACAGAGTCGGAAGCTCTCCACTGACATCACTTGTGATGTCAGTGGGGTCACCCCAAACGGAAAGCGTTCCCTCGGGAACGCCTCCGTTTGGGCAGCCACCCCCCTGGCCCACCCACCAAAGGGGGCGAGCTGTCACTCAACATCGACAGCTCGCGCCCTTTGGTGTGAGACCCGGAGCGACGGATTGCCTGACGCTAGCCGGCTCCGTCGTGTGCATGCTCTGTGGGCCACCATCGACCCAGTTGCGATCGCTCAGCGCTTGCGACCAGGTGTGACTCAGGCCCCGATTGTGTATGTGCGTGTGTGTGTGAAACATGAGGGAAGTAGGATGCGTGTTGCAGATGGGAGTCAATGGGGCTTCGGTACAAGATTTTTGGTATCCAATTGGGTGCAGGGTTTTGATTTTTTTTGAGTGCTCAAGTTTTGTTTGAGTGCCTCCAGAACTGGTCTAATTTTTCCTAAACTTGTCTGCACCTGCTTTGGGCCCCTTTGTATAGTCTCTCTAATGACTATTAAGCAATTGGCAGTTTCCAAAATCCTTAATTACTCACCTTCTTAAGCGCTGTCCTCCACCTCTGTCTCTTCTCCAGCATTGCAGGCAGCATCCATGGACCAGCCAGGCACAGGACAGGTACTACCCCTAACCCTGCACCCCCTCCCTGCACACACTACCACATTAACACTTTAGAACTAGACTGCCTGTTGGCTTGTTTCCAGGAAACTAAGCAACTCACTGGCGAGCTGCACTGATTACTGTAGCTAAGGCAATTGTTGCAAGAGTGTTTTTCATTGGGCTCCTTTAAAAGTTTAAAGTTTAAAAAATAGATGTACCTGGGTTCACTGCCCGTCATACAAGTAACTGCTGTGAATCTTTCTTGCTCTCAGATAAATCTCTTTTGCTTAGTTGTGTATTGACCTCAGCTTGCCTTTTGATTTGGAAGGGAACCCCACACTTTCCATGTTATAGTGTCACCAGTCCTGGTTGGTTCAGCCTAGAGCTGATAAGTGAACAGTGGCGGGACTCAACGCCATTTTTTAAAACCTTTGGAATTACTTATATCCAATTTGAGAACCCCTTAACAACCACCAAGGCAATGTGACAATTATGGCTGCCAACCACTAGAAGTTCTATGAAATCTATTTGTAAGGCTGTCTATATAATCACTGCTTAAGGTGGATACACACTAGATGATATGTCACCCGTCCCACGGATTGTGTGTACCCACTATGCGTGACTATGCGCACTCCCGTGGGTCAACCATCAGGATCGTACCGTCGGCCTGCATGTAGAGCTGATGGAACGACCCAGATGCCAACACCAAAATATTGGTTGAAGCCAGTGCCCGACAAATCCCTAAAAATCGTGAGCCTCTCGCAACTTCTGGAACAGTAGGCAAGTATGTGATATGAATTCCTAACCAGCATGGGCTTAAATAACCATGTTGCCATCTGGACAGAAGCTGGATAGTGAAGGGGCGAAGCAGAGATCCTTTTTAGTGTATAACCTTTAAATGTGTATTTCTTACATCTAAGTAGTTTAGATGTAGCAAAGTCCTATATGAATTCCGTCATTAAATTTTCAAACCCCCAGGACTTATTCCAGTCATGCAGCGTGGGAGTCAAGGGCATGCAAGGGGTGCAGTTGCTATGGGGCCCAGAGTACCATACAGGGCCCGCCACCTTGCATCAAGTTCAGCTATCTCAGTAAATTGTGCTGCCAGTGTTCGCTTCTATTAGTCTGCAAGATGTAAAGAAGTGCTCTGCAACGCTGGCCATACAAGAGGACTTAAAGTAGATGGTCATCTGATGCTGATTCCTGATAATCACTTCCTCTGTTATCATGGGGACAGAGCTACATGGGGATGGCGGCGGAGCTACATGGGGTTTGTGCCACTGGCTTCAATAGCTAGACATATGGATGGCCATTGGTGGAGTGTCCATCGATGGTCACCATCAATGGGCCTATTGGTGATTACCATTGATGGCACAAAAACCATCTATGGTGAACCATCGATGGTTAGTGCCCCCTTGATGGCCACAGCTGCTGGGGGCTCGCTGGGCCATGGGCCAATCAAAAAGGGGTATAGGACTTAGTGGCTGCTGGGGAGCAATGCTAAGCTCCGTCTTGTCAAGAAAAAAAAACATCAGCTCCCATTCATCTATCAATGATGGAGAACCATTGGTTCTCTGCAATCGATGGCAAAATTAGTAAACATTGGCTGTCCATCATTGATGTTTTGAAAACATCAATGGCCAATGGCCATCCCTAAATGGACCACTTTCGGTGTGTGTGAGTCAGTATGTGTGTAGTAAGGACCACTGGTATAGATGGTCCCGACAGCAAACTGCTTCTTAGTCACAAGCAGATTTCTGCCTATGACTTAGAAGCAGCTTACTGCTAAGGCCATCAGTGTTGCAGTTCCCTGACTGACAGTGTGCAGTAGAAAAGCTGCTATATAACTATTTTTTAGATGGGGGCACAAAAATTACTTTCCCCTGGACCCCCTCTCATAGAAAGCTTCACAGGTGTGTCCCCACCTCCAACTCTCCTTTATTCTCCTGCTCCACCTGCTTGCTCTGTAAAAAGGTACAGAGAACCTTCCCATGTGTGACTCTGCCCTTATCCCACCCCTAGTGTTCCTCTGACCCCACTACCAAATGATGCCACTGACCCCCTACCTAACTGTGCCACGGACCCACTTCCCATGTGTACCTCTAAACCCACCTCTTGTGTGCCACTGACCCCCCTCCACATGTGTAAAGCTGACATCCCTCCCCCTTACCCATGTGTGCCTCTGATCCCCCTTACTCATGTGTGCCTCTGACCTCCCTTACCCATGTGTGCCTCAGATCCCCCCTTACCCATGTGTGCCTCTGATCCACATTACTCATGTGTGCCTCTGACCTCCCTTACCCATGTGTGCCTCAGATCCCCCTTACCCATGTATGCCTCAGATCCCCCTTACCCATGTGTGCCTCTGATTGCCCTTGCCCATGTGTACCTCTGATCGCCCTTACCCATGTGTAGCTCTGATCCCCCTTACCCATGTGTGCCTCTGACCCCCCTTACCCATGTGTGCCTCTGACCCCCCTTACCCATGTGTGCCTCTGACCTCTCTTACCCATGTGTGCCTCAAATTCCCTCCTTACCCATGTGTGCCTCTGATCCCCCTTACCCATGTGTGCCTCTGATCCCCCTTACCCATGTGTGCCTC
This sequence comes from Taudactylus pleione, assembly GCA_031769625.1. Lineage (NCBI taxonomy): Eukaryota > Metazoa > Chordata > Amphibia > Anura > Myobatrachidae > Taudactylus > Taudactylus pleione. The sequence goes on along the minus strand of JAUIMM010001588.1, from coordinate 721,028 downwards.
TGATCCCCCTTACCCATGTGTGCCTCTAATCCCCCTTACCCATGTGTGCCTCTGATCGCCCTTACCCATGTGTGCCTCTGATCCCCCTTACCGATGTGTGCCTCTGATCCCCCTTACCCATGTGTGCCTCTGATCGCCCTTACCCATGTGTGTCTCTGATCCCCCTTACCCATGTGTGCCTCTGATCCCCCTTACCCATGTGTGCCTCTGATTGCCCTTACCCATGTGTGCCTCTGATTGCCCTTACCCATGTGTGCCTCTGATCCCCCTTACCCATGTGTGCCTTTGATCCGCCTTACCCATGTGTGCCTCTGATCGCCCTTACCCATGTGTGCCTCTGAATCACCCTCCCCATCTCTTACTATACTCCCACTGTCATCATCAACTGTGCCTTTGCCCTCTACCCAAAGCTGGTGGCTAATTATAAAAAGTAGTGGGTGAACGGAGACACCGCATAACTGAACATAATGATGGCAGGTAAGCACAATTTTCCTTTCTAAAAGCTTCGGGGACACCTTCAAAATTTTGCAATGGGGCCCACAAAATCTAAGCTATGCCCCTGTTGGGAAGCCAAGGTAATTTAATCTTTGCTTCCACAGACTTGGCCATTGTTCTAGCATAGCGCTAGCAAGCGGGTCGGTGGCCGGGCAGTGCGCACACGCGAGCCCTGGAGCAAGTGAGAAATTCACTCGCTCCGGGGCTCACTACAAACGGGGCGGCTGTCGATGTTGATCGACAGCTCGCCCAGTTTTGTAGGTGGGTCGGTGGGGTGGCTTGCCAAATGGAGGCGTTCCCGAAGGAACGCCTGCCGTTTGGGGGCGGCCCTACTGACATCACGAGTGATGTCAGTAGTGAGCTTCCGGCTGTATTAGAGCCGAAGCTCACTGGGGCTTGCGGCAGACAAGACCCTATCACAGGGGCCTCGTCGCAAGCCCGATGGTCGGGATCATCGCAACCATCACCTGGCCGCTCGCTAAAGCTGTGGGTGGTCACCCACAGCTTAGCGAGCGGCCAGAAGGCCGGTCAAAAAAAAAAAAACGCCCTTTAGACCTGCAAGCTGCCTCCGGCAGCGAGCTGGTCTGAATCAGGGCCTAAGTGCCATTTCTCTATACATCTTTCCTCACCATTGTCTTGCACTTTGATAATCCATAGACAGGTAGTCTCCACATGTCTAATTGAGAAGCCCATGAAAGCTACTCATATGACTTTCTATTTCCAAATCACCACATCCATCAAGATAACACACATTCCTTAGCAAATTCACTAAGTAACCCACCATTATGTGTCAATCAATGTATAACAACAAATCTATCATCAACTAAACCACAATGTATTATAAATGGAGGCAAACACTTCAAACCTTCTTTCTCTCAAATATCATTAAAACAAATAAATACAGTACTAATATACTTCACAAAGATACTGTAACTTCAAGGTTATACAAACATTGCATATAGGCCCTCATTCAGACCCACTCGCGAGTGGCTGTCCGCTCGCAAGTGGGTCGATGGTCCCCACTGCGCATGCACACGACGGAGGGAGCTACGTCGTGCGCATGCGCGAGACCCGACGAGCGAAGGACTTTCCTTCGCTCGGAGTGTCTCATCAAAGGGGGCGTGCTGTCGATGGTGACTGACAGCACGCCCCCTTTGGTGGGCGTGCCGGGGGCGTGCCTGCCAGACGGAGGCGTTCCCAAGGGAACACCTACAGTCTGAAGCCGGCCCCACTGACATCACTAGTGATGTCAGTGGGAGTGATTTTGGTTTCGATAGAGCCAAAATCACTCCTGGCCTTGCGGTTGAAAAACCCAACCGCAGGCTTTTGCTCGCAGTTTCGATGACCATCATCCTGCACGCTCGTATATGCTGTGGGTGGTGACCCACAGCTATACGAGCGTCCAGGAGGACGCTCCATATTAATGGAGGTGGGCCCTGATTCAGAGCGAACGCTCTGGTCAGAGCGTCCGGCTCTGAATCAGGGCCATAAATCCTTACATACAGTACATATAACACAGTACAGTTCCGCAGATAATATAATATAAAATGGGCCTAATTCAGGGATGTACGTAGATTCGATTTTTATGTATGTTTGCATGCAGATTTGCACATGTGCAGGAGCCGCATGTGCAGGAGCCGCATGTGCAGGAGCCGCATGTGCAGGAACCGCATGTGCAGGAGCCGCATGTGCAGGAGCCGCATGTGCAGGAGCCGTATGTGCAGGAGATGCATGTGCAGGAACCGCATGTGCAGGAGCTGTATGTGCAGGAGCCGTATGTGCAGGAGCCGCATGTGCAGGAACCGCATGTGCAGGAGCCGCATGTGCAGGAGCCGCATGTGCAGTAGTCGTATGTGCAGGATCCGTATGTGCAGGAGCCATATGTGCAGAATTTTTTTCCGATGTTGCTCACGGTGCCTTAAAACCTGCAACATGATTGACATGCTGCTGGGGTTTGGGGGCGCGATGGGCAGCATTTCAGAAAACAGGGGCATGTCTGCCCCATTTCCTGGACTTGACGAAGCCAATGGTCTGTCAGCTCAAAGCTGTTTCAAAAGTCAAGTCCTTTTGCATATTGAAAATAACCAGGCAGCCCCTCTGCACAGCAAGAAATACCCTAAACAATCCATCCGGGGTGCAGTCAGCATCTCGACAGTCAGGATGCCAGTGGTCACAATACCAACAGCGGCATCCCAACTGTCAGAATCCTGACAGATTGTGGAGGTAAGTATTAGGGTCAGGGGAAGATTAGGGTTAGGCACTAGGGGGAGAGTTAGGGTTAGTCTGTGGGATGGGAGGGTTAGCTGCAGGACTGAGGGTTAGGTCCCTACGTGTCGGACCATCCACACCTTATGATACCCATCACTGGATCCAACTACAAACCAGTGGACTTTGGGCCTGATTCAGACCCGGTCGCAAGCGCTGTGCACTCGCAACGGGGTCAATGGTAGCCCAGAGCGCATGCGCACGACGGAGCCGGCTCCGCCATGCGCATGCGCGAGACCCGGATAGCGACGGGCAATCCATCGCTCCGGGTCTCGTACCAAAGGGGACGTGCTGTCGATGTTGAGTGACAGCACGCCCCCTTTGGTGGGCGTGCCGGGGGCGTGCCTGCCAGACGGAGGCGTTCCCAAGGGAACGCCTACCGTCTGAAGCCGGCCCCACTGACATCACTAGTGATGTCAGTGGGAGTGATTTTGGCTCTGATAGAGCCAAAATCACTCCTGGCCTTGCGGTTGAAAAACCCAACCGCAGGCTTTTGCTCGCAGTTTCGATGACCATCGCGACCATCATCCTGCACGCTCGTATATGCTGTGGGTGGTGACCCACAGCTATACGAGCGTCCAGGAGGACACTCCATATTAATGGAGGTGGGCCCTGATTCAGAGCGAGCGCTCTGGTCAGAGCGTCCGGCTCTGAATCAGGGCCATAAATCCTTACATACAGTACATATAACACAGTACAGTTCCGCAGATAATATAATATAAAATGGGCCTAATTCAGGGATGTACGTAGATTCGATTTTTATGTATGTTTGCATGCAGATTTGCACATGTGCAGGAGCCGCATGTGCAGGAGCCGCATGTGCAGGAACCGCATGTGCAGGAGCCGCATGTGCAGGAGCCGCATGTGCAGGAGCCGCATGTGCAGTAGTCGTATGTGCAGGATCCGTATGTGCAGGAGATGCATGTGCAGGAACCGCATGTGCAGGAGCTGTATGTGCAGGAGCCGTATGTGCAGGAGCCATACGTGCAGAAGCCGCATGTGTAGGAGTCGCATGTGCAGGAGCCGTATATGTGCAGGAGCCACATGTGCAGAAATTTTTTCCGATGTTGCTCACGGTGCCTTAAAACCTGCAACATGATTGACATGCTGCTGGCGTTTGGGGGCGCGATGGGCAGCATTTCAGAAAACAGAGGCATGTCTGCCCCATTTCCTGGACTTGACGAAGCCAATGGTCTGTCAGCTCAAAGCTGATTCAAAAGTCAAGTCCTTTTGCATATTGAAAATAACCAGGCAGCCCCTCTGCACAGCAAGAAATACCCTAAACAATCCATCCGGGGTGCAGTCAGCATCTCGACAGTCAGGATGCCAGTGGTCACAATACCAACAGCGGCATCCCAACTGTCAGAATCCTGACAGATTGTGGAGGTAAGTATTAGGGTCAGGGGAAGATTAGGGTTAGGCACTAGGGGGAGAGTTAGGGTTAGTCTGTGGGACGGGAGGGTTAGCTGCAGGACTGAGGGTTAGGTCCCTACGTGTCGGACCATCCACACCTTATGATACCCATCACTGGATCCAACTACAAACCAGTGGACTTTGGGCCTGATTCAGACCCGGTCGCAAGCGCTGTGCACTCGCAACGGGGTCAATGGTAGCCCAGAGCGCATGCGCACGACGGAGCCGGCTCCGCCATGCGCATGCGCGAGACCCGGATAGCGACGGGCAATCCATCGCTCCGGGTCTCGTACCAAAGGGGACGTGCTGTCGATGTTGAGTGACAGCACACCCCTTTGGTGGGCGTGCCGGGGGCGTGCCTGCCAGACGGAGGCGTTCCCAAGGGAACGCCTACCGTCTGAAGCCGGCCCCACTGACATCACTAGTGATGTCAGTGGGAGTGATTTTGGCTCTGATAGAGCCAAAATCACTCCTGGCCTTGCGGTTGAAAAACCCAACCGCAGGCTTTTGCTCGCAGTTTCGATGACCATCGCGACCATCATCCTGCACGCTCGTATATGCTGTGGGTGGTGACCCACAGCTATACGAGCGTCCAGGAGGACACTCCATATTAATGGAGGTGGGCCCTGATTCAGAGCGAGCGCTCTGGTCAGAGCGTCCGGCTCTGAATCAGGGCCATAAATCCTTACATACAGTACATATAACACAGTACAGTTCCGCAGATAATATAATATAAAATGGGCCTAATTCAGGGATGTACGTAGATTCGATTTTTATGTATGTTTGCATGCAGATTTGCACATGTGCAGGAGCCGCATGTGCAGGAGCCGCATGTGCAGGAGCCGCATGTGCAGGAGCCGCATGTGCAGGAGCCGCATGTGCAGTAGTCGTATGTGCAGGATCTGTATGTGCAGGAGATGCATGTGGAAGGAACCGCATGTGCAGGAGCTGTATGTGCAGGAGCCGTATGTGCAGGAGCCATACGTGCAGAAGCCGCATGTGTAGGAGTCGCATGTGCAGGAGCCGTATATGTGCAGGAGCCACATGTGCAGAAATTTTTTCCGATGTTGCTCACGGTGCCTTAAAACCTGCAACATGATTGACATGCTGCTGGCGTTTGGGGGCGCGATGGGCAGCATTTCAGAAAACAGGGGCATGTCTGCCCCATTTCCTGGACTTGACGAAGCCAATGGTCTGTCAGCTTAAAGCTGATTCAAAAGTCATATTGCATATTGCATATTGAAAATAACCAGGCAGCCCCTCTGCACAGCAAGAAATACCCTAAACAATCCATCCGGGGTGCAGTCAGCATCTCGACAGTCAGGATGCCAGTGGTCACAATACCAACAGCGGCACCCCAACTGTCAGAATCCTGACAGATTGTGAAGGTAAGTATTAGGGTCAGGGGAAGATTAGGGTTAGCGTGCCAGGGGGGTGGCTGCCCAGACGGAGGTGTTCCCATGAGAACGCCTACCACCTGGGGGCGGCCCCACTGACATCACAAGTGGTATCAGTGGGAGAGCTTTTGGCTCTGTTTGAGCCGAAAGCTCTCTGGGGCTTGCGGCAATGAGACCCTACCACAAGGGTCTTGTCGCAAGCCCGATGGTCGCGATGGTCTTGACTATCGCGACCATCTTCCTGGCCGCTCACTATAGCTGTGGGTGACCACCCACAGCTATGCGAGCGGCCAGGAGGCCGTTCTAAAAAAAATAGCCCAGCCCTGATTCAGAGAGAGCGCTCTGTCAGAGTGACCGGCTCTGAATCAGGGTCTTTATTCTTAATTATTCTAGAGACTTTAATTCAGGCGCTCAATTAATTTGCTACAAGCCACATGAGGCAGTAATTCATTACTGTGTGCTCTCACATTACCGCGACATCCGGAAGTGACTACTGTCACTCACAGCACTGTGACTCCAGTGTTTTTTAAGTTAATAAACATACATTGCCCTTGTACTACTTGTGTGAGATAATTACATGATACATTTATATAGTGACTAGAGCATTACCATAGCATTCAACAAGGGGTTAACACATATGCTAAGCGCAGACTCATTACAATTAATCTATAGATACTATAAGAGATTTGGATCATCTCTCGTGTCAGCAGCTAGCAAGCACGTACTCAAGAGGAAGTGCAGGGTCTCACTCAAGCTATCATGGGAGAATAAGGTTATGACACCAGATTTTTTTTTATACATATTTTGGGTCTGGAAGCATACTAATGGGTTTCATTAACAATGGTAGGGGATTGGTTAAAATTTTGCAATATCAATCTTAGCTGGGGCATAGGATCCAGATTTTACAGCCACCCAGTAGTGCTTGTGTTGAAAAAAAGACTTTGGAAAACAATACTACAGTGTTTATGATCATTTTAAATTTGCCTATTTAACGGTAAAGTCATGATAAGATGTCATTGTTTTTATTTGTGCAGAAGTCATATGTATAAAATTCCTTCATGATCATTACTACAGACAAATACAAATGTATGTAACACTTTTATGTTTGTTTGTTTTTTCACATTTCAATGTCTTCTCTCTTATATCTCAAGCTCCCTGTGACCCAGAAAATGTTCAAGCTATTGCACATTGTGAGGATAATACCTTAGCGGTGTCATGGGACCCGTCAGTTGGGGCTGTTTTCTACACAGCATATGCCTTGGGGAGCTCCGGTGCTACCTACAACTGCTCTACAGGAAGCATCAGCTGCCAGATCACAGAGTTACAATGTGGAGAGAGTCTATCAGTGTCTCTGGTTGCCTATGATAATGAATGTCCCAGTATGAATAGTGATCCAGTGGAGATAGCGACAGGTATGTTATGTATCAATAAAGGATTTAGGGAAAGTTCAACCAGAATTTTCCTAAATATCTCTTTTTAGATTTCAGCTCTCAGAGTTTCGATACCTGGAAAAATAAATAATTAGGACAATTCATCCACTGAACAGAAGCATTATACAAAACCTAAAACACAATATTCTTCACATGAAATTGCTACTATCAACTTTAAAGATATACACCAAAAGCTTTTATGAACTAGTCACCAGTGGTCAGTTTTTATTTTTTAATGGCAATTTGTTTTTCTTTTTTAAACAACTCAAGGTGCACAAGTCACATAACCCCAGAAAGCAGAATACACAATAAGAAGTTACATTTTATCCATATGTAAGACAACAAGCTGTTTTAATATTTTTAAATCTTTTAAATACAAACTAGAAACCTAGATATAAGTATACATATATCCCTCATGATTAATCATGTCATTGACCAATTTCCACTGTACAATTCCTGTAGGAGCTTCCACTAGCCAAGTCCTAGCTATTACTAGCTTTGCTAATGTAGTAGGATTAAATATGTGTGGGTACATTTGTTTTTTTAAGAATTCCTCCAGTGAAACCCCATAAAGACCAATCTTTGAATCCAATGGAGGAATTACTGGTAGAGTGATACGAATACAGTCCCACACCTGCTCTCAAAACCTGTTTACCTGTATATCTCACACATTCCCACAATACATGCCAATATGTAGAATGAATGACTTTTCATTTAGAACAGGTAGCACCCAACCTTTTTTGACCATACTGTCAGGCAAAATATATAACTGTTTTTGTTGAAAGCGAACATAGGACAGTAATTCTAAGATCCAATGTTCATACTAGGAACCACCCTTATCTGTTTTACACCTATTCTGAAGGAGAGGTAGTTCCATGGAGGTTACCAATGGATTTAAGATATAATATAATGAGAAGATGACCTTGGATGCTAAATTGTATATTACTAAAGACAACAGAATTCAAGAGATTAAACTCCAGTTTGAGTTGTTTGAAACTCTTAATAGAATCAGAAAGATAGACCTTGCCCTTGATAGGAGTTGAAGAATCCTGAAGGGTAGAAATATGTTGCTCAGTCTCTACAACCCACTTCTGCATCCTGGACTTCCTCTATTTTGTTAGTAACTCACTTATCAGAGGCAGTAACAGTCAACTGAACCTGCTGCAATGACGTCACATCCCCTGCAACCAAAGCAGCAGGGTTTGGGAGAAATGAGGAAATAGGGAGGGAATTGGAAGCCACCAAAGCAGAATGAGTCTGTGACAAACAATATTTTAACATGTCTGCATTAAATTACCATCTTCTGAGCATGTATGAAAAAATTAAGTATTAATTAAATTATATTAAGGTATCACTTGTAATTATAGAAGCATGCACCCTGTGCTGATTAAACATTTTCCATTACATCATGATATTGTTCCATCTGTCAGATTTTAGTACAATGTCTCCAAGTAATTACAGGAAATTAGAGTTGCAGAGTCTTTATACTACAGTTATACCACAAGTATACCTCAGATTAGCACATACCTGCATCTAAATGAAGGACTTACACATAAAATAGGAAGGGAAATAGTTTTGTTGATTTTCTAAAGAATATGTGTTATTATTTTTTTATGTTTTTCTTAAGATATACTATAATGGTGGAGTATTTAAATCTACCATGTAGACACAATGTAAGTGTAGTTATACCTGTACTAGTGAATCAAGAACTCAAAAAGTTCATTCTTCCTAAATAATATTTGGTCTTATGTATCATCAGCAAAATCAAATGATCAAAAACAATATTATTTTCATTAACTTTGTGCCTTTCAGCTCCATGTCCACCAAAACATGTCTCAGCCGTGACTGACTGCAAAACACATTCCACTGTTATTCAGTGGTCCTACAGTGAAGGGGCTGTTCTGTATGTGGCCCATGTACAAGCCACCAATGGCTCAGAATATTCTTGTGAATCCTTTGACTTAAGCTGTTCTCTCTCTGAATTACCATGCAGCCTTACATACACTGTCTTTGTTACCGCCTCTAACTACCAGTGCATGAGCCCCTACAGTCCGACACTTTCTATCAATACAGGTATGTTTTATGCAATGTCAATTTAAAGTGTTTTAAATTTAGGGGTATGTTTTTTAGAGAAGAGGATGAGAAAGAAACTACATCGTTCTAAGAATTACATCTGGAAGAATGAATCAGCTGAATTAGGGTGTATTGATGTAACAGCTTTATGTTATGAAATAAGCCCAAGAGCACCATATCAGAAATAACTCCATTCTACCAGCATATGCTGTTGCAGTACAATGTAATAACCCCATGTCACCATGATAGCCAAGTGCTGCCTTATTTGCCAAGTATTCTATCAAATACAACGTAATGCCAACCTCACCCATTGTGTAGACGATGTTATTTTGATTGCTATTCTGAATTTTCCATCCAAGAAATCTGTGCTATCAAAAGTGTTTAATATGTCCACATGAGAAAAGTATCATATTATTTAAATAAAGCAAAATTGAAACGTGTGAACATTTGCTCAAGGATTTCCTTCCTTCATTTTCATTATAAAATGTCACCATGGTTTTTATGTTTGAATTCCAAATTGTATATTTTTATGACATTTAACATGGTTTCAATTTGTATATTTGCAGTTCCATGCATTCCAAAGAACATTGCAGCTGACGTCATTTGTGACCAGAATGCAATACATGTCACATGGGCAGAGGACATGGCAAATATAACATTCACCGCTACAGCACAGAGTGACTCTGATTATTTCAACTGTACTACCCATGAAAATAACTGTGAAATTAGTAATATTAGCTGTGGACAACTTTACTCTATCTCTGTTGATGCAGATAATGGTCAATGCATAGCTTCCAGCAACCAGATTGGACCACAGTATTTAGGTATTGTTATTTTCTTCTGATTTCAAGATTTCTGATACACAACTAGTAACAATTTCTCATGTCTTCTGTAACATTAAAATTACCACTAGTGGGACAAGTTCTGTTTATGCAGTTGCCATACACCAGTACAATAGTGATGTTTTGAGTGTACAGTTTATATTCCTTGTAGATGAAAGGGGACTTTAGTAAAGTAGGCTAACTTTTAATATGTGGACATCCAGCTAGAGACCAGGCTCTGTGTCTGACTTGGTCAGACGTATGAATGGCAAACTTGAACAATTGTGGGTATTCAGCATTCAAGCCAAATTATAGATCACATTATAGGCCTACAAATACAGTCAGCTACTGATCTCTGTGCCTGAACAATCATTGAGTAACTGTTAAATGTGGACCAGTAAAATTGTTGTTATTGTGTTACTGTCTAATATACTGGTTAACCTGACCCAATTTATTTACGATTATCTGCTCTTATTCTTAGCATTGATATCACAAGTCAAGCTGACTTCTTTGGTTTCCAATGTGCATGGTTATTAATTATTCTTATGGTAGGTTAAATGAAGAACTTACACTTAGTTGGAGTTTGATAACTACATAGAATACTGTTACCATATAGATCTTTGAAAAAAAAAAGAAAAGAAAAGCTTTTTAGCTTTATATCATTGTAGACCAAGGGGCATATATATCTTTATTTGCCATCTTGCATATTGTGGCAATAAAACATTAATTATTGGGACAACATATTAACAAACGTTGGCACCGATGAATGCCCATCCCTACAATGTGTAAAAAGTAAAGTGATTGCTTATGTTATTACATTACTTCCAGGTTGTGACTAGACAGAGCTGCTGGTTGTGCATGAACATCCATCTGCACACACGCAAGAGGTTATTATTTTATGAAAATGTGGCCCATAGTGTACAATGGCAAACGCCAAAGATGGCATAAGCCATTACTGCTCTGATCAGGAAAGTGTAGCTTTTCTGAGGGTGATATATTTCATAGAAACGTAAGGAGCATTTTTGCCTCTTTTGGGGGGACCATATCCTATATCTCCAATTTCTTCTGTGTTCACCCCTTATATTTTGGGGATACTTCATTTTTGCGAGTATCCACCAAAAACAGCTGTTTATATAGGACTGCCAGCAAAATAGTGTTAATAAATATGCCTCTAACTTTGTTATAGTAAACTGATCTGCAGTTTACATACTTAAACTTGTCCCAGTATCTCCAGTCAGACTGACTATAGAACAAACTGCAGCCCCATGTTTTTTTTAAATACCTTTATTAGGTTAATTTAATTTACAGTTACTATATTTATCTGTTCTTGTTTACTTCTAGTTCCTTGCAAGCCAACAGATGTGTTTTCCAAACATATCTGCGTTAATGACAGCGCTGAGATATCATGGACAAAAAGCTCTGGATTTGGGATAAATATGTATGTTGCTGCAATGCAAAGTAATGATGGAACGGATCTGATGTGCCAGTCTATGACAGGAACTTGTGTGATTGGGGGCACTAAGTGTGGAGAAGTGTACAAAGCAACAGTCACAGCTGTGGGCATCAACTGCCAGACTCTCTCCAACGAATTCTATGTGGATCCAGGTACCAGCAACAACAGTTATAAGTCAAGCTACACAATATCTTATCAGATATTGTGATTGCTGCCTTTACAGAAATGAATTGTTTACAGCTGTTTAAACCTAAGATAGAATATCACGCATATTAAGAACAGAACTAAATTAGGTCTTTTGGGGGTAAATTTACTAAGAATCGAGTCTGTGAGAGTTTGCTTTTTTTTCAACTCGATTAGCTTCACCTAAACTCGGGTGATTTAAAGCTCCTGAGACTCAAATTTACAAAGAAGGGAGTTTAGCTGAGAGTGAGATGGCCGATGGTGAAGCAGAATCAGATTTCTCTGCCGAGTAGCAGGGTTTGTAGGAGATTTCTCCCCTGAGTAGCTGGTTTTGCAGGAGATGACTCACTCAAGATTGCAGTATCTTCTCTCTGCAAAACTCTCCTGAGCAAGCAGCCTGCACATATCAGTGAGATCATATCAGATCTGTAAAAAAACGTGTTAAAAGAGTTTAAAAAAAAATTACATAGGGCCCCCCCCCAAAGCTTGACCAGCACCAGGCTTGCCAGCCTGTCCTGGTTTCTAAGATTACGGGGAAAAAAATGGTAGGATTCCCCTGTAATTTAGAAACCAACACCAGGCTGCAGGGGCAGTACTGATTTTAAATATAAAAAAGGGGTCCCCCCTCTCTCTTAATCCAGGCTTGGTCTGAAGCCTGGGGCTCTTCCCCGCACTCCTGGAGTATTGTGGCAACACACATACTGATGCCCGGTGCGTGGTGCGGTAAATTTGTTTTTTTGTTTTACAAAGTCCATGGATTACTGTGGAGACCAGTGCCAGGATATAGGTGAGTATGCAATCTTTTTTGCATGGCCAGTCATTACAGATTCTACTGGAGAAGAGGACAGAAGCATCTGGTATAGATAAGTATGTGTGAATGGGTAGGTGTGTGCAATAAAGTTATACTTTGCACGGTGTGTCTGTTTTGTGTTTATTTAACTATTTATTTTACAGTGGGGGTACAGGTGCCGCCCATCTGCTGGCACTTATAGTTCCACAAGTGCCAAAGGGCAGGCATGCTGGCACCTGTAGTCCCACTGTAAAATACAATAGTTTACTTAAATATAGGGGGGACCTTACACAATTATTTCCCCCCTATATTTAAAATCAAGACTGTCCCTGCAGCCTGGTGTTGGTTTCTAAATTACGGGGGAACCATACACATTTTGTTCCCTGTAATCTTAGAAAGAAACCGGGACAGGCTGGCAAGCCTGAGGCTGGTTAAGCTTTAGGGGGGGGGGACCCTATGTCATTTTTTTTCTGATATTTAAATTTATTTTCTATATTTACAGGCAAAAACATACATGGATCACAGCGATCTGTGTATGTTTCTGCCAAACTCTCAGATCACAGGCAGGTGTATTTTTTTCACAAGTTTTTACAGGAGAGTTTGCCCATCTCATGAGAGTTTTGAAACTCTCTGCTTGGTAAATTCTAGAATCCTATCTTCACCAGTGCAAAGGTTCTCAAGTTTTGCCGATGGTGAATTGAAGAGAGTTTGCTAACTCTCCAGTATTTTCCCGTAGCAAAGGAGATCTCTCTCCCGAGTTTGACATTAGTAAATTTGAGAGTGGGAAAAACTGCCCAAACTCTCCAGAGTTGGCAAACGCTCCCAAACTCTCAGCTTAGTAAATTTACCCCCTGTTGTCTTCATTCTGGTGTAAGCTTAAGTGTAACAACTGTATAGTGACACTAATAATTGACTATGATGGCGAAGTTGTGTTGTTTACATTATATACTTCTTATTTTTACAGACCTTGAACCTTATTGAGAGACAGCATCCAAGATTTAATAGCTGGCTTTTATTAATATAGATCCTCTTCAGTACTTTGCTGCCCTGTCAATTTATAATTATATGAGGAAGTAGGGTAAAATACTAAAACATGAGAATAATATTTGGGTTATGTAACAGAATATACATGTTAAGTTTAAGAAAGTGCTGATACATCCAGGAAGAGATAGAAGATGTTGATATGTCCTATTGGCCGCTGCGCAAGACAGGGCAAGTCTCCCTGACTGGCCACCACCCCCCCTCAGCCCACCCTTTGCATTGCCCCCACTTACCTGAGGAAAGTGGGCGGTCTGGAAGGGGCAGATGATGCGATTCATGCTGAGCCACAGCATGATTAACATGCTGCGGCAGGGGCGTCTTTAGAGAGGAGGGGGTACGTGTGCATTCCACATCATGGACCCCCTCCTCTCACTCTGGCATCCGGCAGTCGTCTGACGCGGCTGGCCGGCCACCACAGAATCAATAGACTCTGGGCACTAGAGTGTGCTCAAAGACACAAGATGTGGGAAAGCTCAGAGCGCAGATAGCTGCCCGTGAAGAATGGTGATGTAGAGTCTACCCTTAGTGATCCTCTACAGTGAAATGCTAAAAAAGAAAAATATCACCATAAACTCTGCAGGCGCTAAGCACATGGACCAATGTTCTTATTGAAATCGGAAGTCTTTACGATGTCCTCCAAATCTCTCAAAAAAGAGAAAATACAAACAGACACATGGTGAAGTATATCCAGACTAAAGTGTAACTTTCAAAAAATTAACAAGGTACTCCTACCAGATGTTATAGTCTACTGTTTAGGTAGACAGTAATCGCATTAAACACACTTCTCTCCAATTTTCACTGTTCCATATTGTGTCCCCGATGTAGTATATAGAAAAAATAGAAAACTATATAGTGTAATATAGTTTTAATAAGAGACACAACATACAAACGTAACAAGTGGCCTCTTACTAAATGTCAATAAAAATAAGTCACATACAAAAAACATCAATGAATCAAAATATCCAAAAAATTCCCATAAGTAGATACAGGTAATAGATAAGCCTCTCACCAGATGATAATGTCCACCTAAGTAGACAAATGGGCATAGAATATGGATAATTCAGGCGTCCCCGTAGTCCATAGCAAAAAGGTCCCAACAGAGAGTGCTATATCAATTGCCTGGATCCTAGTACAGCCAACACGTTTCGATTTGCAGTTTAATCTTTTTCAAGGCATAATGGTAATAAAGTAGAAGGAGATATATATACCCCTTTCTCATCAAAGACTAAAATACTTATTGCCAGACATGGAGTAACTAGCAAACTAAAATCCTATAATGAAATGGTGTGTCATCCACCAAAAAAAAATCTATCCAGGTTTTCCGTTTATTCGTCTTTTACATGTTCCCGCCGCTAAACACATGCGGCATTGTGAGTTATGTCTTCCGGACCCGGAAATGACGTCCCGTCACAGCTACACATACCGCATCTCTATGGTAAGCGCAACCAGTCCTCCACACTGTCAGCATTCTTGCCGCTCAACACACGCGGCGGTGGACGGCGGATATTGCGTCAAAACCCAGAAATGGCATCTCGTCATGGCTATGAAATCATTCACTCTATAGTCATTATCTCCAGTCCTCCCCATGATTATATACATGGCTGGAACCGGAAGTTATTCATTCTGAATATACCATCTCATCAAATTATTTATGTTGCCATGGTAACCCTTTTATAATAGGAAATAGCTGCATACTTAAACGCCATGCTGAATTAGAAATACCTCAAGAAGAAAAAGGAATAAAAATACAGTAGAAAGACATTAGATATAGTATAAAAAATACAAACATATATAAAAATCATGGTAAACACATGTTGAATCATTTTTGATGATGTTTTTTGTATGTGACTTATTTTTATTGACATTTGGTAAGAGGCCACTTGTTACGTTTGTATGTTGTGTCTCTTATTAAAACTATATTACACTATATAGTTTTCTATTTTTTCTATATACTACATCGGGGACACAATATGGAACAGTGAAAATTGGAGAGAAGTGTGTTTAATGCGATTACTGTCTACCTAAACAGTAGACTATAACATCTGGTAGGAGTACCTTGTTAATTTTTTGAAAGTTACATTTTAGTCTGGATATACTTCACCATGTGTCTGTTTGTATTTTCTCTTTTTTGAGAGATTTGGAGGACATCGTAAAGACTTTCGATTTCAATAAGAACATTGGTCCATGTGCTTAGCGCCTGCAGAGTTTATGGTGATATTTTTCTTTTTTAGCATTTCACTAGAGTGTGCTCAGTCTACTGCGCATGTGCAAATCGCTGGTAAAATGGAGTGCCACCATTTTACCAGCGATTTCCTCACAGCGCATGTGCAAAATGCCGGAAAAATGGCAGCGGCGGCCATTTTACGGCATTTGTGCAGTGCTAGGAAATCCGTGCGGGACCGCGGAGAGGTAAGTTTTACATAATATGGGTGCAGGGTGTGCGGTGCTGGCCCCACCTGGACCTGGGGCCACCCTGCAACCATTATAGATACGCCCCTGTGCTGTGGCCATTTGCTGCTGTGCAAAAGAGTCCTACTCTGAATCAGGCCCTGTGTCCCTGTAAAGACGGAGCAAATTGTCTTCCTTCCCTCCAGTCCCTTCTCTTCCCCACCTCTCTCTTTCTGTTGTTATACTATACTCTCTCCACTCCTTCAAGTCTGCTGCCTAGGGGGTTTATTTAGGATTACAAAAATGTAAGTACCCGTTTGAGGCAATGCTTTTTCTGATATAGGCTTACCTTGCCATTCTGGAGCCCTTACCTTGATAAGGCAGTAACCTATTAACTTATTTTTATTAGCATAACCCTGTATAGATAAGAAGGAATCTATTTTACTATATTATAAATTATCAAATTTTTTTAAATATCAATGTAACATCCCTTGAGCGCAAGTGAGAGAGAGTGACATCCCTTGTGATGTGCGGCTGAGTACAACACCTCTTGGGAGTATTCACATGATCAAGAGCATTTAATAAGAATGATTCAGTTTAAGTTTGATCTTTGGGTTGAAATCAGCAAGTTTGATTTTTTATTCTTTCAAATACACCCCATTTGTGTAATGCTGAGTGACCTGGACTCCTGATGTGACTGTTACAGTAAGTTGGGAAGGTGAGCTTTAGAGTACAGCCAGGTCGATTATAGGTTTATGGTAATTTTTCCATCGGTTTTGTAAACTAACCATTTACTAAAGCCAGAAACGATGGAAAGACTACCATAAGCCCAACTTTAGAACATTGGGCCAACAATCGATTGTTTTACATAAAACAGATTTACTCATAGTCAGTTTGTAAACTGACCAAAACCCGACCTGAAAACAATGGAAAACCCATGCAAACAATAGTCCTGCCTGTGGCAGGCGAGTTTGGGAGAAGCATTGCACAGATCACTATTATCTGTGCAGACTTTGTTACTAAAGAAAATTTTTTATTTTTTTTTTAAATATGAGGGGGTCCTCTCCAAATCAATAACCAGTCCCAGACCTCCCAGCTTGCACTGGTATGGGAAAATAGGAGGAAAACAGAGTGGGGTAACCAGCAGGAGAGCTTATGCCATAGCAGGGTGACACACAGCGTGGGGTCTCCCCGCCATCACTTTAACCATCCCCAAGATAGTCAACCCAGGGCTGGAATTCCTTAGAAAGTGGTGATCCCAAAAATCATGTGGGGCCATCCCTACCGAGGAACTACCAGCTCTCACCCAATCACCACTTCCCCATGCATTCCTATGTAGTGACCGGGTATAAGCTCTTATTTCGGGTTTGCACTGTATGTCCTTGAGGTACACCCAATTTGTAGATCAACAATGGCTGGAGGGACGCTTATTGCTCACCCCTGATAGACTGTAACATCACGTTTACATGTGCCTGTGAGACACTAGCCTAAAATACAACAATTCCTTAACATTACAGTTAACATGTTGAGATTTCTCAGATTCAAAGTGACTGAATGTTGTTTTCCTCTGGTTCCAGAACCCTGCTCTCCGAGTAACTTGGACACCCATGTTAGTACTGGGCTTGTGGTTGCATCCTGGACTGCAATGGCTGGAGCGCTGAATTACACCACGGACATAACAGGGGTTAGTGGAGAGAAACATGAATGTTACACAGCAAATACAAGCTGCTCTATAACAGAACTAATGTGTGACCACCAGTACAATATGGCTGTGACAGCCAATGGCAGATACTGCAGCAGTAGTGTCAGTGACACGCAAACCTTTCAAACAGGTGAGAAAATAAATTATGCCGATATACAATCATTTCCAATTTTTGCTTAAAGAATAATTTAAATTAAAATGATCCTTCCCTAATAATACCCTATATTCAGATGCTAATAATATTGGAATAAAATGATCAATCTGCGTGACAATGGCATCATGTTGGAGGGTTTTGTTTTTTGTAAGGTTTCTGTTTTTTTTCCCTAGTATTGGAGTTGCTCAAATGTAATAACAGTGCTAAATACTAAAATAACAGCCTAACTCAGATCGGTGGAACCCCTCTCCTTGTTTACAAAGCTGTGACCAGTTGACTAAGAATTCTAGAAGATATAAATCTGCACTGCAGTATAGCAGTCAATCAAGATTTGATTGCATATTCTGACCTTTTATTTTCCCACAGCTCCATGTGCTCCACAAAATGTGACTGTAGAGGTAGATTGTGTCACTAACACTGCTGCCGTTTCATGGATCAGCAACCTGGGAGCAGAGAATTACACCAGTGTAGCAGTTGGTACAGATGGGAAGCAACATGTTTGCCAGTCCACTGCCCCATCCTGTGACATTGCAGGGTTACTGTGTGGACAGCTGTACCTCATAACTGTCTCAGCAGCAAATAATATCAGCATCAGTGAGAGAAGCCTGCCAGTAGAACTGCACACTGGTGAGTATATAGTGATACTGTAAGTGTAATTAAGTTTACATTGGGAACACACCAACAGATCAATAAAGGGTATATAGAATTAAGGACCTCATTCAGAGCCGGTCGCACAGAGCGTGCGGTCGGTCTGAATGAGGGGAGGACGTCTTGAATTTTCAAGACGTCCTCCTTTGCGGTGGTAAGGCTGTGGGTTAACACCCACAGCCTTACGATGCCTAAGGTGATGGTCGCGATGGTCAAGACCATCGCGACCATCGGGGCTTACGACGAGACCCTAGGGTAGGGTCTCACTTGTCGTAAGCCCCAGAGAGCTTCTGGCTCTGTCTGAGCCGGAAGCTCTCCACTGACATCACTAGTGATGTCAGTGGGGCCTCCTCCAAACGGCAGGCTGCCACCCCCCGACCCACCTTCCAAACGGGGCGAGCTGTCAATCAACATCGACAGCTTGCCCCCTTTGGATCGAGACCCGCTACGACCGGCGCTGTCGGTCGTAGCGGGTCTCACGCATGCGCACGACGGCGCCATCACCGTCGTGCGCATGCTCTGTGGGGGGCCATCGACCCGGTCCGAGCGCATCGGCGCTAACGACCGGGTCTGAATGACCCCCTAAAGCCTGACATTACACAAAACACAGGAAAAGTTGCTTTGTTTTCCACTTATTATAACGCAAAATGTTTTCCAAGTTGTTAGCTAAGTTACCTAAAGAACGCCTTATGTTTAAAGCTGCATACACACGTAAAGATTTTCTCTCCAACCATCCAACTAGTTGATTGGTTGGAATGAAAATCTGGTAAGGTATGAAAGCAACTGACAATCAGCAATTTGCTCCCAACGCTGGAAAATGGACAAAAACTGTTGTTTGAACAAATTGTTTAGATCAAACATTTATCCAACTTGTCTGAATGACCATTTTCCTCTGTTTTCTGGCATTTTAGGAGCAAATTGCTGATTGTCATTTACTCCCATACGTTACCAGATTTTCATTCCAACCAATCAACTAGTTGGATGGTTGGACAGAAAATCTTTAAGTGTGTAACCAGCTTTAGTCTTCTCTTTTGGATTACAAAAATGTAAGTAACTGTTTGAGGCAATGCTTTTTCTGATATAGGCTTACCTTGCCATTCTGGAGCCCTTACTTACTTTAATAATGCAGTAACCTATTAACTTATTTTTATTAGCATAACCCTGTATAGATAAGAAGGAATCTATTTTACTATTTTATAAATTATTTAATTTTGTCAAATATCAATGTAACATCCCTTGAGCGCAAGTGAGAGAGAGTGACATCCCTTGTGATGTGTGGCTGAGTACAACACCTCTTGGGAATGTTCACATGATCAAGAGCATTTAATAAGAATGACTCAGTTTAAGTTTGATCTTTGGGTTGAAATCAGCAAGTTTGATTTTTTATTCTTTCAAATACACCCCATTTGTGTAATGCTGAGTGACCTGGACTCCTGATGTGACTGTTACAGTAAGTTGGGAAGGTGAGCTTTAGAGTACAGCCAGGGCAGTATGCTCTTAATGGGCCCATACATCCAGCCGCTGTTGCTGCAATACAGCCGCGTTTCCCCATTCTGCCAGTGCGATGCAACGATTTGTGATCTATTTCGCTATTCAGCAGCCATCAATGATTGGCGGCCCGTAGGAGGATTAGGGAAAAACAGCATGTTAATAATCCTGACTCATTGATCCCGATAATTTTTTTGTCGAAATTTGTGAATTGAGGATTTTTAATATGTTGAATTTCCCTGATTCTCCTACCCCGCTGTCAGATTGAAGAAACACACTGCAGATGTATGGGTCCCTTTAAAGAGACACCAATCAAATTTGAGACTGCACTTGCTAATGTCCAGAGTGTGGCTCGGGCTGGAAGGAGGTAACCCAGTACCTAATGCATATGAGTGACATGGTGTAAGTACATCTGTGTAGGGCTGAAAATGAGAGCTTAAATGATGGTCTGATTTCACAAGAGTGTCAGTTTTTGTGTAAAGTAACTATACTATGTAAAGGAACTGAGTGAACTGTGCTAGAGTGTGAATATTGAAATAAAGACCTACTTCATTTATTTTAGTAAAGAGAAATGGTCTGGAATCCACTTATTAGAATCCTGGTAACTGCACACTGCTACACAGCAGGCATTACACAAACTTCATTGCTAATAAACCTGCATGTTCAGGGGCACCTGTTGGCCATGTCACCTGTGGTAAGAGAGACTGAGCTAGAAATTGAGTGACAGATTTAAAGGTACTTCAGAGATAAGTGTTAAGGATTACACATACACCCCACGCAATGTAAAAACTGGGTAACATCAACATGTATAGATGTGTCCTTTCGTACTGTTGCTTCAGTCACGCCAAATAGCCCCTATTTGCCAGGTCCACTGCGAATCATCTGCGCCAAGCATCTTTTTCGCTCAAAATGTGCAGCTTATTTACATATTTAAAACACATAGAAGACACCCAAAACTACATTGCTAGCTTAGACTGATCAATTTGGTGTGTGACATTCGTTCATCTATGTGAGTCTGAATCTGTGTAAAAAGGGCTCCAATGCGAGCGCCCGTGGCTTTTCCTCACGCCAAGTTCCTTGGTGTTTCATCTGCAACTTGGTACTGTACGTGTGTAAAACCAAATCCTATGCCAGTAAAGTCGCAGCCTTGCATCTCTGGTACATTGTGAGTGGCTGTTCACTGCATCTGTGATGCGAATAAGATGCAAAATGTAAAGAAAAATACGTTATGCTCCTCATCTCGGAGCATCTCAGTCGCATCTGGTGTATGGTATGGAAAATCAGTAAGTGAGGACACGTCTGTATGCTAAATTAGTTATATAAAAGTGTTGGGTATGTAACCCAGTGGCTGCATAGCCACCGGGTGAAATGCCAACGCCGGAAGACCAAACAGTTAGAATCCCGACAGACAAGGTAAGTACCTTATCCCTACCCCTCTCCCCTCCTAACCCTAACCCTCTCTTAGGGGTGCCTAAACCTAACATTCCCAGGGTGGTGCCTAACCCTCAGTCCCCCCGGGGGTGCCTAAACCTAACTACCCCCTGCCTGCACCCTAAACCTAATCCTCCCGGGGGGGTGCCTAACCCTAACCACCCCAACCGGGAGGGCCTAACCCTAAGCCCCCCAAAGCCTAACCCTAACCCTCCCTGGGGGGTGCCTAACCCTATGTCCCCCTCGGGGCCATGTCACCTCGGGGCCATGTCACCTAAACCTAACCCTCCCCTCCCGCGGCTAATGCTAACCCTGTCCCCGCTTACCTTCATTCGGGAAGCCGTCAGACGAGATTCCGTCGTTGGGCTAAAGATAGGCATCTGGATTTCGAAGCCTAACTTTAGTCCTATGTCGGGATTTTGACGCCGGGATTCCGTCTGACGGCTACCCGGGCGTCGGCATTACAGCTACATCCCATATAAAATAACATGTATTGGCAATAAAAAGATAATAATGTGTTTTCTCCAGCCCCTTGTCTACCAGTGCAGGAACCACCACAGCTCCACTGTTACAACAACTCAATTTCATTGTCCTGGAGCACAACCTCTGGAGCAGTCAGTTACATGTCCAATGCCACCAGCCTGGGAGAAGAGACACTCTCCTGTCATACAGAAGACACAGGCTGCACCATCAATGAGCTGAAATGTGGTCAGATATATACTGTGACAGTTACAGCCATCAATAAACATTGCTGGGGTCCAACAAGTGCCCCATCTACACTTATAACAGGTAAGGTCTTTGTATCAATATGCAAGTGTTCTGGGCATTTTGATAACACATGCTCCAGTCTTAGCTACAGTATGATTTTTCAAAACATTTCTACAGCTATAAGTAATATTGTCACCTGAGTGAGAAGTGACAAGGATTGTGTCTTTATTGTTTCAGCACCATGTCAGCCTCAAAATGTGGTTCCTAAAATGAACTGCTCCAACTCAGCTGCCCAAGTGAGCTGGGATAAAGCCCTGGGAGCTCTGAGTTATTTCTCAGTTCTGAGAACAGCTGAGAAACACTATGTTGTATGTAACAGCACTGAGCTTGGTTGTGAGATCAGTGCTCTCCCCTGCGGACAGACTTATGATGTGATAGTGACAGCAGTCAATGATCAGTGTGAGAGCGCACCCAGCTTTCCTGTAGAGTTATACACAGGTAAGATGGCCTATCGTATAAACTGCCTTTATATTTATATAACAATTGACTTGATGGTAGTGTATCTAAAATAAATCTGAAATTAAAATCTGATATTACTAACAGTTCCTCATTAGAGGCTTCAATAAAAATATTGCACCCTGGACTTTAATATGGTTGCTGTGGAACCACCAGACAGGGGACTTTGAAGCAAAATGGAACAAAATACCTAATAAGAGTTCTGTATGACTTGAGCCATCTTAAACGGTTACATCCAAGAACACAATAATAGTTCCAAACGTAACTCTATGGTATAGCATAAGACATTTGTTTTGAATAACTTGTTACTTGTAAGTTTGGCATATTTTGGGATTATTAGAGCTCTATGAGAAGGAGTGCATGCTCCATGCTGTATAGATGTGTATTAATTTCTAGGTGTAAATTGACTAAGAATCGAGATTGGTCGAGATGTCAATCTCGGGTGATTTAAGGGTTGATTTTCATTTCGCAAATTTACTAAAGGTAAAGTCGGGTGAGATACAGAGATATTTCTCTCTTCTCACTCATAAAACTCGGGGGAGATAGCTAACTCGAATCAACTCACCATTGGGCAAATCGGAACTACTTTTCACCTAAAATATACATCTCTAAATTTACTAAGAATAGGGATGACAAGCTCGGGTGAGATGACAGCAAACTCTCTGTCCAAATTACTTTTCTAAAGGTGGGTATCCAGTACTAGATATACAAATGAGAGCACAATTAAGACATTGCAATCGTGCTCTCGTTTGTATATCTAGTGATGCGCCTAGACTGAACGTTCACTCGTTCAGTCTAGGCAGATCAAGACACGGACCTCTCTGCCGCTCTTGCTGCTGCTGGACATCTCTGCATTACACGGGAAGGGAAACAAACAGTCACAGCCTGATGACGCTGGACACTCACATGTTGTGAGTGTCCAGCATCATCATCAGGCTGTGACTGTTTGTTTCCTTTCCCGTGTATTGCAGAGAGGTCCGGCAGCAGCAAGAGAACAGTAGGTGCTCTCTATTGCTCCCCGTACATGCTGAACCTGACGAAATCGTCAGGTTGACCAGCATGTACGGGCGATGATAGATGGCAAAAACGACCAGTGGGCACGCGCATCGCTGGTCGTTTTTGTCATTTACATGCCCGATTTGTGGGCAATTTGCTGGTGATTGCACGATAATGACGTCTTTATCGTGCAATCGCCTGTCAAAATTGCCTAGTGGATACCCCCCTTTAACTCTCCACTTCCTGAGCTGTGAGTTAGCCTGAAACATACACAAATCATTGTGATTTGTGTATGTTTCTGCCTTTAATTAGTTAAAAATGGGTTAAATTAATTTTTTTAAAATTACTTGAGGTCCCCAGCCCCAGACTTGCATGCTGGCACCTGTAGTTCCACTGTAAAATACAAAAGTTTCTTTAAATTTTACACTTTATTACTCCCATACCCACAGCCCAGGGGTGCGGGGAAGAGCCCCGGGCTTCAGACTAGGACTGGGGTTTTGTGAGAGGGGGGACCCCACCTCCCCTGAGATCCCCAGCTTGGCCTAAGTGGCTTGGGGTGTTAATGCTTTGGCCCTGGAGACCCGGTAATAGGGTCTCCTGACTGTGGCATTACACCGTGGTCGTTTTGGGTCCGGTGCTGGTTTAAATATAGGGGGACCCCTGTGCAATTTTTCCCCCCTATATTTAAAAGCAGGACTGGCCCTGCAGCCTGGTGCTAGTACCTAAATTATGGTGGAACCCTACTCATTTTCTTCCCCGTAATTTTAGGTACCAGGACAAGCTGGTTAGGCTTTTGGGGGGGGTCCCTACATAATTTTTTTAAAAATAATTTAACCCGTTTTTTACAGGTCTAACACACAAGCAGCTTACACATATCTCACTGATATGTGCAGGCTGCTAGCTCAGAAGAGATTTGCAGAGAGAAAACACTGCAGTCTCGGGTGAGTAATCTCATCTTCACTTGCAACTCGGGGGAGATATCTCGATCTGCTTCACCATCGGCCATCTCACTTTCAGCTAAACTCACTCAAATTTGAGAGATGAAAAACGGGAAAATCACCCGAGATTCGGCGATGCAATCGAAATAAAAAAAAACTAAACTCGACCATTCTCGATTCCCTTTATAGTTAGCTGGAAGATCCAGTGAATATAGTACTTCGGGGTGCAGAGTATTTCTACAAAATTGCTACATCTTACTTCTAGTGTAGATTTTACTATAAATAAATCCTCTGATCTCTTTCCAGTTCCCTGTACGCCCAGTGAAGTGCAGGCTGATATTAGCTGCGAGTCTAATATAGTAACTGTGGCATGGTCAAAGACCCCAGGAGCTGTGGATTACATTTTGGTAGCCAATGGAAGTAATGGAGAGCAGTATTACTGCCAAACAACCAACACGTCGTGCAGCTATACAACACTCGCCTGTGGTCTGGAGTTTGAAGCCAGTATTGCTGCTGTGGGAAACACTTGTAGAAGTGATGACAGTGCAGCCATTGCTTTTCACACAGGTAACTGCTCTGTACATCTGACTGCTTTGCTAGAAACATGTCATTTATGTCAAACTCAGCTTTTGTTTGTTATCAGTGGCATATTCCAGAGGTGCCCAATTTCTGCAGTTACAGTCCAGGTTTTAAGGATATTCATGCTTGAGCACAGATGGTTAAATCTAATTGACTGAGCTACTAATTAAGTCACCTGTGCTCAAGCATGGATAACCTTAAATATGTACTCTAATGGCTGCAGCCCCTAGGTAAAATTGGCCACTGGGCACAAGTACAAAATAATTTATGTGGTTGGCTCTCTTCATTTATCTCTAGGCATGTGAGTTTTTCTGTGGCGTAGCCTGCCATGGTGCATTGCCATGCTCTGCTTTCTACTTAAGGTGAATAATGCATATAGGAAACTGTTTATCAGCAGGCTCTTTAAAAACTGGGAGCTCCATGTACTAAGAGTAGATAAGGTATGAAAACGAAAAAGAAATAGAAATTCCCTGTACATATTGCTCTTCGATATGTACCAAAGGGATTTCTCTGTCTTCTGCCTGCAAGCGCTAATAGCAGCTTAGAATATTGGCGCCACCATAGGAACTTATGGAGGCACTTAGTGACCCAGCTATAACTAAGAAGAAATGTCACTTACCATTAGGTTTCTTCACCAGTGCGGATTTGGTCACCTCTAGGTGCTGATATTTGCTTCTCCTCCTTCTTCTGGCACCTATGAGCTGGCTGCATTGCTGGGAGAGGAAACCTGGTGTTGTCAAGTCCAAGATTTGTGATGGGGAGGTCACAGTGAGGATGGAGGGAGATGCAGTCTTTTGGGCCTGGTCATTCAAATGGAGGTCACGTATCATGCATGTATCTGTTTAACCTACTGCACATGTGCACAGCTGATTCAAAATGTGCTATGCATTTCCGCAGACACTGCCGAGGCCAACTTTATGTTCACCCTCTCATTTTGATAAATAGCATGGTAGCCACTTCCTGCATCACAACGATGACAGGCAAAGGAGTAGCGGATTTTTGTAAGTGCAGTGTTAGTACATGGAGCTCTGAGTTTGCTGCACCCAAGTTCCTGAAATTTAAGTAAATAATTAAGGAGCACTTGTCACAGTTGTCACGACCAGGTCTGTGCAGCGCCAGAGGTCGCGGACCTTACCTGTCCAGGCTCTCTGGCGGGGTCTCTTCAGCGGGGGTACTGGCTTCAGGTGGTACGCGGGTGCAGGTGAGTCCTGAAGGATGGTGGCTGGACTGCAGGCTGTGGATCATGACAGGCAGCTACTGGGCGGCGCCATCTTGGATTTGGGCATGTGACCTGTTCTGCCTATCACAGCATCATCCTGGGATTCCTAGCAACCAATCATTATTATTATCATTTATTTATATGGCGCCACAAATGTTCCTAAGCGCCTTACATAGTACATAAACAAGTTGTAGACAAGCGACTTACAGAACAATACAATACAGGACCAGGACATGGATAATATATATTGCTACATTAGTGACCATAACACCCAGATAAGCAACAGAGCATAAGCAACCAAGTGTTAGGTGCCCTAGTGGTGAGTAAGAAGTAGATGAAACTATAGTAGGGAGAAGCACAAGAGGGTAGAGGGCCCTGCACGTAAGAGCTTACATTCTAAAAGGGAGGGAAAGACAAACAGGGGTGACACAGATGGGGTAGATGGGGAGGAAGGAGCATGTAGCAGGGAGTTAGAATGATAGCTGGAAAGCTTTGATGAAGTAGTGGGTCTTGAGAGCCCTTTTGAAGGATTGCAAAGAGGTGGAGAGTCTGATGGGGAGTGGGAGAGAGTTCCAGAGGTGGGGAGTAGTGTGGGCAAAATCTTGGAGGCAGGAGTGGGAGGAAGAAACCAGCTGGCATGAAAGGCAGTCTGCATTAGTTGAACGAAGAGAGCAGAGAGGAGAGTGAAGTGAGATGAGATCAGAGATGTATATGGGAGAAAATTGGGTGAGGGCTTTTTAAGTGAGCGTGAGAACCTTAAATTGGGTTCTAAAAGGGAAGGGGAGCCAGTGGAGGGCTTGTAGGAGAGGGGAGGCAGATGTAGAGCATTTGGAGATGAAGATAAGCCATGCAGCAGCATTAAGGATAGACTGGAGAGAAGAGAGATGGGATTTGGGGAGGCCAGATAGGAGGTTACAGTAGTCCAATCTGGAGATGACCAGTGAGTGTATGAGGGTTTTAGTAGCATCCTAGGTGAGATAGGGTCTGATCTTAGAAATATTTTTGAGATGGAAATGACAGGACTGTGAAAGATTCTGGATATGTGGTTTGAAGGAGAGGGATGAGTGCAGGATAACTCCAAGACAGCGCACCTTGGGACTAGATGAGTTATTCCATCAATCATGCACCTTCCTTGGGTACTTAAGGGCTGTGTGGAAGTCCTAGTTGCCAATGCAATGTTATACACAGCGCAAGCTGTGTGCTATTCTCTGAGCTCCCTTGTGTTATTGTTGTATCCTGCAGTTCTAGCTGCACTCTGTCATTGCTCAGTCTGCTTTAGTTCCAGCTCTTAACCCCTTGGACTTCCGATTGCTGTGTGCACCATCCTGCTTGCCTCTCCTGCTGGAGAACCTACCATTCCCGTGGTTCTAGTGTCCCCTCCAGTATTCCAGTTCCTAAATCTGACATACTCCACAATTTCTACAGTTTTCTACAATCAAGCATCCTTCATTTCATCTTTTATTCATGAGTAACACCCCTCTAAGGCAGCTTAATTTCAATACCAAAAGCCCGTTCTATGGTCATCACCTGTCTCCACCTCGGGTCCAAGTTCAAATCAAGTTCTGACAGTTTGCACTGGCCCTATGGATTCGGCAAGTGGACAGGATCCTGGAGCGGTTCTACTGCAAGGTATTGCCAAACGCTTAGAGGGACTGGAAGCCTCACAGTGGCAGCTAGCTCAATTCCTTCAAGATATGTCACTCCGTCAGGATGTATTGCAAGCTTCCCTTGTTACAGTGAACATTCCTGCAGCTACTAATCAACAAGCTGCTCCGATTGCTGCTGCTCCAGCCGCTCCATCCCATGTGCATTTAACAACACCTAACAAATTCGATGGAAACACTAAAATGTGTCGCGGATTCCTCAATCAGTGCGATGTCCATTTCACTCTCCAACCTGCGAAATTTCCTACTCCTAAATCTAAGGTCGCCTAAATAGTTTCCCTTTTGTCTGGATCCGCTTTAGATTGAGTTTCACCATTATGGGAAAGGTCAGAATCATTACTGGATAATTACACAGACTTTCTGGCGTCCTTCCGGAGGATATTTGACGCACCAGGGAGAACAACGTCAGCATTCGCTGACGTCATGCGTCTCCATCAAGGGAATCGTCCAGTCAGCCATGACATCCAGTTCCAAACTTCATCCTCAGAAACGAGGAAGTTCTGATCTCCGCTTTTTGGAGTTGTCTTTTGGATCGATAAACTATTACCTCGCTACACGAGATCTACCTACCATTCTAAATGACATTATTTCTCTTTGTAATAAAGTGGATTTACAATATCGCGAACGACAAATTGAAAAGAATAAGGTTGTTCATTTCAGATTTCGTCCTATCAATGGGCCTGATTCAGAGCCGGACGCTCTGACCAGAGCGCTCGCTCTGAATCAGGGCCCTCCTCCACGAAAATGGAGCGTCCTCCTGGACGCTCGTATAAATGTGGGTGACCACCCACAGCTATAGCGAGCGTCCATGATGATGGTCGCGATGGTCAAAGACCATCGCGACCATCGGGATTGCGACGAGAACCTGGGGTAGGGTCTCGCTGCCGCAAGCCCTGGAGTGATTTTGTCTCTATTAGAGCCAAAATCACTCCGACTGACATCACTAGTGATGTCAGTGGGGCCGGCTTCAGACGGTAGGGAACGCCTCCGTCTGGCCGCCACGCCCCCGGCACGCCCACCAGAGAGGGCGTGCTGTCAATCAACATCGACAGCACGCCCCCTATGGTGTGAGACCCAGAGTGACAGCTTGGCTGTCGCAGTCCGGGTCTTGCGCATGCGCACGACGGAGCTCCCTCCGTCGTGCGCATGCGCAGTGGGGCAACATCGACCCATTTGCGAGCGTCCTTTGCTCTCGAATGGGTCTGAATGACCCCTATTATCCCTATAACCTCCATATCAGAACCTGTGAACGATGAACCCATGCAGATTAACCGGGATCATCTCACTATTGAGGAATGGCAAAGACGCCAGCGTGAAAACCTTTGCATGTACTGTGGAGGGACTGGTCATTTAGTTGCTTCCTGCTCCCGCCGTCCAGGAAACTTCCGCTCCTAACTGACTCCGGAGACACCAGGTTGGGAGTTATGTCATCATCTCCATCTAAAACCGAATCAGCCATGTCCATTACTCTGGAATTAGTACAAGGTAAAATTGTTCTCTCTCTCCTTGATTCAGGGGCTGCCGAGAATTTTATCACCGCAGAGCTACTCCAAAAATTTCAGATTCCAGTTATATCACTCGATCATACAATCACCCTGTCAGCAGTGAACGGCAGTCAAATAGCCAATGGAATTGTTTCTTTACAAACTCAACCTGTACAAGTTCGTGTGGGGGCACTCCACACAGTGGCCCTCATTCAGAGGCGCTCGCAAGAAGCGGGCGCTCGTTCTGAATGAGGGCGGCCGCTTCTATTTTTTAGTGCGGCCTCCTAGTCGCTAGCTAAGCTGTGGGTTACCACCCACAGGTTAGCGACCGACCAGGGTGATGGTCACGATGGTCAAGACCATCGCAACCATCGGGGCTTGCGATGAGACCCTAAGGTTGGGTCTCGGCAACCGCAAGTCCCAGGGAGCTTCCTGCTCTGAGCAGGAAGCTCCCCACTGATATCATTGCTGATGTCAGTGCGGCCACCCACAAAACGGTAGGCGTTCCTTAAGGAACTCCTCCATTTGTGAAACCACCCCCCCCGCCCCGCCTTCAGAACGGGCCGAGCTGTCGATCAACATCGACAGCCGGCCCTTTTGTAGTGAGCTCCGGAGCGAGAGAGTTTCTCTCTCGCTCCGGGGCTTGCGCACGCGCAGTGCGGCTGCTGCGTGTGCGCAGGGCCTAAACATCGACCCGGTTGCGAGCGCTCAGCGCTTGCGACCGGGTCTGAATGAGGTCCAGAATCCATACAATTTCCTGTCATTCCCAAGGCCTCTCATGGAATCATTCTGGGATATCCTTGGCTATGTAAGCACACTCCAAGAATTGATTGGAGCTCCATACAAGTCCTGTCCTGGGGAAATGCCTGTTATGTATACTGTCTTCCTTGTATTAAATCTATTAAAGAGATTCTACATATGCAGATTCCCAGCCAGTATATCTCCTTTAGTGACGTCTTTTGTAAAACCAGGGCTGATACCCTGCCTCCACATCGGGATTGGGATTACCCCATTGAGTAGGTATCTGGCAAAACTCCTCTGCGAGGCCGTACTTACCTGCTGTCTTTACCCGAGACCAAGGCTATGTCGGAATATATACAAGAAAACCTACAAAAGCGATTTATTCGACCTTCCACTTCTCCAGCTGGTGCAGGGTTCTATTTTGTGTCCAAAAAGGATGGAGGCCTTCGACCCTGCATCGATTACCGGGGCTTAAACTACATAACTATTAAGAATCAATACCCGTTACCCGTCATCACCAAACTTTTTGACGATTAAAAGGGGCCACAGTATTTACAAAATTGGATTTAAGAGGGGCATACAACCTCATTAGAATATGTCCAGGCGATGAATGGAAGACCGCCTTCAACACATAGGGAATACCCTTCGGCCTCTGCAACGCACCCACTGTCTTAATAAACTTCTTTAATGACATTTTCTGAGATTTACTGTATATATCTGTAGTCATTTACCAGGATGACATCCTAATTTTTTCCTCCTGTCTTGAAAAACATCAGTCTTAGGTGAGGGAGGTTCTGAGTCACCTGAGAAGGAATCACTTATACTGCAAGGTGGAGAAGTGTGTATTTAAGGTATATTCCATTCCATTTTTAGGATATGTCATCTCAGGTTCCAGCCTAGAAATGGATCCCAAGAAAGTACAAGCTATCCTGGACTGGTCTCGTCCCAATTCATTGAAAGCAGTACAAAGACTCTTAGGGTTTGCCAATAACTACAGGAAGTTCATAAAAGGATTCTCATCCCTAGTGGTACCAGCTTTGACCCGCAAAGGGGCTAACCCTTCTCAGTGGCCTCCCGAAGCTGACAGCCTTTCACATGCTGAATGAGGCTTTCATTTTTGCAACCATCTTACGACAACCTGATATTGATAGTCCTTTTTTCATGGAGGTAGATGCCTCGTCCAAAGCTGTAGGGGTGGTACTATCACAGAGATTCGAAGATAATAAGGTCCATCCTTGTGGATATGATTCCAAAAAGTTTTTAACAGCCGAGAGAAACTATCCTCTAAGGGAACAAGAACTATTGGCAGTCAAATTAGCCTTCACAGAATGTCGTTATCAATTTGAGTGAGCTAAATTTCCCATCATCGTATATACGGACCATCGGAAACTACTATTTCTAAAGAACAATCAGTGTCTCAGTTCACGTTTGGTTCGATGGGCTATATTCTTTTCTCGATTCAACTTTACTTTGACCTTTCAACAAGGATCCCTAAGCTGAAAGGCCTTTCTCGTTCCTTATCCTCTGACAATCTCCCAGAAGATCTTAAAGAGTCTACAGTCTTAGAGCCCAAAGGCTTTGTTACTGTTCGCATCCAACCACCTCCTGGAAAAACTTTTGTAGCACCAGATCTACGTAAGCAAATTCTAACTTGGGCATATACTTCTCGCTTTTCAGGGCACATGGGCATCCATAAATCTCTGGAATTTTTACAGCGCTCCTATTGGTGGCAAGCCATGAAGTCTGAAGTTGCAGAATTCATCTCTTCTTGCACTCTATGTGCGCAACATAAAACATCCAGACAAGCTCCTGCAGGTGATCTGAAGCCTCTATCCATTCCGACTCATCCCTGGTCTCATTTGTCTATGGACTTTGTAACAGATTTACCCATCTCCAATGGCTATACCACCATTTGGGTAGTTATTGGCCGATTCTCGAAAATGGTGCACTACATACCTCTAAAAAAACTACCATCTGCTCTTGAGTTAGCCCAACTCTTCGCTCATCATATATTTTGTTTACATGGACTTCTTACTGAAATTGTTTTGGACCGAGGAGTCCAGTTTGTGGCCAAATTCTTGTGCTCCATTCTACAAGTCAAACTGAATTTTTCTACAGCTTATCATCCCCAAACCAATGGATCTACTGAAAGGGTGAATCAAGATCTTGAAACCTTTTTATGGATCTATGTGTCATCATCTCAGAATAACTGTCTGATTCTCTACCTTGGGCCAAGTTTGCACACAACAGCTCTTATCATTCTTCCACTGGACAAACCCCATTTTTCATAGTTTACGGACTTCATCTCAGAGTTCCAGAGTTTAAGGATCTACCGCTTTACGGCATTCCAGCCGTGACATTAACATTACAAAATTTTTCACAAATTTGGACTCAAGTCCATTCTTCCCTTCTAAAAACTTCTCACCGATACAAGTTAGGAGCAGATAGGAAGTGAAGGGCTGTTCCCAGTATGAAAGTGGGAGACCAAGTTTGGCTATCTACTCGTAATCTGCGGCTCAGAGTTCCTTCAATGAAGTTTGCTTCCCTTTTTAATTGGTCCCTTCTCCATCACCGAAGTTATCAACCCCGTGGCTTACAAATTGAAGCTTCCTCTTTATCTCAAAATACCAAATTCTTTCCATATCTCCCTATTAAAAAATCTAATTCTCAATCGATTCCTCAAAGTTTTGCTGCAGACTCCCAAAGTTCAAACAGAGAGAGGAGTGGAGTTCCAAGTTAAACAAATCTTAGACTCTCATTGTTATGGACAACTCCAATATCTTCTAGATTGGAGAGGTTATGGTCCTGAAGAACGATGTTGGGTGAAAGCAGAGGATGTCCATGCTCCTCGTCTGGTTCGGAAATTCTATACCGAAATCCAGGAAAACCAAAAAAGTGTCCAAAGGTCACTCATAAAGGAGGGGGTACTGTCACGACCAGGCCTGTACAGCGCCAGAGGTCACGCACCTTACCTGTCCGGGCTTTCTGGTGGGGTCCCTTCGGCGGGGGTACTGGCTTCCGGTGGTGCGCAGGTGCAGGTGAGTCCTGAAGGATGGCGGCTTGACGGAATGCTGTGGTTCATGACAGGCAGCTACTGGGTGCTGCCATTTTGGATTTGGGCATGTGACCTGTTCCGCCTGTCCGGTCACAGCATCATCCTGGGAGTCCTAGCAACCAATCAAGCACCTTCCTTGGGTACTTAAGGGCTGTGTGGAAGTCCTTTACTTGCCAGTGCAATGTTATACACAGCGCAAGCTGTGTGCTAGTTCTCTTTGTGGTATTGCTGTATCCTGCAGTTCCAGCTACACTCTGTCACTGCTCAGTCTGCTTTAGCTCCAGCTGCAATCAGTCACCACTCAGCTTTGCTTTAGTTCCAGCTCTTGACCCCTCGGACTCCCGATTGCTGTGTGCACCATACTGGTTGCCTCTCCTGCTGGAGAACCTGCCATTCCCGTGGTTCTAGTGTCCCCTCTGGTGTTACAGTTCCTAAGTCTGACATACGCCACAATTTCTACAGGTTTCTACAATCAAGCTTCCTTCATTTCATCTTTTATTCATGAATAACACCCCTCTAAGGCCAGCTTTGTTTCAATACCAAAAACCCGTTCTACGGTCATCACCTGTCTCCACTCCGGGTCCAAGTTCAAATCAAGTTCTGACAACAGTGATCCGATTATCAATTTTCTATTTTTTCACATAACTCATACAGGTCTACTCTCCCAGAATATCTGGGAGACTCATGTAATTCTGGGAAAGTATATTGCTACCCCATTGAAAAGGGCAGTCTGGTGTTTGATCCAGTCTGAATGTTGATAGTAAGAATGTCGACATGGACATAAGGTCAACAAGAATAATGCCAACATGGTTAAAATGATGACATGTTCATAATGTTGCCATTTGACATGTCGACACCAGAATGTGGACAGTACATTTTTTGCTATTTTTAGGGTTAGGGTTAGGATTAGGGTGTGAATGTCGATATATTGCTTGTCGACCTAATGTCCATGTCAACATTTGAAATTTTGACTTTTCATACCACACCCGTCTGGAGGTTTATGACACAGTTTGCAGTGAATCGCGTCACTGTGACCCTGCCCTCACTGCTGTGGTTTGTCTCATTGATCAGTGGTGCCATACCACCTGCACCTCACATCTATGACCCTGCCCTTCAGTATCTACTAATTTTTATTAAATTGAAGAAAGTATGTATAACCAGTAGCAGATTTTACCTAGGGGCTACGTATTAGTGGTATTGACTTCCCATTGGACGTGCTTCCTGCTAATCACAGCCGAACAGGCAATCCCAGCAGGAGTTTTCTCCCCACAGGACTGCCTGTCCACACTGTGAAAGGAGAGAGCACTTCCCATGGGAAGCCACACCCCTGCTATTACGGTAGCCCTTACTAGCTTATAGGGGTTGCAGCCGATGCAGTCCCTAGAAGCCGGACAGTTGGTGCGTATGCCTGGGATTGTGATCCTGCACATGCACACAATTACAGAACCTCCCCCTTCCCCGTCAGACAGGTAAGAATCAACCGCTGTGTATAACCATGATTAAATTTGCTAAGGAAACGTCAAAATACCATATTTTTGCATTTTACACATTAGTATATTAATGGAAAATACATGAGCTAAGCATTGTGTAAAATCACTGTGGGGTGTTTGCTGTTTGGACTGATGATAGGTTCTGTACAATCACATGCATATTGGATCCTGAAGCATGAATCACTGGAAAATGTACATTGACCCAAAACAGACACTGCTATGACTCTTTACAGGGTACCCTTATAGACTAAGAAATTGCCCATACTATATTTACTGTAGTACATTGTAGCAGGTACAATTTTTTTTATGGATAAGGTGGGTCACTAAGCTTTCAACATCTAACAATGTTATGTAAGTATGACTGGTTCCATAATAAATATTCAGGATTTACCAGACATCCATTCACTATCTTTCAGTACCTTGTGTAGCAAGTAACATAAATGTGCAACTCCAATGTGGAAATGACTATGCAGAGATCTCCTGGATGCCTGCACTTGGAGGGACCACATACATTGCAAGTGTCAGCACATTGGATGGGGATGAAAGCAAGTGCAACACATCTGAAGCCAGCTGCATAGTTAATCATTTACAATGTGGCCAGACATATGCTGTGACGGTGGAAACATTTGGGGCAATTTGTAGCAGCATAGCCAAGGCCCCAGAGTATGTTCACACAGGTAATTAGAATGTTAAAGTAAATAACTCTATTCAATTAGGAGCAACTATGTCACGACTGCAGGTAAGTGCACTTGCACTTAAAGAACCGCTGGACTCGTAGTATTTCTGTTCGCAGCCCCATAGGGCTGTGTACAAAAATGCATAAGTTTGGGAGTGAGATCGGGCTATAAGGGGGGTGAGTCCCGCTGCCATTGCCAGCGTTTCTACACCATTGCAAGGGAAACTTGCTCCCCTCACCCCTAACTGAATTGATCCAATTGATTCACAATGGAAAATCTTGCCATATCTTTGATCAGTAAACATCTACCATTAATTGCAATGTGTAGTAGATTAGTAGTAGTACTTCTTCAATTTACTCGTTTTGCTAGAACTGAGTCTACTTGCATAGTTTCAATGTACTGTATATAACCCAATGCCGCATGCTGTAAGGCAATCCCTATTCCACAGGGTCTAAAATTGTAGAGTTTATTTGCCACTGCTGTTAGATACAGTACATCCCAACACTGTGAGTGCAAAGATCATGATATGGTGTAGAACTACATCTTGGTGTAGCATATACCTCTCTGGCCCCGTCCGATCCCCTTGTCACTGCCCTGAGCATCAGTTATGCAGAGCAGTAGTGGATGGGAAAGTAATTGCATTTGATAAACGGGGTAACAGAATAATGTTTGAAGTGGTAGGGTCCAAGACTAGAAAGCAGGGTCTGTTGCCTAGAGTAACCATAGATATAATCCAGGCATTTTAAGCGCAATTTTTGGTAATTTCACAACTTCTTTTATTTGTGTATATTTTTGCTCTTCAGATCCTTACATACCACAGAACGTCGCTGCAGACATTGACTGCCAGGCTAATACTGCTGCTTTATAAAAAAATCGAATACATCGCTATCGATAAAAAAATATTCACGAGGCTTGTAAGAGTCAACAATATTATGATTTAATAGTTAAAAATTAAAACATATATAGACAAACCATACATATACAGTCAGGTCCATAAATATTGGGACATTGACAGAATTTTCAAATTTTGGCCTCTATTCACCACCACAATGGTTTTGAAATGAAACAAACAAGATGTGCTTTAACTGTAGACTTTCAGATTTAATTTGAGGATAATTACATCCAAATCGGGTGAACGGTGTAGGAATTACAACAGTTTCAATATGTGCCTCCCACTTTTTAAGGGACCAAAAGTAATGGGACTATCAACTCAAAAGCTATTTCATGGACAGGTGTGAGCTATTCCCTCGTTATTTCATTATCAATTAAGCAGGTAAAAGGTCTGGAGTTGATTCTAGGAGTGACATTTGCATTTGGAATCAGTTGCTATCAACTCTCAATATGAGATCCAAAGAGCTGTCACTATCAGTGAAGCAAGCCATCATTAGGCTGAAAAATCAAAACAAACCCATCAGAGAGATAGCAAAAACATTAGGTGTGGCCAGATCAACTGCTTGGAACATTCTTAAAAAGAAAGAACGCACCGGAGAGCTCAGCAACACCAAAAGACCTGGAAGACCACGGAAAACAACTGTGGTGGATGACAAAAGAATTATTTCCCTGGTGAAGAAAAACCCCTTCACAACAGTTGGCCAAATCAAGAACACTCTCCAGGAGGTAGATGTATATGTGTCAAAGTCAACAATCAAGAGAAGACTTCACAAGAGTGGATATAGAGGGTTCACCACAAGATGCAAACCATTGGTGAGCCACAAAAACAGGAAGACCAGATTAGAGTTTGCCAAACAACATCTAAAAAAGCCATTACAGTTCTGGAACAACATTCTATGGACAGAAGAGACAAAGATCAACTTGTACCAGAGTGATGGGAAGAGAAGAGAAGGAAAGGAACTGCTCATGATCCAAAACATACCACCTCATCAGTGAAGCATGGTGGTGTAGTGTCATGGCGTGGGCATGTATGGCTGCCAATGGAACTGGTTCCCTTGTATTTATTGATGATGTGACTGCTGACAAAAGCAGCAGAATGAATTCTGAAGTGTTTCGGGCAATATTATATGCTCATATTCAGTCAAATACTTCAGAACTCATTGGATGGCGCTTCACAGTGCAGATGGACAATGACCCAAAGCATACTTCAAAAGCAACCAAAGAGTTTTTTAAGGCTAAAAAGTGGAATGTTATGCAATGGCCAAGTCAATCCCCTGACCTGAATCCGATTGAGCATGCATTTCACTTGATGAAGACAAAACTGAAGGGAAAATGTCCCAAGAACAAGCAGGAACTGATGACATTTGCAGTAGAGGTCTGGCAGAGCATCACCAGGGATGAAACCCAGCGTCTGGTGATGTCTATGCGTTCCAGACTTTAGGCTGTAATTGCCTGCAAAGGATTTACAACAAAGTATTAAAAAGTGAAAGTTAGATTTAGGATTGTTTAGTTTGTCCCATTACTTTTGACCCCTTAAAAAGTGGGAGGCACATATAGAAACCGTTGTAATTTCTACACCGTTCACCTGATTTGGATGTAATTACCCTCAAATTAAATCTGACAGTCTGCAGTTAAAGCACATCTTGTTTGTTTCATTTCAAAGTCATTGTGGTGGTGAATAGAGGCCAAAATATGAAAATTCTGTCAATGTCCCAATATTTATGGACCTGACTGTATAATTAGATATCATATAATTCAATTTGCAAAATTAGCAGCATAAGTAGTGAATAGTCATTAGATGCAGGTTGTTTCCAGATGTATAGCCCCAATATAGGACTGCAGATTATAATATTTATAATGTCCTTTCTTATAAGGAAACAGTTCTGTAAGCAGTCAATACGGTGAAATGGAAGTATTTTTACCAGTCCATAATAGGTATCTTCAGGGTTTAGCAAGATATCCTCGCGGGACGTAGTTGAGCCGCCGGTCTCAATGCCGATGCTGGAATCCTGACAAGGAACTTAAGATAGTGGTCGAAATACCGAAGCCTGTCTTAATCCCAGCGCCGGAATCCAGGAGGACGTGTACCCGAACGAAGGTAGTGTTAGGTTTAGGTAAAACAGCGGGGTTAACGTCAGTTTTATTGGGGGGTAAGTGTCAGGTTTAGGGTGCGGTAAGGGTGGGTTAGGGTTAGGCACCCCCCAGGGGGAGGTTAGGTTTAGGCACTAGGGAGGGAGGTTAGGGTTAGGCACCACTAAGGGAGGGTTAGGGGGAGGAGAGGGGTAGAGATAGGGTACCTAACTGCCCTGTCGGGATCTTCTCCCTTCGGGCTGCCATCCTCGCAGATGCTGTATACTTTCCTGGAGTCCTGGGCCCCTGTATCTAATGACTATTCACTACTTTTGCTGCTAATTCTACAAATAGAATTATATGATATCGAATTATATCTATATGGTTTATCTATATATGTTTTAATTTTTAGCTATTAAATCATAATATTGTTGACTCTTTCAAGCCATATGAATATTTTTTATTGTTAGCGCTGCATTAGATTTTTCTATGTCATTTATAAGAAGGTTCACAACCTTCATTTACAGCTGCTTGAACAATAGTGATAAGCGCCAACACAAGTTATCCTTATAATACTGCTGCTTTGTCTTGGAGTAGAACACCTGGGGCTGCTAATTGCACAGCACCTGTTATAGGAACAAATGGAGAGGAGCACACCTATCACACAACGTCCACCACATGTGACATAACATATATGAGTTGTAGACTCACATATGATCTCACTGTAACAGCATTCAATGCCCAATGTCAAGGGAAAAGCAGCTTTGCCATACAGCTTGTGATGACATAATTCACCTCCAATCACGTCATCAAGCCTCCAATTCAGGAAACCTGTCTGCTCTCTGGGAGTCTGCTGGAGGGCCAACACTAATACCCATAATATACAGCACCTTTATGGTGCCACTGCTGTAATAGGAATTTGGTTCATATAATTGGGTTAATCCAAGAGTAATACAGTATGAGTAAGAATAAAATTTCCTAGCTACATAAGCAATGATTGTCCTGGAGATATCATGAACTGTTCTCTTCCTACCCAGGACCCTGCGTCCCACAGGATATCGCAGCAGATGTTGACTGCCAGCTAAACAGTGCTGTTGTGTCCTGGAGCAGTACTCTTGGATCTGTAAATTACACTGCACTGCTGTCCACATCAGAGGGAGAGGAGCGCACCTGTCATAGCACATCTACCTCCTGTAATCTCACAAGTCTGAGCTGCAGTGCCACATTCCACGTCATTGTCAGGGCGTTCAATGACTGGTGTCAGACTGACAGCAGCCATGAGATCCAACTTATTACAGGTATTTTCTTTTATTATCACTGCTTAAATTATTATTTTGTTGAGATTATAAAAACCATTGACAGTACATTTCAAGAGAAAATTAAGCTGGCCATACACCTGCGCGACCAGCATACATTCCAATTCAGCATCCGACTCCCCGAAGCTCCCTCGCAGAGACGGCAGCATGTCTGTTGTTTTTCTTAGCACAGGATCTGTCATATGATCGATCCTGTGCTTCACGTGCTCATTAGGGAAACAGTCATTGAAATGACTTGAATTGCTGCACGATGGATCGCATTAACAAAATAAACGGCACAATCTGCACACGATACGATGGAACATATGTGCTGCACATCTGATCATAAGATCCAATTATAGGAGCTTCGGGAGCGCGCATCAGATCTTAAATTAATTTAAAATAAAAACGATTTTCACAAGATCCATCATATGACTCATCGAAAATCAGGCAATCGGTCTGAAATCGCGCAGGTGTATGGCCAGCATTAGTGAAACTAGAACTATTTAATGTTTATGATAATTTGGCCATCAGTATAAAACCAGAAAGATTTAATATTAATGATAATTTTTCCTTCAGTATAAAACCAGAGATATTAATATTTAATATAATTTTTCCTTCACTGTGAAAGTGCTAATATTTCTCAGGCTATAAGCTTAGCATGGCAACTCTCCTTTGTTTCTTTTATTTGCTTTTTACCTGTAAACCTACAGTTCAAAGTTACAGGACCATGGACTGTATAGCCCTTTTATTTGAATAAACACAAGATGACAACCCATTGTCTGGACTGACACATTGGCATACAATAAAATAATCTACAATTTCTGGTATTTTAGATTTTGTCGATTTTGACAAATTGCAATAATCTTTGCTGAATTCCTCTACAGCTCCCTGTGCTCCAGACCATGTCCATACAGCGCTAGACTGCAGTACAAACTCTTTAGCTGTTTCCTGGAATCAGGTGATCGCTACTGAGAGTTTTACTTCCTATCTCATTGCACCTGATGGTGGGAGCAGAACTTGTAACACTGGACAATCAAACTGCACATTTCCTAACCTCCCATGTGGATATGATTTTATTGTTACTGTGTCAGCTGCTAACAGTCGGTGTGGAGGACCAATGAGCCAAGCTGTAAACATCTCTACTGGTAAATAGAGGATATCCTCCTGCTGTCTCATAACATAAAGTTATTTCTATAGAAGTGAGAAGTCATTATGATGCTTTGCCATAACATGTAGCTTGTAATCACTGATGAAGCATTTACCATAATGGTGCTCATCCACCGGTTTTAGTGTCCTCTTTACAAAGAGGTTTCTCTTGCTGTTGCATACACAGTTCTCCTTATCCATTATTAGAGATGTGAACCACATTGCATAACCACACCCTTTATGCTATATCTTGGTGCAAATCTAATAGCATTTGTAGAAATGATATATCATTGTAGTCATCCATGATAAAAAAAAATAATGCAGAATAAAGGGTTGGGCTCCATAGCTGCCGGGATGAAATGCTGACGCCGGAAGACCGATAGAGGAGAATCCTGACAGAGCATGTAAGTACCCTAACCCTACCCTTCTCCCCCCTAACTCTAACTCTCCCTTAGGCGTGCCTAACCCTAAAACTGCCGGTGTGGTGTCTAACCCTAAGTCCCACCTGTGGGTGTCTAAACCTAACCCTCCCCACCCACACCCTAAACCCTCCCGGGGGGGTACCTTGCCCTAACCTCCCCCCCAGTGGTGCCTAACTCCCTCTTCCCCTAGCCTAACCCATCCCGGGGTGTGTGCGGCTAAGTGGACTTACCTCGATCGTTCCAGTGTCCTTTGGCATTCCGGCATTGGGATTAAGAAAGACATAAGTATTTTGATGCTTATCTTAAGTCCCTTGCCGGGCTTCTGCTATTGGGATATAGACCGGCGGCATTTAGTCTATAAACTACATCCCAGAATAAGAGGCGGTTTAAGTCTACCTGCTGTGATCCCATAATAATTATTTTGCAAGATTCTAACAAGTCTGAAATACTGTTTACCATGACGTTTGCATGCACAGCACAGTACAGCCTTTACAATAATTTACTGGTCTTGTAATATATGATTTTTTCCTTCATTGTGCTATACACAGCCCCCTGCGTTCCAATGAGTGTGAACACAGCCCTGGACTGTATTACTAACTCAGCATTGATATCCTGGAGCCTCTCCCGTGGTGCATTGAGTTATATGCCTTCATTGATCGGATCACAAGGAGAGAGATACAACTGCAGCAGTCAGAACACATCATGCTGGATGCGAAATGTCCCATGTGGGGAGTCAAATACTGTGGGGATGATGGCACAGAATGACATCTGCATGAGTATAGAGCACACTGTTGCTGTGCTCCATACATGTAAGATAGTACTTTTAATTCCAGAGTGCGTTGATGAATGTATTTTAGATTATTTGATCTGTTACATAAATATTAATTATGGACGAATTATAAGCTTTAAAAAAGAACACCTAACCACTCTTATGTTTAATCACTGACACATCCTAAAAACACAACTCCAACTTTTTAAATGGTTCTATCCATTGAAAAATCTATTCAAATCAGAAATTCACCACAGGCGGAGTGACAAGTAATGGTAACTTATGACTAACAGCAAAGTTGAATGGGATCGTGGATCAGTGATCTTTATCTCTAATGGAATTGTTGGTTTACTATAGAAAGAGAAATGTCAAACAAATTAATGGGGAAGTCTAGGAGGCCAAACCTTTGCTTTTACAATTTAAGGATTTGCCTGTCTATCATGAGAGAGACAAAACAATTAATGAGAGAGTAGAAGAATTTAGTACAAGGAAAAATTTAAAATTTATATGAAATAAAGTCTAACTAAAAGATTAGAGTACTTACATATATATAGAGTATCTCGGGGTGCACCTTCCTAGAGACCTCTCTAAAGTGCATTCACTTAACTTTACTCCTATACTTGCGAAAATCTGACATGAGCTTACCTCTTGGTCCAGTATTGACATCTTGTGGATTGGGAGGGTAAACATAATTAAATGAATATATTGCCTCATATACTTTATTTACTAAAGGCTCTCTGGGTGCTGATCCCCCATGGTGGGTCTGTGGATCTTCACTGAATGGCAAGGAATTATGTTTGAGGTGGGAGAACTCCCCGATTTAAACATGATGCTTTGTTTAGGAGGAAACATCTGGGTGGTCTCCAACTTCCCAATTTTGGCATCTGTTATGATGCAGTTATGCTTAGCAGAATTTATGATTGGTCCAGGCCAGGTTCTATGAAACAGTGAGTGGCTATTGAGGGTTCCTTTATAAAATCCCTTTTAACTGCTTCTCGTATACCTGGTGTTTCGAACTCAACCGTTGGCCCTACTCTCATGGAAGCATCTTTGGGGCAAGGAGTTCATTTCATCCACTTATTCCCCTTTCACTCTTCTACTCGATAATCCTGCATTCCCTCCTGGGGTCTCAAGGCAGGCTTTAAAATGTTGGTTCAGGGCAGACATTTCACAGATTGGGCAATTATATTACTCATCCAGGGTGATGCCTTTTCTTATATCCAGGCTAGGTGGCATTGGCTGAATAATGAGATATGGAGGTTTCTCCAGGTTAATATTGCTTCACGATAATAATTTGTTTGGTTTAAAATAAATTGGTGTTGAGCACTTTACTATATATCGCAAGAGGAGAAAAATGTAGGACGTTTTGCCTCAGGTAGGCCTTCTCTATGTTCAGATTACACATGCTGTATTCAGACTACAGCATTCAGTGGCTCGGCTCCTCTTCCTGTTTAAAATGTATTTATTTATTAATTATTCTAAAGATAAAATATTTTACTCTAATATGTCTCTTGGTGATTTTTGAGATACTCAATTAGACACTGTTT
This sequence comes from Taudactylus pleione, assembly GCA_031769625.1. Lineage (NCBI taxonomy): Eukaryota > Metazoa > Chordata > Amphibia > Anura > Myobatrachidae > Taudactylus > Taudactylus pleione. The sequence continues at coordinate 677,646 of JAUIMM010001588.1, read as the reverse complement.
TGTTACTCAAGTAATTTACAATATTCACTCTAGCTACTTGGGGCCTAACTAGGTATTTCAAGCCCCATACAAAAGTTTGTAAGTGCCCCTATGTACCACCCAATGGTGCAAAATGTAAATAACACATGTAAATGTGACAAAGAAGATGGGTCCCCTCAGCTCTGGGCCCCATAGCAACTGCACCCCTTGCACCTATGGTAGTTTTGCCCATAGATAGATAGATAGATAGATAGATTATTTGTTTTATATAAAAGAGGATTTAGATGTGTTTAGAAGGAGTATATATTTATATATATATTTTAACTAATTTTATTCCCTAGCTTCCCATAATTAATTGGTTACTTTATTGCAATGTAGTTTAACTCCCCCTCATTCTATATTTATCTTATTAATATTTATCTCTGTTTTATATCAGTTACTCTCTATTTAGATTCATAATAGGATTTGAAGATGCAGAACGTACAATATAGCATTAATAGGGTGCATTTTCTTTGCCACCAAAGTATTCCATTCTGTACTAGGGATTTCTATTTTATTCAATTCATGTTAGTATATTTGAATTATGTGAGAGATTTTCAGAAGGGACTACTATCCTTTTAGATTCTGGTCTTGGTCTTTCACTGGTATAATGAATTTATACTCTGTTGTATTAGGTATCACTGGAGAGTACGTTATTTAGCATTCTTAGACAAACTCTTCCTTAAGCCAAGTCCAGAAAGGTGACTTGAGAAAGTAGTTTTTATTAAATCACTGAAATGTTGCACACATACTGTGTCATCCTGCTGAGACTTTGTGGCTGATAAGTTTCAATGGATGAGTTTATTTATATCTTGCTCCTGTATGGAGCTATGTTCTTTTTAACTTTATTACTTGTTAGCCACACTAGTTTAGCACTGTTCATTTTGTTTGTGTAATGGGCCAGTACTTATGGTACAAATGACACAATTAGTTTAAATAAAATTTGTTAGCTCTGATTTTCTTAATAAATCCGTTTGTCAAAAAACATTACATTTTCCTTTTTAGGTCCTTGTGCCCCCCAGAACCTATCCATATTTTACCCCTGTGACTCTAATGTGGTTAAACTGCAGTGGACGTCTTCCCCAGGCAGTGTACATTACAAGTCCAGTGTAATATCGTCACATGGAGAGATATATACATGTAACACAACTGACATAACCTGTGACATTGGAGGACTGCAGTGTGGAGAGATATATAATGTGACTGTCACAGCCTTCAATGATCAACAGGCCAACGTCAGCCTAAAGGAGGTGACATTTCAAACAGGTAAACCGCAACCATAAAAATACAAAATGTGTAAATATTGGTCATGCAAACCTCATCCAGAGTTTCTTATTCCTAATTATGGGATACAGATGTAACCTTCTTTACTAGCTGATAAGCAGAGCAAATGCTACATAAACTGTCATTGTTAGCCACATTAATTCTGTAAGTCACATGTCTATAAAGAGAATAGCCTTCCCTGACAGAAGTCGGAGGACCCAATCATTTGGGTGATACCACTGTTTTTCTCACACTGTTCCTGGCATTGCCCATTTTATTAAGTAATGTATTAGTGCTTCTCACAGTAACTGTAGAAGGAAGTACTTGGGGATTATACAGGTTTAGTCTCCTATATCCAAATATTCCAAAATATGTAATATTCTGAAATACAGATTTTTTTTGGCATGACTGAGATAGTGAAACCTTTGTTTTTTGATGGTTCAATGTACACAAACTTTGTTTAAGGCACAAAATTATTTAAAATATTGTATAAAATAACGTTCAGGCTGTGTGTAAAAGGTGTATAATACATAAATTAATTTCATGTATGTAGACACACTTTGTTTGAGCCACAAAATTATTGAAAATATTGTACAACATGACCTGCAGGCTGTGTGTATAAGGTGTATATAAAACATAAATGCATTCTGTCTTTAGATTTGGGGCCCATTCCCAAGATATTTCATTAGGGTATGCACATATTCCAAACTACGGAATATTCCGATATCCAAAATACATCTGTTCCCAAGCATTTTGGATATGGGAGACTCAACCTGTACTTGCATGACATTTTCATTAGAGAATACAAATTACTTACTTAATTACTAATTTAATCCACCACTAGATGCTATTAGATATGACCAGCACATTTGTTATATTAAATGTGTCATTAAAATACAGCTGTACTATGTACAGTACATGTTTATAATTATTACATTTTAACTTTTTTATAAGTGATTTATCAACATTCTGCTACTGACAAGATGTAGAGTAAAAAAAAAAAGTTTAAAATAAGATAGAGGTATTAAAAAAAATATTTAACAGTAAAAAATGACAATAACCAGACAGAACAAAATATGCAATCTACAGTCATTTAGTGATAAACTGATCATGTTAAACATATTAATATTGTTAATTAATAAATTAGTAAGCAGTATAATGTTATAGGTATATGCATGCACATGGCTATAAAGCACTGGTAATGATCTTCATGTATAGCAGGGCTTCTCAATCCCCATGCATCAGGTAGCCCTTATAATTACAAAGGTTTAGCCCTTAAGTGTGTCACTTTATCCCTAGCACCCACTTAAAGTTATTCCACGCAACCTATTAAAGTTTTAATATAGGTCAGCAAGCCACTTATATATTTAAATATAAAATATACAAAATTTTCTTTATTGCATTTACCTTCTATAGTTTGTTTTTCTTTATTGCATTTACCTTCTATAGTTTGTTAATACATGAAATTGTTATTTTGAGGTTAATCTAAGAACCTGAATTGTACCTTGATTCTATCTGGGTTACCCCTCGTACGGACCCTGCCTTAAAGCAACACCCTTTTTTAACATTTTATCACATGAACAATTAGAAGTGATATAAGTTACTATTTTTCTGAATTCCAGCTCCATGTATTCCTACAAATGTGAGGGCAGAGTTACATTGTGGAACCCGCATTGGAACTTTAAGGTGGGAAACAGCACAAGGAGCTACAACATATTCTGCACTTGTAACTGGAATAAATGGCTGGAGTGGAATGTGCACCTCAGGCAACACAACTTGTGACATCAGTGACCTTGAGTGTGGACAAGTGTACACTGTAACCATCACAGCATCTAACTCCCACTGCAACAGCATAGGTAGTCCTACAGATATCTACACAGGTAAAAATTATTACAGGTGCCGCCTAAAACACCAGCATACTGTGTTCATTATCTGACAATATCCATTTAAGAAAAGCAAATGATCATGTAATAAGAGATCATCTTCTATCAAGCAATTAAATTACATGCAGTGCAAACTAAAGCAACTTCTACATAATGTGAACATGGCAATATTCTGCATATACCTGCAGCAGCTCTGCAATGAGCAGCTATATGTCTCTCAGTGATTCAAGTTTACATGTTTCCTTCTAGGACATTGTTTAAAAGGTTAGACAGTTGAGTGTGGGAAGGTCAAGGTATTAATATAGGGCTGCAAATCCATTTGGGCCAAGGTCATTAGGAAATTTTGGTGTTTTATAATTGATACTTCATCTGTCAATACAGAATTGTTCAAAGACCTGAAGACTAGGGATTGTGTCTAGGAGTGTGGACAACAAAGACCTGCAAATTATATTTATATATCTTTTACATTCATACTGCTTTCAAGCTAGTAGGAGAAAGAGGACACATAGAGGGGAATTCAATTAGAGGAGAAAAGCCATATTCGCCTGTTTTATTGCAAAAAATTGGCCTAAAATTTTTTTGCCAATTTCAATTACAGGACAATTTCGCCTAAGCGGAAACAATTCTCCAAAAAAGTTTCTCCAATCAATAGCTGGTGAAAAGAAATGCAAATTTTGGGGTGCAAATGTGGGGAAACAACTCACATCCCTTGGGGCAGCCCCCCAAAGGACAAATCTGCAAAAAAAAGAAACAAAAACCTAAGAACACCCCAAAAAAGACATGTAGTTTTTGGGGTGAAAATTTAAAAAGTGGGGGGATAAACATTAAAAGTATCAAAATAAACTTCTTGGGGTCCCCAAGTATGGGTCAGGTGTTTTGGGGATTGCAGGTGCATGTAGCAGGTGGATTTTTCACATTTTTTAAAAGTTCACTTTAGAGACATAAAAATATGCTAGCACCCATTTTCAAGCACCCCAAATTTGACAGGACTACTTATTTTCACCAAAAAATACAGCTTTATGCCATTGTTCACCACTTTTACCTAGATGCTAATAGCAAGCAATTTACACAACTTAAGTACGCAAAATAGTTTTATTAGGGCTATTAGTACACATTTATATTGATTCCCTATGTTAATATATCTTTTTCTGGGGTACAGACTGATATCCCCAATTCTTTCAGTACTTTTTGCCTGTTCCGTTTTCACCTGTTTTGCAATTGAAGTAGGCGAAAAGTCGGACAGGCGAAAACCTCGCCTCTAATTGAATATGGCTCATAAACACAATAGAAAGCATTAATAACAACAACTGAACATACTAAACCATGATAGTAACAATTCACAACTATTCCTTGGTATCAGTAAAGTTACAGTAACCTTTTCTAAATCATGATATTAATTTGGTAAGTAGAGGGTATGAAGCAGCTGTTGCAAAGAGTGATGACCAGTGCTAGGGTCGGTGATCCCAAATTGGTCTTGGATATGATTATCATCCTCATCATTTATTTATAAGGTGCCACAAAACTCAACATTTCTTTAAAAAAAACAACAACAACTCCTATATAGAAACAAAACAAGTACATTTAAATTAGATGGAGAAGGTATTGGAATAGGTGGTGAGTAGAGACTGCTCTGCACTTGAGAATCTACAATTTAGAGGGAGAGCATAAAGCTTTTATTTTACACCACATTAGAGCCTTTTATACAGTTACACCACAGTAGAGCCACTTCTACACGTTATACCAAAGTAGAGCCACTTAAACATGTTACACCACAGTCTGGCCCCTTATACACATTACACCACAGTAGAGCCACTTATACACCACAGTAGAGCCGCTTATACACGTTACACCACAGTGAAGCCACTTGTACACATTACACCACAGTAGAGCCACTTCTACACGTTATACCAAAGTAGAGCCACTTATACAGATTACACCACAGTAGAGCCCTTACACACGTTACTCCACAGTAGAACCGCTTGTACACATTACAGCACAGTAGAGCCACTTATAAAAGTTACAGCACAGTAGAACCGCTTATACACTGTACTTCACAGTAGAGCCCAGTCATTGGTATGGAGCTGTCAGTGCCAGAAAATAGTATCAGGTGGAAGTATAATAGGCTGTATGGGTGAGGTGGGCTTTGAGTATGAACTGAAAATATTGCCAACTTGTGGAGAGTATATTCAGGCTGATTAAGGTGTTCCACAAGAAAGAAGTAGCATGAGAGAAGTCTTGGATGCAAAACATAGAGGTGGATTTAAGAGAGGTGCAGGACTTTGGTAGATGTATAAGGATGTGAGGGGGATCATCTCATCTCAACATCAGAGATTTATAAAATGCAGGTGTTGGTGACAGGTTTTAAAGTGATGGATAGTGGCTGCAATTGGATTCTGGATGTTACAGGGAAAGTGTAGATATTTGCAGAGTAATGACGTAGACATGAAATGGCATGAGAGGTGGATTAGTTTCACTGTGAAATTTAGGACAGCTAAAACTGTGAATAGATGAGTCAGGGGAAGACTCTATAGGAGGAGGTTACAGTAGTGAAGGTTGGACATAATAAGAGATTGGATATGAGTAAAAAAAAGGGCATATTCTGGCAATGTTTAGAAGGAAAAGGTGCCCATACTAGGGCAAGGATTGGATGTATGGAGTGAAGCTGAGGGCAGAGTCCAGAGTGACATCAGGGACTGGGACTGAAGACAGAGGAGAGCTGGTGAGATACACTAGAGGAGGGTTCATAAGGAGAGAAAATAATCAGGAGGGAAGATTGTGTTTGGATATCTAAGTAACGATGGTGGAGAGGCATTTGGACACACAATATAAAGAAGAAAGAGAAAGGTCAGGAAGGAGAGGTCGTTTTTGCTATTGTCTGCATAGAGACGATAGTGGAATACAAGAAAGTATAATAGTTTACCATGAGAATAGTTGTAAATAAAAAAAAGCAGAGATCCAAGAACAGAGCCTAGAGGGACAAAACATATGGAGGGGAAGATGTGACAAAAGTATATACAGTACTCTTAAGGAACATTCATTAATTTAGGCAGTGAAATAGGAGAGCACTGTACTCTGAAGGCCAAGGGAATGAAGGATGAACAAGACAAGAAAGTTGTTGTCTGTATCGAAAGCCTCATAGAGGGGAATAAAGATATTACCTTCGACTCATCTATGAGATGATCATTTGTTACTTTAGTAAAATCAGTCTCAATGTAGTACAGTGGTCAGAAGCCAGAATACAGAGGGTTAAGTATGGCATAAGAGCGAGGGCAGATTGGGATGGAAAACCAGCCCCGGAAGTTTATGGAAGCATCCACAATGGGGGCGGGGGTCTGTCAAGAGGGTCGGGATCCCTCCTCATAGTGACTGATTCTAAATTGGACGCAGTTGTGACCTTCCTTGCTTCTTTTACTGCAGTTGCGTCTGCGATTTTATGCTAATGCCACTACAATGCCCTTCCCTGGGGTACATTTGTGCACCCAAATATGCAAGGATTGAGATGCCCACTGCAGTGTCTACAGATTCTAGAGTCATGCTTTCTGCGTCTTTAGACACCACCATTGGTCGCACCATTGAAACTTTCACCAGCCGTATGCTCAGTGCAGATTACAGGGTGCAGGCTGCAGTTGCTGATGGGAGGAAATAGTCCTGTCCTAACACTGCTGGGTGGAAAAGACAGAAGTGAGGCTGTGTCTGTAAGTCTGCCAGCCAGTGAGAGCTGGGGCCTCTCTGCAGCTAGATACATGCTGCATAAGATTATATAACATATACACAATAAATACTAAATGATTAAATACTAAAATTATAATTTTGTCAGGATTTTTCTCATAAATCAAGTAAATGTGAACTTCCTGTGAAGTCATACTAAGGTTCTTGTCTAGCTTCGGCTTTAAGAGCAACTGGGACTTTTAGTAAAATTAAAACAGCTGGAGAGTCACAGTTTTAATCTGTGCTATACAGATTCTCCTACATCCTTAATTAAATTGTTCACTAGTCCATTCAGCCTGAGGAATCTCTGGCCCAGATATTGACGCTTCTTGGGCCCCGATAACTGTGCAGGCTTCTTTAGGAAAAGTTGGTGCTATGTATAAAGTCTAGGAGGGATGGGATTGTGCAACCCAATGGGAATCTATTGGTACAGTACGCACATTCAATTTGCCCTGCCTATAATCCAGCTCTTCCATCATCACCACCTCTGGAAGCTGTGTTGTGCCACCACCCATTGCTTTTTTTTCCCCAAATGACACCATTCTAGGTGCACTTCTTACAGTATATAATATTGCTTTACTTACGCACTGCATTTCCGTTTTATATAAATTTTGCTACATTTATATAGAACTATATATGTCCTGGAAATGAGCAGTTTAATCATACCCGCCTCTCATCATGTCTTTTTTTTAGTTCCTTGTGTTCCACAAAATGTGAGACCAGTAGTTATGTGTGGAACAAATATTACAGAGGTGTCCTGGGACAGAACACCAGGAGCTTTCAACTACACAGCAATAGTCATTGGCACCAAAGGAGAAGTACATTCGTGCTCTACAGCAGAAGCAACATGTAACATTGAGGCACTGGACTGTGGTCAGGCCTACTATGTTACAGTCACTGCATATGGGGAACAGTGTAAAACTGAGAGTACAACTGTTGAATTCCACACAGGTAAGAATTCCTTCCAATCTCCAATGTGGTTGCCACACATTGCTGTATTTATGTTTTATATTTTTAGCAGTATTACTGCATGTTTGTTCCCTTAACAAGATAACAATCTTTACAAAAACTGGTGCCATTACCATCTCAGTTGTGCTGAAGTAATGCTAAAAATAAGCAAGAAAGAAAAATATTGTTGAATGTCAGAAATACTTATATAATGCAAGTTACATGATGCGGTTATGAAGGAAAACTGCTGAATAAAAATGGTACTTAACCCAAGTATCACTGGTAGTGACTATATATGCAATATACATATCTCCCTAATTTAATTGACTTTAGGATAAACAAGTATAATGATTATTTAAAATTTGAGGTATTTATTTCTTGAGTAAATGTAAGCAATTACCCACCCTTTATTGTAGCTTACCCCGCCCTCTTCAACAAAAAACCCAGCAAAGACAAACTGTCATCTCGTTGAGACCAGGGAGCTAGAATCCCATTCCTGTTTATAAAAGCTCAGGTTCCCCTATTTAAACGTTGTAAATATTGCTCACTATATAAATGGTGCTTTATTACATTTTAACTATTTTATTGGTTGACTTTATAACTTAAAAAATGTGACGTAATTGTTTTTTAAATCCATACTATTTTTTATTTACAAATCAGCTTTTCCATGTTGGCCAAATACACTTTTTATATGATTACTATTACAATCATCTTTCCAGGTCCCTGTGTGCCTCAGATATTAAACACAATGCCTGCATGTGCAGTGGACTCTTTCACACTCTCTTGGGCTGCTGTCTTGGGAGCAGATTATTACGTTGGAAAATTGACAAATAAGAATGGGAAGTCAGTGACTTGTAACACTACAGATCAGAGCTGCAACATCAGAGGCACAGAGTGTGGGGAGGCTTATACTGTGACTATAGAAGCACATAATGACCAGTGTAGCAGCAAAGTCAATTCCTCTTTTCTTCTATATACAGGTAAATGTGGTCACAGAATCAGCACTCTTAAATGTTTATTGTGAAACTGTCTGGTTATTGTGCCTGGTTCTGTTACTTGCTGATTACTACAGAGGAGTGTGTGTGTGTGTGTGTGTGTGTGTGTGTGTGTGTGTGTGTGTGTGTGTGTGTGTGTGTGTGTGTGTGTGTGTGTGTGTGTGTGTGTGTGTGTGTGTGTGTGTGTGTTGGACACCCTACTTAAACATGATAAGTCAGTGATTCCCAGCCTCGGTCCTCAAAGCACACCAACAGTCCTGGTCTTAGTGATATAAATAAGTCACCTGTACTCAAGTATGGCTATCCTTAAAATCTGGACTGTTAGTGTGCCTTGAGGACCGTGGTTGGGAACCCCTGCGATAAGTGGTTCTACCATGCTGAGACTTGTAGCACCATGCAGGAAAAAAATGCTGTTGAATACTCTAATAGGGGGTGTGGGCAATAAGCAGCCCATAGCTGTTATACAACTACTCATTTCAGCATGCCCTGCCACAAATTTGCTATTTGGCCTTGCTAAAACTGTTGCAAGACATGTTGGGATGTGTAGTTCACCAACAGCTGGATGGTCGCTTATTGCCCACCCCTGCATCGAAGCACTAAGAACAGTGATAGTCAAAACAATTGTGATAAACTCTATAATCAACATGGAGTATAAAGAAAGTCCTTAGTACGTTTGGCTAAAATGCTTGCCCATCCACCACGTCACGGTAAAACCCATCAGATAGGTCCCTAACATCCTTAATACTAACACATTGGGCCTGATTCATAGATGGATACAGTGCCGATGGTTACGCAGTTGAGCGATTAATTGCTACTGCCCATGCACAAATAGTTTTGAAAACCCCTAGGGCACAAGCTTCACCAAATGTATTGACCCATACGCTGATGGGAAAAAAATTGGTTTTAAATCCCCAGTGCAGATTAGAGAAGTTGTCAGTTTTTTGGGGAAAATCTTTTAATGTTTTTTTTTTGGTACATCATCTTTCATGCTATTCCCAGGCATAGACTATGTAACGGAAATGTAATTTCATAATCTATTCTTATACCCTTTTATTTAATTCAAAACTGTTTGCATTCTATTACTGTGTCTATTTGTGTTATCTTTTTATCCAAACCATTGTGACTACCTTATGTCATGTTAAATTACCCTTAATAAACCCAGTTGTGTTTCTAAATGTATTCATGCACTAGGGATCGCTTGGTTATTTTGGTAACACTACACAACAGATACTGTTAGTAAGTAGACATAAGTGTTGGTAAACTGAAGACTGTCCAGTCAAACTATAGCTTTTGGGAAATCTTGTACTAAAGCTGGCAGAACAGGTCCCGTTCCATGCACCCTGCAGTCCAAATGTTGGTACCACCCACTAGACCCTGCATCCTGGGCGTCAAGAGGCATGACTACAGCCACAATGTATGAGGACACACCTGTAGGCACATTACATCACAATACAAGAATAAAATGGATTTTTGCTGTGCTTACCTCCAACTGTGCATAAGTAATAAAACTCATCTGAGAAACTGTTACAATTAATATTTTATTTTAATTTTCAGCTCCCTGTGTTCCCACAAATCTTACCAGCTCTGTCACCTGTGAGACACAGTATTTGACTGTATCATGGGATGAAGCCCCTGGATCAATTACATACACTGTCACAGCTCATAGTGCACAGGATGAGACTTCCTTTAAAACCCAAAACACTTCCTATGAATTTAAAGACCTGTTATGTGATGAGGAATATGAAGTCATCATAAGCAGTGAATCTGCAACTTGCAGCAGTTTAGGGAACAGTTCTCTTCGTGTTAGGACAAGTAAGTATTAAATAAAAAAAAATGTTGAATGCTGTAGAAGGACAAATATTTATTTTCTTATATTGTATTTCTAGTTCCCTGCGCTCCTAATATTCTGGAAGCCTATGCAGCATGTGAAAATAATTCAGGCATAATACACTGGGATTTTAGCCACAATGCCAGATCATATATGGCTATAGTAGAAGGAGTTAATCGCTTGTCCTGTAACACAACTGATACTGCCTGCGAGATCCCCAAGTTAGAATGTGGACAGAATTATACAGCGACTGTTTGGGCAGAAGATGGAACATGCACTGGGCAAAATAGTACTAAACTTACATTTAAAACAGGTGAGTATAAAGTTATGGACGTTATGTCGGCAGTGAAAATGTAGACATGCGGTATGTCAACTACATGATGTCAACATATTCTGTATGGCGACATGTTCATCACTGTATATCAACATGCACAATGTCAACTTGTGACATGTTCACAATGTCAACACCTAACCCTAATGCTAACCCTAATGTTGACACTGTGTTGACATGTCATATGTTGACATTTTATCCATGGTCGATATCGTGATATTCAACATTATGAATTTCAACATAGTGAATGTCTACTTGATGAATGCATACCATAATGTGTAGTATTTTTGTGAAATAGTCCTAATTTACAGGAAATGAGGGAACATGGGTAATAAGCCAAAACCTCTAGGGGGAGATGTATCAAAGCTTGGAGATAAAGTACCAAACAATCAGCTTCTGTCATTTTTCAAACACAGGGGTCTAGTTACTAAGGGGAGAAAAGGGGGAAAAATGCTAAAGACAGAGAAAATCCCATAACATACCGCTTCTCAGTATGTACTAAAGGGATTTTCTCTGCCTGTAGCCTGCCAGCGCTAAGTGCAGACTACAACATCGCACTGCACCTGGGTCACTTAGCGCTGCTATAAACACCTATGGCAGCACTAGTGTCTCAGGTATTACTAAGAGGAGATGTCACTTACCGTCTGCTGACTTCTCCAGCGCTGATATCGCCTCCTGTAGCTGCTGGTATCTGCTTCTCCTCACTGAAGAAGCAGGACTTGAGCTGTGTCAGGTTGGCCATTTGTAAATAAAGTTTCTTGAAAAAAAAAAAGGCGCTGCTGTCGGCCGGAGATGGTGAGTAACACAGGGTGTAGGGGAAGGGAGCCTCAGCTGTTACCGCCTAGGGGGTGATGGTGAGTAACACAGGGTGTAGGGGAAGGGAGCCTCAGCTGTTACCGCCTAGGGGGTGATGGTGAGTAACACAGGGTGTAGGGGAAGGGAGCCTCAGCTGTTACCGCCTAGGGGGTGACTTAATGATCACCCTCCTCGGCTGGTCTATTTTTAGTAACTGCTGCGTTAGCCAGCTCCTGCTTCACAGCGGTAGCAGGCGAAGCAGGAGTGGCATTAACACAGTGTCTTAGTAAATAGACCCCACAGTCTGTAAAATGACAGTTAGAAGATGATTGGTTAGTACTTTATCTCTCTCCACTTTATTTCTCTCCAAGCTTTGATAAGACTGTTATAAACTCTGTTCTTACTGTTCAAGTTGTACTTTTAATACTATATTTCCTTACTTTCAGTGCCATGTGTAGTTCAGAATGTTACCTCAACAGTAATGTGCCAGGAGAATACACTCCATGTATCCTGGATTGTCAGTTCTGGAGCAACGGCCTATTTTGCTACTGCTGTAGGAAGCCAGGGTGATGTTGTTACAGCAGACACAACAGAAGCTAACCTCCTGTTATCTCCACTGCAGTGTGGGGCGGTGTACAGCCTGACCGTTTTGGCTATAAATGACGAATGTAAGAGCCCTGAGAGTGCTGCAGTGGAAGTCATATCTGGTGAGTATCCAGCTACCAAGAAATATCTGCACTGCGAGTTAGAGTTATGACTTTATCAGCGCTGTCTGGTACTTCTCCTCCGCCTGCTCCTTCCCTGCGCCCTCCCCCTGGCCATAAATTATTATCTGCTACCGGTGGGTGGAGGGTGGGAATTTTTTCCTCACGGACCCAGCACCCGCACAGATCGAGCGTGCCTGGAGCCAGCCCTGGACTTTATGTAAAGAGAAGAAAGACCTTTGTATTAGTAAGGGAACACACGTATGCTTATGGAACATAAAAAGACATAATTACAGTAGAAATAATTGTTTTAGTCTATTTGTGGTTCTCATATCTCAGAACTACAGAATGATCGGTTTGTACTTTCATAGAGATATGGAAGCTCATAGTGAGCTGAGTGTATATCTGTTTGCTAACAGTAAAAAACTCACATTTATACTGTGCATGCATGAAAAATGATGCATAACTCCATGCCCATATGTAGATTAGGATGCATCTTACACATGCAACTCCTTCCACTTAGAATGGAAAAATGTGAGGGAAGAGGTGGTCAGTGGTTCTACAAGCACCGCCAGACCTCGATAGTTTAGAACTGCCAAAGTGTACCTGCAACATTAGTAATGTTAATCTTTACTGATATACTGTATTTCCCCAACACCCACCGCACAGGTTTGTTGGGAAAAGCTTTAGAGCTTTTATTACAGGCTCCCCCAGCGAATGGAACCCCGTGCTGGACATGCTAGGGCTGAGAGACACCTTAACAGGGAGACCAGGCGCTATGGGATTCTTCATTATAGTGTGACAAGCCACTTCCAATCATCACATTTTTTCATATGGACCCCACGTTGTTTTCCCCACTGAATCTGATGCTACCAGCCCCAATTATGACAGGTGGTGGCATGTTCTTATTGTTGTTGATTTTTTAACTATATATTTTGTATATTTTGTTTGTATATTTTGTATATTTTGTTTCACACTACATTAAATCTCCGATCATAATCATTAAGATGATGGTGCTAGCTGGCGTTTGGTTGTTATGAGCCACTTCTCCACCTTTCCTTTTTAGAAGGTTTGATACATCTCTCCTTTAGTAGTTTTAAGCTGGGTACACACTAAACAACTCTGTACCCAACGATGCGACTCACGACCCTGGAGCCAATGGGCCAACATATCGGGCAGTCTGTATATACTGGGCGATTCAATGCCTGACCACCCGATATGCTGGCCCGTGCTGCATAGCACTGCACAGGATCATCAGCCACATTGCTTGATCTTCCTGCATGTACAAAAGATCAGGCGATGCGGCTGACGATCCAACGGGAGCGTGCACTACATGAAGTAATGCATACACACTGGACAATTTTAACGATTTGTCATTTAATAAAATCGTCTAGTGTGTAGGGACTTTTAGAAGTGACCATTTTCTTATCTAGACATAAGGGTTTCTTATCCCTCTTCTACAAAAGCTCAGTTTGTTACAGTCTCATACAGTATGAGCTCCTGCCTAAAGAAATTTTTCCATAGGCGTGATCATAAGACTCTGGGCTTTTATAGCTAATTAGACACATGGACACTTAAGAAACCAGAAAATATATATATATATATATATATATATATATATATATATATATATGGTATATATATAATTTTTTGTTCAGTTTTACCTATTTTTGCAGAAATATTATTTGTTCTATTGAAAGTAATTGGGATTTTTACAACTATATATTCCACCCATTATCCCATAGAAATAATGGCCCTCATTCAGAGCCGGACGCTCTGAGCAGTGGGTCACCACCCACAGCTCATACGAGCATGCAGGATGATGGTCGCGATGGTCTTGACCATCGCGACCATCGCCAGTGCGACCAGAAGCCTGTGGTCGGGGTTTTCGACCACAAGCCCTGGAGTGATTTTGGCTCTATCAGAGCCAAAATCACTCCCACTGACATCACTAGTGATGTCAGTGGGGCCGGCTTCAGACGGTAGGCGTTCCCTAGGGAACGCCTCCGTCTGGGAGGCACGCCCCCGGCACGCCCACCAAAGGGGGCGTGCTGTCAGTCAACATCGACAGCACGCCCCCTTTGATCAGACACAACGAGCGAAGGAAAGTCCTTCGCTCGTCGCGTCTGGCGCATGCGCACGACGGAGCTCCCTCCGTCGTGCGCATGCGCAGTGCACACCATCGACCCACTTGCGAGCGGACAGCAGAAAAATATTATTTGTTCTATTGAAAGTAATTGGGATTTTTACAACTATATATTCCACCCATTATCCCATAGAAATAATGTCAGATGTTGCACTTATCAACCAGCCATCTAAGTATGGTATAATGTGGATCCAGGGCCGGATTAAGGGGGGGGGGGGGTTCGACAGGGACGGTCGTCCCTGGGCCCCCACACACAGAGGGGCCCCCACACAGGGTCGATGTGACCCTGTCCAGCGGCACCTGATCCCGGGTAGAGGCTCTGGAGCTGCGCTGTTCGACAGACTGCATGAAGCAGCACACTCAGTGCTGCTGCATCAGCTGTCTTGGGGGCCCATTTATTAATGATCACATTTTGCAATACGATCAGGGCATGTAGTACCGCCCATGATCGCATTGCAAAATACGATCATAGCGGCCGGATGTATTAACCGGCACATGCAGGGTGATTGGCTCCGAAATCGTTCCTGCGATGTGGCCGGAGTGCATTTGGGACTGCTGCGCACGCGCAGTACCGCGGACTGCACATGAGCGGCGCCCGTTGCCGGCGTAGGGATCTGGGAGATCCCTCTGCTGACTGATATGCAGTAAGTGCCTATAGACTACAGTGGCTAACGCTATCTTCAGATGGCGTTAGCTGCTGGGGCCAATATCGGGAATGCTTCGCATTCCGGATATTTGTACATTTGGCAGCATCGCATCCCCTATAGAAACCTATGGGGGAGGCGGCTGCCAGCGGCAATGGAGGGATCGGAGATACCTGCTGCGGTCCCTCCTTCATACATCCGGGGGTACTTAGTATTTGAGGTAAACCCCCGAAAACGTCTGTTTTCGGGGATTTTACCTCAAATATTGAATGATAAATGGGCCCCTAAGGGAGAGAGAGAGGGCCAGCTTTACTGTGACTAAATCCCTCCGACTCCCGCCGATGCCTCAGCTGGCCGCATTGGGGGCAGAGCCAATACGGCAAGCCCCACCCCCATATTCCTGCAAATCGCGTCATTAATCACGGGGGGAGGAGCCTAACGAATTGAGGAGGTACCGGCCGGGTCCTTTTGCAACCTGCTGCTGATTAAATGTAAGTGTACTGTTTTAGTGTATGTATGTACAGTATTTATGCATGTATGTGATATTATGCATATGTGTTGGTGTGCATACTGTGTATGTATGTGTTATTGTGTATATATGTGTTAGTGTGTGTATACTGTTTATGTGTATGTGTGAGTGGTGTCTTTGTGTGGGGTTTTCGAAGGGGGGTAGGCTCGGCTCTGTGTGGCTTGAAGGGGGCCCCCACTGCTAAATTGCCTTGGGACCCCCACAAGCCTTAATCCGGCCCTGTGTGGATCTCATCCTATCCTAATTTAGTTGCTTAAAAAAACTACAAATTTTATTTTGATCCATTAGAAACTCTTAAAATTATGGTTTATTTTAAGTAATTCATATGAAGTACACCTACTGTAAATAGGAATGTATATTCCAGTGGATTCTGGATATAGTCTGCAAATTCATTGTAAAACGAAAAGCTTGAATATAAAGCTTGCTATGTATTAATACACTCAGGTTTAGTGGCTTGATGTGTGTTCTAATACAGATTACAATTCTAAATAAAGTTGTTATTAAAGTGTGTGGATATGGGCCATATGACTTAAGGGGATGTAGTATAATGTCGGCAGTTATGATGTTAACATTAAACATTTTGGCGTGTGCAGAAAGTCAACATGTTCACAATGCCGACATGTGAAACGCCAACATTCTGCATGGACCTGCCATAGAGGGCTAGGAATAGGATGAGGGAGCGGAGGTTAGGATTAGGCTATGGGAATATTGGGGTTAGGTATTAGGGGGAGTATTGGTGGTTAGGAATACTGCGTCCATCATCAATTATCATAAGTTAACCGCTGGAACCGGAGGGCACCGCAGTAGCCGCCGGACCCGCAGGACCAGGTAAGGCAGTACTAGACCACCATGGACATTTTGTTGACATTCTAATCATGTCAACATTTCATCAGTGTCAACATGATGAATGTCGACAAAATATACAACACCCGAGTGAAGTATTTCTCAAGGTTGATGGTAGTTTTAATTTGCTTATTATTGTGTCTCTTGATAATCCCATTCCAGCATCTGCAACCTAACTAAATTAGTGGTGTGTAATATTCTAGGATCTAAATGAGTGATGTGTAATATTCTAGGAGATTCTAAATGAGTGGTGTGTAAAATTGTAGTAATAAAAAAAAAATTATAATATATATTATCTAAGTCTTTTCCATACTACTTACTCTTAAGTTAACCTACCCAGCACTAAATGGTGACTCTTGAAGAACTTTAACCCTGATAACAGTATCATACCAATATTATAATCATAAACTGTACTTCCACAACACTAATTATTTGTACTTTGTGTATAATTGTAAGTTATAGTTTTACTGTATATATATATATATATATATATATATATATATATACAGTCAGGTCCATAAATATTGGGACATTGACAGAATTTTCATATTTTGGCCTCTATTCATCACCACAATGGCTTTCAAATGAAGCAAACAAGATGTGATTTAACTGCAGACTTTCAGATTTAATTTGAGGGTAATTACATCCAAATCAGGTGAACGGTGTAGAAATTACAACGGTTTCTATATGTGCCTCCCACTTTTTAAGGGACCAAAAGTAATGGGACAAACTAAACAATCCTAAATCTAACTTTCACTTATTAATACTTTGTTGCAAATCCTTTGCAGGCAATTACAGCCTGAAGTCTGGAACGCATAGACATCACCAGACGCTGGGTTTCATCCCTGGTGATGCTCTGCCAGGCCTCTACTGCGAATGTCTTCAGTTCCTGCTTGTTCTTGGGGCATTTTCCCTTCAGTTTTGTCTTCATCAAGTGAAATGCATGCTCAATCAGATTCAAGTCAGGGGATTGACTTGGCCATTGCATAACATTCCACTTTTTAGCCTTAAAAAACTCCTTGGTTGCTTTTGCAGTATGCTTCGGGTCATTGTCCATCTGCACTGTGAAGCGCCATCCAATGAGTTCTGAAGTATTTGACTGAATATGAGCATATAATATTGCCCGAAACACTTCAGAATTCATTCTGCTGCTTTTGTCAGCAGTCACATCATCAATAAATACAAGGGAACCAGTTCCATTGGCAACCATACATGCCCATGCCATGACACTACCACCACCATGCTTCACTGATGAGGATCATGAGCAGTTCCTTTCCTTCTCTTCTCTTCCCATCACTCTGGTACAAGTTGATCTTTGTCTCATCTGTCCATAGGATGTTGTTCCAGAACTGTAATGGCTTTTTTAGATGTTGTTTGGCAAACTCTAATCTGGTCTTCCTGTTTTTGTGGCTCACCAATGGTTTGCATCTTGTGGTGAACCCTCTACATTCACTCTTGTGAAGTCTTCTCTTGATTGTTGACTTTGACACATATACACCTACCTCCTGGAGAGTGTTCTTGATTTGGCCACCTGTTGTGAAGGGGTTTTTCTTCACCAGGGAAATAATTCTTTTGTCATCCACCACAGTTGTTTTCCGTGGTTTTCCGGGTCTTTTGGAGTTGCTGAGCTCTCCGGTGTGTTCTTTCTTTTTAAGAATGTTCCAAACAGTTGATTTGGCCACACCTAATGTTTTTGCTATCTCTCTGATGGGTTTGTTTTGATTTTTCAGCCTAATGATGGCTTGCTTCACTGATAGTGACAGCTCTTTGGATCTCATATTGAGAGTTGATAGCAACTGATTCCAAATGCAAATGTCACACCTAGAATCAACTCCAGACCATTTACCTGCTTAATTGATAATGAAATAACGAGGGAATAGCTCACACCTGTCCATGAAATAGCTTTTGAGTTGATAGTCCCATTACTTTTGGTCCCTTAAAAAGTGGGAGGCACATATTGAAACTGTTGTAATTCCTACACCGTTCACCCGATTTGGATGTAATTACCCTCAAATTAAATCTGAAAGTCTGCAGTTAAAGCACATCTTGTTTGTTTCATTTCAAAACCATTGTGGTGGTGAATAGAGGCCAAAATCTGAAAATTCTGTCAATGTCCCAATATTTATGGACCTGACTGTATATATATAAAATCTTTTAAATGGTCTTCGTCAGTAAGGCTTGGATCCATGTATTAAACAGTTGTATAATTCATATATGTCCCTTATTCATCAAATTTTCTCACTGCGGTCAGTCCATGTGTGCAACGATTAAAAATTAAACAGCCCTGTATAATACAGCCATAGATTATGTTTACAAAAGTTAATTTATATTACCTACATTGTCTAGCCCCTTGCAGCCCAATGCATCTTACAGCTTCAGCGGAATGTGATATAAATGGAGCATCAGCCACCTGGGAACTTAGTGCCGGAGCAGTGTCATATATTGCCGTATTTCTTGGGCCAGATGGAGATGAAGTTTCCTGTACTTCGCTATCCACCTCGTGTTCAGTATCTGGACTACACTGTGGACAAGCTTACAATGTTACAGTCACTGCCTTTGATGGAAGTTGTAACAGCATAACGACAAAAGCAACAATTGTCACAACAGGTAATTTTAATATACGGAATAATGTATTTCAGCTGTATGTACCAAGGTTGCAAACAATCTTCTCACTGCCCGATATAATGGTCCATTTCTTCGTACTGATCCTCCTCGACCTCTGGTGCTGTTGGCACTGTGTACTACTCTAACCTCCTACAAACCCTCCACTCCATTGGTCTCACTGACTTTTTCTGGTTATTTTCCCAACTTTCCAATAATTTCTTATCTGTCTCTTCTCCTGTTTACACCTTCCATTCTTTTCTTCTATCAGTGTCCCCCAAAGGTCCGTTCTTGGGCCCAGTCTCTCGCCTCCATGTATACCCTTGCTGAGTCTTATACCATCAGTTCTTTCGGCCCCTGAAATTAACTTCTGTGTTAATAAAACTCAATTTACCTCTCCTCCTACCTTAACTCTTCTAGTATCTTAACCCTTGCATCTACAGATATCTATCCTTATATTTTTTATCTGTTAGGGAAAATTCTGCTTTTATATTTCAATAGCTTTTTACAGCTATGTGAGAGGCTACAGTGTCATCTAAATATAAAAATTAAATATATGTCAATGAAAGCTATATAGAGGGGTGGATTGGACCATCAGCACAAGGAAATAAGATAGTACTCTGGCCCTGATTCAGAGCCGGACGCTCTGACAGAGCGCTCGCTCTGAATCAGGGACAGTCTTTTTTTTTTTAGAACGGCCTCCTGGCCGCTCGCATAGCTGTGGGTGACCACCCACAGCTATAGCGAGCAGCCAGGAAGATGGTCGCGATGGTCAAGATAATCGCAACCATCGGGCTTGCGATGAGACCCTTGTGGTAGGGTCTCGTTGCCGCAAGCCCCCAGAGAGATTTCGGCATTAACAGAGCCGAAATCTCTCCCACTGACATCGTGATGTCAGTGGGGCCGACCCCAAATGGAGGCGTTCACATGGAAACGCCTCCGTTTGGGCAGCCACTGCCCTGGCCTGCCCACCAAAGGGGGCGGTCTGTCACTCAACATCGACAGCATGCCCCCTTTGGTACGAGACCCGGAGCGACGGATTGCCCGTCGCTATCCAGGTCTTGCGCATGCGCATGACGGAGCCGGCTCCGTCGTGCGCATGCACTCTGGGCCACCATCGACCCGGTTGCGAGCGCTCAGCGCTTGCGACCGGGTCTGAATCAGGCCCTCTGTCCTGCCTTCTGCCCAAAACTAGTAGAGTGCTATTTTTCTTATGCTCCACAACGACAAGGGTAAGTGTGGGGCATTAGGCTGTTGGCCATTTCTCTGACCTGTTTCCAACCGGTTCTGTGGGAACTGAAGTACAAGGGCATTTGTGGTTATTTTATTTACCGAAAGTAGCCACAACTAGTAAACACTGCAGCACTTGATGGGTGATGTGCCGAGAAGTTGCCCATACCAGTCAATCAGCTACAAGCTGACATTTATCTAGCAGTCTATAAAATGACAGCTAGAAGCTTAATGGTTGCTATGGGCAAAGTCTCCACTTTATCTCTCTCAAAGGTTTAATACATTTTCTGCATGGTCTCTACACTACAGAAAATGACAGGTTAGGAGCTCTATTCACGTACAGTTCATACTGAAATGGCTAACCGAAAATATCA
Source organism: Taudactylus pleione (assembly GCA_031769625.1). Classification (NCBI taxonomy): domain Eukaryota; kingdom Metazoa; phylum Chordata; class Amphibia; order Anura; family Myobatrachidae; genus Taudactylus; species Taudactylus pleione. The sequence continues at coordinate 656,806 of JAUIMM010001588.1, read as the reverse complement.
CTATCCTCATACATCCGATCTGGGGGACAAGGTAGTGCTGGATCTGAGTTAGATGGGCTGGCACAGGAGCAGAGCACTAAAATGTTTGCTGAACAAGCTCCACCCCTTCTATCCCCCCACTCCCTTTATAACTCTATAAATATTTTTTTTCCGACTCTCCCCTCAGACCTGTCTATCTGTACAATGGTGACACCAGCTCCAGTATGTATCCAAGGGATATCTCTGCTAAATTTGGATCTGGACCCTGGTCACAACAAATGCCAGCCTAGTAGGCTGGGGCGAAGTAACTCTCAGCATTCATCTCCATGGCCGTTGGTGCTGGTCAGAAGCTGCTCTTCCCATCTACATTCTGGATGGAGAGTGGCCAAACATGCTCTGGTTAAGGCTCGGGATTTCCTGTGCAACAAACCTGTTCTCATTCAGTCGGATAATGCCACCACGGTGGTTTATATCAATCGACAGGGTGGAGCCAGGAGTTGTCAGGCAATGGTGGAAGTAACTCACATTCTTTCTTGGGTGGAGGCCTGGGTGTTTGTGATCTTGGTGGTTGCCACACATCCCTGGATTTATGTTTTATATTTTTAGCATGTTTGTTCCCTTAACAAGATAACAATCTTTACAAAAACTGGTGCCATTACCATCTCAGTTGTGCTGAAGTAATACTAAAAATAAGCAAGAAAGAAAAATATTGGTGAATGTCAGAAATACTTATATAATGCAAGTTACATGATGCGGTTATGAAGGAAAACTGCTGAATAAAAATGGTACTTAACCCAAGTACCACTGGTAGTGACAATATATGCAATATACATATCTCCCTAATTTAATTGACTTTAGGATAAACAAATATAATGATTATTTAAAATTTGAGGTAATTATTTCTTGAGTAAATGTAAGCAATTACCCACCCTTTATTGTAGCTTACCCCGCCCTCTTCAACAAAAAACCCAGCAAAGACAAACTGTCATCTCGTTGAGACCAGGGAGCTAGAATCCCATTCCTGTTTATAAAAGCTCAGATTCCCCTATTTAAACGTTGTAAATATTGCTCACTATATAAATGGTGCTTTATTACAGTTTAACTATTTTATTGGTTGACTTTTTAACTTTCCAAATGTGACGGAATTGTTTTTTAAATCCTTACTAATTTTTATTTACAAATCAGCTTTTCCGTGTTGGCCAAATACACTTTTTATATGATTACTATTACAATCATCTTTCCAGGTCCCTGTGTGCCTCAGATATTAAACACAATGCCTGCATGTGCAGTGGACTCTTTCACACTCTCTTGGGCTACTGTCTTGGGAGCAGATTATTACGTTGGAAAATTGACAAATAAGAATGGGAAGTCAGTGACTTGTAACACTACAGATCAGAGCTGCAACATCAGAGGCACAGAGTGTGGGGAGGCTTATACTGTGACTATAGAAGCACATAATGACCAGTGTAGCAGCAAAGTCAATTCCTCTTTTCTTCTATATACAGGTAAATGTGGTCACAGAATCAGCACTCTTAAATGTTTATTGTGAAACTGTCTGGTTATTGTGCCTGGTTCTGTTACTTGCTGATTACTACAGAGGAAAGTGTGTGTGTGTGTGTGTGTGTGTGTGTATGTTGGGGGGGGGGGGGCGGGTGCTGGACACCCTACTTAAACATGATAAGTCAGTGATTCCCAGCCTCGGTCTTCAAGGCACACCAACAGTCCTGGTTTTAGTGATATTAATCAAATAAACTGTGGTACTATTTAAGTCACCTGTACTCAAGTATGGCTATCCTCAATATCTGGACTGTTAGTGTGCCTTGAGGACCGTGGTTGGGAACCCCTGCGATAAGTGGTTCTACCATGCTGAGACTTGTAGCACCATGCAGGAAAAAAATGCTGTTGAATACTCTAATAGGGGGTGTGGGCAATAAGCAGCCCATAGCTGTTATACAACTACTCATTTCAGCATGCCCTGCCACAAATTTCCTATTTGGCCTTGCTAAAACTGTTGCAAGGCATGTTGGGATGTGTAGTTCACCAACAGCTGGATGGTCGCTTATTGCCCACCCCTGCATCGAAGCACTAAGAACAGTGATAGTCAAAACAATTGTGATAAACTCTATAATCAACATGGAGTATAAAGAAAGTCCTTAGCACGTTTGGCTAAAATGCTTGCCCATCCACCATGTCACGATAAAACCCATCAGATAGGTCCCTAACATCCTTAATACTAACACATTGGGCCTGATTCATAGATGGATACAGTGCCGATGGTTGCGCAGTTGAGCGATTAATTGCTACTGCCCATGCACAAATAGTTTTGAAAACCCCTAGGGCACATGCTTCGCCAAATGTATTGACCCGTACGCTGATGGGAAAAAAATTGGTTTTAAATCCCCAGTGCAGATTAGAGAAGTTGTCAGTTTTTTGGGGAAAATCTTTTAATGTTTTTTTTTTGGTACATCATCATTCATGCTATTCCCAGGCATAGACTATGTAACGGAAATGTAATTTCATAATCTATTCTTATACCCTTTTATTTAATTCAAAACTGTTTGCATTCTATTACTGTGTCTATTTGTGTTATCTTTTTATCCAAAGCATTGTGACTACCTTATGTCATGTACCCTTAATAAACCCAGTTGTGTTTCTAAATGTATTCAAGCACTAGGGATCGCTTGGTTATTTTGGTAACACTACACAACAGATACTGTTAGTAAGTAGACATAAGTGTTGGTAAACTGAAGACTGTCCAGTCAAACTGTAGGTTTTGGGAAATCTTGTACTAAAGCTGGCAGAACAGGTCCCGTTCCATGCACCCTGCAGTCCAAATGTTGGTACCACCCACTAGACCCTGCATCCTGGGCGTCAAGAGGCATGACTACAGCCACAATGTATGAGGACACACCTGTAGGCACATTACATCAAAATACAAGAATAAAATGGATTTTTGCTGTGCTTACCTCCAACTGTGTATAAGTAATAAAACTCATCTGAGAAACTGTTACAATTAATATTTTATTTTAATTTTCAGCTCCCTGTGTTCCCACAAATCTTACCAGCTCTGTCACCTGTGAGACACAGTATTTGACTGTATCATGGGATGAAGCCCCTGGATCAATTACATACACTGTCACAGCTCATAGTGCACAGGATGAGACTTCCTTTAAAACCCAAAACACCTCCTATGAATTTAAAGACCTGTTATGTGATGAGGAATATGAAGTCATCATAAGCAGTGAATCTGCAACTTGCAGCAGTTTAGGGAACAGTTCTCTTCGTGTTAGGACAAGTAAGTATTAAATAAAAAAAAATGTTGAATGCTGTAGAAGGACAAAAATTAATTTTCTTATATTGTATTTCTAGTTCCCTGCGCTCCTAATATTCTGGCAGCCTATGCAGCATGTGAAAATAATTCAGGCATAATACACTGGGATTTTAGCCACAATGCCAGATCATATATGGCTATAGTAGAAGGAGTTAATCGCTTGTCCTGTAACACAACTGATACTGCCTGCGAGATCCCCAAGTTAGAATGTGGACAGAATTATACAGCGACTGTTTGGGCAGAAGATGGAACATGCACTGGGCAAAATAGTACTAAACTTACATTTAAAACAGGTGAGTATAAAGTTATGGACGTTATGTCGGCAGTGAAAATGTAGACATGCGGTATGTCAACTACATGATGTCAACATATTCTGTATGGCGACATGTTCATCACTGTATATCAACATGCACAATGTCAACTTGTGACATGTTCACAATGTCAACACCTAACCCTAATGCTAACCCTAATGTTGACACTGTGTTGACATGTCATATGTTGACATTTTATCCATGGTCGATATCGTGATATTCAACATTATGAATTTCAACATAGTGAATGTCTACTTGATGAATGCATACCATAATGTGTAGTATTTTTGTGTAATAGTCCTAATTTACAGGAAATGAGGGAACATGGGTAATAAGCCAAAACCTCTAGGGGGAGATGTATCAAAGCTTGGAGATAAAGTACCAAACAATCAGCTTCTGTCATTTTTCAAACACAGGGGTCTAGTTACTAAGGGGAGAAAAGGGGGAAAAATGCTAAAGACAGAGAAAATCCCATAACATACCGCTTCTCAGTATGTACTAAAGGGATTTTCTCTGCCTGTAGCCTGCCAGCGCTAAGTGCAGACTACAACATCGCACTGCACCTGGGTCACTTAGCGCTGCTATAAACACCTATGGCAGCACTAGTGTCTCAGGTATTACTAAGAGGAGATGTCACTTATCGTCTGCTGACTTCTCCAGCGCTGATATCGCCTCCTGTAGCTGCTGGTATCTGCTTCTCCTCACTGAAGAAGCAGGACTTGAGCTGTGTCAGGTTGGCCATTTGTAAATAAAGTTTCTTGAAAAAAAAAAAAGGCGCTGCTGTCGGCCGGAGATGGTGAGTAACACAGGGTGTAGGGGAAGGGAGCCTCAGCTGTTACCGCCTAGGGGGTGGTGGTGAGTAACACAGGGTGTAGGGGAAGGGAGCCTCAGCTGTTACCGCCTAGGGGGTGATGGTGAGTAACACAGGGTGTAGGGGAAGGGAGCCTCAGCTGTTACCGCCTAGGGGGTGACTTAATGATCACCCTCCTCGGCTGGTCTATTTTTAGTAACTGCTGCGTTAGCCAGCTCCTGCTTCACAGCGGTAGCAGGCGAAGCAGGAGTGGCATTAACACAGTGTCTTAGTAAATAGACCCCACAGTCTGTAAAATGACAGTTAGAAGATGATTGGTTAGTACTTTATCTCTCTCCACTTTATTTCTCTCCAAGCTTTGATAAGACTGTTATAAACTCTGTTCTTACTGTTCAAGTTGTACTTTTAATACTATATTTCCTTACTTTCAGTGCCATGTGTAGTTCAGAATGTTACCTCAACAGTAATGTGCCAGGAGAATACACTCCATGTATCCTGGATTGTCAGTTCTGGAGCAACGGCCTATTTTGCTACTGCTGTAGGAAGCCAGGGTGATGTTGTTACAGCAGACACAACAGAAGCTAACCTCCTGTTATCTCCACTGCAGTGTGGGGCGGTGTACAGCCTGACCATTTTGGCTATAAATGACGAATGTAAGAGCCCTGAGAGTGCTGCAGTGGAAGTCATATCTGGTGAGTATCCAGCTACCAAGAAACATCTGCACTGCGAGTTAGAGTTATGACTTTATCAGCGCTGTCTGGTACTTCTCCTCCGCCTGCTCCTTCCCTGCGCCCTCCCCCTGGCCATAAATTATTATCGGCTACCGGTGGGTGGAGGGTGGGAATTTTTTCCTCACGGACCCAGCACCCGCACAGATCGAGCGTGCCTGGGGCCGGCCCTGGACTTTATGTAAAGAGAAGAAAGACCTTTGTATTAGTAAGGGAACACACGTATGCTTATGGAACATAAAAAGACATAAAACGTGTAATTGCTACATCATCATGAGGATGATCCTGTGATCCTAAGCTCAGACTGACAACCAGCCATCAATATCACTCTCTTGCGGAAACCATGATATGGTACTTTCATCTGTAGTATAACATTCCATCTGAAAAGTAGAGTTCATTACTCCCCTTATAATAAATCATGTAGTTATGCATTTTTTTCAAATAGGAGTTGATGCTATTTTCGATTACATTAGAAATAATTGTTTTAGTCTATTTGTGGTTCTCATATCTCAGAACTACAGAATGATCGGTTTGTACTTCCATAGAGATATGGAAGCTCATAGTGAGCTGAGTGTATATCTGTTTGCTAACAGTAAAAAACTCACATTTATTCTGTGCATGCATGAAAAATTATGCATAACTCCATGCCCATATGTAGATTAGGATGCATCTTACACATGCAACTCCTTCCACTTAGAATGGAAAAATGTGAGGGAAGAGGTGGTCAGTGGTTCTACAAGCACCGCCAGACCTCGATATTTTAGAACTGCCAAAGTGTACCTGCAACATTAGTAATGTTAATCTTTACTGATATACTGTATTTCCCCAACACCCACCGCACAGGTTTGATGGGAAAAGCTTTAGAGCTTTTATTACAGGCTCCCCCAGCGAATGGAACCCCGTGCTGGACATGCTAGGGCTGAGAGACACCTTAACAGGGAGACCAGGCGCTATGGGATTCTTCATTATAGTGTGACAAGCCACTTCCAATCATTACATTTTTTCAGATGGACCCCACGTTGTTTTCCCCACTGAATCTGATGCTACCAGCCCCAATTATGAGAGGTGGTGGCATGTTCTTATTGTTGTTGATTTTTTAACTATATATTTTGTTTCACACTACATTAAAACTCCGATCATAATCATTAAGATGATGGTGCTAGCTGGCGTTTGGTTGTTATGAGCCACTTCTCCACCTTTCCTTTTTAGAAGGTTTGATACATCTCTCCTTTAGTAGTTTTAAGCTGGGTACACACTAAACGACTGTGTACCCAACGATGCGACCCACGACCCCGGAGCCAATGGGCCAACATATCGGGCAGTCTGTATATACTGGGCGATTCAATGCCCGACCACCCGATATGCTGGCCCCTGCCGCATAGCGCTGCATAGGATCATCAGCTACATTGCTTGATCTTCCTGCATGTACAAAAGATCAGGCGATGCGGCTGACGATCCAACGGGAGCGTGCACTACATAAAGTAATGCATACACACTGGACAATTTTAACGATTTGTCATTTAATAAAATCGTCTAGTGTGTAGGGACCTTTAGAAGTGACCATTTTCTCATCTAGACATCCCTCTTCTACAAAAGCTCAGTTTGTTACAGTCTCATACAGTATGAGCTCCTGCCTAAAGAACTTTTTCCATAGGCATGATCATAAGACTCTGGGCTTTTATAGCTAATTAGACACATTGACACTTAAGAAACCAGAATATATATATATATATATATATATATATATTTATTTATTTATTTTTTCAGTTTTACCTCTTTTTGCAGAAAAATATTATTTGTTCTATTGAAAGTAATTGGGATTTTTACAACTATATATTCCATCCATTATCCCATAGAAATAATGTCAGATGTTGCACTTATCAACCAGCCATCTAAGTATGGTATAATGTGGATCCAGGGCCGGATTAAGGGGGGGGGGGTCAACAGGGGCAGTCGTCCCTGGGCCCCCACACACAGAGGGGCCCCCACACAGGGTCGATGTGACCCTGCCGAGAACAGGTGTCCAGCGGCACCTGTTCCCGGGTAGAGGCTCTGGAGCTGCGCTGTTCGACAGACTGCATGAAGCAGCACACTCAGTGCTGCTGCATCAGCTGTCTTGGGGGTCCATTTATTAATGATCACATTTTGCAATGTGATCAGGGCATGCAGTACCGCTCATGATCGCATTGCAAAATACGATCATAGCAGTCGGATGTATTAACCGGCACATGCAGGGTAATGGGCTCCGAAATCGTTCCTGCCATGTGGCCGGAGTGCATTTGGGACTGCTGTGCACGCGCAGTACCGCGGACTGCACATGAGCGCCGCCTGTTGCCGGCGTAGGGACCTGGGAGATCCCTCTGCTGACTGATATGCGGTAAGTGCCTATAGACTACAGTGGCTACAGTAGCTGCTGGGGCCAATATCGGGAATGCTTCGCATTCCGGATATTTGTACATTTGGCAGCATCGCATCCCCCATAGAAACCTATTGGGGGAGGCGGCTGCCAGCGGCAATGGAGGGATCGGAGATACCTGCTGCGGTCCCTCCTTCATACATCCGGGGGGTACTTAGTATTTGAGGTAAACCCCCAAAAACGTCTGTTTTCGGGGATTTTACCTCAAATATTGAATGATAAATGGGCCCCTAAGGGAGAGAGAGAGGGCCAGCTTTACTGTGACTAAATCCCTCCGACCCCCGTCGATGCCTCAGCTGGCCGCATTTTGGGCAGAGCCAATACGGCAAGCCCGACCCCCATATTCCCGCAAATCGTGTCATTAATCACGGGGGGAGGAGCCTAACGAATTGAGGAGGTACCGGCCGGGTCCTTTTGCAACCTGCTGCTGATTAAATGTAAGTGTACTGTTTTAGTGTATGTATGTACAGTATTTATGCATTTATGTGAAATTATGCATATGTGTTGGTGTGCATACTGTGTATGTATGTGTTATTGTGTATATATGTGTTAGTGTGTGTATACTGTTTATGTGTGAGTGGTGTCTTTGTGTGGGGTTTTCGAAGGGGGGTAGGCTCGGCTCTGTGTGGCTTGAAGGTGGCCCCCACAGCTAAATTGCCCTGGGACCCCAACAAGCCTTAATCCGGCCCTGTGTGGATCTTATCCTATCCTAATTTGGTTGCTTAAAAAAACTACAAATTTTATTTTGATCCATTAGAAACTCTTAAAATGATGGTTTATTTTAAGTAATTCATATGAAGTACACCTACTGTAAATAGGAATGTATATTCCAGTGGATTCTGGATATAGTCTGCCAATTCATTGTAAAACTAAAAGCTTGAATATAAAGCTTGCTAAAAAACTCTCATTTGTGAAACGTACGTTGGCAGCAGCAGGGATTTTACTGCTGCATGAGCAGATATGTTACTGCTCAAACATCTGTAGTGATGTGATGTGTTGTAAAAAGAAGATAATACTTCACTCAGTACTCACCTGATATATGCGCTGTGTATATGAGACACTTATCTCTATTGAGCTGATGTAATGCTCATATATATTATATCAATTAAGTCAAACCTAATACTCATATAACTTATACTGCTGAATTCAACCATTATTAGTGAGCTAGTGTAAGGCTCAGATAGTGTATACCATGTGACTGATTAGAGCTGTTTCTAGACTCACTAAGTTACCAGCTATTCATGTTAGATCCTATTTATTTATAGCTGCTTGAACAGCAGCAAGCTTAGAATCATTTATACACACCATGTGTGCTGTTCAAATTTGGCTTCTTTCCCAGATACTCCCTAATTTGGGCATGGGTTTTCTTATTGTCAAAGCTAATGCAAATACCCTTATGATTTAAATGGCTACATGTGCTGCTAACATTATAACAAGACACTGTGACACTGCAACATTGTATATCTGAAGATTTGGCTTTCTTTCCAGAGATTTGCTGAATACACTGCAGACAGCACATGTGCATGTTTGCCTGCAGCCTAATGAATAGCCAATAATGTCCAAAAACATGGTAGGATAACATGAGGGGATAAGGTGATAATATAAGATATCAATCTCCTATTCCTACATGACATTTGTGATATGAAATCTATATTAATTGAGCCAATTGACTGATTACAAGTATATTAGTCAGTCTTTACGGAATATAATTCCAGCCCCTTAGATGTTATAAGTTATTTGTTGGCTTTGCAGCAGTTAAGTCAACCCTTGTTTAAATGTATTAGATTCCATGTGCATTTCAGTTACAGGTGGCAATCTAGGTATATGAGTATATTGCGGCCACTTCTCACATGCATATCATGGCAATTCTGACATGCAGTGGACATTGCAGAATATTATCCCACTTTTAGGGATGTTATAGCATGCCACATATAATTGGTCCCAATTAAATTCCTTTTTTTTATTTGTTATTTTTGGATTTGCATATATTCTATGACTTATTTGTGAGAGATTTTCTATTTATTAATATCCATTTTTGTGTCGCCATTACACGCGCAGGTGTACCAATAACACTATTCATTTCAATAATTAACACACTGAGACGTTATTTCATATTTATTATTGTTTAATAAAAGTTAAATTTTATTAAATTTTTTGTTGGTGCGCTAACCAAGGGACATTTCTGTCTTCTTTTTTATTTTTCTTCTATGTATATTAATACACTCAGGTTTAGTGGCTTGATGTGTGTTCTAATTAGGGGTGAGCGGGTTCGGATTTCTGAAATCCGAACCCCCCCGAGCCCCCCCGATCCGAGTCCGATCCGAGTCAGGCTCGACTTTTCCCGCCTGACTCGGATTCTGAAATCGAGGCAAAACGTCATCTTCCCGCCTTCCGAGTCTCGCGGGTTTTGGATCCTATATAAGGTACCCACGTCGGCGCCATTTTCTCACTCGGCTGTGGACAGTGAAGAGGGAGGGTGGGAGTTAGGGCTGTGTAGTGTAGTGTAGTGTAGTGCTGCTGTTGTCCACTACTTCAAAGTCCATAGGGGCTGGCTGTGTTGTGCTGTGCTGCTGTTGTTAATAGGGGCTGTGTCCACTACTTCAAAGTCCATAGGGGCTGGCTGGACTGTGTTGTGCAGTCAGTTCTCCATAGGGGCTGTGTCCACTCCAAAGTCCTGTGCAGTGTCCCAGTCCTAAAGAGGTGCTGTAGTGTTGTCCAGGGGGTGCTCTGTCCATCAGGGGTGCTCCCCCCAAGTGCTAAAAATATAATATATTTTCTGTGTTTGTGAATTGTGTGCGCAGTAGCCGCACGTGCATCAACAAAGTAGTGCCAAGCGTGCGCCTGTGTCATAAGTAAAGGGCCGGCTGGCTTGACCGTTAAGGGTGCTGTAACCCCCGAAAGTACACTCCAGTCCAAACCAAAAAAAATTTTATTTTCTGTGTTTGTGAATTGTGTGCGCAGTAGCCGCACGTGCATCAACAAAGTAGTGCCAAGCGTGCGCCTGTGTCATAAGTAAAGGGCCGGCTGGCTTGACCGTTAAGGGTGCTGTAACCCCCGAAAGTACACTCCAGTCCAAACCAAAAAAATTTTTATTTTCTGTGTTTGTGAATTGTGTGCGCAGTAGCCGCACGTGCATCAACAAAGTAGTGCCAAGCGTGCGCCTGTGTCATAAGTAAAGGGCCGGCTGGCTTGACCGTTAAAGGGTGCTGTAACCCCCGAAAGTACACTCCAGTCCAAACCAAAAAAAATTTTATTTTCTGTGTTTGTGAATTGTGTGCGCAGTAGCCGCACGTGCATCAACAAAGTAGTGCCAAGCGTGCGCCTGTGTCATAAGTAAAGGGCCGGCTGGCTTGACCGTTAAAGGGTGCTGTAACCCCCGAAAGTACACTCCAGTCCAAACCAAAAAAAAAATTATTTTCTGTGTTTGTGAATTGTGTGCGCAGTAGCCGCACGTGCATCAACAAAGTAGTGCCAAGCGTGCGCCTGTGTCATAAGTAAAGGGCCGGCTGGCTTGACCGTTAAGGGTGCTGTAACCCCCGAAAGTACACTCCAGTCCAAACCAAAAAAATTTTTATTTTCTGTGTTTGTGAATTGTGTGCGCAGTAGCCGCACGTGCATCAACAAAGTAGTGCCAAGCGTGCGCCTGTGTCATAAGTAAAGGGCCGGCTGGCTTGACCGTTAAAGGGTGCTGTAACCCCCGAAAGTACACTCCAGTCCAAACCAAAAAAAAAATTATTTTCTGTGTTTGTGAATTGTGTGCGCAGTAGCCGCACGTGCATCAACAAAGTAGTGCCAAGCGTGCGCCTGTGTCATAAGTAAAGGGCCGGCTGGCTTGACCGTTAAAGGGTGCTGTAACCCCCAAAGTACACTCCAGTCCAAACCGAAAAAAAATTATTTTCTGTGTTTGTGAATTGTGTGCGCAGTAGCCGCACGTGCATCAACAAAGTAGTGCCAAGTGTGCGCCTGTGTCATAAGTAAAGGGCCCGCTGGCTTGACCGTTAAAGGGTGCTGTAACCCCCGAAAGTACACTCCAGTCCAAACCAAAAAAAAAAATTATTTTCTGTGTTTGTGAATTGTGTGCGCAGTAGCCGCACGTGCATCAACAAAGTAGTGCCAAGTGTGCGCCTGTGTCATAAGTAAAGGGCCGGCTGGCTTGACCGTTAAAGGGTGCTGTAACCCCCGAAAGTACACTCCAGTCCAAACCAAAAAAAAAATTATTTTCTGTGTTTGTGAATTGTGTGCGCAGTAGCCGCACGTGCATCAACAAAGTAGTGCCAAGCGTGCGCCTGTGTCATAAGTAAAGGGCCGGCTGGCTTGACCATTAAAGGGTTCTGTAACCCCCAAAGTACACTCCAAACCAAAAAAATATATATTTTCTGTGTTTGTGACTTGTGTGCACTGTGGCTGCACGTGCATCAACAAAGGAGCAGCGCCAAGCGTGCGCCTGTGTCCCATAAGTAAAGAGCCGGCTGGCTCATTTCTTAAAGGGTGGTGTAACCCACAAAGTGCACTACTCTCCAGCAAAAATAAAAAAATATTTTCTGTGTTTGTGTGCGCTTTAGCCGCACGTATATATATCAATATAACATAAATGGAGGACCAAACTTTCTCTGATAAAAATAAAATAGGGAAAGATCAAGAACCACTTCCTACTAGTGCTGTTGCTGCTGCTGGGAGTTGTTCATCATCCCAGAGAGGAAGTAGGAACATCACTACTTTTACTAAACAATTGACCCTCCAACAGTCCCTAGCGATGAGGATGAAATACGACAGCAGTCATCCTGAAGCAAAACGTATAACTGAGGCCTTGACTGCTATGTTGGTGTTAGACGTGCGTCCGGTATCCGACATTAGTGCAGTGGGATTTAGACAATTGATGGAGGTAGTGTGTCCTCGGTTCCAAATCCCGTCTAGATTCCACCTGCATCCTCAAAGCAGCAGCGACAAGCGTGCGTCTGTCTGTTAAAGGGTGGTGACACCCTCAAAGTGTGCTACACAAACAATTAAAATATTGTTCTTTTTTTTTCTGTCTTTGTGAAATGTGTGGGCTGTAGCCGCACCTGCATCCTTAAAGCAGCAGCGACAAGTGTGCGTCTGTCTGTTAAAGGGTGGTGACACCCTCAAAGTGTGCTACACAAACAATTAAAATATTGTTCTTTTTTTTTCTGTCTTTGTGAATTGTGTGGGCTGTAGCTGCACTTGCATCCTCAAAGCAGCAGCGACAAGCGTGCGTCTGTCTGTTAAAGGGTGTTGTAACTCTCAAAGTGCTCCAAAAAATCAAAAATTTTTTTTTAATGTGTTTGTGACTTGTGTGCGATGTAGCCACACTTGCATCCTCAAAGCAGCAGCGACAAGCGTGCGTCTGTCTGTTAAAGGGTGGTGACACCCTCAAAGTGTGCTACACAAACAATAAAAATATTCTTCTTCTTTTTTCTGTCTTTGTGAATTGTGTGGGCTGTAGCCGCACCTGCATCCTTAAAGCAGCAGCGACAAGCGTGCGTCTGTCTGTTAAAGGGTGGTGTAACTCACGAAGTGCTCCAAAAAATAAAAAACTATTTTTTGAATGTGTTTGTGACTTGTGTGCGATGTAGCCGCACTTGCATCCTCAAAGCAGCAGCGACAAGCGTGCGTCTGTCTGTTAAACGGTGTTGTAACTCTCAAAGTGCTCCAAAAAAATCAAAATTTTTTTTTTATGTGTTTGTGACTTGTGTGCGATGTAGCCACACTTGCATCCTCAAAGCAGCAGCGACAAGCGTGCGTCTGTCTGTTAAAGGGTGGTGACACCCTCAAAGTGTGCTACACAAACAATAAAAATATTCTTCTTCTTTTTTCTGTCTTTGTGAATTGTGTGGGCTGTAGCCGCACCTGCATCCTTAAAGCAGCAGCGACAAGCGTGCGTCTGTCTGTTAAAGGGTGGTGTAACTCACGAAGTGCTCCAAAAAATAAAAAACTATTTTTTTAATGTGTTTGTGACTTGTGTGCGATGTAGCCGCACTTGCATCCTCAAAGCAGCAGCGACAAGCGTGCGTCTGTCTGTTAAAGGGTGGTGACACCCTCAAAGTGTGCTCACAAACAATAAAAATATTCTTCTTTTTTCTGTCTTTGTGAATTGTGTGGGCTGTAGCCGCACCTGCATCCTTAAAGCAGCAGCGACAAGCGTGCGTCTGTCTGTTAAAGGGTGGTGACACCCTCAAAGTGTGCTACACAAACAATTAAAATATTGTTCTTTTTTCTGTCTTTGTGAATTGTGTGGGCTGTAGCCGCACCTGCATCCTTAAAGCAGCTGCGACAAGCGTGCGTCTGTCTGTTAAAGGGTGGTGACACCCTCAAAGTGTGCTACACAAACAATTAAAATATTGTTCTTTTTTTTTCGGTCTTTGTGAAATGTGTGGGCTGTAGCCGCACCTGCATCCTTAAAGCAGCAGCGACAAGCGTGCGTCTGTCTGTTAAAGGGTGGTGACACCCTCAAAGTGTGCTACACAAAGAATAAAAATATTCTTCTTCTTTTTTCTGTCTTTGTGAATTGTGTGGGCTGTAGCCGCACTTGCATCCTCAAAGCAGCAGCGACAAGCGTGCGTCTGTCTGTTAGAGGGTGGTGTAACCCTCAAAGTGTGCTCCACAAACAATAAAAATATTCTTTTTTTTTTTCTGTCTTTGTGAATTGTGTGGGCTGTAGCCGCACTTGAATCCTCAAAGCAGCAGCGACAAGCGTGCGTCTGTCTGTTAAAGGATTACATCGGTGACAGCATCCAAGTAGGCATGTCAGACAGTCCGTACCTGTACTGGCAGGAAAAAGAAGCAATTTGGAGGTCCCTGTACAAACTGGCTCTATTTTACCTGAGTTGCCCCCCCTCCAGTGTGTACTCCGAAAGAGTGTTTAGTGCAGCCGGGAACCTTGTTAGCGAAAGGCGTAGGAGGTTGCTTCCACAAAATGTGGAGAAGATGATGTTCATAAAATGAATGATCAACTCTTCCAGGGAGACCAGCCTCCAGAACGTACAGAGGGACCTGTGGTTCCAGCAGGGACGAATTAATACTCTGTGAGGATGAGGATGTACATAACACTGAAGAGGGTGAGGAATCTGTGGATGAGGAGGATGAGGACGACTTCTTGCCTCCGTAGAGCCAGTTTGTGCAGGGACAGATTAATTGCCAGCTTGTTTTGTGGGGGCCCAAACGAACCAATCATTTCAGCCACAGTTGTGTGGCAGACCCTGGCGCTGAAATGATTGCTTTGTTAAAGTGTGCATGTCCTGTTTATACAACATAAGGGTGGGTGGGAGGGCCCAAGGACAATTCCATCTTGCACCTCTTTTTTTTCTTTGCATTATGTACAGTTTGGGGCCTAGTTTTTCAATGCCATCCTGTCTGCCACTGCAGTTTCACGCCTAGATGGGTCACGTGTTTGTGCCGCCCACTCGTGTCGCTTAGCATAGTCATCCAGCTACCTCGGTGCAACCTTTTGGACATAAAAACACTATTGTGAGGTGTGAGGTATTCAGAATAGACTGGAAATGAGTGGAAATTAAGGTTATTGAGGTTAATAATAGCATAGGAGCAGAAAAACCTACAAATTCTGTGATTTTAGCTGTTTTTATGCTTTTTTTCAAAAAAATACAGATCCAAAACACAAAACCCAGAACCCAAAACACGGAAGGGTGGTTTTGGCAAAACCAATCCAGATCCAAAACACGAAGAAAGATCCAGATCCAAAACCAAAACACAAAACACGAAAAGTGGCCGGTGCACACCCCTAGTTCTAATACAGATTACAATTCTAAATTAAGTTGTCATTAAAGTGTGTGGATATGGGCCATATGACTTCAGGGGATGTAGTATAATGTCGGCAGTTATGATGTTGACATTAAACATGTTGGCGTGTGCAGAAAGTCAACATGTTCACAATGCCGACATGTGAAACGCCAACATTCTGCATGGACCTGCCATAGAGGGCTAGGAATAGGATGAGGGAGCGGAGGTTAGGATTAGGCTATGGGAATATTGGGGTTAGGTTTTAGGGGGAGTATTGGTGGTTAGGTATACTGCGTCCGTCGTCAATTATCATAAGTTAACCGCTGGAACCGGAGGGCACCGCAGTAGCCACCGGACCCGCAGGACCAGGTAAGGCAGTGCTAGACCACCATGGACATTTTGTTGACATTCTAATCATGTCAACATTTCATCAGTGTCAACATGATGAATGTCGACAAAATATACAACACCCGAGTGAAGTATTTCTCAAGGTTGATGGTAGTTTTAATTTGCTTATTATTGTGTCTCTTGATAATCCCATTCCAGCATCTGCAACCTAACTAAATTAGTGGTGTGTAATATTCTATGATCTAAATTAGTGGTGTGTAATATTCTAGGATCTAAATGAGTAATGTGTAATATTCTAGGAGATACTAAATGAGTGGTGTGTAAAATTGTAGCAATAAAAAAAAATATTTATAATTAAATATTATCTAAGTCTTTTCCATACTACTTACTCTTAAGTTAACCTACCCAGCACTAAATGGTAACTCTTGAAGAACTTTAACCCTGATAACAGTATCATACCAATATTATAATCTTAAACTGTACGTCCACAACACTAATTATTTTTACTTTGTGTATAATTGTAAGTTATAGTTTTACTGTTCATATATATATATATATATATATATATATATATATATATATAAAATCTTTTAAATGGTCGTCAGTAAGGCTCGATCCATGTATTAAACAGTTGTATAATTCATATATGTCCCTTATTCATCAAATTTTCTCACTGCGGTCAGTCCATGTGTGCAACAATTACAAATTAAACAGCCCTGTATAATACAGCCATAAATTATGTTTACAAATGTTAATTTATATTACCTACATTGTCTAGCCCCTTGCAGCCCAATGCATCTTACAGCTTCAGCGGAATGTGATATAAATGGAGCATCAGCCACCTGGGAACTTAGTGCCGGAGCAGTGTCATATATTGCCGTATTTCTTGGGCCAGATGGAGATGAAGTTTCCTGTACTTCGCTATCCACCTCGTGTTCAGTATCTGGACTACACTGTGGACAAGCTTACAATGTTACAGTCACTGCCTTTGATGGAAGTTGTAACAGCATAACGACAAAAGCAACAATTGTCACAACAGGTAATTTTAATATACGGAATAATGTATTTCAGCTGTATGTACCAAGGTTGCAAACAATCTTCTCACTGCCCGATATAATGGTCCATTTCTTCGTACTGATCCTCCTTCGTACTACTCTAACCTCCTACAAACCCTCCACTCCATTGGTCTCACTGACTTTTCCTGGTTATTTTCTCAACTTTCCAATCATTTCTTATCTGTCTCTTCTCCTGTTTACACCTTCCCTTCTTTTCTTCTAACGGTGTCCCCCAAAGGTCCGTTCTTGGGCCCAGTCTCTCACCTCCATGTATACCCTTGCTGAGTCTTATACCATCAGTTCTTTCGGCCATGAAATTAACTTCTGTGTTAATAAAACTCAATTTACCTCTCCTCCTACCTTAACTCTTCTAGTATCTTAACCCTTGCATCTACAGATATCTATCTTTATATTTTTTATCTGTTAGGGAAAATTCTGCTTTTATATTTCAATAGCTTTTTACAGCTATGTGAGAGGCTACAGTGTCATCTAAATATAAAAATTAAATATATTTCAATGAAAGCTATATAGAGGGGTGGATTGGACCATCAGCACAAGGAAATAAGATAGTACTCTGGCCCAGATTCAGAGCCGGACGCTCTGACAGAGCGCTCGCTCTGAATTAGGGACGGTCTTTTTTTTTTTTAGAACGGCCTCCTGGCCGCTCGCATAGCTGTGGGTGACCACCCACAGCTATAGCGTGCAGCCAGGAAGATGGTCGCGATGGTCAAGATCATCACAACCATCGGGCTTGCGATGAGACCCTTGTGGTAGGGTCTCGTTGCCGCAAGCCCCCAGAGAGATTTAGGCTCTAACAGAGCCGAAATCTCTCCCACTGACATCACTCGTGATGTCAGTGGGGCCGACCCCAAATGGAGGCGTTCACATGGAAACGCCTCCGTTTGGGCAGCCACTCCCCCGGCCCGCCCACCAAAGGGGGCGTGCTGTCACTCAACATTGACAGCACTCCCCCTTTGGTACGAGACCCGGAGCGACGGATTGCCCGTCGCTATCCAGGTCTTGCACTCTGGGCCACCATCGACCCGGTTGCGAGCGCTCAGCGCTTGCGACCGGGTCTGAATCAGGCCCTCTGTCCTGCTTTCTGCCTGCCCAAAACTAGTAGAGTGCTATTTTTCTTATGCTCCACAACGACAAGGGTAAGTGTGGGGCATTAGGCTGTTGGCCATTTCTCTGACCTGTTTCCAACCGGTTCTGTGGGAACTGAAGTACAAGGGCATTTGTGGTTATTTTATTTACAGGACCCCATGCAACTTCAAGTGGGGCTGGGATCACATATACAGGATTTTGCTGACTGTTAAACTCTGGGCTGGGTGAGGTGAGAGTAGCCACAACTAGTAAACACTGCAGCACTTGATGGGTGATGTGCTGAGAAGTTGCCCATACCAATCAATCAGCTACAAGCTGTCATTTATCTAGCAGTCTATAAAATGACAGTTAGAAGCTTAATGGTTGCTATGGGCAAAGTCTCCACTTTATCTCTCTCAAAGATTTAATACATTTTCTGCTTGGTCTCTACACTACAGAAAATGACAGGTTAGGAGCTCTATTCACGTACAGTTCATACTGAAATGGCTAACCGAAAATATCACTATCCTCATACATCCGATCTGGGGGACAAGGTAGTGCTGACGCTGAGTTAGATGGGCTGGTGCAGGAGCAGAGAACTAAAATGTTTGCTGAACAAGCTCCACCCCTTCTATCCCCCCACTCCCTTTATAACTCTATAAATATTTTTTTTCTGACTCTCCCCTCAGACCTGTCTATCTGTACAATGGTGACACCAGCCCCAGGATGTATCCAAGGGATATCTCTGCTAAATTTGGATCTGGACCCTGGTCACAACAAATGCCAGCCTAGTAGGCTGGGACTCTCAGCATTCATCTCCATGGCCGTTGGTGCTGGTCAGAAGCTGCTCTTCCCATCTACATTCTGGATGGAGAGTGGCCAAACATGCTCTGGTTAAGGCTCGGGATTTCCTGTGCAACAAACCTGTTCTCATTCAGTCGGATAATACCTCCACGATGGTTTATATCAATCGACAGGGTGGAACCAGGAGTTGTCAGGCAATGGTGGAAGTAACTCACATTCTTTCTTGGGTGGAGGCCTGGGTGTTTGTGATCTTGGCCATTCACATTACCATTGTGGAGAACTGGGAGGCGGACTTTCCCAGTCACGTCATGGTTCATCCAGGGGATTGAGAACTCCATCAGGAAGTTATTCAGGAAATTCGGACTAATGGGGAACTCCCAACTTAGACCTCATGGCCACCCTGCTCAACATGAAGCATCCTTTCCAGGGACCCCCATGCAACCTTGGTGGACACGCTGATGGCTCCTTGTTCCTTCAGATTAGGTTATCTTTTTCCACCCTTGTCAATCCTGGTCAGGCTGTTTCAGGGCCTTTCGTCCTGGATTGGCTCCATCGAGCATAGTACTCAACTCTGCAGGGCCTGCTGGTTGAGCCAACTTGACGTCTCCCTCTGCTACATGATCTACTGTGATAAGGGCCATGCTTACACCCAAATATGTCTTGAATGGCTTTGATAGCTTGTTTTGGAGACCCAAATAATGAGAGCCTGTGGTTTTTTGAGAAAAGTTGTTCATACCAGACGCCAAGTAAGAAAACCAGTCACTTCCCAGGTTTGAGAAATTTGTATTTTCTGGTGTGAATGACTGCGCCTCTCAGCATGCATCTTTCATCTTCCCTGACTCTTGTCTTTCCTTTAAAAAGGGTTTCTGAGGGCCTTCGTTTTTTATCCCATTGCCGGAGGTTCAAACCTTCCTTCAAGGGGTGCTTTGCATACACCCACCATATATTTCTCCTATCCCTCGATGGGATTTTAATTTTGGTTTTAGAAGCTCTTCAAAAAGCCCCAATTGAGCCTCTTGAGTTGGTGGAATTATGCTACCTTACCTTGTTTTCTTCTTAGCCATTGCCTCTGCTAGGAGGGTGTCAGAGTTAACGTCACTACTTTGTAAACCTCCAGGCGTATCTTTCTGCCAATCCGCCAGTTGCTCCTTCTCTTCGGGTGCATTTGACTTGTGCGGTCTGGGCTATTTGGGTGGCTTGCCATGGGGCCTTAGTGAAGCAGTTGTGCATAGCGGTTAGTCATCTGTGCATACTTTGACAAAGTTTTACCGTTTTCATACTTTTGAATATACCAACGCCAGTTTGGGTGTAAGGTTTTACGTGCGGGTTTATTTTGGGACATCCCCAGCGTCGGCACTGCAGTGTCCCCCAGACTGGATGTATGAGAAATTGGATTTTTTTATGTGCAAACCGTAAAATCCTTTCATCGTAGTCAATCTAGGGAACACTGCGATCTTTCTCTTTCTGGTAATCCTGTTTGTTTCCTGTTCTTTTTTACTTGTTGTTTGATGTTCAGATTAGCTTCCTCCATGCGGCTTTGTTAGGAATGGGGGGAGTGGGAGAGGTTTAAATAGGGGTGGAGTTAGTTTAGTTAACTGTTTAGTGAAATGTTAGAGGAAAAGAAGGGGGGAGGGGGTGAGGGAAAGTGGGGTTGTCTTAAGCACTAAGGCCCTCATTCAGAGCCGTACGCTCTGAGCAGAGCGCACGCTCTGAATGAGGGCCGGGCTCCATGAAAATGGAGCGTCCTCCTGGACGCTCGTATAGCTGTGGGTCACCACCCACAGGCTATACGAGCGTGCATTTTGATGGCCGCAATGGTCGTGACCATCGCGACCATCGAAATTGCGAGCCGGAGCCTGCGGTTGAGGTTTTCAACCGCAAGCTCCGGAGTGATTTTGGCTCTATCAGGGCCAAAATCACTCCCACTGACATCACTAGTGATGTCAGTGGGCCGGCTTTTGACGGGAGGCGTTCCCGTGGGAACGCCCCCGTCAGGGAGGCACGCCCCCGGAACGTCTACCAAAGGGGGCGTGCTGTCAATCAACATTGACAGCACGCCCCCTTTGATCGGACACAACGAGCGAAGGACTTTCCTTCGCTCGTCGCGTCTGGCGCATGCGCACGACGGAGCTCCCTCCGTCGTGCGCATGCTCAGTCCATAACATCGACCCACTTGCGAGCGGACAGCCGCTCGCGAGTGGGTCTGAATCAGGCCCTAAGTTTTCACTAGTAGTTTCTATTCACATAATTATCCACAGTAACAATAATAGTTATACCCAATTATCTAGCTATAGAATACATGTTAAAGGTGTGGAGGTGCATCCCTGAGAGTAGTTTTCTAGTAGAGCACAAAAAAAGAAAATTCTTTTTGAGGGTACGCCTAAGTAGTAGGTTTAATTTAATACATAACTTTTAATTTCATATTCCTTAAAAAATTCAAAGATATAAAAGTAGCACACATACAGCATACATACAGACAAACAGACTCTGTATGAGTCTGTGAATATAAATCAATAAATCACTCTAAGAATATGGATAAAGATCAGGGGCTGGCTGGCAACTTTTAGCCTGGGGGGCAAATGCATGCAGGCAGCCCTGGCTGAGGGGTAGCGTGTAGCCAGGGTGCCCGAAGAACGTGCGTGCTACGGAGCCCCCCCCCCTCAAGTGTTCCAGGGAGGAGGCGGGTCGATATGGGATTAATGTAAAGTAAAAATAAAGATTAGGAACAGCCTCATCGTGGTGCCCATGTGCAGTGCCCCCCTGTGCCCCAGGAGAAGACCCCTTTATGCAGGCCTCCAGTAGTGCCCCCAGTAGTGATCCCCCCATGCAGTGCCCCTAGTAGTTGTCCCCTCCCCTTGTAGTGCCCCGAGTAGTAGTAGGCCCCCCTTGTAATAGTAGTCCCCCCCTTGTAGTGCCCCCAGTAGTAGTCCCCCCAGTTGTAGTCCCCCCATTGAAGTGCCCCCAGTTATAATCCCCAGTAGTGGTCCCCCTTGTAGTGCCCTCCCCCCTGTAGTGCCCCCAGTAGTGATCTCCCCCTTGTAGTACCCACAGTAGAGGTCTCCCTTTTGTAGTGCCCCCAGTAGTAGTCCCCCCGGATCCGGCGGCTGTGTGTTTGTCACTTGTGTAGTGCTGACCGAACTCCGTCCGGTCAGTGCTACACACGCAGAGCAGTCTGTGTCACAGTGACACAGACTGCCCGCGGCCCGCATGACGTTGTGGCCCGGGGCGCACATGGCAACCTGCCCCCCGACCCAGCCCACCACTGATAAAGATAAAGATTTGGAGTATATAATATTCAGTATTAAGCAGGTGAAAATATTTTGCCTCTTTTTTTTAATCTATGGAAAACAAATGTGAAATGCACTGCAGATGTGTGCGTCTTGGTGACCGGGTGGTCCCACTGTGCACTAGTGGGACATCTAAGCTACACGGAGCTTCCAAACCTCAGTGTTACAGGCTAATTCCCATTATCAGCAATTACCAGCAGGTACTTTTCCTTTCATAGCGCTGCAGATATTGAGAGTTTGATTCAAGTTAAGAGACCCTTGCAATGCTGAAGGTAACAAGGTCCACTTGATTAACCTCATTTGTACCTGCAGTGCTGCATTATCTTTCTTCATATCTTAGCCCAGACACACACCGCTCACTTGCCACCAATGCAAATGCAAGTGGCAAGCAGCAGCGTGTCTGTCTGATAAAGCTGAGCATACTAGTTTTATTCCCTCTGCTGAGAATTGCACACTTGCAGATTTATCCTGCCTTTTTTAAGTACTCTCATTGCATTTATGCTTAGAATCCCTGCACTGAATCTAATCAGGTCCCTTACTGAGCATTGTGCAAAAGTAGATAGTAATTAACTTATTCATATCCACTTAGTCAGGGGAAAACACAGTCACGGTTTGTTCACTGCGAATAGCATAACGTACTGCAGCAGCCGTTCCACCTGTACTTACATGTGTGATATAACTTTATATTTGTTTCTGGCTGATACTCTGCACATGCTGGAGGAAAATACATAGTGTTTTCCCCTCTCTGAATAGGAGGATTATGGACCTTATTCAGATTCAGTCGCGAGCGCCGATGCGCTCGTAACCGACTCGATGGTTATGCCTGCGCCCGAGCAGCGGCCGCACTGCGCGTGCGCAAGCCCCAGGGCGACAGAGAAACTGTCGCTCCGGAGCTCGCTACCAAAGGGGCGGCTGCTGATGTTGATCGACAGCTGCCCCCGTTTGGTAGGCGGGCCGGGGGGGTGGTTTCCAAAATGGAGGCGTTCCTTTGGTCGTAGCGGGTCTCACGCATGCGGGTCTCACGCATGCACACGAAGGAGCCAGCTCCCTCGTGCGCATGCGCACTGGACAAACATCGAGGCGGCCGTGCGGTCGTAGACCGTACAGCCGCCTCTGAATGAAGCCTTATAAGCACTAAGGTGTAAATTTACTAAGATTCGAGTTTGGTCGAGATTACAATCTCGGGTGAGTTTAGGCATGTTTTTCATCTCACAAATTTACTAAAGGCAAACTCGGAGAGTTCTATCTTCTCACTCGTAAAACTCAGGTGAGATCGCAAACTCAAACCTTCTCACCATCGGGCAAACTAAGAAGTACTTTTCCTGAAAAAGATGCAGTTTGCAAATTTACCAAGAATCGAGATTACAATTTCGGGTGAGATTAGAGCAAACTCGCTTAGAAATTGAAGTTTCAAACACTCAACCTCCTGAGCTGCGAGTTTGGCAGAAACATACACAGATCAGTGTAATTTGCATGTTTCTGCATGTCTACTTAATGTATTAAAAAACAAAAATTACGTAGGTTCCCCCCCAAAAGACATAACCAGCCCCGGACTGGTCAGCCAGTCCTGGTTCCTAAAATTACGGGGAACAAAATGAGTAGGGTTCCACCGTAATTTAGGACTGCAGGGCCAGTCCTGGTTTTAAATATAGGGGGGAAAAAATTGCGTAGGGGTCCCCCTATATTTAAAACCAGCACCGGACCCAAACCGACCGGGGTGTAATGGCACAGCCAGGAGACCCTATCACAGGGGCTCCATGCAGTGCCGGATTAATAATGGTGCGAGTGGAGCTCCAGCTCCAGGTCCACCATGAAAATAGGCCCACAGGATCCACTGCAGTGCAGACAGTGTTGACAGGAAAAAAAAATCCCTGTCAACAATATTTGCACTGCAGTGGAGCCGACAACATTGTCTGCATATACTGCTGCAGCTCACTGTAGTGGAAGAATCTAAAGCCCCAACCAATCCCACCCTCCCAACATTGGCCGTCCGAAGCACCGCCCACTGACCATAAGCTCCTTTGCAGGGCCATCCGAATAGCCTCAACTTGCCGAATGAAGCACCACCTCCATGTCACATGAAGTTCCGTCTCATGTTACCTGAAGCTCCGCCCCCATGCCGCCTGAAGCCCCGCCCCCATGTCATGCTAAAGGTCCCTGTCTGGGCTGTTCACAATTGTGTCCCTCGGGTCACCAGAAGTCAGGAGACCACCAATGCCTGCTGAGCTGTCTAGTACAGGGGGAAGCAGCTGTCAGTGGCTGTGAAAAGAAAACACATTGCATAACCAAAGTACCTTCCCACAGGTTGGTGTAATGTCTGGCACACAAGTACATTTGTATATATGTGTGTGTGTGTGTGTGTCTATAAAATATACACATATATGTATATATATATATATATATATATATATATATATACACATGAATGTGCATGTATGTGTGTGTATATATATATATATATATATATATATGTGCATGAATATATACCGTATATATGCATGTATATATTGTGATAGGATCACTGGTAAAGTGGTCTGTGGCAGGTACATTTGTCCCAGATTCCTGTTTTTTGTGTTTTAAACCCCCAGGAGAAAGTCTGCAGTGTAGCAGGCTTGAGTTTCGGCTTTTTGAAAAGCCGGTTTGGGACCTGGGGGTTGTGGGTGAGAGGAGAGGGAGGGCTCCACCCACGGCCACTCCAGGTTTTGGTTCTCGCAGCCTGGTACAGGCTTGATTGGGTTCCCACCTGAGGGTGGCCAATATAAGCCTAGTGTGTTGAGAGCTGATTGTCTCACCTGGGAGAGCAGACAGGGAGTTTGCTCAGAGACACTTGGAAAACCTATCTGTGAGTACTGTGCTATGCTTTGTTGCTGGCGAGGGCATTAGGCCCTGCCAGGTGCTGGTAGTGAGGGAACTACCTGTGAAGTTAGTGCCCCGACAGGGCTAGGATTTACGTTTATGTTTTCTTTGTGTTATTTCTGACATTGTACAATAAAGACTGGCGCCGACCAGCTTGTACTTGCATCCAGACTTGTGTGCTGCTTCCCTGCTGCTGTATGTGTGTGTAAGGAAGGAGTCCTCTACCCAGGAGAGGGACCCCCTAACCTAACTGTGTCACAATATGGTGGAGAATGCGGGTACCCACACACACTGAACTTGCAGCAAGAGGAAAACTTTCCATTTAAAAATTAAAGGGACAGACACCCAATTTGTGAGTGTGGAAATAACACTGTGTCCTTGGAGTCCCATAAAGGAGGCGTCAGCCAATGCTCAGAGAGGCAAGGTTCAGCTTCCAACCTACACCCCAGGACAAAATGGAGGACATTATTAAGGCCTTGCTCCAAGCTACAGCAGCTCAGCAGGAATCTGCCAGAGCTCAGCAGGAAGCTACCAGGGCTCAGCAGGAGACTAACAAACTTCAGCAGGAATCCGCCAGGCAACAACAGGTCGCCATTGAGGAAACCCGCCAGGCCTTAGCGGAAAACAGCCAGGCCATAAGAGAGGTGGTACAGCACCTGGTCTCCCGGCCCAGAGATGTTAATACTGGTCCTCTCACCACCACTCACTCCGTACGAGCCAGTCACTTCCTCCAAAAGATGACTTCAGGCGATGATGTGGAGGCCTATCTCGCCGCATTTGAAAGAACGGCCGAAAGGGAGAGTTGGCCCCAGGAGCAGTGGGCAAGTCTGGTGGCACCTTTTTTGTCTGGGGAGCCACAAAAAGCATATTTCGACTTATGCCTGACTGATGCCAAGGACTATAAAAAACTAAAACAGGAGATCCTAACTCGCTTGGGAGTCACCACCTTTGTTCGTGCCCAACGGGTCCACCGCTGGGAGTTCCATATGGACAAGCCTCCATGTTCACAGATGCATGACCTCGTCCATCTGTCCTCAAAATGGCTACAGCCCGAGACGCTGACGGGACCACAGATCGTGGAAAGGGTTGTGATGGATCGGTACCTGCGATCATTACCCGCGACTCTGCGCAAGTGGGTGAGCCATGCAGACCCTAAGACCGCGGACCAGTTGGTCGAGCTAGTGGAGAGGTACGTGGCGGCTGAGGAGCTGATGAGTATGCCCCACCGAGCCCCGATGGCGCACCGGTGAACTCCCAGAGACACTGGTAAGACTGTTATAGGGGAGAAGGGTGCTGGGCGGTGGAATGTACCTAAGACTGAGGGTGTACAACCTGGAGACAGGCCTGCCAGGCCGGGAAGGTTCTTGCCCCGTAAACGACTAGAGATTAATATGACTCAGTGTTTCCGATGTGGTGGCTTCGGCCATATTGCCGCTAATTGTGCTCTTACAACTGAACCTATGCAATGTGATACTGCTCATGTCTACCGCAGGGGGTCTTTCTTTGCACAGATAGCCTGTACGGCTGACCGGCAGGCTGAGACTGATAAGCACATGTGTGTACTCACTGTAGATGGCAACCGAGTAGAGGCACTGTTAGACTCTGGTAGCTTGGTGACACTTATAAAAGCTGAGCTGGTGAACCCCTTGAGGCACACAGGGAAAACTGTTGGTGTGACCTGCATACATGGGGATACTCGATATTATGTTACGGCTGAGGTGAACATCGAGACACCATGTGGCTCTGCTATAGTTTCTGTGGGTTTGGTGCATGGTCTGGTGTACGATGCAATATTGGGGAGAGACTTTGCTCACTTCTGGAAGTTGTGGGAAAGCCGTTTTGTTCCAGAGGTGAACAACCCCGATCCATTTGAGAAGGTTGTCGATGTAGTGGAGGAGGGAGTTTCTTCTGAGTCAGAGTTATTCCCTTTTTCTACTATGGTTGGCGAACTAGAGAATGCGGAACGTGACGGTGGCCCGCCAACTGATGTGCCTCCCATTGAGGTGGGAAGTGTTGTTGGGCCAGGTGATCGTCTGCCTGATTTAGAGGTCAGAAGAGAGGTCTTTGCCGTGGAGCAGTTGAATGACCCTACTTTGGTAAAAGCCAGGGAGAATGTAAAAGTAGTTGATGGTAAACCCGTAGACCCTGATAGTCCTTTGTCCTATCCCCACATGGCAATGTGTCAGGATTTGTTATATCAGGTGACTAAAAAGGGGGAAGATGTTGTGGAACAACTAATAGTTCCCAAAGCCTACAGAAGAACAATGTTGGATCTGGCCCATGGTCATATAACGGCAGGCCATCTAGGGGTAGAGAAAACCACTGAGCGAATAATGCAGAGGTTTTTCTGGCCCGGGCTTCATAAAGAGGTATCTGACTTTTGCGCATCCTGCCCTGAGTGTCAGTATCATGTACCCAGGCCACATTTTAAGGGTCCTCTAGTTCCATTGCCTATCATAGAGGTGCCGTTTGAAAGAATAGCGATGGATTTGGTTGGACCCTTAATGAAGTCTGCCAGGGGACACCAGTATATTCTGGTCATAATGGATTACGCTACCAGGTACCCGGAAGCGATCCCGTTGCGCAATACGTCAACCAAGACCATTGCCAGAGAGCTAGTTCATGTCTTTAGCAGGCTGGGTATACCTAAGGAGATACTAACTGACCAGGGTACACCGTTTATGTCCAAAGTCATGAAAGAGTTATGCCGCCTGTTCAAAATTGAACAGTTAAGAACTTCGGTTTATCACCCCCAAACCGATGGGCTGGTCGAGAGGTTTAACAAGACGTTAAAACACATGCTTAGGAAAGTGGTCGACAAGGATGGTAGGGATTGGGACTACTTATTGCCGTATTTATTGTTGGCCATAAGAGAAGTTCCCCAGTCCTCCACCGGGTTTTCACCCTTCGACTTGTTGTATGGGAGACACCCAAGGGGGTTACTAGACATTGCCAAAGAGACATGGGAGGGGCAGTCTAGTCCTTACAAAACGGTGATTGAGTATGTTTCTCAAATGCAGGAGAGAATTGCTGCGGTAGTGCCGATAGTGAGAGAGCACCTGGAACAGGCTCAACAGGCACAGCAGAGGGTATACAACCGCAATGCTCAGTTACACAGCTTTGCTCCTGGGGACAGAGCGTTAGTATTGGTTCCCACTGTGGAAAATAAACTTTTGGCTAAATGGCAAGGGCCCTTTGAAATCTTAGAAAGAGTGGGACAGGTCAATTACAAAGTTTACCAGCCGGGGAAAAGAAAGCCAGAACAGATATACCATATAAATCTGTTAAAGCCCTGGAAAGATAGAACGGTACTGTCGGCCGTCCGTGACCCTCCAGTAAGTCCAGGGCCCTTAGTTCCCAAAGTGACAGTGGCAAAAACCCTGTCGGCAATTCAACAACAAGAGGTCAAGGAGTTTCTGATTAGAAATAGGGTGCTGTTCTCTGACATACCTGGGAAAACCTCGGTCATTAAACATGACATCATCACTGACCCAGGGGTTAAAGTTAATCTAAAGCCCTATAGGTTACCAGAAGCACAAAGAGAATCGGTGTCGAAAGAAATTAAAAATATGCTAGAGTTAGGGGTTATTGAAGAATCACATAGTGAATGGTCAAGTCCCATTGTGTTGATTCCAAAGACCGACGGGAGTGTGCGTTTCTGCAATGACTTCCGAAAGTTGAACAGTGTTTCAAAATTCGATGCCTACCCGATGCCAAGAGTGGATGAACTGATTGAGAGACTAGGGACGGCAAGATATTTAACCACTCTTGACCTAACCAAAGGGTATTGGCAAGTACCGTTAACCGAGAGCACCAAACAAAAGACAGCTTTTTCAGCACCAGAGGGCTTGTTTCAGTACAAGATGTTGCCCTTTGGGCTACATGGGGCACCTGCTACCTTCCAAAGAATGATGGACAGGATTCTAAGGCCCCATAGACGGTATGCGGCTGCTTATCTGGATGACGTGGTCGTTCATAGTCCTGATTGGCAGTCTCACTTACCCAGGGTACAAGCAGTGTTGGACTCCATCTATAAGGCAGGTTTGACAGCCAACCCAAAAAAGTGTTGTCTAGGCATGGAGGAAGTAAAATATCTGGGATACACCATTGGCAGAGGCCTGATAAAGCCTCAGCTCAATAAAGTTGATGCCATACAAAACTGGCCACGGCCTCTGAATAAGAAGCAGGTGAGAGCCTTCTTGGGAATTACGGGGTACTACAGGAGGTTTATACCCAACTTTGCCACCATGGCAGTCCCACTGACTGACCTGACCAAAGGCAAACAAAAAGTCATGGTAGAATGGAGTCCTGAGGCAGAGAAAGCTTTTCAGGAGTTGAAAGTAGCATTGTGTTCCCAACCAGTCCTGATGACTCCTAATTTTGAAAGGGAATTCATAGTACAAACCGATGCATCAGAAGTAGGTATAGGAGCGGTCCTGTCCCAGAACAAGGAGGGTGAGGAACACCCTATTTTCTATCTTAGCAGAAAGTTGAATGTACATGAGAGAAACTATGCCACAGTGGAGAAGGAGGCATTGGCCATAAAGTGGGCGTTAGAGGCTCTCAGGTACTACTTGGTCGGAAGAAAGTTTAAATTGATCACTGACCATGCCCCTCTGAAGTGGATGTCTGAAAATAAGCACAGTAATGCGAGAATTACAAGATGGTTCTTGGCGTTACAAACTTTTAAATTTTCAGTGGAACACAGGCCAGGAAGCCAGCTGGCCAATGCTGACGCGTTGTCACGCGTTCATTGTTTGGGGGCTTCAGTTGTTCCGCCCCACAGGTCGAAACAAAGGGGGGGGATATGTGATAGGATCACTGGTAAAGTGGTCTGTGGCAGGTACATTTGTCCCAGATTCCTGTCTTTTGTGTTTTAAACCCCCAGGAGAAAGTCTGCAGTGTAGCAGGCTTGAGTTTCGGCTTTTTGAAAAGCCGGTTTGGGACCTGGGGGTTGTGGGTGAGAGGAAAGGGAGGGCTCCACCCACGGCCACTCCAGGTTTTGGTTCTCGCAGCCTGGTACAGGCTTGATTGGGTTCCCACCTGAGGGTGGCCAATATAAGCCTAGTGTGTTGAGGGCTGATTGTCTCACCTGGGAGAGCAGACAGGGAGTCTGCTCAGAGACACTTGGAAAACCTATCTGTGAGTACTGTGCTATGCTTTGTTGCTGGCGAGGGCATTAGGCCCTACCAGGTGCTGGTAGTGAGGGAACTACCTGTGAAGTTAGTGCCCCGACAGGGCTAGGATTTACGTTTATGTTTTCTTTGTGTTATTTCTGACATTGTACAATAAAGACTGGCGCCGACCAGCTTGTACTTACATCCAGACTGGTGTGCTGCTTCCCTGCTGCTGTATGTGTGTGTAAGGAAGGAGTCCTCTACCCAGGAGAGGGACCCCCTAACCTAACTGTGTCACAATATATATATATATACTGTATATATATATATATATATATATATATATATATATATGCATACAGTGTGTGTGTATATATATATGTGTATATATATATAGTATGAGTATATATATATATACAGTATGAGTATATATATAGTTGTAATAAATTTTAAACATTGAACATTTAGGAGGGCTGGGATCTTCGTTATATTACTGGATATACACTGAGAGTGCCGCTCTGTATATTTGGCTTATTTGTATTTATCCTTTGGGAAGGCACCCAGGACATGGTGCAGCGGCAAAGTAAGAGTGCAAGTGTCCTGTGGAGTATTGGAGCATTCACACACACCGATACAGAGGAATCCACAAGGATATCCCAAAAAATAGATCACATAACCAGTGCTGGCTCCAGGGGTATTTTACACAAGCGCTACAGCAGGAGCCGCACCCTGTGTGGTGAGAGACTCCTACGCCCCTAATCTCGCGCGTGGCTTTGCCGTGCACAACCGAAGAGGGGCATGGCCTAGTTAACACAGGCCATGCACCCTACATGATGCTATTTGGGGGCGAGCCCATACGGCACGCCTCCAATTTAACGCCAGGCTGGGGGCGAGCCCAGCACTATGTCAGCTGGGCTGCCCCCAGCTCTCTCCCTGCACTGAATGCATGCGCGCGGCATCCATCCATGTTCCCAGGGACCGGCACTGCTGCACAGCTGCGGCGGTGAGGTGCCCAACATCCCGACCACCCACAGGATACTTTGTCCTATGGGTGGAACAGCAGAGCAGTGCCCGAAAAACAGGACTGCCCCGCTGAAATCTGGAATAGCTGGGAGGGGTGCACCCTCTATTAGGTGGCGCCCTTGTTCAACTGCACTGGTAGAACATGCTTCGAGCCAGCCCTGCACATAACTACAATTCTGTAACTGCAGGTATGCATGTAGTTGATTTTGAATTTCTTGCCAGAGTGGGGATGCACAAAAGGGTCCTCCATCCCCAAATAACCACATGTTGTGCATCGAAGACCCCTCACACACCCTTTCCTGCGTGATAGAAAAGTATTTTCCACTACCTTCGGGGAGAGATATCTTTACGGTCCATCGCATCACCAATATTTTTACCGCTTCTGTAACAGGGGAACAACCTCAAATCTACCAGGTTGTTAACTTTACAGATGCAGTAAAAGTTAACGTATACTGCATTGGTCCAGTATTGGCATTATTTTTTTAAAAATGGCAACATGTTTTTTCTTCTCCACTATTAAGTGGTTGAAGGTAGGCGCCAACTATGACCTCCATGGGGATAGCCACATACCCTGTGTTAACCACATCCACAAACTAGTCATTCCCCCACATCACTAGTTACTTCATGACAGTGCTTGTCACAAACCCCTGCTGCAGCACACAAAAGGCCTTTCATAAATTTCAGTGCCAGGCCCACGTGTAACCAGCCATTGAGCGGCCACTATACGTAAAGCGGCCTCTGATTGGCTGGTGGGCAGTGGGATTTTCCGAAGCGTCCTGTCAGTTGGCATTCGCGATATATTTTTATGTGTGACAACACACATACCGATACTTGTCCGTATGGGTTTGCTTACTCAGTTTGTTATTTTGCCAAGACCCCTGGCTGCAATGGAGACCAGCGCGAGGATGGAGGTGAGTATCATATCTTTATTTCAGGTACACACATTGGAATCTACTTGGAGAAGGGGACAGAAACATCTGGCAGTAGGTAAGTATGTGTGAATGGGATAGGTGTATGTAATAAACTTTTACTGTATACGGTGTGTGTGTACTGTGGTTTTTTAACTATTTAATTTACAGTGGGGGTACGGGTGCCGGCCGCCTGCTGGCACTTGTAGTTCCACAAGTGCTCAAGGGCAGGCATGCTGGCACCTGTATTTCCACTGTAAAATACAATAGTTTTCAACTATTTAACGATTATTACCCCCGTACCCACAGCCCAGGGTGGCAGGGAAGAGCCCCGGGCTTCAGCTCAAGCCTGGGGTTTTGGGAGAGGGGGACCCATTTTTGGGGGGGTTCCCACCTCCCCTGAGATCCCCTGCTTGGGCTGACCGGTTTGGGGTGTTAATGCTTTGGCCATGGATCCCCAGAGAAAGGGTCTCTAGGCTGTGGCATTACACCCCGGTCGGTTTGGGTCCGGTGATGGTTTTAAATATAGGTGGATCTCTACACAATTTTTTTCCTCCTATATTTAATACCAAACCCTGCAGCCAGGTGCTGGTTCCTACATTACGGTGGAACCCTACTTGTTTTTTCCCCTGTAATTTTAGGAACCAGGACTGGCTGACCAGTCCGGGGGTAGTTATGTCCTTTTGGGGGGGACCCTACATATTTTTTTTTTCTAAACATTTAACCCGTTTTTTACAGGTACAACACACAAGCAGCCTTCACATATCTCACTGATATGTGCAGGCTGCTTGCAGAGAGAAAACACTTCAATCTCGGGTGAGTAATCTCTTTCAAAACTTGCTACTTGGGGGCAATATCTCGATCTGCTTCACCATCGACCAACTCGATTTGGCACAAATCACCTGTTGGTAAATTTGCGAGTTAAATAATGATAAAATCACCCGAATTCTGGCGAGGTCCAGCGAGATTAATCTCAAAGTAACTCAGGCCAAACTCGATTCTTAGTAAATTTACCCCTAAGAATTCTAATGATCAAAAAGTCTATAATAAACTGCAACAATTAACATGGTTTTAAAAGTAAGGTTTCTAAGTACATGTTTGGCCAAAGATGTTTGCCCACCTACCACGCCACGGTGAACCTTATACAGGTGGGTCCCTTACATTCCTAATACTGACACACTAATGTATCTAGAACTTACCTTTCATAGGGCCCATTAGATGTGTGTACTGCAATGCAAGGACCCATACCAATTAAAATCACCTGGGGCAGGTAGGAGGAGTGGTAGCCCAAGAGAAGGGGTATCACTTTCAAATGTACCTTAAATACACACACATAGGAAAAAGTATGGGTTGGGCTGCACAGCCTAATATTATACATAATAGGTGCTACCCTGCTGAGACCTGTAGTTCTACAGCAAAAAAAGAAGGGGGGAGAAGCAGGTGCACACTATAAGCTCTAAGGGCCTGATTCAGAGCCGGACGTAATTAGCGCTCGCTCGTCCTGAAAATAGGGGTGGCTATTCAAATGAACCATTCGCTCTTTGCGGTCTGTTCACGCCTCTAGGTCTGAACGAGCGAACAAAACTTGCGGTCGTTTATTGGGAAACTACGCCCCCTGGCCGCTCGCATCCTACGTCATGTCCGCTATTTATTAGAATAATCGAGTACATCGAACAGGGTATGAGCTGCTCGCTATTCTTGTGGTTGGTTTTTGCTACCACAATTTTGCGAGCAGTTCTGGCTTAAAAAAAACCCAGTGACGTGGTCAATGACGCTGTTGTTTTAATTATGCACACCCATAAAATGCCCGTTTTGACCTTTAAGCACGCCTGCGATCGGATCTCCACTCCCCGTTTTCAAGCACCTTCCCCTGTTACCACCCACATACGCCTCATCCTGTCACTCAAATTAGCAGGCATTCGCTATTTTGCGAGCACATGAATTTTGGCCACACTGACTTGTTCGCGCATGCGTATAACGATCCGTACGCATGTGCAGTTGGACAAACATCGCTCGGA
This sequence comes from Taudactylus pleione, assembly GCA_031769625.1. Lineage (NCBI taxonomy): Eukaryota > Metazoa > Chordata > Amphibia > Anura > Myobatrachidae > Taudactylus > Taudactylus pleione. The sequence goes on along the minus strand of JAUIMM010001588.1, from coordinate 622,976 downwards.
GCGAACGAGCTGCCGCTTACGAGTGGCTCTGAATCAGGCCCTAAGAAATCTAATGATCAAAAAGTCTATAATAAACTGATAAATGGAAATACCTGATATGCATTAATTGAAATATACTACTCCGTGATTGCTTACAAGGAATTGTGAAATTGTCTTATCACATAGATTGAATAAAAGAGACAAAATATTTTCACCTGCGTAATATTGAAGATTATATACTCCATGTATGAATATGGTTATAAGTATGCAAAAGAATCTTTATCCTGGCTATAACTTATCCATATTCTTAGAGTGATTTATTGATTAACGGTCACAGACTCATACATAGTCTGTTTGTCTGTATGTGTGCTATTTTTATATCTTTGAATTTTTTAAGGAATATGAAATTAAAAGTTATGTATTAAATTAAACCTACTACTTTAGTGTGCCCTCAAAAAATTAATGTTATGGTAGACTTACTTATACCCCTTTTACACCAGAGCAAAAACCTGGGTTATTGCTGGGTCTACCCAGGTCGCAGCTCAGTGTAAAAGGGTCCCTGAAAAATAACCTGGGTCAAGTGACCCTGCTATCCAACCCAGGTAGCTACCAGGGTTGGACCCAGGTAATGGTGCAGTGTAAACAGCGCAACCCGGGTTATCTGACCTTGATCATGCCTAAAATGAGCGGATTGGTGGTTGTGGAGCAGTCACCTCCCACTTTTTATGACCTCACAGGTTTAGCAGGGCAGACCTGAGTTCAGTGTGAACAGGGCTGACCTGGGAGTAACCCAGATCAAAGGTACAATGTAAATGGGTCTGACCTGGGTCTGACCAGGGTTGGAACCATGTCCAAAAACCCAGGTTGGACCTGGGTTTTTGGTGGAAAAGAGGTATTAGATAACTCCTTTTCTTCAAGGTCCATAGGGTCCACAGGGATACCATGGGGATATTATGGTTGGAGAGATCCAGGCACCAAACAGTTAAAGTTTCAGCTCCCAGGATGCCTCGAGTCCTCCTCCATATATACCCCACCCCTAGCCATAGGCCTTCAGTTTAGTTAACAAGCCTCAAGGCAGGAGAAGGAAGAGCAATTGTACACCAGAAACACTCTTACATAAGATAACTGTGACTGAAATAAAAAATCACCCATGCAGCCATGTGCGTCAGGGTGGGTGACTCACCTTGAAAAAGACCCTAGAACGGGGGTTGAAACGCGTCAGTGCCATGGACGTGGAGGACCCAGGCGGCTTACAGGGATTCCGGTTTCCTGGATGTATGCTTTGGAGCTGAACCAGTGCCCGGGACATGGACTGATGTATTACATCACATGCTCATAAAGAACTGCCCATTAACAGTTCTTGCATCCATCCGGTAAACGTCTTCTTTGTAGCCTCTTTGGGGATACTTATCCATGTCATTACATGTCATTTTATGTTCTTTATGTCATTAAATTGTGCTTCACTATATGTGCTACTTTTTCCATCTTTTCTGGGTGAACTTTGGTTGGAAATGTGAGAAAATATCCATTCTCAGAAACCATTAAGATCCCAGATACATTACTGACTACTGAAGGAGTGTTAGTACACATTTGCTCAAAAGCACAGATCATATGATTTTTATATCTTTATATATCAAAGGCATAGAACCTAAGAAAAGTGTGGACAGAAGACCGTGTAGCTGCCTTGCACAATTGTTCAGCAGAGGCACCACGACTAAATGCCCACGATGGCCCTACAGACCGAGTAGAATGTGCTGTCACCGTGCTTGGGACAGGAGATCAGCCTGTGTGTACACCTGAGAGATAGTCATGCGTAGCCATCTCACCAGAGTCTGCTTATTAGCTGGCCATCCTTGTTTTTGAAAACCATATAATACAAAAAGAGCATCTGATTTTCTAACAGAGTTTGTACGCTCAACATAAAAACAGAGAGCACAAACTACATCCAGGGAGGCTTCACCTATAGAAAGATCTGGAGCCTGAAAAGCTGGAACTACAATTTCTTAATTCACATTAAAAAGGGACACTACCTTAGGAAGGTAACCCTCCCTTGTATGAAGAACTTTATCCTGGTGATAAATCAAAAATGGGGAGCGACAAGAAAGTGCTGCCAAATCAGAGACTCTGCAAGCAGAAGAGATAGCGAGAAGAAAAATTGTCTTCGCTGTCAACCACTTCAAATCTACAGAGTCTACAGGTTCAAATTGGGGAGCTTGTAGCCCCTTAAGAACCAAAGACAATTCCCACTTTGGTACCGGTGGAACAAAAGGAGGCTGAACTCGCAGAACTCCTTGGAAAAAAATTCTAGCATCTGGGAAAGAGGCAATCTTTCTCTGGAACCAAACTCAAAGTGGCCAGGCGGAGACCACTGTCTAACCCTGCCTGAAGAAAAGCCAGTACCATCGAAATCCTAAACACCTTATGATCATACTTCCTATGGGAACACCATTGACCAAAATAATGCCAAATTCTGTAATAGTTGCGGACAGAGGCAGGCTTCCGTACCCCAAGCATCGTTAGAACTGGCAAAACCTTTTGCTCTTAGGATGGAAGATTCAAGAGCACGCCATCAAAGCCAGATGAGCTAAGTCCGGATGCCGTGAGGGACCCTGCGTTAGCAGATCCTGCCATAGAGAAAGTGGATACGGACTGTCTATGGACAGATTCTCTTGCGAGGAGAGAAATTGGAGGAAAGAGATACACCAGCTTGAAGTCCCATCTTACTGCCAGTGCATCCACGAAGGCTGCTAATGGGTCTCTGGACCGGGACCCATACCTGGGGACCTTGTGGTTGGATCGATCTCTGGTAGACCCCATTTGTTTACCAGGAGCTGAAACACTCCTGGATGGAGAGACCACTCTCCGGCATGTATGTCCTGGCAAATTAGGAAGTCTGCTGCCCAACTTGAGTACTCCCGATCTGAATATTGCCAAGATGGCAAAGAGATGATGTTCTGCCCAATCATAACCTTTGTCACTTATTTAATGACTGCGTAACTTCTCGTGCCTCCCTGATGATTGAGGTAGGCCATTGTAGTTGCAATGTTGGACTGAATCTGGACCGGCCTGCCCTGGAGCAGGTCCTGTGCCATGATAAGTGCCTTGCATACTGCTTGCAGTTCCAGAATGTTTATTGGCAGATGACTTTCCTGATTTGTTCATCTTCCCTGAAAGGTGTGATGACCTGTCACTGTGAAGACTGGCATCTGTGGTGAGAAGCACCAAATTTGGAATCCAGAATGGGCACCCTTTGTTTAGATGATCCTTTCTCAGCCAGCACAGGAGGGAGTGACAAACTTCTGGAAGGAGAATGATCCTCTAAGACCTTATTAGATGATACTGTCCATTCCACTTGGAGAGAATCAATTATTGCAGAAGCCCGGAATTGAACTGAGCATACCCCACCATGTCAAAGGTGGATACCATTGATCCCCGGACCTGCATTGCTAACAGAATGAATACCGTTTGCTTGTGTATTTGCAATGATAGGGCCACAATCTTGTCCTCTGGCAGAAACATCGTTTGTAATTTGTATCAGACTGCGCTACTATAAAGGAATCTACTGCAAGATAGCAGACTTCACTTCACATGCATACATAAATCAGTCTTTGCTCCAAAATAGGAAATTTGTGCTGCTTTTAAGTAACTGGTTGTTGCACATCTATTTGGTAAAATTTGGACTTCCAGATTAGCACCGGGATCATTGGTTTGGTGTGTAGAAACATCGTTTGTGCCCGAGAATCCAGAAATGCTCCCAGACGTACCATCTGCTGTGTTGGAGAAAGTGATAATTTCTTCCAATTGATTATCCAGCAGTGTCTTTATAGGCAGGCTATGGTCAGTTGAAAATGGCTTTGTAAAACAACCTGAGTCTGCAACAATATCAGAAGGTCATCCAGATATGGCAGAATTCTAACTCCCTGACATTATTTTGGTAAATACTTGGGGAGCAGTAGATAGACCAAAGGGTAGAACTTGAAATTGGTAATGTTGCTGAAGGACAGCAAACTGTAAACATTGTTGGTGGGATGGTATAATAGGAACATGCAGATGTGCATCCTGAATGTCCAGGGAAACCATGTAATCCCCCGACTCCATTGCCAAAATAATTGACCGGAGAGTTTCCATACGAAACTTGGGTACATGTATAACCCTGTTGAGGGTTTTTAGATTTAGTGTAGGGTGATAGGCCCCATTCGGTTTATGAACCATAAAAAAATTGGAATAATAACCCCTTTCCTGTTGCGAAACAGGAACCAGGACTATTACCTCCGCCTGCAGCAGGGAGTGATGGAGGATCTGTGCAAAAAAACTTCTGGGAAGGATGCCTCCTGAAAGTGAAAGAGAGACCACTTCTCAGACCCAGGCATCTTTTGTTGTTTGATGCCAATAATCCGCAAACTGAAGAAGTCAGCCTCCCACCCTGGAGGAGGCCTGCCCCATCAGGCCGAGGGTTTGTCATCCAGTTTAGAAGCTGGACGTCTTGCCGGGCCAGACCTTTTAGTTTGTCACCTTGTTGTCTTACGAAAACTAGTCGGCCTAGAGGAAGACTGTTCCCTTGCTCGTCCCTGAGGATGGAAGGACAGAAAAGAAATCTGTCTAGACTTTATAGTTGCCGTAGATGGCAGACCTGCTGATTTTGAAGCCGCCAGAGTAGCTATTATTTTATCCAACTCTGCTTCAAAAAGTACCCTTCCATAGAAAGGTAAGACTTCCAGCGCCCTATTTGATTTTCTATAAACTTTCCAGGATCTTAACCAAAGGGCCCTGCGTGCCACTATTGAAGCTGCTGATGCTTCAGAAGCTAAAATTCCAGCATCTACTGCAGCTCCTCCCAGATAGGAAGCCGCTTTCCCGTATGTGGGAGATATACATCATTTATTCTCTGGTAGCATCTGGTAGGGAGTCTTTCAATGCCCTCATCCATTCTTCAACAGCTTTGGCTACCCAGGCTCCAGCCATAGCTGTATGAGTTACAGCTCCAGATGATGAAAATATTGCCTTAAGACATGCTTACATTTTTCTATCTGTGGAATCCTCCAGAGAAGATGCTGACGTAATAGGCAATGTAGCAGTTCTGATTAAATGTGTTACATGAGCATCCACAGTAGGAGGTACCTCCTGCTTAGTACATACAGAAGGTGGGACAGGATACAACGATGTTATTCTTTTATTCACATAAAATCGTTTGTCCGGGTCACCCCATGCCTCATACATAGACTCAGTGAGCTGTTCCGATACAGGAAACTCTGTTTTGGCCACCTTCCAGTGGTGATTAAACATTGGAGCCTTCTTATTATGAGCTGGTTCATCATCCTGAATATCTAGGACTCATTTAACCGCCCTCACCAAAGAAGGAACATCCACAGTGGACGGATGGTCCTCCTCCCCCGAGCTAGACCCTGGAGAGGAACCCTGCGCATCATCTGATTCACCTGATGATGCGTCTGAATCCATATGTTGGGCAGACTGATAAAAAGATAACTTGCTCTTAGGTGCCTCAGTAACTTATGTTCTGCTTTCAAGATTAGATGGTGCCATACTCTGACTAGATTGGCCATAAACATCCTTCCAGGAAGGATGCATAAGAGGTGCAAACATGACATGCTGTGGACACCCCATCCAAGGAAGCATCATGGGAGCAGCCATACGATCCACAAACTGCTTCATTACCTAAGGCAAAGAGGATACCCAAGATGGCTCTTGTCCAGAGACAGGTAAACTGGACTGGTGAGGTGGCTCTATATAACAGACAAACCCACAAACCATCCTTTACGACCTGAGGGGACACATAGGCCATACATGATTTACATGAAACCAGCACAGGGGGCTCCCCCTCCAGTTTCCCTTTATCTTTTGACATGTTCAATAAAGTTAATAAATGCAATGCTATTTGACAGCCTTCATAAAATCTTAAATGAATGCAAGGACTCAAAAAAAAACCTCCACCCCAAAAGGATGGAGAGAAAAAATAGTGATAGTTATAATTGACATTGTTAATAGCAGCTAGCAAACAGTCACATACAATGCATATATAATATAGTTACAATGGACTCTAGATCAACTACAGAAACACCAGGAATGGTAGGATATAGAGACCTATATACCTTAACCAAGGGAGAGGTATACAAGGAGACTGACCCAAACCCTCCTGAGACCAACAGCTACAGCAGCGCACTGATAGTTTTCTGTGAGCATCTACACGTGGAGGGTAGGTGGAACAATTCAGATGCACAAAACCCTTCATAGGGACTGCATCTGGGTCGGGGAGGAGCTGCCGGGGTAGCGCCTACCACCCCAAAGCTGCGTCAACCAGCCGGGTACGCTGGTCTCGTGGCAGCAGAAGCGTCTTCTGCCGATCCCCAGCATCAGACGATAAGGCCCCAGCAGTCTAGTGAGGACGCGGACAATCCCGGGCCCTGACTGCAGCTGCTCCTGGTGCATCTCTGACACCAGAAGCAAGGACTGCCGCGCACAATTTCCCATAAGCGACAACCGTCTCTCCTGACATCTCCGTGTGTCCGCTTGCCGTCTGGGTCACAGCATTGCTGCTAGAAAGCTCAGCCACAACCAGCTGGAATCACCAGCCCAGTTACTGGTGTTGCGGCCCGGTGAAGGTAGATGGAGTCGCAGTACATGTGTCTTAATTCAGACGCTTAGTACGGCCAACCCAAAAACATAGAAATAAAAACTTAGGACTGCCTGAGCAGTCCCCTGTTACAAAGGTGAGTCTTGATCCTGCCGCACCAAACGAACAACTGAAGGCCTATGGCTAGGGGCGGGGTATATATGGAAGAGGACCCGAGGCACCCTGGAAGCTGAAGCTGTAACTGTTCGGTGCCTGGATCTCTCCAACCATAATATCTCCATTTATCCCTGTGGATTCTTATGGACCCTTAAGAAGAAAGAGTTTTATTTTCTTCCTTGTATTTAACGTTTAGTTCCCTGCTCCTGCGCTAGCCCAACTAACCCAGCATCAGCACTAAAGTGTTCCCCAGATGGATTACAAGGAAAGGATTATACGGTGAGTACATAAAAAAAATCCAATTATATTGCATCATATTGATGTAATATATAGTAATGTTTTTTAGCCATTTAGTAATACTTACCTGTCCGGGAACGTCTTCTGATAAACAGCTCCTCCGCGATCCTTGCAAGCAGTGTATATACTGACATATTGGCAGTCTGATAAGTCTTCTTCCCACTGCACTTGTGCCGGCAATGCCTTGTGCTCCAGTGTCCTTCCATGTCACACTGCTGACACTGGACACAAGGGGGCAGAGAGACGGAAGAGGAGCTCACTGCTTCTCTCCCCTACAGAGGGACACTTGAGCTGATTTTGCCATCTCCAGATGGTGGTATGGTGGTCGCAATGGTTGCTGCACTTGGCCAGGCTGCGTAAGCTGAACCTGGCCGGCTCCTGGAGGCTTGCGAGCCCAGAAAATCTGCATCCTACAATGCAGATCCTGAAAATTACGGCAAATGCCCCCGTTTCTAGGAATGCTTCCAGGTGTCTCCCCCTCCCCTTCCCCAGGTCGCTGCAGCCTGTCATTCAGACTGCGGCACTGCAAGCATGAACGCAGGACTTGTCCTGCACATGCTCAGAACAGGTTCTGCACATGCTCAGATGGCATATCATCGGATATGTACATAAACAATTGGGCCAAAGTAAAAAATTTTTAAGGGGATAATTAAACTGATGTGTTCTGCCATTGGTATAATATATTTATACAAGATTATTTGAAGTAATGGGCTCCACAGAAAAAAATAAACGTGCCTCATTCCGAATATTGGGTCCCATAGATGTACATGTTTCTGGAACACTTGCCAAAGAGCTAACACAGGGCCTGATTCACTACGGACCACAATTATGATCGCGGCTGCGATGATATGCTAATGCAGCTAATCCATTGCGATCGCTATGCCGTCGCAGCACTTCATAATGATGCCCACCTTACCTTGCACACATCCAAAATGTTTAGCAAGGCTGCAAAACCATCAGTAACAATGAGTACAATCGGAGCCTCGAGCACACTTGCACAAGGTCTGACCTTACTCAGGAACTGCTAAGGAGTACTCAAGCTGCGTATGGCATTTAAGGACATTATCCTTAATTACCGTTTTTTTTAGTATTCATTAACACACTTAACACAGGAGATATCACTGATATCTCCTGGTTATGTCCGTTTGCGTTAACTTCAATTATGCTATTATCAAAGTCCGAAAATTATGTATTTTTGGAATTTAATGGTGTTACTATACGGCACACTCAGGTGGCATATAGCCAGGGCCGGTGCTACCATTAGGCAGTTTTAGGCAGCTGCCTAGGGGCGCTGGCCACAAGAGGGCACCGCTGAGTCCACAAAAAAAAATTAATGGCATAATTCACAGCTGAGTGGCATGTAATGAATTTGTGGCACAGCGCTATGTGGCATGTAAAGAATTATTGGCATGTAATAAATTTGTGGCAAAGTGGTATGTGGCATTTAATGAATTTGTGGCACAGCGCTATGTGGCATGTTATGAATTTGCAGTGTTATGAGGTACATTATGATTTTGGTGCGCTGCTGTGTGGCATATTATAACCAGGGGAGACTGATTCATGGCATATTATGAATTGGACGGAGCATGGGCGGTTGGTGAAATGTTGCCTAGGGCGCCCGGTAACCTTGCACCGGCCCTGCATATATGAGGTAATACTTACCAACTTTCAGCGTGAGCAGGTCCTCCTCGGCTCCCTCCATCACTCCCTGGTTCCTCCTCTGGCTCCGGCTGCTGCTCTCTGTGTTCTCCCACCAGAACATAGTAAAGTTTGAAAAAAAAAAAAATCTTCTCCTCTTCAGCGGGAAGTCGGGGTCGGCGGCTGCAGCCTGTGACAGGCGGCCAGGTAGGTGGGGGGGGGTGCGGAGGGGGATTGGGGGACACACAGTTACCACAGCTGTAATCAGTGCTGCGCATGTGCCGCTTTTGTGAATGTAACGGCGCATGCGCAGCACTGATTACAGCTGCGGTAAGGTAGAGCAGAGAGGGAAAAGTATCCATTTTTTGAAAAGCCGTCATCGCAAAAATGACAGCTTTTCAGAATAGATACTTATGGAGAGGAGGAATGATGAATTCCTCCGGTAATTAGATCCATGCGAGTTCTAAACCTAATTACCTCCATCAATTTTTTAGTTATGATGAATAGGCCCCAATGTACTGCAAAAACTCTGATTCATGCACTCACTATATCTTCCATTGACTATTGCATTCCCTTTTTACTATATTGGTTCCTCCTAACTAGACATTCACTTATCTTTTTTGAATGCAGCTGTAAGATGACTTTTCCTTGCAAAATCTTCTACTGCAGCTCTGCTGTATCAGTATATACTTCTACTAACATGCAAAGGCATTAAGAAGAGATGTAGTTTGGAAGCCGACGGTCTAAATGCCGACCGCTGGCTTCCAGACTTTCTAATCCCGGCGTGGTACTAATGACAGGCGTCGAAAACTCGACGCCTGTCATTAACCAGATGCCGGAAGACCAACGCCCGGCATACCGAACGAATGTAAGCCGGGCGCGGGCGCGGGCAGCCGTGGGGGGGAAGGTTAGGTTTAGGGCTCCCGGGGGGATTTAGGGTTAGGCACTCCCCTTGGAGGGTTAGGTTTAGGCTAGGGAAAGGGGGGTTAGGGTTAGGCACCCCCTGGGGGAGGGGGAGGGTTAGGTTTAGGGCTCCCGGGGGGATTTAGGGTTAGGCACCCCACTCGGGAGACTTAGGTTTAGGCTGCGGGGAAGGGGGGGTTAGGTTTAGGCACTTAGAGGGGGGATTAGGGTTAGGCACCCCTAAGGGAGGGTTAGGGTTAGGGGGGGAATTAGGTTAGCGATACTTACCTTAGGGACGATCAGGATTTTCACCCTTGCCGGGCTGCCGCTGTCGGGATTTGAACCACCGACCCTGCATCTGGCGGTAATACCTACTACACCCATTAAGTAAACTGCCCTGGCAATATATTTCCTTGTCTCAGAATGACTCCCATTTTGACCCCTCTACTCTGCCCAAGATCTGTTTCTCTCATCCATCCTCATTACTTGCTTCCTTTTTTGCGGTTAAAGGACTTATTTGGGCTGCACCCACTCTGTAGAATTCTCTCCCTCGTATAGCAAGGCTTTCCCCTAGCCCTCAACCTCTAGCACAGTTCTGCCACTATAGAGCTACTACAAACTAAACTCAAACATTAAGATTTTAATTTCTGAAGCATTTCATTTATTTAATGCACTGTACTATATTAGCCTGAATTCGACCTGCAATGCTGTTAAATAGTGAAATGAACCAGTTTGTTAACTCCCCAATCCTTTAACATCTTCAGAACACTGTCCTAAATGAAACAGATAGAGATGAAGGGGTAAATTTTATTTAAGTGAGATTTTTTAGAAGTGGAGATGTTGCCCATAGCAACCAATCAGATTCTGCGTAACATTTAACTAGCACCTTCTTGAAGATAATAGCTAGAATCTGATTGTTGCTATGGGCTACATCTCCACTTCTAAAATTCTCACTTTAGTATAGTTGCCCCAAAGAAGCTGAAATTGCAAAGTATAGCTTGTCAGTTAGCTTGCTTTTACTGACCCTACCCTGTGTATTAATGAATCCACTCATCTGCACATGTGCGTAACTAGGTATTTGAAGGCTTTATAGCAAAAGTTTGTAAGGGCCCCAATGGTGAAAATGTATATATAACACATGTAACTTTAACAAGAAAGATGGGCCTCCCTCAGCTCGGATCCCCTTGCACCTACAGTAGTAGAGTGTTTCTGTTAGCTTGGAGGCTGGCTTAAAAATATTGCACGCTATAGCTTTTTCCTGCAAAAATATAGAGTTGCACTACTGCCCCTGCATTCACTGCTTTGTTTTTTAGAGAGCAGAGAGTTGTCCATAGGATGTTGTTCCAGAACTGTAATGGCTTTTTTAGATGTTGTATGGCAAACTCTAATCTGGTCTTCCTATTTTTGTGGCTCACCAATGGTGTGGTGAACCCTCTATATTCACTCTTGTGAAGTCTTCTCTTGATTGTTGACTTTGACACATATACAGTACACCTACCTCCTGGAGAGTGTTCTTGATTTGGCCAACTGTTGTGAAGGGGTTTTTCTTCACCAGGGAAATAATTCTTCTGTCATCCACCACAGTTGTTTTCCGTGGTCTTCCGGGTCTTTTGGTGTTGCTGAGCTCTCCGATGCATTCTTTCTTTTTAAGAATGTTCCAAACAGTTGATTTGGCCACACCTAATGTTTTTGCTATCTCTCTGATGGGTTTGTTTTGATTTTTCAGCCTAATGATGGCTTGCTTCACTGATAGTGACAGCTCTTTGGATCTCATATTGAGAGTCGACAGCAACTGATTCCAAATGCAGATGTCACACCTAGAATCAACTCCAGACCTTTTACCTGCTTAATTGATAATGAAATAATGAGGGAATAGCCCACACCTGTCCATGAAATAGCTTTTGAGTTGATAGTCCCATTACTTTTGGCCCCTTAAAAAGTGGGAGGCACATATAGAAACCGTTGTAATTCCTACACTGTTTACCTGATTTGGATGTAATTACCCTCAAATCAAATCTGAAAGTCTGCAGTTAAAGGACATCTTGTTTGTTTCATTTCAAAGCCATTGTGGTGGTGAATAGAGGCCAAACTATGAAAATTCTGTCAATGTCCCAATATTTATGCACCTGACTGTATATGTATTTGAATAGTTATTTCTACTCCAGGGTCCTTAGGGATCCACAGGGATACCTTGGGTATAGGCATGGGCTTGTCCGGCTCCTGCAGTGGGTAATGGGACTGACGTCATGACGTCTGTCCCATAATGCTGAGCGCGCCAGCCTGGGCGGACTGGCAGGCGGCGGCGGCGGGAGCGGCGTCACGGACATTAGCAGGAGCAGCGTGGATTCAGGTAAGTATATTTTTATATATATATATATATATATATTTTAACCTATCAGCACAACGGGGGAGGGGGGTGGCTACTACTGGGGGGACCTCTACTGGGGGAGGGGTGGCTACTACTGGGGGCACCATTATTGGGAGGATCTCAACTGGGGGGGGCTACTACTGGGGGCACTTAATCAGGAGGGGGAACCTCTACTGGGTACTACTACTTGGGGGGGAACTACCACTGGGGGCATTATAAAAGCGGCCTACTACTAGAGGCACTGCACTCGGGGGACCACTACTGGGGGTAATAATAGGAAGGGCCACTACAGGTGGCACTGGATAGGGGGGATCACTACTGGGTGCCTGCATAAGGGGACCACTACTGGGAAAACTGCATGGGGGGGACTACTGCTGGGGGCACTATATAAAGGGCACTGTATAGGGGGGGACTACTACTGGGGGCACCATATAAAGGGCACTGCATAAGGGGATACCGCTACTGGGCGCACTGCATTGTGGGGACTGGTACTGGGGGCACTGCATAAGGGGGAACACTACATGGGGCACTGTATTTGGGGGGGCCACTACTGGGGGTACTGAGTAAGGGGAACTAATTGGGGGCTGTATAAGGGGGACCACTACTGGGGATACTGTATAAGGGGCACTACTATGGGTCTGCATAAGAGGGACCACAACTGCATACTGGGGGTACTGTATAAGGGGTACTACTGGGGTTAAGGTGCATATGGATAGGAATGTTCAGTGTGAAAATAAAGGAGTGTGTCATGTTGACACGCCCCATTTTTAAGTGGCCACGCCCATTTTTTGGCGCGCACATCGGGAGGGGGGGGGGCTCCCTTTTCAAATTTGCCCTGGGCTCCAAATACCCTAGTTACACCACTGCATGAGAGTCTCCTCCTCAGGTGGATTCTCATGTGACGCACTTAGTAAAGAGCGCATCTCTGCCTATGCCATCTATGTGTTCTCTCACAGACGCTACAGACCGTAAGGTGGTGGTGTGACTTAAGTCTATCTATTCCCTCGCTGGAAGTGCATCTAGACCAGCTATGGGGGTTTGCTGGGTGGCCCAGGCTATGGAAAGATGGGCGGACGCTTTGGAAGCATCATTTGCTTCAGAGGGTACCAACAAACAGGTGGTGTTAGTGGGTAACCTTCGGGATTCCGCTACATATATTAACGAAGCAGCTTTGGATTTGAGCCTGCTTACTTCTAGGATTTCCGCAGCGGTTGTTGCCGCTCGACGCTCCTTGTGGCAATGTTCTTTGAGGGCGGATGCTGAATCCAAGAAAGGCCTGGAATGCTTACCTTACAATGGGCAGGTTCTGTTTGGGCCAGCTTTGGACAAGATAGTGGACATGCTGGTGGCTGCCAAATCTGCTTGTCTACCTTCAGCTCAGACTCCATCTGGGTCTAAAAACCTGTCCTTTCGGCCTTATCGCCCTCCAGCAAAACTTATGGTGAAGTCTTTTCCGAGACCTTCAGGCCCCAAGAAGACAGCTAAGCCAAAGAAACAAGCTTGGAGTACCAGACGTCCAGCCGCCAAGCCGGATGACAAACCCTCAGCCTGATGGGTTGGGCCTCCCCTTGGGGGATCCCAAGGTGGGAGGCCGACTTCTGCGATATGCCCAGTGTTGGTTCCAGACCACCACAGACACTTGGGTAAGGGAGGTGGTATCTCAGGGATACGCCCTCTCCTTCCGCAGAAGGCCTCCTCATCAGTTCTTTGCAGCAGACCTTCCTTCAAATCTAGGGAAGGCCCTAGTGATCCAGGAGGTGGTGCGCTCGATGCTTCAGATGGGAGTAATAGAGCCTGTTCCGTTATCCCTAAGGGGGACCGGATTTTACTCCAACCTTTTCCTGGTTCAAAAGCCAAATGGATCATTCCAACCTATCCTCAACCTCAAGTCCCTGAACAAGTTTTTAAGAGCCCCTCAGTTCCGAATGGAGACTCTGCATTCTATTGTTTTAGGTATGCAGCCTGGGGATTTTATGGTGTCCCTGGATATTCAGGATGCTTACTTGTATATCCCCATTGCCAGGGTTCATCAGGGTTACCTCAGATTTGCGATATCGGATCATCATTACCAGTTTCGGGCTCTACTGTTTGGCCTTTCCATGGCTCCATGGGTGTTCACAAAGGTAATGGCGGTCATGGTGGCACACCTGCGGTTGCAGGGAGTTCGCCTGTTACCTTACTTGGATGACCTTCTGTTGTTGGCGGGGTCACCACAGGTTCTTTGCAGCCATCTGCAACTGACAATATCTGTGTTGCAGGCTCACAGTTGGTTAGTGAACTGGAAGAAGTCCTCTCTAATTCCTTCTCAGAGAATGGTCCATCTCGGGGCATTGTTGGATTCTCAGCAACAGCAGATCTTCTTAACGGAAGAAAAGATAGTCCTGTTGCAGTCCAAGATACACAATGTTCTAAGGAGTCGCCGAGTGTCTCTTAACTCGGCAATGAAGTTACTGGGTTCCATGGTGTCAACATTCGACATGGTTGAGTATACCCAGTTCCATTCCAGGCCTCTGCAGATGTTGATCCTCTCCAAATGGGACAGAGGGCCTGATTGAGACCCGTTCGCGAGCACTGAGCGCTCGCAAGCGGGTCAATGTTGCCCAAGAGCGCATGTGCACGACGGAGGCGGCTCCGTCGTGCGCATGCGTGAGACCCGAATAACGATGGCCAAGCCGTCATTATGGGTCTTGCACCAAAGGAGGCGTGCTGTCGATGGTGATTGACAGCACGCCCCGGTTGGTGCACGTGCCGGGGGCGTGGCTGCCCAGACGGAGGCGTTCCCATAGGAACGCCTACCATCTGGGGCCGGCCCACCTGACATCACTAGTGATGTCAGTGGGAGTGCTTTTGGCTCTGATAGAGCCAAAAGCACTCCAGGGCTTGCGGCAGCGAGACCCTACCGCAGGGTCTCGTCGCAAGCCCGATGGTCGTGATGGTCTTGACCATCACGACCATCATTTTGGCCGCTCTCTATAGCTGTGGGTGGTTACTCACAGCTATGCGAGCGGCCAGAAGGCCACTCCAAAAAGGAGGAGGGACGGCCCTGATTCTGAGAGTGAGCGCTCTGTCAGGGCCAGAATTCCCTGTCAAATAAAGACGCAGATGATCAGGCTCACTTCTGAGGTGCACCTGTCCCTGACTTGGTGGTTACAGAAGTTTCATCTCAGCAGGGGACGTCCATTTTGGATTTCAGATTGGGAACTTCTAACAATGGATGCCTGCCTTCAGGGCTGGGGCGCTGTGAAAGGTCCACACGTCTTCCAGGGCTGGTGGACGTCAGAGGATTTGGATCTGCAGATAAACATAATGGAACTTCGGGCAGTGTTCAAAGCGCTGCAGCAAGCAAGACCGTTCCTGCAGGGGAAACCTGTGCAGGTTCAGTCAGACAACACCACCATGGTGGCTTACCTAAACCATCAGGGAGGAACTCGAAGCCAAGCGGCTCTAAGGGAGGTGTCCTGCATTCTGAGTTGGGCAGAAGGCAATCTCCCAGCCATCTCGGCCGTCTTCATTCCGGGCGTACTCAACTGGGAAGCAGACTTCCTCAGCCGCCATGATGTACACCCGGGGGAGGTGTTCCAGCTCCTGGTGGACAAGTGGGGCCTTCCCAAAATAGACCTCATGGCCTCCAGACACAACTGCAAGCTGTGGGTGTATGGATCACGAACAAGAGACGTAGGAGCTCTCCTGGTGGACGCTCTGTCGGCACGTTGGAACTTCCAGTTCGCGCACCTGTTTCTTCCGTTCTCCCTGCTGCTTCAAGTAATTTGAAAGTTCAGGCAGGAAGGAGGAAAGATCCTGCTGGTGGCCCCTGCATGGCTCAGACGGAGTTGGTACTCGGATCTTCAGTGTCTGTCCATCGACACTCCATTGCTGTTACCCCAGCGGCCGGACCTGTTGTCTCAGGGTCCTTGCCTCTACCCGGATCTGAGTTGGCTGTCCTTGACGGCGTGGCTCTTGAGGCTTCCCTCTTGAGGTCCAAGGGTTTCTCTAGAGCGTTGGTGAATACCATGCTATGGGCTCGGAAGCCGGCTTCAGCTAGAATTTACCACAGGGTGTGGCATACCTTTTTTGAGTGGTGTCACCCTAAAGGGTATGATCCTCACGAGTTTCGGATATCAAGAGTGTTGGCTTTCCTACATGCGGGCTTGGATCTAGGTCTACGCTTCGCCTCACTGAAGGTGCATATTTCTGCCCTGTCGGTTTGGTTTCAACATAGGATTGCTACGCTGCCTGATATCCGCACCTTTATGGTGTCCTTCGCATACACCACACCACTTTGTCCCTCCGGTGGCTCCTTGGGATCTGGCGGTGGTCCTGACGGCGCTCCAGGGTCCTCCATTTGAACCTTTGGGTTCCGTGGATTTGAAATGGCTTACGGCAAAGACAGTGTTCCTTTTGGCTATCGCTTCAGCCAGAAGGGTGTCGGATTTGGGGGCTCTCTCAGGTCGTCCTCTCTTTCTAATTTTTAATTCGGACAGGGCGGTACTTCGTACCCGTCCCGACTTCCTTCCTAAAGTAGTGTCTAGTTTCCACATTAACGAGGAAATTGTGGTCCCAGCCTTTACTTCATCTGATCTCTCGGCTGGTGAGGCTTCTTTTGATGTGGTACGGGCTCTGCAAATTTATGTGGACCGTACCAGTTCTTTAAGAAAATCAGACTCTTTGTTTGTCCTATATGGATTTCATAAGAGGGGTTGGCCTGCCAATAAATAGACTTTGGCATGCTGGATTTGCATGACGATCGCTGAGGCGTACACTCATGAAGGTCTTCCAGTCCCACCCTCGGTGAAGGCCCATTCTACAAGGTCTGTGGGGCCTTCGTGGGCAGCTCGACGTGGCGCCTCGGCTGTTCAGCTTTGCAAGGCGGCCACGTAGTCCTCTGTCCATACTTTTGTCAGGCTGTCACGTCTGAGACTGGAGTAGAAGACGTGGAGGGCCTAATTTGTGGGAGGAGGCGGAGACGAGGGGCCTGGATATATGTTCTCCTCATCCACAGGTCTTGAGTGTTGGCGAGACCTGGGCAAAGGCGCGGAATCTAACCCACAGGATGGTGTTCACCAGTGACCCCCCCCAATTGGGATTTGGGCTTAGCTGCACCCCGTGAGCAGGTCGCGGTCCTTTGACCAGGTACCCAAGCCCTGCGGGAATAGAGACCCAACACCCGTGGCCCAGAGAGGTGATGCCTGGATAGGCACTAGTAATACCCTAACCGTACAATAACTATATCTTGACACGTGGATCAAATATCAAGTGGAGACTCACGGTTACTTGAGAAATCACCAGAGACAGAGGGCACACAGGTAGGGATGGTATACACTGCTGCACGGATATTCACCAGAGATGGGAGGCACACAGGTGGAGATGGTATACACTGCTGCACGATATTCACCAGAGATGGGAGGCACACAGGTGGAGATGGTATACACTGCTGCACAATATTCACCAGAGACGGGAGGCACACAGGTGGAGATGGTATACACTGCTGCACAATATTCACCAGAGACGGGAGGCACACAGGTGGAGATGGTATACACTGCTGCACAATATTCACCAGAGACATGAGGCACACAGGTGGAGATGGTATACACTGCTGCTGTAAGAAAGGTTTAGGAACCTGGACCGGGAACTCACTAAGGCACGCTAGGAGACAACCGTTGTTCAGGCAACTTCCTGGAACCTGTGAAACAGTTATATACCCAGGTGAACCCTTTGATAGGTGCACAGCATCAGCTGATCACTCACCTATCCTGGGAAGAAGATGCTGTCACATGGGCCGACTGTCATGGCGGCACCCATGTCCGGAATTATGATGCCAGACACCAGCCCACCAGGAAGCCACTGCATGCGGGGAGAATACTCAGCTTCTCCCCGCCGCCGCGCCAGCTGCCCGACCACCCAGGATGACAGGGGAAGCCGGTGGCGCGGTAAGCGGGAGCCGATCCCCGGCTGAGCCCTGACACAGGCATTACGACTTTGACACATTTGCCTCTCAGGATGCTTCCTTCGGGAGGCGGGTTCTTCTCTCGGCACAGGAGCATCCTCTCCCTTGAAGGATACTGCTTTGGGACATCCCCAAGGTATCCCTGTGGATTCCTAAGGACCCTGGAGTAGAAAACAAGAGATATGGTAAGAACTTACCATTGTTATCTCTGTTTCTACGAAGTCCTTAGGGTCCACAGGGCACCCGCCCTGATGCCCTGTGCTTCTGTAGGGTGTTGTTCTGGTCACCAGTTTCTGTCTCCTTTTCTGTGAGAATGTGATTCCTGTGTGTTCCAGACTTTCTTCTTCCTTTTTCTCTGCTCCGGCCTATGGCTTGATACTAAAACTGAGGTGCCTTGGCCTGGGGGCGGGGTATAGGAGGGGGCCTGGTGCATCCTGGGATGACATCTTTAACTGTGGGTACAAGCCCATGCCTATACCCAAGGTATCCCTGTGGACCCTAAGGACTTCGTAGAAACAGAGATAACAAAGGTAAGTTCTTGCCATAGCTCTTGTTTTTCTTTCAAAAATATTGTCTTAATAAATGAAATCATTTAAATCGTATTATCTGTAACTGCAAAACCAACATAGACAGAAATAATTTCATAACTGGCTTTAAAAACATGGAGATTGGTCTACTCTACAATTATCTGAGCCCCTGGTTCTCAAAAGAGGCTTTGATGTCATAAATGACAATGGTCGGATATTGCACAATACTTGCAATTTATTCTCAAATATTTACTGAAAACTAAAAATATAATATTTATATTGCCATTAAAGCAAATTACTTTAATAATTATTAGATATTACTCTTTCAGACTAATTCAACAAATCTAAGTTTTACATATCCAACTCAAATCTTAGATTGGCTTAAAAATTCAATGGTCAGGTGTCTGGGAATCTGTCCTGATTTATGCCCGAAATTTATCATCAATATTTAACCCCAGTGAAACTTTTCGTTTAGTGTCACTTTGATACAAATGAAAAAATTACTGGTATTTACAAACTTACCCCTCTGGCGAAGTCCTCGTCCTCGTCAGGGTCCTCCGCTGGGCTGCTTGCAGCCTAACATTTCCAGCGACGGGGCTCCAGTGTTATGCGCATGCGCGATGGTCCGTCTGTGCATGTGCATGACACAGGTACCCGGCAGTGCCTGGAAAGCTTTGCTGAAGCCGAAAAGGCACCGCCGGATCTCCATTGCCGGCAGTGGGGACTGCATCGCTATTGCCATCTAAAAGATGGTGAGAGCGATGCTTGAAAAATAGCGGTAATCTTAGTTACCAATGTTTGTTAAATACAGAAACCTGGCATAACCGTTATGCTTCTATGATAAATGGGGGCACTAGACTCTGTGCACAATGCCAAATCAGAAGCACAACTCCCAGAATCCAGTGCAAAGGACACATGGTTATTGGAGCATTGGATTAGTGAGCTGTAAACATTGAGCTTCTTAGAATGACACAGCTGGTGTCACTGGTGGTCAGAGATATGGGATGTGGGGACCTTTCTATTAGGCCCAACATTTCAAACCTGTAGGGAGGTTTAATCAATGCAGGTAAGTGTTTATTTTATATATCTTTATGCAAGCAATTTATCGTTTTTGATGGTCTATTTGTTGTATGTATGCCATGCCCTGGAGGGGTTGGGTATGAAATCCCGGCTGTCGGGGTGCTGCTGGTCAGCATTCCGACAGCGGCATCCCAACAATCAGAATCCCAACACCCACAAGGAATTAAGGTAAGTGGAACCCTAACCCCTAACCTAACTAACTCCCTCTGCGGTGCTAACCCTAACCTTCCCCCCTAGTGCCTAAGCCTGACCTTCCCCTACTCGCACCCTAACTTTGCTACCTAGCCCTAACACCCCGATATTTACCTTCGGGATGCCGGCGTTCGGGATACTGGTGCCAGGATCCCAACTTGTTGGGAATTCGGTGCCGGTATTAAGACCATCGGCATCCTACATGCCGGGATGCCAACTACTTCCTGCCCTGGAGTGGGGTCATGGACCTGTTGTGTGTATATAATGCCAGAAATTACAGGTGTGCATCTCTGCACTGGACTTTTATTCTGCAACAAAAACAAAATATCGGCTGCCTTCCTCATCTCTATAGTGATATATTACTAGAACCTGTAAAATGTATGGTTATTGAATTTGTTATGTAATAATGGTAATATAGATGTGTCCTCATACAACTAGCCTATATATTCCATGTAACGCGAGACGTCTGGTGTGCATGAGCCTCTAGGTCTCGTGCTACTCTGCTACGATGCTAGCATCTTTGTTTGCGTCTTTTTACCCAAAAATGTGTGGAAAAAAGCTGCGGCCGCTGCATCATAGCACTTCATGTATAGAGTCAGTCTCAGTCGCACACAGATATACACATAGATATACAAGCGTCGCATATCAAATTACTCGCATATCAAATTACTCAGCACAGTGTCCTGGTGCGTCATAATCGCATTTTCGGGTAAAAAGACGGTCGGTGATAGCAGAGTCTCACAGGATCTGGTGCAATGTGAAGGGCTGTTTGCCGCAACTACAGCACAGATGTGTGAGGGCACATCTATAGATGAAAAATACTGATATTCACATAGGGCCGTTAGATAGGCACAGTGCCAGGCTACTTAATGGGGCAATGCCTAATGCGTAAGGCGTTGCCTTTCCCCATAAAAAAAACCTTTGAAATATTTTTATGCCTGAGTAATGAGTACCTACCCCCTCTCAGAGCCTCTGTATTCACATATAATTTATAATTTTCCTGGATTATGTAGAACCAACTATCTTCATTGTTTTTTCAGTTCCCTGTGCACCAATCAATGTCGCATACACAAGAAACTGTCCCACTACAATGGCTTCTGTCACATGGTCAGCAAGTGAAGGCGCTATTGGTTATCATCTAACAGCCACTGAGTCTGGAGGAGCGCAGCTATTTTGCAACAGCACCAATAACACCTGCTGGCTAATGGATTTAAACTGTGGATTGTCCTATTTAGTCGAGGTGGTCGCTATAGGCCAAAAATGTAGCAGCAACACCAGCTCTTCAGTGCTTTTGGACACAGGTAATCAGTGCTTACTTTAATTATCTTTCTGTCTGTCTATACTGAAGTAGATTTGGTCAGTGGTGCCAAATAAAGGTCTCCAGACAGCAGCTCAGAGTTTAAATCTAGAGGATGCCTTAAGCAGAAAAGGCAGATGGGTTTGTCGTTCGGCCAACCCAATCTAAGGACTGGTAAGTGGATTTACACTTACCAATCATTTGCCCAAAATGTCTGCCAGCAGAGCCATTTGAATATGCCCGCGCACTTGTGACATCATATTCAATGGATACAGCGAGCAACATATCGGACCGTCGGCTGGTCGGCCATACACACAGCTAGATGAAACAATATATCTGTGAGATATATCATCATCTGCTGTGCTGCAGGACTGATCAGATATGTGTGTGAACTACATCGTTCATAGACATATCGGGTGTGCACACCTGCTGATGCACCAATGATATCTCGTTAGTCGCTTGATCGAACAATATATTGTTCAGGTGTGTACTCAGCATTACTGTCAGTATAAAGCAAAGAAAATAATTAACAGTCACTCAGGGAACTACCTTGCTACTTGAACTATCTTTATACATGGACAAGCTAGTCTGCTGATCTGGGGGGAGATGTATCAAACTTTCTAAAGAGGACAAGTGGAGAGATCAGGGTCTAGCCATCACCTACCAAGTACATTCTAGAAGATGATGGGCAACTTCTCTACCTGCCCTCTTTAGAAGATTTGCTAAATCTGAGTTCCCTGT
Source organism: Taudactylus pleione (assembly GCA_031769625.1). NCBI lineage: Eukaryota > Metazoa > Chordata > Amphibia > Anura > Myobatrachidae > Taudactylus > Taudactylus pleione. The sequence goes on along the minus strand of JAUIMM010001588.1, from coordinate 601,265 downwards.
AGTCTCTCAGGATTCCAGCATCTTCTCTCATGACTGCTGTCTCTTAGCCCTTTGAGTTGCCTGCCTAACACACAACAACCTCATTGGTCTCTCTCCTCAGCTCCTTGCTATGTCACTCTCTAAACGGTTATGTCCAAGAGAGATGGTTTGAGTAAGGGTGTGACACATGGCAATGACAGTTATCGTTACTATGCGCTTCCTCCTCTGTAATTTCTGCTCTGTTTTTGAGTAGAGATGCTTTATAGAAATCAGTCTTATTTATTTATTTACTAGCGATCTGCCCCGGGCTTTGCATGGGAGCAATTTCATCTCGCCACAGCCCCCTGCATCTCATAACCTATGCCATGTCACCACAGTCCACTGAATCTCACAACAGCCTCCTGCTTCTTACTACGGCCTCCTGCATTTCCCCACAGCATCCTATATTTCACCACAGCCCCTTGCATCTCATCTTTTACCATTTGATGTATGTGGTCCGATGTTGCCACCATCAAATTGAAATCATTCTATTATGTTTCAATGGTTGTTTGTTTTTATTAATTTATGATTGATATGCCTCCCCTGGCTCCTTCGTGTCTAGTGTATCTGCATCAGGGCATCTTCATATGTTTGTTCAAGGCTGTCGACTGGCTGTTGACACTCTACCTGAGACATGACCTTGCTCAGTCCCTGACTCTCTCGCCTCTCTAGGCTGCTGCTAAGCAACAGGGCACATTGCTAGCTCTGATTGTTGCAGATGCTCTCTTGCTATTTCAGCACAATGGACAGCTCCTATGCAGACAGCAGGTTGGTACTAGATTTCTTCTGTGACTTGCTTCACTAAAATTGTGACTGCCAAGCTCTCTTTTGTCACAGATTAATGGTTCATACAGTACACCTAAACGTTCCTCGACCAATGCTGTATAGAATAGTGAAAACCTCATCAAAATCCGTCCAGTGGCTTAAGAGATTAGCTCGAACAAATAGACAGACCCCCATAAACGAGAGAGAGAGAGAGAGAGAGAGAGAGAGAGAGAGAGAGAGAGAGAGAGAGAGAGAATGAATAAGACTATCTTTGAGTCACAAATGTTATAGTATAATATTTAAGGGGATCTAATTTTTTACAGATATGTTTAACACAATTTTGTGTTGATGAAACATCAAAAGACTTTAGCTGTTTGTCATACTTCAGGATTTCTGTGTATGATTTCAGCTTGTCAATATGTCTTTTGCTTCTTACGATTAGTATTCATTAAGCACTTCAACCATCTGTCTGGCATTATTACTTGTAGGATATTCAGTAAATATATTTATACTGCTGCCATTTTAGCACCTATCATGTAATAACCTGGGTTAGTTTAATTAATTGAAGTAAAAAATTATATTTATTTTAATTTAGATTTTACAGAAACTAATTAAACTCAAAGAAAACCATTCAGTAAGTAAGAAATAAATATGAGAGCAATCAAATATCTCTAGGATGATATAAATCAGGTTAATTCTTTGTGTGCTGTGGATAGCTGTCACCTTTTATCCTATTACGTGCTAAATAGGGTCATATGTTCACTTGTGTGAATTTGTATTGTGCACTGCTCTCATCCACTTTAAAAGTTTGAAGGATCCTGGGCATTACCTACCTTCTATCATAACCAGATCATCCAATAGGCAACCTAGGCTCTTGCTTAGGACCCAGTGGCCACTGAGGGGACCAGATCGCCCTAATCTTTGTTTGTGTTGATTTATTTTTATACAGTGGTGGGAATAGGCCCCAAACGTGCACGTTGCCTAGCGACCCTCAGGGTTTTAATCCAGCTCTGCCCGCTAGTTAGGCAATAAACCACATAATTTATTCAGGATTTGTCATTATTTCAATCAGATCTGTGGGCCTGATTCAGACCCAGTCGCAAGCACTGTGCGCTCGCAACCGGGTTGATGGTGGGCCAATGCGCATGCGCACGACGGAGCCGGCTCCGTCGTGTGCATGTGCGAGACCCGGATAATGACGGGCACTCCGTCGCTCCGGGTCTCGCAACAAAGGGGGCATGCTGTCGATGTTGAGTGACAGCACGCCCCCTTTAGTGGGTGGGCCAGGGGAGTGGCTGCCCAAACGGAGGCGTTCCCATGTGAACACCTCCGTTTGGGGGTGGCGCCACTGACATCACTGGGGCTTGCGGCAACGAGACCCTACCACAAGGTCACCCACAGCTATGCGAGCGGCCAGGAGGCCGTTCTAACAAAGAAAAGACCGGCCCTGATTCAGAGTGAGCGCTCTGTTAGAGCGACCGGCTCTGAATCAGGCCCTGTGTCTCAAAGGCGACCATCAGATATAGCATACGAGTACATCAAACCTTACATAAACTTATGTGTTTCACAGGACCACTGCCCGCTTCTTCAGACAGCTTATGCTTTTTGACGATCAGTGGTCACTCTGCTTGAACTCCTTATACTGAATGAAATAAGCACTGGCACTTTGCAAAGAAAAGAGAATGCTATTATACCCCAAAATTTGGGATTTTCATGGCCATTAAGCATAAACTGTCTGAAGAAGTAGACATATGACGAATCCTTACTAAATTAATGGCTTTTTAAGAAGTATTACTGACTCTTCAATTGGGGGAAATAGCACCGGAAAGGACTTTGCATAAATTTAGATTCTGTGGAAGAGTTTCTGGATTCCTCTTCTCCACCCAAGGCAGCAAACACCACCAACTGACCAGATATGAGTCCCCAAGTGGACAGGTCTTTGTTCCATAACCCTTAAATAAACCACATAACCTTTCAGTGACATTCCCCTTTCGGATTTCCATTGATAGCTATGCATAGTCTGCATGGAATTATTCTATACTACACATGATTAGAGAGGATGACAGTGGCAATCAGGTACCACACAGACCTCTGAAGCTGTGAAATTTGAACTACCTATCCATCTACATTGACAGCACTCTCCTCTCCTTGCTCTTACTGTCATGAGGCCGCAGAGGGTCTCTCATAAAGTTGCTACATGATAACCCCTTTAATGGCAAAACTACTTAGAATTTTGTAACTTAAAGTTAATAATAACTAATGACTGGAACACGGCTAAATGGTTTACCTTAACAGTCAGTAAAAGTGTCCTGATTATGAAGCAAACAGAAGAATTAGAGAATATCTGACTGTTGCAGTATGTGTGTTTAAGACTATGGTTTGTTTTTGGCAGCCCCATGTCTTCCAAATAACACTGCAGTGCACATGGACTGTGAAGCTAACTCTGCCATCTTATCATGGGAGGGCAGCAGAGGGGCACTGGGCTATATTGCCTTGGTGAAGAAAGATGAGGACTTTGTGCACTCCTGTGACACTGAAGACACAAATTGCACTGTCCCTGGCCTGAGTTGTGGAACATCTTATTCCTTCTCAGTGTTGGCTATGGACCTGCAGTGCAACAGTTCCTTTACTACGCCCATTGTATCTGGTGTGGGTAAGTTGCAGAGCTAGAAGTATGTGTGCTGGTATGTGATTCACCTGTGTGCCAATAAAAAAACACATTTTTTTTTACTGTAATTATTTATTTTCTGTGTATGCTTAATATGTGCTGAAACTACAGTATATACAGTATATATTACAAATCTGTTTAAGGCAATATTAAACTAGTCCCTTGTAAATATGTTTGTGTTTAACTCAGCATTGTTAGGCTAATAATAAAGGCTAGGGGGTAGATTTACTAACAAGCAGTTTGTCAAAGCCACCAATCATCGGCAGCTTTGACCAATAGTTTAAAACGGCAACTGTAATAAAGGCTAAATCAGGATTGTTTAGCATTCATCTTTGTTGCCTTTTCAAAGTAATCGGTCAAGTATTACACTAGGGAAGATATTCAATTAGCAATGTTACTGATTACAAAGTGCCTTTGCCTGTCCGTCTAATTTATCTAACAAGCATAAGTCTATTTTAAGCAGCATCCACTTACCTATCAGTATGTTTTGAAATGTGGGATTTACCTGGAGCACCCAGAGGAAACCAGGACAAATACAGAGAGAACATACAAACTTTATACAGATAAGCACTTGATTGGGAATCAAATTTATATCCCCAGTTCTGTGAAGCACTACTGTGCCACAGTATACTACTCATGTACTGTGTATTTGGGAAAGTAATGCAAAAAGCTGTTTGTTCGTTACCCTGATTGCACAGGAAAGAGCTGTCTTCCTGGGTGGCTTCCATGTAAGGTCACAGTAGGAGACCTGTGTGATATGGAGTACATCAGCCTGGAAGAGAACATAGTGTATGACAGCAGTTTAGAAACTCAGAGGGTTCTATACTATGGGGGAAATGTATCAAACATTCTAAAGAGTGAAGAGGTGGACAGGTGGAGTACTGTAGTTGCCCATAGCAAGTTAGCAACCAATCAGCTTCAACTATAATTTTATATAATGTACTTGATAACTAGAAGCTGATTGGTTGCTATGGAAAATTCTCCATTATGTACAGTAGGTGGTTTATATATTGTTGTCTATCATATCTCCTGTCCTGGGCAACAATAGTAAGGCGGTACACTATTTTATGTCAAATAAATAGTACAGAGAAGTACAGTAGTCCTAAAAAGGTAAATCACCAACTTCAGTTACAGAAGACTGATAGTTACACAGAGATATAGTAACATAACAAAAAGATTTTTTCAAGATTTTTGTTTTCTAATTTTTTACAAATCATATTAAATGCAGCTTTATGAAATACTCCCATTTCAAAAATGTTCTGTTTTGTTATTTTATCACAGTCCCTTGTCCTCCAAATGAAGTGGAGACTTTAATTTACCATGGCAGCGTTAAGCCTCAGGAAGTAGAGGTATCCTGGAATGGGAGCCATTGTGGCACAGACTACATGGCCACAGTCCAGGGACAAATTGGAAACGACCCAGAATCCTCATTTACTCTGAACTCTTACTGGACATCATACATGGACTTTTACATCCCTGTGCCCTGTAGCGCATCTTATAATGTTACCGTAACAGCTCAGAACTCAGCAGGAGCCAGTGTCCCTAGCACTCCCATAGCAGGTTACACAGGTTTGTATAACAAGTTATACAATTCTACGCTTCCATGTTAATCATGCATTTTTGTGTAAATTAACTGAAATGTACATACACAAATAACATTAATATATGTATAAACTTTTATGAATTGCTTGTTCTCTATATTGATCAGTCTTGTCATGGCTTCAGCACTTTAGCATCAGTTGTGTAGAATGAGATTGTAAATCGTGAGAGTTTTTTGAGTCTGAAAAACATGAGAGTTTGCTCTGTTGCTTTGTTGTCTGGTTCTATTACATTGGCCGAGTTTAAAAAGTGTGAAAACTCTCACCTATTCTAAACTCTCACCCTATTACATGTGGCCCATGATGGCAACAGTTACAGAATGTTTCTCATGTTTAAGCACTGTGTACAATACATCTCCAGATTAAAACAGTCCTTCCTTATTGATTAACACTTCTTATATTCAGTATACTAATTTACACTTGGATATAGTAATCTCATATTATTTTTCTAGCTCCTTGCTCTCCCCAAGTCAAACCACTAGTGGCTAATGAAGGATCAATAATCATTTCATGGGAGGCGACACCATATGCAGATGAGTACAGAGTGCTGGAAATAGGTAACAGTAACGTAATATGCACAACCACAGGACTGTCCTGTCAAGTCCCCTTTACATCCAGCTCCTTTCAAGTGATCGCTGTTAATCCATCGGGAGAGAGCACTCCAGCCTTCCTTTCAGGTGAATTACTAAAATAACTTTATCATATAACCTATATGCAAATAAACCACGCAGCATGTATATATTTCATATTTGTCATATTTTAAAAGACTGACCTGGCAACTATACTACAAGCAGCTGTAAATAATGTAACAGAGCAATAATACAGCCATGTTATTTTTTATATTCTCTATACTTGAAATAGTTTGCTGCAACAATCATTGTTTTGGCTACTAAGACTTTGATTTATTTTTACACTCCCACTTTATCTAGAAGACATGTATATTATGCACTTCCATCCTTCTATCACTATTCCCGATGCTGAGTTGAACGCAAATCAGTAGATGCACCCACTTTACTTGTAAATAATTTATATATATTTGCCCATATGCAAAGTACTATGCATCTTTGTGGTTTACCCAACCACTATCTGTACAGTTGGAGGGGGAATGTAAAAGGGCCCGATGTAGTTGCCCAGGGCAAGATGAAAAGCGGAGCACCCCCAACTGTTTGCGCATAAAAAAAATGGGCGTGACCAGATGCCACAAGGGGCATGGCCACTGAAAATGGGGACGTGTCAACATGACAACACCATTTCTTGTCACTCTGCGAACATTCCATATGCACCTTAATGCCCCAAGTAGTAGTGCCCCTTATGCAATGCTCACAGCAGCAGTGCCCCTTATGTAATGCCCCCTGTAGCAGTGCCCCTTATGCAATGCCCCCTGTAGCAGTGCCTTCAGTAGTAGTGCCCCTTATGTAGTGCCCATTAAACAGTGCCCCCAGTAGTGCCCCTTATACAGTGCCTCCAGTAGTGCCCATTATACAGTGCCCCTTATAGAGTACCCCCAGTAGTGACCCTTATATAGTTCCTCCAGTAGTGCCCATTATACAGTTCCCCCAGTAGTGCCCCGTACACATAAAATACACACAGACACATATAATTTACTTACCCAAATCTCAGCTCCTGCACCCGCCCTTTTCTGCTCCTATGGTCCCGCTCGGCACTATGGGAGAGCTGTCATGACGTTTCTCCCTTCAGCCACTGCGAGCCGGAAGGCAGAGCTCATGAGTGAGCTCCAGTCCGGCTCCGGCCCTGGGTGCAGCAGCCAATAAGAGTCTGACTCTTATTGGCTGCAGTGCTAAAACAAACACACCACTGGGGGAGTCTTTGCCATAGACAACAAGTGGTACTGTACTTGCTGTCTGCAGTTTACAGATATATGCAGGAGACTAGTCCCACTCATATTTTAGGTAAGGACCATGAACTGCAGCAATAGGGCAATAGGCAACACAGTCCATACATGGAGAAGGATTAGCATAAAGAGTACTGAATATGTGCGACTTTGTACAAGCTGTCTGCCTACCTGAAGAGCCTAATTTATATCCTTACTGACAATGTTTAAAACTGTGCAATAGAAAATTCATATCTAGCACTACATGAACATGCTTGAACAAGAACAGAATTACTCATGCAGGAAAAATACACTTTTTTTTTTTTTTAAATCACAATAATGTAATTTCAATAAAACACAATAAAATTGATATTGTCATTAAATGCGCTAATTGTTTTCTTTTTCCAACAGGCTATAACAGCGTAAGCTCACCATGATGCAAATGCCTTGTACAATAGGTTCTGCTGCCAACCTGTATATACTGCTGGTAGTACTCTTATTCATAAGATGGCAAAATTCATTGCATTGTCAAGTTCACCATAAAGGAGTCTATGAAACTGCTTTCAGTCATAACCAACTATGGATATATTATATTGCTATTTTTATTTTCCATTCTAAAATGTTGAATCTGATGCTTCAGATATACTATGATTTAATAAATGTTTATGTTCCAGCCATTTGGCAGATCTTCTATCTGTGTTTAAAGCTTAAAATAAAATTGCATTATTTTATTTGTCATAAATTCTCATCATTATACAATGCACTGCCTGTTTTCAGTCCAGTCTGGACTGGAAAAATGCCCAAACCAATAAAACAGTCAATGCATAATACACAGTTGTATGGAGTTCAGACAGCTCTTTTAGTTGTAAATTTACTAAGAATCAAGTCTGGGAGAATTTGCTTTTCTTCAACTCGATTAGCTATGCCGAAACTCGGGTGATTTGAGGCTCCTGAGACTCAAATTTACAAAGAAGTGAGTTTACCTGAGAGTGAGATGTCCGATGGTGAAGCAGAATGAGATTTCTCCCCCGAGTAGCAGGTTTTGCAGGAGATTACTCACTCGAGATTGCAGTGTCTTCTATCTGCAAAACTCTCCCGAGCAAACAGCCTGCACATATCAGTGAGATATGTGTAAGCTGCTTGTGTTCTAGGCTGTAAAAAAACGGGTTAAAAGTAAAAAAAAAAAAAGACATAGGGCCCCCCCTAAAGCTTAACCAGCCCTGGACTTGTCAGGTGGTCCGGGTTTCTAAAATTCCGGGGAACAAAATGAGTAGGGTTCCACCGTAATTTAGAAACCAACACCAGGCTGCAGGGCCAGTCCTGGTTTTAAATATAGGGGGAAAAAAATTGCGTAGGGTACCCCCTATATTGAAAACCAGCACCGGACCCAAATTAGCTGGCTGGTATGCAATAAACTTTTACTAGTCACGGTGTGTGTTTTGTATTTATTTAACTATTTATTTTACAGTTGGGGTACGGGTGCCGGCCGCTTGCTGGCACTTGTAGTTCCACAAGTGAAAAAGGGTAGGCATGCTGGCATCTGTAGTTCCACTGTAAAATACAATAGTTTACTTATATTCTTTACATTATTACCCCCGTACCCAACGCTCCAGGGGTGTGGGGAAGAGCCCCGGGCTTCAGTCCAAGCCTGGGGTTAAGGGAGAGGGGGGACCCCTTTTTTCGTGGGCTCCACCTCCCCTGAGATCCCAAGCTTGGCCTGACCAGCTTTTATTATTTATTATTATCCTTTATTTATATGGCGCCACAAGGGTTCAGCAGCGCCTCACAAACTACATTAACAAATGAGTAAACTCGTAAAACAGCGACTTACAGTACAAGACAATACAGAATAAGAACATGGTTTATAAACATTGCTGCAGTGATCATAACACTCAAAAAAGCAGTAGGACGTCAGCTACCAAGTGTAAAGTGCCCTTGTGGAGAGTTTTGAGTAGATGATCGTATGAGTGAGGGAAGGAAAAGCACATAAGGGAAGAGGGCCCTACTCGTGAGAGCTTACATTCTATAGGGGGGTAGACAGACAGGGGTGACACAGATAGGGTAGACAGTGAAGAAGAAGCATGTAAGCAGCAGGTTAGGATGAGAGCTGGAAGGTTTTGAAGTAGTGAGTCTTGAGAGCCCGTTTGAAGATTTGTAGAGCGGTGGAGAGTCTGATAGGGAGAAGGAGAGAGTTCCAGAGGTAGGGAGCAGCACAGGCGAGATCATGGAGGCAGGAGTGGAAGGAAGTGATCAATCGGCAAGAGAGGTGGGATGCATTTGAAGGAATTGGAGGGAGATTAGTGTGATTAGATGAAGGTGTGGTGAAGTGATAGGGAGAGGAGGGTGGGTGCTCACTTTAGTGGTTGGGTAGTAGGACCATTGTGGGGGAGAAAAGAATGAGAGAGGACTAACGGGAGAGGAGAAGGAGGGAAACAGAGGGGAGGCATACAGACAGAGGAGGGGAGAGAAGGGGAGGAGACTAGTGAGTAAGGATAGAGGTGGGAACGGGGAAGAATAAAGGATTAGGTAGGAACTGAGTAAAGTCAGAATTTGAAGAAAATATGGTCACGGTGTGGATGAAGCAAGAATAGTGTATGTGTGAGAACGACAGTGTTGATTTTTTTTCAAAAATGCTGGTGAAAGAACACTGTTGGTGAATGCGTGTGCTTGTTGAACAAAGTAGTGGTTTTTTTTTGTTTTATTGAGGGGAATGTATGTGATTTAAAGTGTTTTGAAAATGAGTAATAAAAAAAGTTCAAAGTTGTGAGGCTAGGCAAAAGCAATAGTAAATCAAACCGTATATGCAAGGTTTAGAGATTACTTTGCATTGGTACAACTACAAATAAGAATTTAGTTTTTAGTGAAAAAAGAGGCAGCACAAACAGTAGCAAGTGAGATAATGTCTTTGCAATGATCAAACAAGGAGTTCAGTGTTGCATGTCCTGGTTATGCAGGCAGCAGGTGTTTATTGTGAAGAGGTAGTGAACTCACACTTGATGCTCCATAGGTGTCCATATGCAGTATTGCAGGATTGGGCTAATAATGCTTTGGCCCTGGAGACCCGGTAATAGGGTCTCCGGGCTGTGGCATTATAGCCCGGCCGTTTTGGGTCCGGTGCTGGTTTTAAATATAGGGGGTACCCTACGCAATTTTTATCCCCCTATATTTAAAACCAGGACTGGCCCTGCAGCCTGGTGTTGGTTTCTAAATTACGGTGGAACCCTACACATTTTGTTCCCCGTAATTTTAGAAACCAGGACTAGCTGGCAAGGGGGGGACCCTATGTCATTTTAGAAATAAAACTTTTAACCTATTCTTTCCTATTTACAGGCAGAAACATACATGGATCACAGTGATCTGTGTATATTTCTGCCAAACTCACAGATCACAGGCAGGTCTGTTTACTTAACGAGATTTTGTAGGAGAGTTTTCCCATCTCATGAGAGTTTAGAAACTCTCTGCTTGGTAAATCCCGAATCCTATCTTCACTAGTGAAAAGATTCTGGAGTTTTGCTGATGGTGAATTGAAGAGAGTTTGCTAACTCTCCAGTATTTTCCCGTAGCAAAGGAGATCTCTCTCCCGAGTTTGACATTAGTAAATTTGAGAGTGGGAAAAATGACCAAACTCTCACTTTAGTAAATTTACCCCTTAGTGTCATTTACACACATGCAAAACGCTCACACTGAAACCTCCATCACAAATCTACCCATGCTACCTTAAGTAACATTTATTAATGCATTGAAAACCCTAGTGGCTGACAACCTAAACATATTACAGACAAACAACCACATAATCAATGACAGTTTTACCAAGGCAGAGCTTTATAAACTACAAGATATTTGGAACAATAAAAAAGGTGATTATTAGGAGTCACTGAAAACCACCCTACCAGGACTAAAAACATATTAACCAAAAAAGGATACTATATCCTCAACACTAAACACCCGGTAATCCCTGTTTTCTACTACCTGCCCAAACTATACGAGTCTCCATCAGGGTCGGCTCTTGGGGCATTTGACCAGGGCGGTCAAACAGGGGCGCGACCCCATAGAGGGCACACCCCCTCCCAACATCCCGATTTCAGCGGGATAACACTGTCTCGCTGTTCCACCCATGGGCCGAAGTGTCCCGCGGGTGGTCAAATCAGGAGGTTGGGCACCCCCAACGCCGCAGCAGTGCGGCAGGTGCTGGATCCCGGAGTAGCTGAATGGATGCTGCGCGCATACGCATGGCATCCATTCAGTGCCGGGAGAGGGCTGGGGGAAGCCCAGCTAGTGACGATTGCTGGGCTCGCCCCCAGCTTGAAGTTAGATGGGAGGCATGCCATGCGGGCACGCCCCCAAATAACGGCACTTAGGGGACGTGGCGTATGGTAATTAGGTCACGCCCCCATTTTCGACTAATAGGCAACTCCGGAACAGGGCGCTCCAAACCCTGGAGCCGGCCCTGCTCTCCATAAACCAACAGGATGACCAGTTATTTCAAGCATTAAACTAAAATGATCTCATCGATAAGATACCACAGAAATCTTTAAAATCCTCTGAGACACCAGTTGGGATAACAGGCATTGGCTTGGTATGATCAATGTCACGTCACTCTATACAATGAGAAAGCACAAACAAGGCCGAGAGAGCATCAGCCACTTTTTAAAAATGTACAATACAAAAGAATCACCACAAAGTAATTTTTTCATTCAAGGTATCAACTTCCCATATTGAAACCTTACCATTTGTGGTTTGAAAAAAAAAATGTTCCTGCCAGATAACAAGCATGACAATGGTAGCCAGTTTTGACCCAAGTTATGCCTTCATCAGCAAGTGGGAGGACAAACACATTTGGCCTGTGCATAACTACATGGCAAACCTGGTTACATCTCAGCACTACATAGACAATATATTTTTCAAATGGAAGGTCTCAGAGGATACAATGAATAATTTTACCAGATACAACAACCTAGTATTTACCAAACAGTACAGCAAGACCAATACAGAATTTCTTGGCTTGAACTTTATCATAGAATACAATACCATATGTACCAAGACATTCCAAAAACCTATATACATCAATAGTTATTTTATTCATGAGTGGCACCATCCAAATTGGTTTAGATTACCATTGTTTAATCACAGATGTCAAACTATAAAATAAAAGAAGGAAACCTTGAAACAACTATGCATAGTCAATAACTACAACACAAATTTGGTAAAGGAAGCATTCACTTAAAGAACCCCTGATAAACTAAACCGACAAATATACAAGCAACAGGAAGGAAGAAGATTGCTTATTTAGATACTCCTTGTTAAAAATATACCTTTTGTACAAGAGAGAAGCAACTGGACATAGCAATTGCCAATTTAAATTAGGGATGTGCAGGCTCGGATAGGTTCGAGTTTGCACGTTGAGTTCGGATTTTTCCCTCCAAAAAAACGGAACTCAGAAAGAGGCTAAACGTCATCTTACATGGACGAACATCATCATTCCTGGACAAAAGTACAGTTATAGAAGTGTTACCTAACAGATGACCCTGTGCTTGGATGAACAGATCTGTAAATTCTCGCTCTGCGACTGACATCCCCAGAGCCCCCACACTCAATATAAAGAAAACTACAGGTCCTCTGGTATGCCCAATCAGGTCCGTCCTTTGTAATGCCAGATCTATAAGAAAAAAGATTGCTACAATTACTGACCTTATTGAATCTTCAGATCTTGCTAGTATTACAGAGACTTGGGTAGATGAAAATGCAGCACCTATCTTGGAAGCTGTAGTTCCAACAAATTACTCTGTCATTCACAACCCAAGACAACCACAAGGGATCTGCTTTTAAAAGCACTTAAACTTAGGGTCCACCCAATGGAAATTACTCACTCATCTGAGTGCATTGCTGCTCGGACTTCTGCAGAATTAAGATTCAGAGTACTTCTCATTTACCGCCCCCCCTTGAGATAGAAAGATATTGCTACAAGAATGTGCAGATATTGTTGCTGGACTAGTTCTGGAACATCAAAGATGGCTGATCCTTGGGGATGTCAATGCATAGGTTGATGATGAGCTCTCACACCTTGGCCAAGACCTGTGCACAATGAATGCTCTGGGCCTCACACAAGTCATTCCTTCTGCTACACATAAATGTGGTCACACACTTGATCTTGCCTTCCAGATTGGCTAAGAAGTCTCTGATCTAAATATAAACCCAGTCACATGGTCAGACTACCACTCAAAAAGTCGCAACCCCTCGAAAGAACTTTACCCATGGAGTTGACAAGGTATCATCCAAGAAGGGGTATGACTTCACGGGCCCTCGTAGCAAACATGGATCTCGCTGCGGTAATGGGGGTCTGTGAAGATCCTTGTTCCCTAGTCCATTGCTATAACAGGGATGTGACAGCTGCAATGGATATTAATGCCCCTGTGCATATACGACCCTGCATACCACACCGCCAAGCCCCTTGGTTTGACAATAGTGATAGTGAACTCAAGAAAAGGGGTCGTAGACTTGAAAGATGATGGAGGAAGATGAACCTAGTAGAGGATAAGTTAAAATTAATCAAATATATTGGAGAATATCAGTCAACAGTCACCCATAAGAAAACATAGTTCCTTTCAAATGAGATGAAGGCAGCAAACAATAGGTCAGCTCAGCTTTTACAGTGGAGATGCTTTGCAAACCAGCATGCCTGCAGCTTAATGAGACCCTCTCCCAGTCAAGATGCAATGAGTTTGCAAAATTCTTTGCAGATAAAGTATCCTCCATCTGGACTGCAATCCCCACAGTGCAATCAAAGGAGTGCCTAACTACCAAGCCTGCCAAGGTAAGCCACCTCGAACAGCTTTGACATAATGGATGTAAAAGGCATTGCTAAAATTATCTGAATGTTGCGACCCACCACCTGTGATCTGGACCCTGCCTCAACCAAGCTTCTAGGGTGTATGGACATGATTGACCCTGTAATTGCAAAAATAGTTCAATGCTCTTTGCAGACAGGCATTTTTCAAGAACCACTAAAGGAAGCAATTGTTACACCACTTCTTAAAAAACCTAATTTAGACCACTACAGACTGGTATCAAACCTTCCTTTTTTAGGAAAGTTCATTGAGAAAGTGCTGGCAACACAACTGGAAACCCTCCTACCCATGATATTTATGATTCATTCCAGTCACGATTCAGGAGAAGACATCACAGCCCTGGTATGTGTGCTTAATGATCTTCTGATGGCAAGAAACCGAGGTGATTGCTCAATCTTAATCCTTCTGGATCTCTCTGCAGTATTTGATACCGTGGACCATGGGATTCTAATTGAGCACCTGGAAAATATCTGTGTACTAGATGGCACAGTCCTTAGCTGGTTCGAATCATTTCTCACCGGCAGGTCACAGAGAGTTTCTTCTGAAGTAAACTCTTTATCACCAGTGCCACTTTCATGCTGTGTCCCACTGGGTTCTATACTATCGTCCATGCTTTTTGCAGTATACATGCTACCATTGGGTGAAATAATCAGATGTCATGGTCTTATCTACCACTGCTATGCAGATGACATCTGTACCTGCTCCAGGTACTGAGAACCCAAAAACAACCCTAAATGGCTGCCGAGCTGAACTTCAGGAGTGGATGAGTGCCATTTGGCTGTGACTGAACCCTGATAAAACAGAAGTCCTTATGATAAGTCACAGGACAAGACTGCAGCACAGCTAACCTACAGGACTTACGTTTTGGGGGTTCAGAACTACAAAACACTGAACATGTGTGGAATCTTGTTGTCCTGGATAGTGGCTTTACCCTTAAACATTAGGTATCAGCCACAATCAAATCCTCATTCTTTCATCTGAGGGACATAACCAGAATCAAACACTTAATTCCCTCAGCAGATTTGCCTATAGATGCATTTATATCATCACACCTAGTCTATTGCAACATCCTCTACCTTGGTTTCCCAGCAAAAGAATTGCACCACTTGCAGATGGTACAAAATGCAGCAGCCAGGCTATTAACCAACCAGCCCTGTTCCAGCCACATAACACCTTTTCTCTACTCCTTGTACTGACTGTCTGTCAAATGGCAAATTGTTTTCAAGATTGGCTTATTGACTTTCAATGCCCCACATGACCAGGGCCCAAGGTAACTGAAGCAGCTTATGATTCCTTACTATCCCACTCGATTACTGCGATCCGTTGACGAAGGAATATTAACAGTATGTAGAATCTCCCGGAATTCATCTGGATGTCGAGCTTTCAGCTTTGTGGCTCTGACTTTATGGAACTCGCTTACCCTCACAGTTTGAGAGGCTTCCATTCTAGAATCCTTCAAAAATAGACTCAAGACTCACCTATTCACCTAAGCATTTCACTAATGTCCATCCATTACCTCTTTATTTCAAATAAACTCAATCTTCTGGCAATAACAGAAACATGGCTCACACAAACAGACACTTCCTCCCCTTCAGCACTCTCACACAGTGGCCTACACTTCACACACACCTTCAGCCTGGTAATAGTAAAGGAGGTGGAGTAGGAATACTACTGTCCCAATCTTTCATATACACAGTTATTCCACAGGTGCCATCCCTTGCATTTACATAATTTGAAGTACATTCTATTAGGACTCACCCCTTTCTCTCTGCGCATTGCTGCTATCTATCGCCCACCTGGACCACCCAATCAATTTCTGGAACATTTTTCTGCCTGGCTCCCTCACTTCTAATCTTATGACATCTCCACCATCATCATGGGTGATATCAATATCCCCATTTACAGTCCACAATCCCCTCATGCCTCCAAACTTCTCTCCTTAACATCCTCTCTTGGCCTCTTCCAATGGACTAACTACTCTACTCATCAAGATGGCCACTGCCTTGGTTTTGTATTTACCAGACTATGCTCAGTTTCTGATTTCACTAATTCTCCTTTCCCTATCTCAGATCATAACCTTATCACCTGCACACTCTCCTCCATTACGTCAACCTCAATGCCAATCAAATCAACCAAGCCTCCTCAAACCTGCAGAGATATTAATGCTATTAATTTTGAACAACTCTCCACCTCTCTGCAACAATCACTCTTACCTATTTCTAATTTCATTTCACCTAAGACTTCTGTATCACACCTGAATCAGACCCTAGAACTAGCCCTTGATGAAGTAGCTCCAGCTACCCATCACACTCCGCGTAGTCTTAGACGTCAACCACGGCATTCCAAATTGACAAGACACCTACAAAAACTCTCACGTAAAGTAGAACGTCAGTGGCAAAAGTCTCATACTCCAAGTGACTTGCTCACATATAAGATTATCTACCACTCTTATCGTAATGCACTTGATAATGTCAAACAAACATATTTCCAAACTGTCATCTCTGACTCTAACCCCAAGTGACTTTTTAATACATTTAAATCACTTCTTACTCCTCCGTCACCCAACCGACCTGCTACTATCAGTTCACAAGATCTTGCTTCCTATTTCAAAAACAAGATTGATAATATCCAAAATGAAATGGTATGAACTTCCTCAGCCAGGGACTTGTTCAATTCCCTACCTGAACCCAGTAGCATGTTCTCATCATTTGACCCCACTAATGAAGATGAACTATCTACACTCTTCTCGTCCTCCTACTCTACTACCTCTCCTCTTGATCCTATACCCTCACAAATCAGTAAAGCTCTGTCTCCTGTGCTCATCTCACTCTTAACTAAAATCTATAATCTCTCTTTCTCTACTGGTATCTTTCCATCAATGTTCAAGCATGCAGTGATCACTCCCATTTTGAAAAAAAAAAATCTAACCCTAACTCTCTCAAATTACTGTCCTATCTACCAGCTCCCTTGCCCCTCCAAGCTACTGGAGAGACTTGCCTACACTCACCTCACACACTTTCTTAACACCCACAACTTATTGGACCCACTTCAGTCAGGCTTTCATTCCCAACACTCCACTGAGACAAAACTGACTAAGGTAGTAAATGATCTGGTCACTGCCAAGGCTAAAGGCCATTATTCACTTCTAATTCTTCTAGATCTCTCTGCTTCCTTTGACACTGTTGAACACTCTCTTCTCATACAAACACTACAATCCCTAGGTCTTAAAGACACAGCCCTTTCTTGGTTCTCATCTTACCTATCTAATCGCTCTTTCACTGTTCGCTTTTCTGATTCTACCTCCACTTTGCTACCTCTGTCAGTTGGAGTACCACAAGGCTCAGTTTTAGGTCCTCTGCTTTTCTCAATCTATACCACCTCTCTTGGCAAACTAATCAGCTCTTTTGGTTTTCAGTATCATCTGTATGTGGACGATACTCAAATTTACCTCTCCTCCCCAGATTTGTCACCATCTGTGATGGTCCGTGTCACTGAATGTCTCTCTACCATTTCATCTTGGATGTCATCTCGGCCACCTCAAACTTAATATATCCAAAACAGAATTAATTATATTTCCACCGGCCAATAGTAGTTACCAACCTTATATCTCTATTACTGTTAACAACTCGACAATCAACCCCACCTCACAAGCTCGCTGCCTAGGTGTCATCCTTGATTCTGAACTGTGTTTTGTTCCCCACATTCAATCTGTCTCTAAATCCTGTTACATACATCTAAATAACATAGCCAAAATTCAACCATATCTTACGCAAGACACTGCAAAAACTCGAATACATGCATTCATTATTTCCCGTATTGACTATTGCAATAGTCTCCTTATTGGTCTTCCCAAAAACATGCTCTCCCCACTACAATCCATTTTGAATGCAGCTGCAAGGTTGATCTTTCTCACCAAACGTTCAGTGTCTGCTGATCCACTCTGTCAGCCATTGGCTGCCGGTCTTCTACCGTATTCAATTTAATATACTTACACTCACACATAAAGCTATTAACCAAACCACACCAACATACATCTCTTCACTTATCTCAAAATATCTTCCAACCCGACATCTCCACTCTGCACTAGATCAGCGTCTCTCATCCCCACGCAGTACTTGTTCCCATGCACGGTTACAGGACTTTTTTTGGGCTGCTCCCACCCTGTGGATGCTTTCCCATGCACAATAAGACTTTCCACTAGTTTCCAAACATTCAAGCCTTCTCTGAAAACTCACCTCTTCAGACAAGCTTATCAGATTCTAGGACCGCCCACATAACCTTGTATAGCTTCCCTATCTAGCTCCCTTCTTATAGTAAACACCTATCACATCTTCTCTTTCTTCAATTTAACATCCTCCTAGCCCTAGGCCAACTTTCCAGTGTGTTTGGATTATACAGCCCACCAAGAACATCTGCAATCGGGCTGGACCAATTTGCAATATGTAGCACCTATCCTTGTGTATCAACACCTATTTCCCTATAGATTGTAAGCTTGCGAGCAGGGCCCTCTTACCTTTATTTTGTCTTTTACGTATGTCTTTTATGTATGTATGTATGTCTTTTACAACCCAGTAAAATGTTAATGTTGATTCAAATTGTAAAGCGCAATGGAATTTGCTGCAATATATAAGAAACTGTTAGTAAATAAATAATAAATAAATAATGTCCCTTGTTAAGCTTGTTTTGTATTTTGTGGTGTAAAAGCAAATGTAAAGCACTATCCGTTAGGATAAAAGTGCTATATAAATAACATTATTATTATTATTATTATTATTATTACTATTATTATTATTAGAAGTTATATTCAATACAAAATAGAATATATATGCAAATAAGATCTACCACATCAAAAAGAAACATTGGTATAGTCCAATAATTCCCAAATAAGGTGCTGGGCACTTGCAAGGTTGCCATAGGTAGGTGGTCCAGGACCAAATTAATTTAATTATGGTCCATATGATAGGCAAAACAAGTGCTGGTGTCTGCCAATCAAAAAATATATGGATAAACAGAAGCATAACCCTATCCACCACCACATAAGTGAACCTAAGAATGACAAGTAAACACATTTATCTTAATTTAATAACTTTTGCTTACTCTCAATAAGAAACGTTTGGCCTATGAGTTTTGTGAAAAAAATGCTGATACTCTAGGGTGTTGGATTGTAAGAAAATTTGGGAACCACTGGTATAGTCTATTAACATCAAGACAAACAGGCATATCACACAAAATCATCACACGCAGCATCATAGGCCTCTCAGAATGCCCATGCCGCTGCAGGATGTGGGGAGGAGAACAAGACCACTAAACATTTGAGTGGCCAAACACATTAGGAACATCAGTAAAGGGATGGACAACCACAGTATATCAAACCATTTAAGAATAAGCCATGGTAGTCAAATGGCTAAAAGTAATAGGAATCAGAAGTAAAAAAAACACTGGAGAGGGATGGATTACATCAGGACAATTAACAAAGAGGAATAAGAGGAGTTGAAATGCATGGACTTAATCATATTGAATTTAAAAATACATTATCCCATCCAATTCTCCACACTCCTCAATGCGAAGGCACATTTACCGGTAAGAAAGCACCTTGTGCATTCACAATGGGACATTGTATCATAAGCAAATTACTCTGTGTAATTAATCACCTACTAGCAGCAATTTTTTTTCATTGGCAATTGCTGTGATAAGCTATATGAACTATCGGAGTGACAATCACGGACATTACCTATAGACTTGCATTGCTATCACCACTGGGACTTACTTGCTCATTTAAAAGCAATCTGGATGATCAGACCACTTATCTTACAGTACCTACCCAATGAGAACAGAGGTGTCTTTTACATTATATCGAATTCTAATTATAACTTTGTTCATTGCCTGGCATTTCATGCAGCATATCATTCTTACATGTTATTATTTACTTGAAGTTGTTACAATTCATACCAGTTATTTTGTGTAAATTAATATATTGTGCAAGGTGTGTTCTATTGCAAGTTTAGGGACAAGACCATATTTAAAAAAAATTTGTGGAGACTGAAAATAGTTATGTGTCCTTTCACAAACTAAAGCTACACACATGAAAGTACACACATGAAAGATTTGCCAAAAGTCCCGAGTGACTAGACAAACTATACGTAATGAGCTAGTCTGAATGAACATACAGGAAAATTAACCATAATATTTGCCATTACAGTATTGCTCTTTGCATTGTGTACTGTAGAAGCTTGGGGGTATATGGTTGTTTTTTGTTTTTTGGGCATTTTTCCATTGGTTTTGCAAATCACCCATATAATAAAGGCCAAGCTGATGAAAAACCGACCAAATGACTGACTTTAGAACACATTAATCTAATGTGTTCTTTTTTTTTTTTTTAACAAAGACAAGTACAAAAGGCAGATTTACTAAGCATCGGATTTCCAAAACCAACGGAAACCAACCAACAACCCATGGCCAAAACACCCAAATAATAGACTACCAACTGGGAGGCCTGTTTGAGTGCTAAAAATACATTCTATTGTTGACAGATTCAACATAATGCCTATAAAAAGGGATAAAGCATGTGGTTTACTAGGCCTGTAGGAATTATTGCTTTTCAAGAGCACTTTATTCTCAGTACCTACTTGAAATATGCAGCACACTACCATCTTACTGAGATGAGCCAAGTGGCAGAATCAGAGGAACAACAGCAGCTTCATGAGGTACCACATGTACTACACAGGTCTAGGTTCTTCCGTGGGTAGTTAAATCTCAATGCACTGTCTGATGACAGGGCCATACAGATGTTCTGCCTCAACCGTAACAACTTAAATAACCTGTATGACCTCGTCAAGGATCAGCTTGAGCCAGAGACTGCACAATCATGTGCCACATCAAGCTTGCACAAGTTTCTATGTATTTTTTTTTACCACTGGTTCCTTCCAGTTAGTCACCTTTAAAGTGCTAGGCATATCACAGTGAGCATTCAAATGCCATCTCACTCAGGTCATGGCATCCCTGTAGACCCTCTTCTATACCTACTATACATCTGCAGGAATCACAGTGGCATGGACTAAGGGAAGCTTTCTATAGTCTTCAAGGTATGCCTAATGTACTGGGAGCTATAAATTGCACACATATTGGGCTGATACCACCTAGGAATATGCTATATATTTACATCAATAGCCACCACTCCTATCCAGGGCCGGATTATAGGCAGGGTGGCAGGGGCGGTCGTCCTGGGGCCCCCACACACAGAGGGCCCCCACAACTAGTACAAAAAATGGAGCACAACATTTAGCTGTGTGCTCTCCAGTCCTCCTCGTCCGCTGCTCAGTTGCTACACCAGCCGCTGAGGAGGACCGGAGTTGTAATATACTGTAGCTGTACAGCTACTAGGAAGCTCCGCCGAGGTACCTCACTGTACCGCAGTGGTCCTGACTGAGTGAGCAGCAGTCAGAGTCTCGCGAGTTGATGACGTCAAATCTCGCGAGACTTTGACTGCTCACACAGGACCAGAGCCGGGGCTGTAACACTGCAATCACACTGTGCAGAGCAGAGGTGACTCATCATGGCTGAATCATGGCTGAATATGTATGTGTGTGTGTATACTGTGTATATATATATATATATATATATATATATATATATATGCATGTGTGTGTATACTGTATATATATATATATATATATATATATGTATGTGTGTGTATACTGTGTATATATATATATATATATATATGTGTGTGTATACTGTATATATATATATATATATATATATATATATATATGTATGTGTATACTGTATATATATACATACATATATATATATATGTGTGTGTGGATTTCCACCTAACTAAAGATTCCATCTAACTAAAGATTATTTTGGGGTACTGTGTGATTTTTTTTACTGTTTTTAGTCAGGTTTAGAAATATTGGGAAATCATTCCTAACATTTTTATATTTGATAATGTCATTGATGGGGCCCCCACCAGTTTATTGCCCAGGGGCCCCCACAGACCTTAATCCGGCCCTGCTCCTATCCTATGAATGTGCAAGTGGTTTGTGATGCAAAACTAAATATAATGAGTGTTGTAGCTGGCTATCCTAGTTCATTCCACAATGCCTTTATCCTTAGTCAGTCATCACTCTATGCAAAGTTTGAGGTGGAAGAAATTCCTGAGGAATGGCTGCTGGGTTGCTAACCTGTAATGTTGTTGTTCAATTTAAAGGCATAAACAATGTATGATTGCACTATTTTATTTACACAGGTGATTTAGGCTACAGCTGTTGCACCTGGTTTTTGACTCCATTGTTGCTTCTGCAGACTCCTGCTGAGTATCAGTCTAATGATGCACATATATCAACTAGATCAGTGTGATATATGTGCCTCATTATATTTATGTAGTGTGACAGAACACACTTTTGGACTATTACAATATAGGTGCAAATGTCTTGATAAATCTGGTGGAATTTTGTTATATCATTCCTGCAAAGAGTCTGTAATTGTGCTCTGTGGCTGTCCTGGCATTACATCAACCTCCTCCTCCAGATTATGCAACAGACAGTAAGCAGGTAGGTACCATTACGCAATTCTGTGAGCACAAACAGTGGAAAGCAGGTCAGGCAAACACTTAACAATTTTTTTACATGTAAGTATACCTTTACCAAGTGTTTTGTTAGTGCAAAACTGAAAATACAGTAATGTAATGTCAAATAGGCTAGGTGTTTCATGGATTTTTGCACCGGCAATTGTTTAGCAAAAATAATAACAATATAAATGTTTGAAACAAAATCTTTACTCTGCCTATTTAAAAATATTGTTTAGAACATTTAACATGACCACTATCAAACATTACAGGTAAGTATGTGCAAAGCAAACCTTCATGTAAGGTAATAACATTACATTTTCCTTTTAGGAAGTGATGCAGGAGATGGATCATTAGGGTTTCTGCGTGTGGGGCCACCAAGCATAATAAAAGCCACACTCGGGTGAAGTTGGTGGTGCTGAGCTGTGTGATGCGGTGCTGCTCTCTGAAGTGGAAAGAGGTAAGTGAGCATCAATTTGTGCACCTAAGGATGTTATATTATTAAATTCTTGTAGCATTAGTATGTGCCTCATGCATTGTGCATGTAGCACTTAATTGGGCTTCTTGCATTCTAATAAATACAGATGTTTGGGATTCTTGTAGGCAAACAATGGCATAGTTTGTGCCTCTGTGGCTGTGGATAACCTCTGGTAATTAAAATTTCTACATGATAAAGTTTGATTAATTTGCCTTAAATGCTGTTCTTTTTGGTGTATTGCTGAATTTGTGTAGCCATGAACTCCACCTGTGTATGCCCAAATGCTGCTATGCCCTCAAGGATCTCAGCTGCAGCATCTCATCCAGGTATGGTGTCTGCAGATATTTCTAGCCCCTCTCGCACCAGTGTAGAAACATATTTCAAATGGACAAATGGAGAGTCACCATCACTTCCCCTTCTACAGGCTCATCAGGACTTGGATCTTGTGTTTCAGACTCTTCCAGGAAAGATATGTCACTTTGTGGGGAATACACAGGTATTAATGTGTGTGGTTGCAATGTATTGGCAAACATTGTTTAGTGCATTACTGAATACTGATAAATGACCATTAAAGGTACTCCCTGGGCCAGAAAGTAGGCCAATGTTAATCAGAGTGTACATACAATGGTAGGGCTTGTTACTGAACATTTGTATTTGGTTGTTTGGGGAAGTCCATAAAATCACAAATATTCTTTTACATTTTTTTTGCAAATTTATGTGAAACAAGTTTATATTTAATAAAATAATAGTAATACCATAACAAACATAATAGAAAACTTAATTAATAAACATTAACATATTTATGGACTTTGTTGTGTAATGATTTCCGCTCACTGAAAAGTTAGGACTCCACTGAAGTAACAGCTCCTATATTAAGATAAACCATTTCTATTTCTGCTTTGTGTTTAATCTTGTTGGTATTGTGTTCTTTCTTGGAATTAAAAAATGAGTGTCAAAACTTCATTGATGGGGAATTATTTTTTTCCCACATGAAACCTATCACATGACCAAAGACATCTTTATTGCTGAATACTAGAGGAAACATCAGGAATACCATATTGATGTGCCACCACTTCTCTGCTATCTGGTACACAATTTGTAATTGCACATTTGTTAGATCCACATTGCATGAAGTACTACACTATACATATTGCTTTCTTTTCTCTTATCCTTCTATTCAGCATTCTACTGGCAGATTGCAACACTTGGTTGGCGAGTGCCTCTTTCGAAATCTCCCATCTCATGCGGTCACGTCCTGCCCCTCCTAGATAAAAGGCCCTGAGTTTGACTAGCAGGAGATGGGTTCACAGGGGTGGGTAAAAGGAGGATCATCACTTTGTGCCATTATCTCCTGGAGTCCTCTTCAAAAGCAGTGAGCTGAAAAAAAAATTTCATGTCAATTTGTGTTTCAATTTAATTTGTTTTTTTTGAATATTCACATCTTCTCTTTCCAGATGCCTTCACCAACAGAGGAATGGCAGCAGTATCTCAGACTGCTGGACTTTTACCAACTGTGGAGGAGCCAATGATGGAAAGCATACTTGCATAATGCTAGCCTCCAACAGTGGTCAATGCCAATTATAAATTGATCTTTGTGCATGTAGAGAAGAATGGAAGAGTACCAGATGTTAGGGCTTTGGAGCAAACTGACTTCCATGATAAACTCAAGAAAGGCAACCTACATCTACCCTCTGTTAGGTAAACAAAGTTTGGTCTTAGTTTTGTCTTTATTGTGGATGAGGCATTTGGACTACACACCAATGTGCTGAAACAATACCCTCAAAGAACCATGGACTTGAGATGGATGCAGTTCATGCGCTGCTGAGATTTCTCATGGATTTGCAAGTGCAAAAATATGCTAATGCTGGCTTAAGCATTCCTCTTGTGTATCTCCATGTGATGGACTGAGCTAACACTGCAATGCTGACTTGGCATATATGAGCAATGCTCAACTGCACTGCTGGACATGATCTCTCCACCACTGACACACCATCAGTCACAACATTGACTCCTCAAACAGCCCCTGCCTGGCGCAGAGGCTCCCTTGTAACTTTATTAAAATATGGACACTGAGGCTGCATTGCTGTGAAAGAGAACGCAGCCTCATGTAGAAAACAAGCCCATGACAATCACATAGCATACACATTACACACCCATAACAATCCCATAACACAACCATGACAATCCCATAACAAGCCCATGAAACATCTTTTTGCGATGTTTTTAGGTCACCTCCCAGTCTGCACCTACAAACACCCAGGGATCACAGTTGCCGTCTCAAGTAATAGCGATATCATAGGCAACTGCATATGCCATTGCACACCTTGCTTTGCACATGCACATAAAAGTTTCATTCATGCATAGTAGCAAAACATTGCCCCACTGTGTAAATATTGGCACTATATCCACCTCTGATTTAGGCCCCAGGAGAGGCACATTTTCATTTATAGGCTGTTAAGAGCTAGATAGGTTGTTGAAATTTCTTTGGGCATTTTCAACAACCCCTTCATAACATTCCATACTGTCATTAGTCTACGGACTGACAAAATAGACCTGTGGTATTGGCCAGTTGCATGCCCTTCTACATCTGGTTTGGATGAGTCAATGGAGTACAGAGATGAAAGCTGGCCATCACTAGAGTCTGACCTATAGTGGGGTCACTGAACAGGTGAAGCACAACAGAGAACACTACTTGAACTATTTCAATGGAGTTGATGCCATGGAACGGCAAAATGAGCTGGTGCTACAAATGCGCCAATTCTTCTGCCAAAAGACAGTGCTTTCATTTAATCTCCATTATTTCTGTTATGTTTATAAACATGCTGTATTTGGCTAAAAATTATTTTCCTGGTCTCATTTGCTCTTACCATGCCACTTAATGGGTTATCCTCCCTGTCACCCACCCAGAGGAATCAAAACAGATGGTGACTGACAAACAGTGTGGCACCTCCTGTCCCCTCGCTCATGCCGAGTTCATGCCCCCTGATTTGTGTCATTGTAGGGGCATAACCGTGTGTCATGCCACCATCTTTGTCACGCTGGGGGCTTGTTTAGCCCTCTGGCCTCTTCCAGCATAGTGTGGATGAAGTGCACATCATCCACCACTGCTGTAGCTCTGCTCAGTGACACCGTCTGAAGGGTGACACCAAAATAGCAGAGCAGCTCTAATATTTTGAGGTCACCCCCTTGGATGATGCCACCCGGTGTGACCCGCACCCCCCGTGTTATGCCACTGAACCCACCATCTGCGATGTACAACTTGCTCCCAGAATGACATTGAGGTTGGTGTTGCTGAGTGATGGCCTCTGCATCTCCGTGAGTTAGAAAGTAGATCTCCTTTATTTAGACCCAAAATAAATAAGTTCCCATCCTCCCTAAAAAACATCTTACTCATCTCTGATGACATTGCAGATGGAGAAATAAATGGAAGAGGAAGAGGAAGATTGAGAAAGAATGTACAGACACAAATTAACCACATATTTTACAGCGTACATAAGATTGATAATATTTTACAGGAATACTGTGGAGAAATAAGTGACATCTCCAAATCCAATCCAAATCCACCCAAATTTCGTGAATCCGGGTAAATCCGAGTTGCAGTTCTAATCTCCTGAGGAGATCCGGGTCGTGGTTTTGATCTATTTGCGGTTCGGAATTCGGATTTTAAATCCGAATTTCGGGTTTTGGATTGCAAAAATTACATGATTTTAGCTGTTTTTAAAACTTTTTATTTAAAAATTCCAGATCCAAAACCAAAACACTTGAGGGTGGTTTGCAAAACAAAATCCAGATCCAAAACCTTGAAGGAGATACAGATCCAAAACCAAAACACGGGGGTCGGCGCACATCCCTAGTACATAGACATTTTTTGCAGAAATTTACTCCTTGGGACTGTGTATAAACTATTGAGACATTTTTTTTTCCAGAATTTTAGTTTGACCATCTGTCTGTTAGTTCTGGCATCATGCAAAAACTACGGGATGAATTTGGATTGCGTTTTCAATAGTGTATAGCTGAGTCACCTAGAAAGAAACTGTGGTATGATCTCACTGTGACATCAGGGAGAGGAGCAATAAAGGAAAAACCAGACGATTGACACTCGGCGGGTGCAGTGTGTAGGCTACTCAAGCTAAAAATTATTAGATGTATATAAATATACTATTTTTGGGACTGTTTATGATGATGATAATTTTTTTTATTGTAATTTGCACAGGCTCCTCAAGTCCAAAATGACTATGGGCCTGATTCAGCAGTGAACGTAAGTTCACTGCTGATGGCAGATTCCCGATTATCAGGAATTATTATTATTATTATCCTTTATTTATATGGCGCCACAAGTGTTATGCAGTGCCGTACATTGAACTAATAAGTGAACAAGAAACAAGTAACTTGCAGTACATTACAGTGTAGGACAACGACACGACTTATATACTGTACATTGCTGCAATAGCGATTAAAGCACTCACAATAAGCAGCCGGGAGTTGGCAGTCGCATGTTAGGTGCCCTTATGGGGAGTAAAGAGTAGAAGAAAATGTAAAGAGAGGCACCTGATGGAAGAGGCCCCTGCTCGTGAGAGCTTACATTCTAAAGGGGCGGGGCAGACAGGCAGGCGTGGGGAAGATAGGGAGGAAAGAGCATGAGATGGGTTAAGATGAGTGCTGGAAGGCCTTGATGAAGTAGTGGGTCTTGAGAGCCCATTTGAAGATTTGTAGAGAGGTGGAGAGTGTGATAGGGAGAGCATCCCAAAGGTAGGGAGCAGCACGGGCAAAATCTTGGATGCAGGAGTGGGAGGAAGTAATCAGTTAGCAAGAGAGGCGGCATGCATTTGTTGAGGGAAGTGGATGGGCGGGAGTGTGAAGAGAGAGGTCAGAAATGTATGTGGGAGAGGATTTGGTGAGGGCTTTGTAGGAGAGTGTAAGAACCTTGAATTGGCATCTGAAGGGGAAGGGGAGCCAGTGTAGGGCTTGAACTAGAGGGAAAGCAGATGTAGAATGTCTGGAGAGGAAGATGAGCCGAGCAGCAGCATTGAGAACCGATTGTAGTGGAGAGAGGTGAGAGACTGGGAGGCCAGCTAGGAGAAGGTTACAGTAGTCCAATCTGGAGATGACCAGTGAGTGGATGAGGGTTTTAGTGGCTTCCTGGGTGAGGGTCTAATCCTGGAGATAATTTTTAGGTGTAAGCGGCAGGACTGCGAGAGGTGCTGAATGTGTGGTTTAAAGGAGAGGGAGGAGTCTAGGATAATTCCAAGACAGCGCACTTTGGGGCTAGAGGAGATAGTTATGCCATCAATAGATAATGAAATTGTGGGAAGTGATGTAGTGGAAGAGGGTGGGAAGATGATCAGCTCAGTCTTAGACATGTTAAGTTTAAGAAAGTGCTGGGACATCCATGAAGAGACAGCAGAGAGACAGTTGGAGATACAGGTAAGGAGCGAGGGAGAGAGCTCAGGGGTGTAAAGGTAAATTTGAGCATCATCAGCATAGAGATAATATTGGATGTCAAAGGAGTTTTTTAGTTCACCTAAAGAGGACATATATAGGGAGGAAAAGAGAGGTCCATGAACAGAACCTTGGGGAACTCCTACTGTTAGTGGAAGTGGGGGGAAGAGGAGTCATGAAAGGACACGGAGAAGGAAGGAGGAAAGCCAGGAGAGGGCAGTGCCACGTAAACCAAGAAAGAAAAGGATTTGCAGGAGGAGAGGGTGGTCTACAGTGTCAAATGCAGCAGAGAGGTCAAGGAAAATGAGCAGAGTAATGGCCCTTGGATTTGGCAGGAAGGAGGTCATTGCTGACCTTCGTGAGGGCAGTTTCAGTGGAGTGGAGAGAATGGAAGCCAGATTGAAATGAGTCAAGGAGGGAGTGGGAGGAAAGAAAGGTGGTAAGGCGGTTGTAAACAATACGCTCTAGGAGTTTGGAAGCAAAAGGAAGAAGAGAGATGGGTCGATAGTTGGAAAGTATGTTAGAATCAAGGGTAGGTTTTTTAAGAATGGGGGAGACAAGGGCATGTTTGAATGCAGAAGGGACAGTGCCAGATGATAGGTAGAGATTAAGGAGGTGAGCAAGATGGGAGCAGGCAGAAGGAGACAGGTAACAGAGGAGATGGGAAGGGATAGGGATCCTCTCCAGAAACAGGGGAGAAGGATGTCAGAGTTGGTGAGAGAGAAGGGGAGGGGTGGTCAGGGAAAGGAGGGGGAGGAGTGCTGAGGGTCTGATGGGATATGATGTATGGAATAAATATTAGATGTAAAGTAGGTGGCAAATTCAATGGCAGAGAGGGAGGATGGGAGGGGAGGAGCGGAAGGGCAGAGGAGGGAGTTGAAAGTGGCAAAAAGATGCCGGGGGTTTGAGGACTGGGATGAGATGAGGTTCTTGAAATATGTTTGTTTGGAGAGAGACAGGGCAGCACTGTAGGAAGAGAGAATAAATTTGAAATGAAGGAAGTCAGCCTTAGAGCGTGATTTTCTCCACTGACGCTCGGCAATTCTTGAACACTTTTGCAGGTGTCTGGTGCATTTGGAATGCCAGGGTTGTGGTGTGGATCTGCGAGGGTGAGTAGTTATTGCCGGAACAACAGAGTCAAGAGCAGACGTAAGGGAGGAATTGTACAGGGAAGTAGCTTGTTCAGGACAGGAGAGAGAAAGGATAAGGGAGAGAAGAGAGTCCAACAGGGAGGAAAAAGCAACAGTGTCAATAGCTTCAATATTACGCTTAGTAATGGTAGCCTTAGGAGGTAAAGGAGGGGAAGGAGAGAGGGATAGGTTAAAAGAGAGAAGGTGATCGTCAGAGAGGCGGAATGGGGAATTGGAGTAATCAGAAATATCACAACGGTGAGTAAAGACCAGGTCAAGTGAGTGCCCACTCACATGGGAGGGTGAAGAGGTCCATTGGGCGAGACCAAATGAAGAGGTGAGGGTAAGTTTAGCTGCAGAGGATTCTGTGGGAATGTCAATAGGAATATTAAAATCACCTTGGATAATGGAGGGAAGATCTGAGGAGAGAAAGTGAGGGAGCCAGGAAGCAAAGTTATCAAGGAATTTGGAGGGAGAGCCAGGGGGATGGTTACTGACAGCTACTCTGAGGTTTACTGGTTGGAAGAGGCATATAGCATGAACCTCAAATGTGGGGAATGTAAGGGATGGTTCAGAGGGTATTAGCTGGTAGGAATAACTGGTGGAGAGAAGGACCCCAACACCACCACCATGGCGACCCCCAGGATGTGGGGGTGTGGGAGAGGGCAAGGCCCCCAGAGGATAGAGCAGCAGGAGAAGTGGTGTCAGAGGGTGAGATCCAGGTTTCAGTAATGGCTAGGAGATTCAGGGAGTTGGTGATGAAAAGATCGTGGGTGGGGACCAGTTTATTACAGACTGACCTGGCATTCCAGAGGGCACAGGATAGAGAGATAGCATTTGGGGAGATGTGAATAAGATTATCCAGGTTGCTATAACGTGGAGATAAGATTAATTTAGGGAACCGATATGAATAGTTTAGTGATGATGTGGGCACCTGAGCTAGAAAGGGAACCTGTAGGAGGTGGGCAGGCAGGGAGATTTGGATGGCAGTGGGGTGAAGTGACAGGGAGAGGAGTGTAGGAGGAGGGTTTGGTGGTGGGGAGTAGGACAGAGGGGGGGTAGCATAGGAAGAAAGTGGAGTAATGGGAGAGGAGCGAAGAGTAGGCAAACAGAGGAGGGGGGAGGAGGTGGAAGAGATAATGGGGAAAGGATAAAGGTGGAAGCAGGGGGTAGAACAGAGGATTAGGTAGAGACTGAGTGAAGGAGGGAGTTGACGAAAACCTTGTCATGGTGTTTATAAGTAAACAAGAGGAATGAAATTTGGAAATGCAATTAAATCTGAATGCAAGAGATTTGTAGAAATGCAAGTGAAAGAACAGTGATGGTAAATATGTATGCAAATTAACAAGTTTGTTATTGGGAGGATTAAAAGTGGGGAATTAATGTGTGCAGAATTTGAAAAATAACGCAGAATACAAGCAGATAGAGGATGTGAGGCTAGACAAGAGAGCTAAGATAAAGGACAGTGGCCCTGCTTCAGAGCCGGTCGCTCTGACAGAGCGCTCGCTCTGAATCAGGGCCGGTCTTTTTTTTTTTTTTTTTAGAACGGCCTCCTGGCCGCTCGCATAGCTGTGCGTGACAAAACTGCAGGGAAAATGCCCTAAGAACAATCAGGAACTGAAGACATTTGCAGTGGAGGCCTGGCAGAGCATCACCAGGGATGAAACCCAGCGTCTGGTGATGTCTATGCGTTCCAGACTTCAGGCTGTAATTGCCTGCAAAGGATTTGCAACAAAGTATTAAAAAGTGAAAGTTAGATTTAGGATTGTTTAGTTTGTCCCATTACTTTTGGCCCCTTAAAAAGTGGGAGGCACATATAGAAACCGTTGTAATTCCTACACCGTTCACCTGATTTGGATGTAATTACCCTCAAATTAAATCTGAAAGTCTGCAGTTAAAGCACATCTTGTTTGTTTCATTTCAAAGCCATTGTGATGGTGAATAGAGGCCAAAATATGAAAATTCTGTCAATGTCCCAATATTTATGCACCTGACTGTACATTTAAAAGAGAGTTCAATATTTCCAATGACAAGGTCCCCTGATAAGGTCTTGTAGTCACCAGACAATATTATCCTGTTATGGAAAACACTCTCAGTATACGGAGGGGAGAGCAGTACGTGACTCATTCGCCTGGTGATCACCAAATATGACACTGCGCTACAGAAAAAGTACGTTTGCCATAGTTGGAGGAGAGCACATTGTGCCTTATCTTCCACCATAGGGGCTCTACATTAATGTGGTTGTGCCCTTCTTTAATAACTGTGTGCCCCATTATTAGTCATTGTCCAGTGAAAACCAATGAAAGCAATGGTCCACAAAAAATACAGATGTGGATGATTGATGATTGATGATTGAGGGGAATCAATGTCCAGATGATATCCCTCAACTTGTGTCAAATAAAATGACAAACAAAAGTAGTGCAGTTATCTCATTTAATGAGGTAGGTCTTCTAGTTTCTAAAATGGTAGGCCTTTATGGCATATAATAGAAAAAAAAAAAAATTATATATATATATATATATATATATATATATATATACACACACACACACACACACACACACACACAGGGTTAGCAAAATACGCACTATAGTGCATTTTTACGCGCTACAGGAAACTTGGGACCCAGTTTTTAAAACTGTTCGGGTACCGGAGGATGCGCTGGCGCTGTGTGTACCTCAGTAGCCAATCAGTGTGCAGCAGTGTCCTCTCAGCCATTCACCACAGGGCGCCATGCCCCCAGCCATTCTCCACATGGCGCCGTCCTCCCAGCCAATCACAGTGTAGCAGCTCCCCTCAGCCAATCACCAGGTGGCGCCATCCCCCCAGCCAATCGCCATGCAATGGCGTCCCCCCAGCCATTCATGAGGCACCGCCGCCTCAGCCAATCGCTGTGCAGCAGCTACCAGCCAATCATCATACGGCACTGTCCCCCCCAGCCAATCACCATGCAGCGGCGTCCCCCAGCCAGTCACGAGGCGCCGCCCTCCCAGCCAATCACTGTGCAGCTGCTCCCCCCAGCCAATCACTACGCGCGGCACTGTCTCCCCAGCCAATCGCCATGCAGCGGCATCCTCCAACCATTTACCACGTGGCACCGTCACCCCCAGCCAATCGCTGTGCAGTAGGTCCCCCGCCAGAAGTCCGTGGGCGATTTGGCTGCAGCAACATTGGTGCAGGGACACTCTAGCAGCCGGCACTCCTTCAGCCAGCTGAGATCTCTGTATGCAGGAGGTGGACACTGCTTGGGGCAGAAGGGACATGCAGGCGGACAACAGTGACCCGGCCAAGGGTTCCCAGCAGAAGCAAAAGAGGTAACCACTGCCCCAAGTTTTAGCTACCCTAACCCTCTCCCTACCCCCAGCACTGCCCCAAGTATTGACTGCCCCTAACCCCCTCCTTGCCCCCCCAGTACTTCCCTAGCTGCTATCTACCCTACACCAAGTACTGCCTGCCCCTAACCTATTTCTTGGCCCCCTTACTGCCCCAGCTGCCATCTACACTTGCCCCCTCCCTACACCCAGTGCTGCCCCAGCTCCTACCCTGACCCCCACCTACCCCCAGCACTGCCCCTAACACCTTCCTTGCCCCCCCAGTACTGCCCTAGTTATCTACCATTACCATTCCCTACACCCAGTATTACTTGCCCCTAACCTCTTCCTTGCCCCCAGTATTGCCCTAGCTGCTAAGAACTCTTTTCCCCTATATGCATCCCATACTGCCCCTGCTGCTATCTACACTTGCCCCCTCTCTACCCCCTGTGCTGCCCCAGCTGCTGTCCTGATCCAGCTCTGCCCCTAACCCCCTCCTTGCTCCCCCAGTACTGCCTTAGCTGTTACCTGCCCTGGCCCCCTCCCTACACCCAGCACTGCCTGTCCCTAACCTCCTCCTTGGCCGCAGTAATGCCCCAGCTGCTATCTACCCTCGTCCCCTCCTTACCCCAAATACTGCTTGCCGCTAACCCCCACCGTACCCCCCCCAAGTACTGCGCCAGCTGCTATCTACTGTTGCCCCTCACATAACCTGCCCATAGTACCCTCCATGCCCCCCAGCACTGTCGTATAAACTATCTGCACTTACCCCTCCCTACCCCCAGCTGTGCCTGCCCTTACCTACCCTATAGCTGCAGCTCTACACCAATATCTCCCTGCCTTTACCCTCAGCTCTACCCCAACTGCTATATATACCCCAGCACAATCCCAGCTGGTGCCTGCCCTCAATTCCCATAATATGTAACAGTACCCAGAAAAACTGGTGTAGGACCCCAAAAGTGAGGGGTCCATGGGACCCACAAATTTTTTCCGCTCACCGTGATCACACATATATATATTATAGTCCAGTGGTTCCCAAACTGTGCACCGTGGCACCCTTGGGTGCCTCGGGAAACTAGCAGGTTGGTGGTCCAGCACCAAATCAAATTATTTATGGCCAATGTAATATAAATATGTGGACAAATAGAAGCACAAACCTGTCACTCACCTCAGAAATGAACCTAAGGATAACAGGTAAGCACAATTTACTTTACTTCACTACATTTTTTTCTGAATTTCACAATAACAAACTTTTGCCTTAGGGTTCCGTGACAACAATTCTGATGCACTATTGCGCCGCGATTCAAAAAAGTTTGGGAACCATGGTTATAGTCCATGAATTTTAGCACAATCACATGACGGTAATACCTGTACCCGGTGCCTTCACAAGCATTGCAGCGCTGACATAATCCCAATAATGTGGTGCGCCACTCAGGGAATATAAATATATTGCCTGAGTGCTGCACCACATTATTGGGAGTTTTTAAGAATATTTATTACACACATTTCTTTATCCATCTATCCTATTTGCACCATAAGGCACCAGACAACTAGTGCAACTTCGATGCTCTGCCACAAATAGCGATTACCACGCTTGAATACTTTATCCATGAATTTTGGGGCATATTCTGAATGGGACACACATGCGACTATCTTATGCCACAGACTATTTTCAAAAACGGAGATGCCCACTTGCAGCATCTTAAATGCATTTCCATCTTTGTGTGCTTTTAGTCGCACCATCTAAACTTGTAGCAACCCTATGGCAGGTGCAATTTCTCTAAGTATGGCCTCCTGTGTGAGCAGCTGTGCATCTTGGGATGCTGCCAATATCAGTCGTGCCTAAATTGCCAAGTCCATGGTGTGCCAAATGGGGCTGTTTGGCACAATTTGAGGATAGGTGTAAAAGGACATCGTTATTAAATTAAGATGGTAAAAATAAAAATTTAAATGCATTATTTCAAGTACAGAATTTGATATTAAAACCTTTATGTAGAATCCTGCTTTTCAGTATTTTGGAGAGGTCAATTAATGCAGCTTTTTGGATGTTTTGATTACATCTTATTCAATTTGTTAGTAGGAGCAAATAAAAAAAAAAAACTCTTCTTATAAAAAGAAAAACAAGGTACAATTTGTGGGTCCTACATGTAAAATTACTATAGGAATGTGAAATCCCTCAGCAGCAAAGATGTTACTACTGCTGCTACCATCGCTCCCTAATAACCCAAATTCAGCATTCCATGATTACTGTGTATAATTCTGATAATAAAAAAAATTACTGTAATACGTATTATAAAGTGTTAATTGCAAAATAAGATGAAATCTTAGGGGACATTTTACTATGAGGCAGCTTACAAAAGCCACCCCCTTTTCTGCATGTTTTGCTTTCAATTGTATTGCTGTTTTAAATTTCCATCTTAAACAAAGCGGCGGCTTTCTTACTAAATCTACCTCCTAGATTTTGTCAGCATCAAATCTCTTTAATTCCTAGTCATCTCAGGTCATGGAAAAAAAAATGTTAATGCTGACTTATTCCCCTTTCAGACAGGCAACCCGGGAAATACCAGGTTTATCAAACCATGAATTACCCGGGTCTCAGTCCTGACCCTGGTACAGGGTCGCGAACACTGGACTTCCACCCGGGTCATTTGCATTCACACATAGCAAAAGCCAAGGTTGATACACGTTCAAGTGCAAAAAAGGAGACTTATGTTGCTTACCTGTTAAGTCTCTTTCTTCGTCTCCACAGGGGGCACAGGGACAACACTGGGTATAGCCTGGAGAGGAGAGTCTGGGTTCCAAACGTTTAATGCAAATTTCCCACAAGCCCAGGCTCCTCTTCGCTATACCCCTCTCAGGCACTGGACCTCAGTTTACTTTGCACCACACATATCATGGAAGTACAGCCAGACCGACCAATGAAAACACCTCCCAGCAGACAGGTGCATGAGGGTGGGTGCCCTATGCCCCCTATGGCATCGAAGAAAGACTTACGAGGTAAGACATGTCTCCTTTTCTACTTCCTCCACTAGGGGACACAGGGACAACTCTGGGATGTCCTAAAGCTGTCCCCTGTGGGCGGGGACGCTCCTGAGCTGCAGTGAGCACAGAACTCCCCAAAGGCGGCGTCCAAGGATGCAAAAGTATCAAAAGTGTAAAATCTGATAAAGGTATAAGCAGACAACCATGTGGCAGCCTTACAAAGCTGTTCTGCAGAAGTACCACAGCGTGCTACCCTTGAAGTCCCCACTGACCGGGTGGAATGGGCCGTCACCACGGCAGGGACTTGGGACACAGGTGACTATATGCAGCCCTGAGGAAGAGTCCTCGAGACTCGAAATGCATTGGCGGAGTTTTGTATTTACCACTGTGCATTCCATTATTTGGGAAATTTATATTATTGGACCCTGCCTGACTGTCCCTGGAAGTGAGAATAAAGTTTCCAGAGCTTCCCACCTATTTACACCCATTTCCATGCTCCTTCTGTTAGGAGCTAACACGGTACGATTCCAACTTGCATTATTTTTGGATAATCCCATGCCTATATTTTGACAGTTTCAATTAGCTTTACTGTTGTAGCAATTTTATGTAAAATAGGTTTTATTATACAATTTTGAGGTGTCATTTTTCTTTTATATATTAAACTACTTTTGATCTGCATGTGTTCTCTCTACTTTCTCTTTTGAGAGAGTGTGTGAGCAGAGGAGGAGATTTTACCAAATACAACATTGAAGATTACCCTTTGGAGGACTTTTATATTGATGAACATTCCTTACAAAGACTTCATCTACTTAAGGAGAACTTGTACAAGATTGATTTTAAATCTAGAATAAGGTTCCCCCTTATTTGACTATTGAATTTTATGCTTATTGGAGTACTGTATGACTTTTGTCTATATAATTGGGAACATAGCAGTGCCCTGGCATGGTTGTATTAGGGGTACAACTTGAAACTTCTCAGGCAGCCCATCTAGGAGCACCAGTGTGATTTTCACTTTTTATTTTTTGGTCCTCGACTGCGAGTGCCACCATCAGAGGCAAATGCAGGATTTTAATTGGGGGGTTTACACACGCACACACACACATATATATATATATATATATATATATATATATATATACACACACAGTCAGGTGCATAAATATTGGGACATTGACAGAATTTTCATATTTTGGCCTCTATTCACCACCACAATGGCTTTGAAATGAAACAAACAAGATGTGCTTTAACTGCAGACTTTCAGATTTAATTTGAGGGTAATTACATCCAAATCAGGTGAACGGTGTAGGAATTACAATGGTTTCTATATGTGCCTCCCACTTTTTAAGGGGCCAAAAGTAATGGGACTATCAACTCAAAAGCTATTTCATGGACAGAAGTGGGCTATTCCCTCGTTATTTCATTATCAATTAAGCAGGTAAAAGGTCTGGAGTTGATTCTAGGTGTGACATTTGCATTTGGAATCAGTTGCTGTCGACTCTCTATATGAGATCCAAAGAGCCGTCACTATCAGTGAAGCAAGCCATCATTAGGCTGAAAAATCAAAACAAACCCATCAGAGAGATAGCAAAAACATTAGGTGTGGCCAAATCAACTGTTTGGAACATTCTTAAAAAGAAAGAATGCACCAGAGAGCTCAGCAACACCAAAAGACCCGGAAGACCACGGAAAACAACTGTGGTGGATGACAGAAGAATTATTTCCCTGTTGAAGAAAAACCCCTTCACAACAGTTGGCCAAATCAAGAACACTCTCCAGGAATTAGGTGTATATGTGTCAAAGTCAACAATTAAGAGAAGACTTCACAAAAGTAAATATAGAGGGTTCACCACAAGATATAAACCATTGGTGAGCCACAAAAACAGGAAGACCAGATTAGAGTTTGCCAAACAAGATCTAAAAAAGCCATTACAGTTCTGGAACTACATCCTATGGACAGATGAGACAAAGATCAACTTGTACCAGAGTGATGGGAAGAGGAGAGTATGGAGAAGGAAAGGAACTGCTCATGATCCAAAACATATCACCTCATCAGTGAAGCATGGTGGTGGTAGTATCATGGCGTGGGCATGTATGGCTGCCAATGGAACTGGTTCCCTTGTATTTATTGATGATGTGACTGCTGGCAAAAGCAGCAGAATGAATTCTGAAGTGTTTCGGGCAATATTATATGCTCATATTCAGTCAAATGCTTCAGAACTCATTGGACGGCGCTTCACAATGCAGATGGACAATGACCCAAAACATACTGCAAAAGCAATCAAAGAGTTTTTTAAGGCTAAAAAGTGGAACGTTATGCAATGGCCAAGTCAATCCCCTGACCTGAATCCGATTGAGCATGCATTTCACTTGAAGGGAAAATGCCCCAAAACTGAAGGGAAAATGCCCCAAGAACAAGCAGGAACTGAAGACATTTGCAGTAGAGGCCTGGCAGAGCATCACCAGGGATGAAAGCCAGCGTCTGGTGATGTCTATGCGTTCCAGACTTCAGGCTGTAATTGCCTGCAAAGGATTTGCAACAAAGTATTAAAAAGTGAAAGTTAGATTTAGGATTGTTTAGTTTGTCCCATTACTTTTGGCCCCTTAAAAAGTGGGAGGCACATATAGAAACCGTTGTAATTCCTACACCGTTCACCTGATTTGGATGAAATTACCCTCAAATTAAATCTGAAAGTCTGCAGTTAAAGCACATCTTGTTTGTTTCATTACAAAGCCATTGTGGTGGTGAATAGAGGCCAAAATACGAAAATTCTGTCAATGTCCCAATATTTATGCACCTGACTGTGATATATATATATATATATATATATATATATATATATATATATAAATCCAAAACTGCAAGCACTCAAGCACAAATTACTGCAGTGTACTCATCAACTGATCCCGGTGCCATATCATATAACATCATATGCTCGTCCAAAAAGAGATCGGCACTCACAGGATATCTTCAACAGCGTTTATTGTCACCACATAATCAGGACGGTCTACGCTCAGCGCCACCTGTCCACAAAACAAATATATCGTCTATATCGTTATAGACGATATATTTGTTTTGTGGACAGGTGGCGCTGAGCGATTTGTGGCATTGCTTAATGACATTAATGGTTCGGATTCCCCGATAAAATTTACCTATGTCTTTAGTGCTGATACAGTATCCTTTCTGGATGTACAGCTTATGATCAGTAATGGTAGGATTAATACAGATGTTTTTTGTAAAGATGTGGATCGTAACACTTTTTTGATGGCTAGTAGTCACCATCCTCC
Organism: Taudactylus pleione; assembly: GCA_031769625.1. NCBI lineage: Eukaryota > Metazoa > Chordata > Amphibia > Anura > Myobatrachidae > Taudactylus > Taudactylus pleione. The sequence goes on along the minus strand of JAUIMM010001588.1, from coordinate 562,346 downwards.
TGCCCTAAAAAAGGTTTACCTCTGTCACAAATGATGAGGGTGTCGAGAATTATGAGTGATAGAACTGGTGTTTCAGGTAAATTGGATGATTTGATAGCCAAATACACTAACAGAGGTTATGACTATAATACTCTGCAACAACAAAAACAGAAGGTATTATGTATGTCCAGAGAGGAATTATTGTCTCCTAGAGACAAGGGTGGAGATATGATATTACCATGGTCTAGTGATTTCACAGTGGCAAGTCCGGTTATTAGACATGCCACGAAGGCTCTTTGGCCAATAGTCTCTTCTGACCCTGAACTAACAGTATTTAAGAAATTGAGACCTGTGGCTGCTTTTCGCAGGGGCCGTAATCTGAAGGATCGGCTGATGGTCACAGACATTACTGGTAGAGGAATATCTATTCCCCCTAATATTTATATAAAACCTCCGGGGTGTTATTCCTGTCACAACTGCACCACATGTAAATTTTTGGTGTCGTCCCGTAGCTTTAAGCATCCTCATTGTGAAAAAATCTTTAAGATTCGCCATGTCTTGACATGTTTATCAGCCTTTGTGGTGTATATGATCTGGTGCCCATGTAGCCTGTTTTATGTGGGCCAAACATCACGGAAGTTTCGTGATAGGATGGCATTACATATGTCAGCAATTAATTTAGCTAATAGGGGTAGAGACATTGACCAACCTGTGGCGAAACATTTTAGGAACTGCAATCATCCTCTCTCCGCTCTTAAATATCAGATTATTGACCATGTCCCCGAATCATGTAGGGGGGGAGATAGAATAAAAAAAATTGCTTATATTAGAAGCGCGCTGGATATTCCGACTTGATACTGTGTGGCCAAAAGGCTTGAATGAAAAAATCAATTGGAATAGTCTGATATAGTGAATTTGATTTCGGTAGTATTATGTCTGATGATGTACTCTTTTTTATGTATTTTTGTATTTTTTGTCTGTGTATATGGTGTTGTTTTTATGTATATTGTAGCTATTTAATGATGTGTATTTTGATCCTATGTAGGTGGTAGTAATCGGGTCCCCTGACCCATCTGTGCTAGCCGATAGAAGGGGTGTGTCTTGCCACTAGACCTGTGTGAGACGCAAGCTTGTAGGTTGCTAGGCAACAGAAGCATGCGGATCCCGGAAGCAGAGCGGCTGGAGTTGCCGGGTCTTTTGGCGGCCGGATGGGGGACGGTGGTAGCGGTTACACCAGCGGGAGGTATTTAGGATGGGTAAGTGTTGTCTGTGTTCGTATGTCTATTGGTGTACAGAGGTCCTGACGAAGGGGCTGAGGCCCTGAAACGTGACGTAGACCGTCCTGATTATGTGGTGACAATAAACGCTGTTGAAGATATCCTGTGAGTGCCGATCTCTTTTTGGACGAGTATATATATATATATATATATATATATATACACACACACACGTACTGTGTGTGTATATATATATATATACACACACACACTGTGTATGTATGTGTGTATATATATATATATATATATATGCACACACATATCCTGTATAAACATACACACACATACATTACACACACACCTTTACCTTGCAGACCTGACAAGCTGACACCATCATGTCATTAGGCTTCTCCCCCTAGCGTGAACTGCCATAATTCACAGGTCAGTCAGGAGGGGGCGGAGCCAAATTATGCAATTCTAGTGGAATAGCATCATATTGGTTCCGCCTCCTCCAGATTGACCCGCAGATAACGGCATTTTGCAGTGAGGTGGCGGGGCTTAAGAGTATGATGCCTGCTCTTGAGTCTGTGGGGGTTTCTGGGTACTCCGAAACCCCCACTGCGTGCACTACAGACCATGGTGATTTATGTAGGCCACCGCGTTTGCTTTGTCCGACTATCTTCACTGGACGTCCCCAAGGAGGTGCTGTGCCTGACACAGAGGCCTGTACACGGCAGGAAGCTCCTGGATGTTGGATAGCTGGCTCTCCTGACTTGCCCTGACTTTAATGAACATCCGAGGGGCCATGACCAGTCCAAAGGGTAACACCTGTAGTGTCTGGTTTGGACATCAAACCTAAGAAAATGTTGATACAGGAGTCTCCCATATGCAAAATGCTTGGGACCAGGGGTATTCTGGATATTGGAATATTCCATATTTTGAAATATTTGCATAACAATTAAATATCTTGGGAATTGGACCCAAATCTAAACACAGAATGCTTTTATGTTTTATATACTCCTTATACAGACAGCCTGCAGGTAATTTTATACAAAATTTTTTATAATTTTGTGCATCAAAAATTGTGTACATACATGAAATTAATTTCTGTTTTATATACACCTTACAAACACAGCCAGAAGGTTATTTTAGACTACATTTTTACTAATTTTGCGCCTTAATCAAAGTTTGTGTACATTGAACCATCAAAAAGTTAGAGTTTTGGTATAACATACCTCAGTTAACTCTTTTTCTTCAAGGTCAATAGGATCTACCTTGGGGTATGTAGTCAGAACGATCTATTGCACCAAACCGCTTTGAAGGTCCCAGCATGCACTGGTCTTCCTTCCCATATACCCTGCCCCCAGCCACAGGCATTCAGTTTGTAAACAAGCCTACCGGCAAAAAGACAGAAAGTGGAGAAGGAAGTACATCGCACACAAGAAACACTCAACATACAAAGAGAGAATCAGTGATACGAAAAAGCAAAATAACAGATGCTAACTGAGGCCAGGTGAGTCAGGGTGGGTGCCCTATGGACCCTATGTACCTCGAAGAAAAAGTTAACTGGGGTATGTTATACCATAACTCTTATTTTCTTCTTCTTCAGGGTCCATAGGGTCCACAGGATCTACCTTGGGGATGTCCCAAAGCAGTTCCCTTAAGGGTGGGGGCTCTCCTGCGCAGAGAGGAGAATCCGCTACCCAAAGGAAGCATCCTGGGAGGCAAAAGTATCAAATGCATAGAATTTGATAAAAGTATTGACGGAAGACCAAGTGGTTGCCTTGCACAGCTGTTCAGCCGAGGCACCACATCTAAATCACACGATAGTCCCACAGTCCGAGCAGAATGTGCTGTCACTTTGTTTGGGACAGGGAGACCAGCCTGTGTATAGCCCTGAGAAATAGTCGTACGCAGCCAGCGGGCCAAAGCTTGTTTGTTTGCTGGCCAACCTCGCTTATGAAACCCATATAACACAAAGAGCAAATCTGATTTCCCGATTGTATTTACATGGATCGTACCAACTATAAGGGCTCGAACCACATTCAAGGAAGCTTCACCTGTAGACAGGTCTAATGAAAACAAGAAACCACCTTTGGAAGGTAACTCGCCTTAGTACAGAGGACAGTTCTATTTTGATGAAAAATAAAATATGTAGAGCAACATGACAGAGCTGCCAAGTCAGAAACTCTACGAGCTGAGGCGAAGTCAACCATCTTAAGTCCACCGTATCCAAGGGATCAAAGGGAGCAGTCTGAAATGCCATGAGAACCAAAGCCAAATCCCACGGTGCCACTGGAGGGACAAATGGAGGTTGCAGCTGGAGAACCCCCTGAAGGAATGTTCTAACATGCGGCAGAGGGGCAATTCTGTATTGGAACAAAACTGACAAAGCAGAAAACTCTCAAGGTAGCCAGGCGAAGACCTAAGTCTAATCCCGCCTGAAGAAAAGCAAGTATTCTTGAGACCTTGAAAATCTTAGGGTCATATTTTCTGTGAGAATAACAGAAAAAATGAATGCCAAATTCTGTGATAGATGCGGGCAGAAGCAGGCTTCCTTGCCCTCAGCGTCGTCTGAAATCACAGAGGCCGAAAAACCTTTGGCCTTCAAGGCGGCAGACTCAATAGCCATGCCGTCAAAGTCAGCCAAGGTAAATCCCGATATAGGCAGGGATCCTGCACTAGCAGTTTCAGCCGTAGAGACAGTGGAAGTGGACTGTCTATGGTCAGAAAACCAATGTCTCCTGTGCCAGGCAGGGGCTATTAGTATTATCCTCCCGACTTTCTGCTTGAACTTTCTGATGACTCTTGGGAGGAGGGAGATTGGAGGAAACAGATATGCCAACCTGAAGTCCCACCTCACCGTCAGTGTCCACAAAGCCGGCTGAGGGGTCCCTTGTTCTGGACCAATACCTGGGGACTTTGTGATTGTGACTGACGCCATGAGGTCCACGTCCGGTAATCCCCACTTGTCCACCAGGAGTTGAAAGACATCCAGATGAAGAGCCCATTCTCCGGCGTGTACGTCCTGGCGACTTAGGAAGTCCACTTCCCAGTTGAGAACACCTGAGATGAATATTGCCAGAAGATGGCATTCTGCCCACAGCAGAATTTCCTCCACTTCCTTCATGTGCCTCCCTGATGGTTGATGTAGGCCACTGCTGTCACTTTGTCGGACTTTGTCTTCTGGTAGAAGAATCCTCTGTCCCAGAGAATCCAACAGCGCCCCCAAGTGCACCATCTGCTGAGTTGGAGAGAGGACTTTTTCCAATTGATTATCCAGCCATGCTGTTGTAAACAGACAATGGTCATTTGCAGATGACATTGTAACATCTCCTTAGATTGTGCTAATATCAGGTCATCATCCAAATATGGCAGTATCCTGACTCCTTGCCATCTGAGATGAGCAGTCATGACTGCCATTATCTTGGTAAATACCCAAGGGGCTGTCATCAGACCAAAGAGTGGAGCCTGAAATTGGTAATGTTGGTGATCTACCGCCAATCTTAAGATGGGCATCCACTATACAATTTTCTGTCAGATATCTGTCCAATCTGGCTGGTTGGAATGAAAACCTGGCAATGTATGGGCGCAAATGACAATCGTCCATTTGCTCACAAACACTGGAAAATAGCCAAAAATGGTTGTTCAGACAAATTGGTTAAAAAACACAAATTTAAACAATCTGAACAATTTTTTGTGTGCTTTTTTCAGTGTTTAAAACCATATGATCAACTGTCATTTGCTCTCATACATTACCAGGTTTTCATTCCAACCACCCAGATTGGACAGATAATTGTATAGTGGATGCTCAGCTTTAGCCATGGTGGGATCATGCAATCGGAACATGCAGATATGCATCCTGTATGTCCAAGGAGACCATGAAATCTCCAGGCTCCATTGCCAGCTTAATTGACAAGAGGGGTTTCCATATAGAATTTTGGCACATGGATGAATCTGTTGAGAGACTTTATTCAGGATAGGGCAATGCAACCCATTTGGTTTTTGAATCAAAAATAAATTTGAATAACCCCTTCCCTGTTGCGTCATAATAATATGGATTATGACTCCTGACTTCAGGAGGGACCCAATAGTCTCCCAGTAGGCTGAAGCCGTGACCAGGTCTAAAGGAAAGGGTTGTACCAACAAACCTCTGAGGACACCTCAGGAACATGATGGCGTCACCATAAGATTAACTCTCGAACCCAGGCATCCATAGTTGTCTGATACCAGGCCTGGTAGAACTGGAGAAGTTGGCCTCCAACCCTGAGACCCCCCCCAGGAGGACCGCCCCGTCAGACTGGCTTGGAAGCAGGACATTTGTTTGACCAAGATTTCTTGGCCCGACGTGTCTTGCGGGCATGACTGTCTAGAGGAAGACTGACCTTTTGCCCTAGTCTGTGGGTGAAAGGACCGAGCTGCCGACTGCCTAAATTTAGTCGTAGACGTAGATGGCAATTCAGCTGACTTCGGTGTTGCCAGAGAAGTAATAATGTCATCCAGCTCTGGTCCAAACCGTACCTTCCTCGCAAAAGGAAAAGATTCAAGAGCCTTCTTGGACCCTGCATCCGCCTTCCAGGTCTTTAGCCAAAGGGATCTTCGAGCTGCAACCGAAGTTGCCGAGACACTAGAAGCCAAATGACCACTTCCCCAATATACACAGCAGCTATTCGCATCTGACAGAAAAAAGACTGTTCTCTGGTAGCAGCAGGCATAGTACCTTCCAGAGATGTTGTCCATTCTTCCATAGCTTTAGCTACCCAGGCAACAGCCATAGCTGGTCTGGTAATAGTCATGTGAGTAAAAAACACTCTAGCATAAATTGATTTAGCACCGGTTTAGGCAGAATATGGGTAGCAAAGCATGAGTTACAGATGTAAAATAGCATGGCGAAATAACATCCCAAAAAGTCAGTTTTTCTGTATAAAGAGAAACTGTTCTAGTGAAACAGGTTATCAGAAACAGGTAGAAAAAGTATATAAAGCATTTGCGGAACAAGGCTATCCTATACATATCTTAGAAAAAGCATTAGATGATACACATAAGAAAAATAGAAAGGAGTTATTAGTGAGTAAAAAAAAAAAACAGACAGGAAGAGGAATGGGTAGGGTACTGTCCATTTATAACACAATATAATACCGATGCCCATGCAATTAAGGAGATTATTAAAAAGAATACATCTATTTTAAAGGTAATAGGTCCAATAATTGGTGATGGAGTTAAGAATGTTTATAGGAAATCAGACAACTTAAAACAGAAATTGGCTCCCAGTATGTATGGGAAGAATCGAAATACTAATAACAGAAATAAAAAAGAAAATAATAGACAATACAATGGCGACCGTTTGAATTGGCTACCAGATAAACCAACAGGTTTCTTCAAATGTGGAAGAGAGAAAAGTATGAGATGTAAGAATGTGGGACATAGAGAGACAGTCTTCCAATCAAAGGCCTCACTAGAATAATTTTGCATAGAATCCTTCCTCAACTGTAACTCTAATTATGTTATTTATATTTTACAAACAAGAAAGAAAAAAGAATCCCCATAAGAGTGCACTAATTCTTGCCACTATCAACATAAAATATAACTTTTATTAGAACGATTAAATAACCACCTCAGTGGTACGATTAAAAACACAGCAAAATATAAATCAAAAGAAAAAATAAAGAAAATAGTATGTAAAATACTAATAAGTGCTCAGTCATGTGTGTCCTGATTATAAATACTCAATGGTATGCTGAATGTAAGTTGACTACAATCAATATATACTGGTGCCTAATAATAAATATAAATAATAATAAATAGGCCACCTAATACTGTTATGTCCCTCAATATCGCATATATACTATCTACCTATATGGAGTGCACAATTAATATACTGACACTCTCTCTTCTTATATAAAATATGTAGTTCCTGCGATCTTATAAATATTAATAGTAGGTAAATATACCTCACACAATGTATGTGCACTATCAATATATAGCCATCATAGAATCTTATATAGAGATCTCCACCAGACACAGAGTATAGTAGGATATTTAATGTACAACAGGCATCCTTAAGTGATCATGTATCATAACAGTCCATCAATTTGGAGATACATAGAATGCTGCACATCTACCTAATACTAAATATCCAGGAATCGTGTAACTGATATATTTAGAAAGGCTGCCGCTTGTACTGGCAGCGTGAGCGGCTTGTCAGCTGGAGCCCACACTGACTCTGCAGTGTCGTGCGGCTTACAGCTCCACTCGTGACAGCCGTATATAGTGCACAGCATGGGTCATACAGTTGCAGTAACAAGTAATTTAGATCTCCATCAACACATTTAGCAACATATTAGACACATGTATACTGGCACATAAAATGCCTGACGCGCGTTTTGCAGTGCTTTTTCAAAAGGCAGACCAAAAAAAAGCACTGCGAAACGCGCGTTATACGGCTGTCACGAGTGGAGCTGTAAGCCGCACAACGCTGCAGAGTCAGTGCGGGCTCCAGCTGACAAGCCGCTCACACTGCCAGTACACGCGGCAGCCTTTCTAAATATATCAGTTACACGATTCCCGGATATTTAGTATTAGGTAGATGTGCAGCATTCTATGTATCTCCAAATTGATGGACTGTTATGATACATGATCACTTAAGGATGCCTGTTGCACATTAAATATCCTACGATACTCTGTGTCTGGTGGAGATCTCTATATAAGATTCTATGATGGCTATATATTGATAGTGCACATACATTGTGTGAGGTATATTTACCTACTATTAATATTTATAAGATCGCAGGAACTACATATTTTATATAAGAAGAGAGAGTGTCAGTATATTAATTGTGCACTCCATATAGGTAGATAGTATATATGCGATATTGAGGGACATAACAGTATTAGGTGGCCTATTTATTATTATTTATATTTATTATTAGGCACCAGTATATATTGATTGTAGTCAACTTACATTCAGCATACCATTGAGTATTTATAATCAGGACACACATGACTGAGCACTTATTAGTATTTTACATACTATTTTCTTTATTTTTTCTTTTGATTTATATTTTGCTGTGTTTTTAATCGTACCACTGAGGTGGTTATTTAATCGTTCTAATAAAAGTTATATTTTATGTTGATAGTGGCAAGAATTAGTGCACTCTTATGGGGATTCTTTTTTCTTTCTTTGTTTGTAAAATGTCATTGTATCCCTGAGTTGCACCCCTGAATATAATAATATATTGAGACATAGATAGATTATTAACAGGGCAGTTCTGCAAGTATAGCAGCCTTGGTGCGACCCACCATTCCAATTTCCCTTTCCTTTTATTTAAATGTTATTTATATTATTGAGTGTGGTTGTGGCCTCCAGTATGTGGGGTGCACCACACGTACACTAAATGTTCGATTTTTGTAACATCGGAGGAATATTTTAAAGAAAAATCATACACACAGTCTGTCTAGACATGTCTCAGTTTGTGTAGGGGGTGATATTAGTAAATTAAGGTTAAAGCGGTCAAACAAATTAAAAGTACAGATAGAGGAGGGAATAGGTTTAAAATACTATGCAAAAGAGAGGCGTATTGGATATTGAGGTTGAAAACCCTGGAACTATACGGCCTCAATGAGACAATTTAATTAAACAATATATAACATTCTGGTCATCATTACCATAGAGCAGTGATTTTCAACCTTTTTTAACTCGCGGCACACTACACAAGATTTTAAAATTGCCAAGGCACACTATCCGGCGATGCGGTGTGCGCGGACTATGAAAAAACACACTACATTAGTTCCCACAGGAACAAAACACACTACATTGGCCCCCACAAGAATAAAAAACACACTACATTGGCCCCCACAAGAATAAAACAATTCCATTGGCTGGCCTAACAGAAAAAAAAAACCACATTGCTCCCCACAAAACAAACAACCATACCACATTGCGCCCCACAGAATTGCTCCCCACAGAAAAAGAAAACTATGGCTGGCCCCACAGAAACAAAAAACAAAACAAAACACATTGTTCCCCACTAAATAGGCAAATATATGGCTGGATAACATATGGCTGGTTCTCACTAAAAAAAATGACATGACTGGTCCCCACAAAACCCACATTTCTTCCCCCCTTGTCACTCACACTGCAGCAGGATTGCGTGCAGGCGGGTTTCCAGGCAGGCTGCAGAGCCTGCCTGGACAGAGCGCGGGCTGGCTGATTGGCGCAGGGTAGTTGGCTGGCAGAGCGGGCTGGAGGGCAGTAGACAACGTGGCGTGCTTGACCTGTGATGTCACGCCGCCGCATCTTTGCAGGGCACTACCCGGTCGCGCCTGAGTCTCCCAGAGGAGCTCAGCAGCCCGGGATGCTGAAGTACAGTAAAATGTGCCCGGTGGCTCTGACAGCCCCGCGGCTCACTTCACAACCGGCCACGGCACACTAGTGTGCCGCGGCACACCGGTTGAAAACCGCTGCCATAGAGGGTTCTGGTTATAACTCAGATGTCCCACATTCATTTTCTTTTCGCCTCTACCTCCAGTTTTAAATTAAAACTAAATGTTTTGTATAATCCTTTTGCATATATATATATATATATATATTCATGCATGCATGCATATATATATATATATATATATATATATATATATATATATGTATGTATGTATGTTGGTTGGTTTAATCATTAGTGGTTATTAATGTATCTTCTAATTTTCGGGAGCTCGATCTCTTCTTTATCTTGACACATTATTCATGTTGGTCAATAATTTCAATGGATTAGTTGTAATGAGAATAATATTATTATTAACAAATTATATTGTACATTAGAAGATCATACGTTTTTTTCTATACAATTATAAGCTCAGGATTTTATTACACAGGGTTTATTAGTTTTATTGCAATAGATCATTAAATTGTTGTAACAAAAATAATGGTATGGTCCTATGTATAGATCTTCAGTGTCTTCACTTGTATTCTGTACAGACGTACATTTTACATATTATCATCCATTTTTTATAAATATTTGATTGGATAATAATTCCCTTTTTCCTGTAGGAATATATATCACATTATGCGATATATGTGGATATGATATCGACAAACATTGTCCCATATTGGTGATTATTAATTAAATTAAATTTCCAGTTGATAAGAATAAATCTTAGTTTTATAAATGGTATCCATGGCTACTGCATTCTATGTTGCTATATTTCAACATGTATGTATTGAGTATACATGTAGGCATCTCAAAGTAAGACTAGATCAGTACATTTGAATGTATAAATTGTATTGTATTTGTTTCACCATAATATGTGAGTCTAGAATGTCTATCCCCCTGAACGGCACCAGAGAGGTATGCCAGTAGTTAATTTCCTGATTAGGATTGGAAATCAAAAAATCCGTACACACCAGGAGGGATATAATACAGCACCAATAGGTAGAGAACTATCCTCTGATGAAACCGCCGTGTCAGGACGGAGAAACGTATCAGTTGACTTGTGGAACGCAGACACATATATAAATAAGTGTCCAACACCAATCCTTGCATTTGGACAGTACTGCAGAGGTTCCTCCCCCTGGATCTGGGGTAGAGGCCAGGACTATTTCACTGAACTCCATTTCACCAAAAGGAGTGGACGGATGGTAACGTACCAAACACAGACTAATATAAATTGCAGTAATAGTATCACTAATCTGCATACCACAAGCTGTTTCATCTATATGCTAATCGACTGTGATTAAGCTTTACCACTAACCTGCATACAACTGGCTGTGATTGGATACCATTACTAACAGCTCTTATTACATGCTTGCTGGCTGTGATTTTACATCTGTAACTCATGCTTTGCTACCCATATTCTGACTAAACCGGTGCTAAATCAATTTATGCTAGAGTGTTTTTTACTCACATGACTGTGAAACCAATTTTTTTATGTATTTGTTTTTTTACGTAGTCTGAGCTGGATCCGTGCCAAATATTGTGGCGTTAAGCATTATTAATTAATCCACTTGTATTCAATTTGAATGTAAAAGGTTTTAAATTGTATTATGTGCAATAAAATTATAAATATTCCTTAAACCAGCAGCCATTTATTAGCGCTCCCATTGTTTTTAGTTGTGTGGTATTCTCAGTAATTGGTGGAGTCCCAGATCCACCTATGTGGTGGCAGCTGTAGTGTTTTTTTTTTCTTTCTAGTTTTAACTATTGTATGGTGATTAAGATTATTCAGTAGCGCCCAATATTTTACACTTCTTTTTCTTTTCATATACTGGTTGGTGAGGCTGCTCATTTAATAAATATGTCTACTTTGAGGTGCCTAAAACAACGATTAGAAAGAAGGAATAAATATATGACATGTTCAGATCTGACTAATAATGAAAATAGTGAAATGTCATCCAATGATTTCCATAAACTGTTTAGATTGGAAACACTGTGTATGGCAGAGACCAGGCATTGGTGGGACCAAACTACTTTGCGGAAATATATTGATAATAAATTTATCCCTAGGGGTTTACGGATATTTAAATCCGCATCCTTTAGGGATGATGAAGTATTTCTTAATAATTGGAATAAGATCCTAGATACTTGCTGCTTCCAGTTAATGGAGCTTTTGATTGACTACAGGGGGAATACAATTAAAAATTCACTGGTAGAAATTGAGAGAATTCAAGAACAATTAAAGTCATTTGAACAACACTTTAGAGTTCCAGGCTAAGGTAAACAAAAAATTTAAGGAATTTGAAAAGTCAATTATAGAAGTGAAGGACAAAAAATTAGAGATAGAGGAGATTATGAAAGGGGGAGGGTTAGAACCTATGATATTTTTTTTTTGGGGGGGGGGAATTCCAATCGAGATCTGGTAATCAAAATATTCCTCCTACAGGTTCCTTTTCTAGCTCAGGTGCCCACACCGTCACTAAACTCTATTCATATCGGTCCCCCAAATTAATCTTACCTCCACGTTACAGCAACCCAGATAATCTTATTCACATCTCCCCCACAAATGCTATCTCTCTATCCTGTGCCCTCTGGAATGCCAGGTCAGTATGTAATAAACTGCTCCCCTCCCATGATCTTTTCATCTCCAACTCCCTGAATCTCCTAACCATTACTGAAACCTAGATCTCACCCTCTGACACCACTTCTGCTCTATCCTCTGGGGGCATTGCCTTCTTCCACACCCCCCAGCCTGGGGATCACCATGGTGGTGGTGTTGGAATCCTTCTATCCACCAGTTATTCCTACCACCTAATACCCTCTGAACCATCCCTTAGATTCCCCACATTTGAGGTTCATGCTATATGCCTCTTCCAACCAGTAAACCTCAGAGTAGCTGTCATTTACTGTCGCCCTGGCTCTCCCTCCAAATTCCTTGACAACTATGCTTCCTGGCTCCCTCACTTTCTATTCTCAGATCTTCCCTCCATTATCCTAGGTGATTTTAATATTCCTATTGACATCCCCACAGAATCCTCTGCAGCTAAACTCCTTACCCTCACCTCTTCATTTGGTCTCGCCCAATGGACCTCATCACCCTCCCATGTGAGTGGGCACTCACTTGACCTGGTCTTTACTCACCAATGTGATATTTCTGATTACTCCAATTCCCCCTCTCTGACCATCACCTTCTCTCTTTTAACCTATCACTCTCTCCTTCCCCTCCTAAGGCTACCATTACTAAGCGTAATATTGAGGCTATTGACACTGTTGCTTTTTCCTCCCTGCTGGACTCTCTTCTCTCCCCTATCCTTTCTCTCTCCTGTCTTGAACAAGCTACTTCCCTGTACAATTCCTCCCTTCTGCTCTTGACTCTGTTGCTCCGGCAAGAACTACTCACTCTCGCAGATCCACACTACAACCCTAGCATTCCAAATGCACCAGATACCTGCAAAAGTGTTCAAGAATTGCTGAGCGTCCATGGAGAAAATCACGCTCTAAGGCTGACTTCCTCCATTTCAAATTTATTATTTCTTCCTACCGTGCTGCCCTCTCTCTCCAAACAAACATATTTCAAGAACCTCATCTCCTCCCAGTCCTCAAACCCCCGGCGTCTCTCTGCCACTTTCAACTCACTCCTCTGCCCTTCCCCTCCTCGCTCTCTGCCCTTGACTTTGCCACCTACTTTACATCTAAAATTGACTCCATATGTGAGGACATCATATCCCATCAGACCCTCAGCACCCCTCCCCTTCTGTCTCACCAACTCTGACATCCTTCGCCCCTGCTTCTGGAGAGGAAGTCATGGCCCTCATCCGGTCCTCCCCTCTTGACCCATCCCTTCCAGTCTCCTCTCCTACCTGTTCCCATCTGGCTCACCTCCTTAATCTCTCCCTATCATCTGGTACTGCATTCAAACATGTCCTTGTCTCCCCCATTCTTAAAAAACCTACCCTTGATCCTAACATACTTTCAAACTATCGACCCATCTCTCTTCTCCCTTTTGCTTCCAAACTCCTTGAGCGTATTGTCTACAACCGCCTTACCACCTTTCTTTCCTCCCACTCCCTCCTTTACTCATTTCAATCTGGCTTCCATTCTCTCCACTCCACTGAAACTGCCCTCATGAAACTCAGCAACGACCTCCTTGCTGCCAAATCCAAGGGCCACTACTCATTCTCCTTGACCTCTCTGCTGCATTTGACACTGTAGACCACCCTCTCCTCCTGCAAATCAGTTACTCTCGGTTTACGTGGCACTGCCCTCTCCTGGCTTTCCTCCTACCTCTCTGATCATTCCTTCTCCGTGTCCTCATGACTCCTCCTCCCCCCACTTCCACTAATAGTAGGATTTCCCCAAGGCTCTGTTCTTGGACCTCTCATTTTCTCCCTATATACGTCCTCTTTAGGTGAACTCAAACTCCTTTGACCTACAATATCATCTCTATGCTGATGACACTCAAATTTACCTTTCCACCCGAGCTCTCCCCCTCGCTCCTTACCCGTATCTCCAAATGTCTCTCTGCTGTCTCTTCATGGAGGTCCCAGCACTTTCTTAAACTTAACATGTCTAAGACTGAGCTGATCATCTTCCCACCCTCTTCCACTACATCACTTCCCACAATTTCATTATCCCCACTAGCCCCAAAGTGCGCTGTTTTGGAGTTATCCTAGACTCCTCCCTCTCCTTTAAACCACACATTCAGCACCTCTCGCAGTCCTGCCGTTTCCACCTAAAAAATATCTCCAGGATCAGACCTTTCCTCACCCAGGATGCCACTAAAACCATCATCCACTCATGGGTCATCTCCAGATTGGACTACTGAAACCTTCTCCTAGCTGGCCTCCCAGTCTCTCACCACTACAATCGGTTCTAAATGCTGCTGCTCGGCTCATCTTCCTCTCCAGACGTTCTACATCTGCTTTCCCTCTAGTTCAAGCCCTACACTGGCTCCCCTTCCCCTCCAGATGCCAATTCAAGGTTCTTACACTCACCTACAAAGCCCTCACCAAATCCTCTAATTCATACATTTCTGACATTCTCTCCCTTCACACTCCCGCCCATCCACTTTGCTCAACAAATGCATGCCACCTCTTGCCAACTGATTACTTCCTACCACATGCAAGATTTTGCCCGTGCTGCTCCCTACCTTTGGAATGCTCTCCCCATCAGACTCTCCATCTCTCTACAAATCTTCAAACGGACTCTCAAGACCCACTACTTCATCAAGGCCTTCCAGCACTCATCCTAACCCACCTTATGCTCTTTCCTCCCTATCTTCCCCTTCTGTGTCACACCTGTCTGCCCTTCTCCTTTAGAATGTAAGCTCTCACGAGCAGGGACCTCTTCACTCATGTGCTTCTCTTTACATTTTCTTCTACTCTCTACTCCCCATAAGGGCACGTGACTGCCAACTCCCGGCTGCTTATTGTGAGTGCTTTAATCGCTATTGCAGCAATGTATAAATCATGTCCTTGTCCTGCACTGTAAGTTACTTGTTTCTTGTTCACCTATTAGTTCTATGTACTATGTAAGGTGCTGCACAATAATGTGGTGCCATATAAAGGATAATAATAATTTCAAATAATTGTCACATTTTCTAATCTGTAACCTCCTTTAAAGAGGATGCTGCAGGAAAGGGTAACGTAGCGCTCCTGATCAACCCTGTAACATGAGCTTTTATCGTTGGGGGAACTTCCCATTTGTTACACTCACCAAGTACAAATGGGTATGGAGGTTATATTCCTCGTAGCATGGAAATGCTTACTAGGAATACTCCATGCCTCAGACATAAGATTCATCAGTTGTTCAGACTGAGGAAAATAATCCTTAGCCACCTTCTGATGCCTAAAGACCGGAGCCTTGGCTGTCAGAGGAGCCTCGTGTTCCTCTATAACGAGGACAGATCTAACCGCTCTCACCAGCCAGAGGGGACATCCACAAGGGACTGATTGTTTTCTTCCACTTCGTAAGACCCAGAACTCTGAGTATCAGAGCCTGAAGAACAGTCTGAGTTGTTCAGGCAACAACTGATGAGAACCTCTTATGCACCTGCTTTACCGCCACAGGTCTATTTGCCTGCTGCTGAGCTATAGCCGGCGGCTTACTGACTAGTGAGCAGTAGGATTAACCCAACATGAATTCACAGGGCACATATATATAGGATGCAAAAGCTCTGAACACCCCATCGCATGAGGCAATACCATAGCTGGATCCAGTGCTTCTGCGAATTTGTCCACTAAGTGCAACAAAACCTGAGACCACCAGGGTGGCTCTAGCACAGATGTACAGGTAGCTGTTTACAACAGTTACTACGCAATCCATCCTGGTTAACATCCTGCTCAGACTGGCCTGCCAAACAATACATACATGGTCTTAGTACTGGCAGATCATCCTTCTAACCCTTACCTTTAGACATGACAAATGCATAAATGGTATAAGGTGTACAGCATAAATGCAATGTGACTTTATCAAAGAAAAACCCCCACACAGCTTCAGAGGGATGAGGAGAAACAGTGATTAGGTATAACTGACCGTTTGGAAGACAAAAAGGCAGTACAAATACAGCAGCTAGCATTAAAGTCACATACAATTGCTATTGCAAATGGACTCTGAATCACCTAACCAGCCCCACAGGGGTAATTGTAGGATATAGAGTGCTATATACCAGATACAAAGGAGAGGTATACAGGGAGACAGACCAACAGCTACAGCAGTACACACACACACACACACAAACGCTAACTGCGAGCGTTTCACCACGAGGTGGTCAAATATAGCAAACCAGACGCAGAAATCTGTACCGGAAGTTGCATCTGGGTTGGTGGAGGAGCAGCCGGGGGAGCACCTATCTCCCCTAAGCTGCGATTTTGACGGCACAGGTACGTTGGCCTCATATTAGTAGACGCTAACTAGTGCATCTACTATCCGTTCCCGGCAACAGACAATATGGCCCCGTCCACCTTAGGGAGGACACGTCACACGAGGCCTTCACCTGCACCCGATGTTTCCTACACTGGATGCCAGGACTGCCGCACACTATTCCCCGTGAGGAATTGATTACCGGTCATCTCCGTGCCTAACTGCAGTCCGGACCTCAGCAAAAGCAGTTAGCTAAGCCACTCTGAAAGCCTCAGTACATATAGCAGTACTGGTGTTTCGGCGGAGGTAGAAAGAGTTGCAGTACCTGCGTCGTTAACAGCACCTGGTACTGCTAAATTCAGTAGTTCAAAAACGAAGGTAAATCATAAAATAAAAAAGCGTCGGACTTTACTGCCTAGGCAGTCCCGCTGTATACCAGGTGCATATTGCCGCGCACCAAACAAAAAAACTGAATGCCTGTGGCCGAGGATGGAGTATATAGGGAGGAGGACCAGTGCATGATGTGAGCTTCAAAACTGTTTGGTGCAATGGATCGTTCCAACTACATACCCCAAGGTATATCCTGTGGACCCTAAAGAAAGCAAAAAGGTTTCAATATCTCAGTCATGCTAAAACAATTCTGTATTTTGGAATATTTGGATACGGGAGACTCAACCTGTTATTGGTTCGTATAGTAGGGATATGTAAATAGGCATCCTGTATATCCAGTGATGCCATAAAGGTCCCCTGGTTCCAAAGCTAGAATGATGGGCGGCAGGGACTCCATGCAGAATTTGGGAATACGAAGAAATTTGTTAAAGTGTTTTAAATGGAGGGTGGGTCGGAGAGAGCAGTCCTGCTTCTGAACTAGAGATTGGCGTAAAAACCGAACCCTTTCTGGGATGAGCAAAAGGAATGATGACCCGAGGCCATGAGAGAGCGAATAGATGCCTCGAGAGCTTCTGCCTTCTCCGGCTGTGTAGGAAGGTGGGTGGAAAAGAACCTTGAATGTGGACGATGATAAAAAGGTGAGAGCTTATCCTTGAGACACCACTCCCCTGACCCAAGCGTGTCGTGGTCCGCATCCACACTCTGAGGTCCCCCCCGGAGGAAGCCCATTCGATCATGACTTGCTCGTTGGTTTTAAGGCTGGACATCTGGTGGACCAGGGTTGTTTACCTCTGGGCTTGGAACTTTTAGGAGCAGAAGCCTGGGTTCTGTGGAATGGCTGACCTCTGGCCTTACCCTGAGGCCGCAAGGAACTAAATGCTTAAGTCCTGAGTTTCGCAGTCGTGACAGATGGTAATATAGCCGATCTGGATGTAGCCAATGTAGTCACAATCTTTTCCAATTCAGGACCAAACAGAACGTCCCCTGAAAAAGGAAGGGCTTCCCGAGCCTTCTTAAATTCTGTGTCTGCTTTCCAGGAGCACAGCCAGAGAGCTTTTCTGGCCGCCACTGCCAAATCAGAAACATTAGAGGTCAAAAGACCCGAATCTATAGTTGAACATATCAAAGAAGATATCTGAAGCAACTGTAGTAACCAAGTCAGCTGTGTGCGCCAGAGGCGATACCTTCTTCTAAAGTGTATGAACAGTGGCCCACAGCTTTAACTGCCCAAGTCGATGCCAAGGCTGAACGATCGAGAGCCCCCGTGTTTAAATAAATGGTTTAATTTTGTAATCTGTAGGATCTTTGAGATGCCATGTTAGGGAGGAGGAATGACTGAATAAGCAGAGTAAAGCGGGCATCCACTGGGGGAGACTCCCACTTGACCCTTTCTGCAGGGAGATCTTCTAGTCATGCAGAAGATGGAAATTCCACCAGTCTTTTAAAGACAGGTGCCTTGGATCTAGGAGGTTGCTCAGATTCCTCAACTAGTAGAATAGTCTTAACTGCTCTGATCAGAGCCTCCACGTCTACTAGAGCCTCTTCTAGGACAAATGTCTCCATGTCTGAGGTAATGGAAGTTCTAGCCTCACCATATGAGGATCTCTGAATCCAAACCGCAGGCAGATAATAGAGTGGAAATTTCACGTGGAGCAGGTCTATGCCTAGGAGCCCTATCTCTATTCAGTATCTGCTGAAAGGACATGGACGCCTAAGCTAACCACTGGACAGACTGGGACAGTTTGCATCCAGGGTGGCTCCACCATGGGAGCTGTGGCACAGTAACTGAGACAGGTGGTGCTGGCATTGACATACAGTCTAACATTGTGACATTACCTGAATTAGGTGAGACGCTCAAGCCAGTTTTTGAGAAGCCATAGGCAAAATGACTTGTTGCAGGGCCCCAAAGCAATTAACACACAGACTGACATGCTCCAGATTCTGAGGAGAAATTATACTAAGACATTGTTTGCTAGAGCGCGATGCAGTAGCGCCAGCCTCTTTAGTAATTTTATTTCTGGACTGTAAATTGCAGGAAAAAAGAACAAAAAAACACACACTAAACAATTATTAAGGTGTAAACAAATCAGAGTCTTACAATGCTGGTATACAGTGCCTGTACTAGAAATATACCTGCTTTTGCCTTAGCAACCACCAGCTAGGTATACAACTAAAACTAGTACTCACCCCTGCAAGGGATGTACCCTCAGTGACCAGCCCCAGCAGCACAGATATGAGTAAAGTACACTTTCATACACCATATGCTCAGACCACACTATGCAGAATATGTGGGCAAAGCTCAAACCAGCCAATTTTAGCAGGAAGGAGCCAGGAAAGTAGAGCAGCTGCTGGGAGCAGGCTACCAGAGGAGACAGGAGCCCTGCTGCACACTCCAATGCTGAGAGTGGGGTAGGAGTGAAGAGAAAACATGCCTGGGGCATCCCTGGCGAACAGGGAAGTGCCCACCTCTCCCGGCTGGTCTAAACCCCAGGGAAATAGTCACCGCTGCAATAAAGCAGCCCCTGCTCCAATACGAAGACTCTGGTGGTCTAGTGGTAACAGCCACTGACTCACTGCTCCCTGCATGCAGGGAGCAGTCTTACCTACATATCCCCCGATGCGTGTCGGCTGTAGCTGGTGGCTCCGTCCTGTGGCTGAAGTCACTGACCCAGTCGCCAGTGCTGCAACCACAGGTGCTGGGATTGGTGGAGCAGCAGTGGGGCGTCCTATAGAATACCTTACACTAAAACTATAAAAGTAAATTAAATAAAAAACAGAGGACCACCTAAAGCAGCCCCCCCGTATAAACTGGTGCCCAGCTCCTGCTGGCACCAAACTGAAACTGAGGTCCAGTGCCTGGGATCGGGTTATAGAGGAGAGGAGCCTGGGCTTGTGGGTAATTTGCATTAACCATTTGGTGCCCAGACTCTCCTCTCCAGTCTATACCCAGAGTTGACCCTGTGCCCCCTAGTGGAGGAAGAAGAAATATGGGTTTTGCACTGTTTGTGAAAGGGGTATAACCCACATCAGTGGTGGATTACACTTTATAGAGAAGATGCTTTTTGCAGTCAGTTGCCAAATAATCATGATAAACACAAATTCTCTTTGTAAGCTAAAAATCACAATGGCCATAACCCAGTGATAGCATTTCTGTTCAGATTTGCCGTTGCCTATCTTAGTATACTGTCAATGTAAGAGTCAAAATACAAGATACCACTGTGGGTGTTTTGGAAGGAACTAAATGATTTGGTTTCAAGTCATAGGATTGAAGCCATCCCTTAGGTGGATGGCTGTCAGGATTTGACAGAGAAAACGGTTTGTGTCAGGGAAAGAACACAAAAGGCCTTTGGAAGGCCCATTAAAGAAGGGGGGACACAGGGATGACGGCAGCATTGTACCTGTGCAGTCTGAGCTCCAGCCCCAACCATTGTGATAATTTGGTAAAACAGCAATGCAATCACAGGCAAAGGAAAACTTCCATTGTTTAAGCATTGTTGTTCCTGATGGCTATAAAATGTTGTGCAAGTTCAAACACTCCAAAGAGAAAAAAAATTTACAGAATGAAGGAGAGAGAAGGGCTCCCTTATTTTCTTTTAGGATGTGAGAATGTGTAATCAGTTATCCAAAGTTAGGAACTAACTTTTAAATTATATCCTAGATCACAGGTTCTCAAACTCGGTCCTCAGGACCCCAAACAGTGCATGTTTTTTCCAGGTCTCCTCACAGAATCAGAAGTGAAATAATTAGCTCCACCTGTGAATCTTTTAAAATGTGTCAGTGAGTAATGAATACACCTGTGCACCTGCTGGGTGACCTGGAAAAGGTAAACTGTGTGGGGGTCCTGAGGACCAAGTTTGAGAACCACTGTCCTACATAATGCATGCAGCAACCAACAGCATTTGCTATTCCACTACCTTAGGAACCACAACCAGGTGTACCCTTCATCATAATCAGATTCCTGAATAGCACTGAATAAAGTTAGCACTTTCTAAATAAGATAATGAAAACATCTTTAGAAATATGTGGAGAATGTGTAACAATAAAGAAATAAATTAGCCATATCAACCTTGTTAGTTTATGTGTTACCCTTTAGATAACAGTGTTCTACCAGAATGATAGCACTATACTGTGACTAATGTATTAGTTTAAACTCTGCTTCTATAATTTTTTATTAGTATTAAACTCACTCCTTACAATTCACCTTCTATGGTGTCATTCCATTCATAGCCTTTTTATCTGTGCTACATGAAATGTGAAGGCCAAATTCATCAAGAATATGTTTATGATATACCAAGGTAATGGTTCCAAATGTGTTCATTTTTTAGCCAATTTACTTCAAAAAGTTATATTTTATTAAAAACTAAGCAATCCTTTACATTGATTCCAAAATGAGTCTTTGCACTTGTTTTTGTCTAGCTTTGGTTTATCCCAGGAATATCATTCCAGCTTTCCTTGTGTAAGTACAAACTCATACAGACTAATGTAGTACATTTTAATTGTCAACTGGTTGCTATAGAGTGCACTGCTCCCCTTTTCTTCAACATTTTCTGAAGGTTATAGGCTACTTGAAGGTCCAATAAAACAAAAAACAATTTCCAAGTGAAAATAAAAGATAATATTGACTTATTATACGGACCTCTTAAACTAATATTTAAAATGCTTTAATTTCTTTGAAAATATATATAAAAAAAAGTTCTTATGGACCTACCTTAAAGCATCACAAACAAATCACATCACAGCTCAAAATGTAAATTTTTTTTTTTTTAAAAAACTGTTTACAATCGGACAATAACACAATTTAAATGTCATATCTGCATTCATATTTTAGAAAAAAAAAAAAAAAAAAGTCATCCTATAAAAATGTCAGCTAAGCCATGCACGCAGCGTCAGTCGGAAAATCACAACCTTACGAGCGTTAGAATGAATGAAGGGGCAAGTTTAATGCCTCTTACAAACTGGACCTGCAGGTATTCTGCCAAAGAGGAATTAAAACATCAGGGCATCGTCAAGTACTGGCTGTACAATTTAGGAACACTGAACCAATAAAAACGCAACAGTTGCTGCATGAGAGCAGGGAGCTTCAGCAAATGTAGGGAAGGTACAAGTTCTGTCCAAAGTGCAGGGTACTCCCAGAAGGCACTTCCCTACATAAACAAGTGAGACACTCCTCTAACAATGTCAAGATAAAACAAAAATGAGTGCTACAGAACAGGTTAGGACTCTGAGAAAAGGGGGGAGAAAAAAAAAAAAAAAAAGAGCTAAACAAAAAGGATTCAATGTGATCCATTCACTGACATGTCACAGAGTCTCATCTTTGCTCCTTTGCTTTTCCTCAAAGTCAGCACTGAGACGGTCGTGGTCCTTGCTTTCGTGCTCACGCTTATGGCCTCGGTCATTACTTCTGCTCCTCTTACGTGGTTTCTCCCTGCTTGAGCTGCGCTCCTTCTTCCTTGACTTTTCAGAACTGTCTGTTCGCCCACGGCTACTGCTCCTACTTCGTTTGTTTGTTTTCTCTTTATATCGGTTTGACCTCTCTTTACTACGGCTTCTCCCATGAGTGTTTTTACTAGGGCTCCTACTCTTCCGTTGTTTCCTTTCTTTGCTTCTGCTATGCCGCCTTTCCTTACGGGACTCTCGCTCTTCTCTGTGTCGCTTCTCCTCTCTGTCTTTTCTCTCTTCGCTCTTCTTGCGTTCTTTTGAACGCTCTCTGGGTCTATCTGCATCCTTTTCCCTGCCATTGCCCTTTTTGTCATAGTCCCGCTTTCTGCTCCTCTCATTTTCTTTTTCACGGTCTCTTCTGTCTGTCTTGCGGTCTCTGCTTCGACTTCTTGTCCTATGCCTCTCCCAGCTTTTACTTCTCCTACGCTCAACTCCACGTTCATTACTTCGTGACCTCCGTTTTTCTTTAGATTCCCGTTCTAACCGCTGACGTTCCTTTTCACGCTCTAGTTCCCTGTCAAAGCTTGATGCTCCATGGTGTTCACGGTGATGACTCCTACTTCTTGATCTCCGAGGGCTTATGGATCTTTTAGGTGGAGACCTGAAATAAAGCAAATGCACACATTAAAATTAGGCTGAAATATAAAAAGAGCTACATAGCATAAAAAAGTAGTTATATAGGTTACCCAAGAGTTCTGTAATTCATCATCAGCTTATACCCCTTAGTCTAATTTTTTGATATTGCTATAGTGTTTTTCTTTCCCACTACTGTGACCATGTATAGCTTATACTCAAATGTTAAAATAGCTACCAGAACGGTGTTGTAGGGTAACAGTTGATTACAAGGGGATAGTTGTATAGAAGTCTGCCTGTGTACTCTCAGACCAATACACTGTCATATATGCTTATTAAGGGCAACAGCAATGTACATTGCAAGGATAATGTGCAATCCTTTCTTGAATCTAGAGTGTTAACCAACCAATGTGATTTCTTGTGAGACCGTTCTTCATAGGTTCACAGCTCTTACTATAAAATAACTTTGTTGCAAATGGGGAGTACAATTATTTTTTCCCCAACAGCAAAGATTACTTGCTATCGTGATTGCACCCACTGTACAGCACTGCTTACCGTATATACTCGAGTATAAGCTGACTTTTTCAGCGCATTTTTTGTGCCGAGGGGGTCGGCTTATACTCGAGTGAAGTGTAGCGCTGACCGGACGGAGTTCGGTCAGCGCTACACACTGCCAAACACACAGCAGCCGGAGCCGGCAGCTGCGTGTTTGGTGTAATCAGCAGCCGCTGAGAGTCTGTCAGACTCTCAGCGGCTGCTGCTGCTCCCACTGCGGGAGCCATCTTCCAGCTCCCGCAGTGGGTAATGGGAGACACGTCGTCATGACGACGTCTCTCCTATGCAAAGCAGCCGGAGGAGCGGATAGCGGCGGGACCAGGAGCGGGGGCTTCAGGTAAGTAATTTTTTTTTTAAATTATGATCACGTCTCTCTCTACTGGGGGGGGGTTTGGGGAAGAGGAGGAGGAGACTACAGGGGGCACTACCAGGGGGCACTAAAGGGGGATTACCACTGGGGGAACTACCAGGGGGGATTACTACAGGGGGCACTACCAGGGGGCAATTACTACTGGGGGCACTACCAGGGGGCGATTACTACAGGGGGCACTATAAGGGGTGATTACCACTGGGGATACTACCAGGAGGGGATTACTACTGGGGGCACTAAAAGGAGGGGGGGGGGGATTACCACTGGAGGCACTGAAAGGGGGGATTACTACTGGGTGCACTATCAGGAGGGATTACTACTGGGGGCACTGAAAGGGGGAATTACTACTGTGGGCACTACCAGCTGCTGCCATTTCCCACTCTAGGCTTATACTCGAGTCACTAAGTTTTCCCAGTTTTTTGGGGTAAAAGTAGGTACCTCGGCTTATATTCGGGTCGGCTTATACTCGAGTATATACGGTAATAGGTCAGTACTTTATAAATACAAGATGTCAAATTACATTTCCAGTAAAACAAATATGAAACAATTTATGTATTACAAATGCTAGAATATAAACCCAGCAGCAGTGGTAAAACATGCAGGGAGATGATCAAAAAAGTGAGGTCACCTGGATCGCCTCCTCTCTATGTGGCGCTGAACTTCCTCTACCTCTTCTGCCTCTTCCTTCTTGATCTTTCTTGGCCTGGTTTTGATTTGCTGGTCTATGTGTTTCTGCACCGGGACAGGAATCCGTGGGAAGAGTGTGGAGAACCACTCCAGTTTGGTAAGGAAGGAACGAAGCATCTCCCCTATTGTCATTATACAGCCTCCACCAGCCTTTACATCCAAATCCTGCAAATTAATTAGGAGGAGAGAGAGGGAGGCCACTGTAAGACATTGTTTATCTCTAGTCCCATGAATCAACACAAATCAAGTTGCCCATTAGTCAGGATTTAATTTTGACCTGAGCGATAGTAAAGGGGAAATGTGTAGCAGTTCTGGTTTATGTCGCCTGTGTTTTGTATAGTACACTGCAAAATTCCTATAATCGTAGCTTTACTGTAAGCAAATGGTTCTTAAAGGGAGTAGTCAGCCCAAACTCATCTAGTAGTTAAACTTCAATCTAAAACATTGGGTCCAAGTAGATCAACTTAGAGCTTTTAATGATCTATTCAAAACAATGGGCAACAATGCCACAAGTGCCTGGAGTAGAACATAACTTCAATATTAAAAGTGGATTTAAAAATATTAAATTTAGTCTTATCCAACAGACTTGTTTTTGATTGATAAACTGCTTAAAAATGAACACCAATGCTGCATACACACCTATAGATATATCTGTCTGGTGGGAAGGAAAATCTGGTTATGTATGGGAGCAAACAATAGAAATTTGCCCACAAACACTGGAAAACGGACCAGATTGTCATTCCCACCAGACAGATTGGACAGATATCTATAGGTGTGTATGCAGCTTTAGTATTAGTATCAAATGAACTCAATTTCCCTTGCTCCCATTTAATTTCAGCCCTGTACATATTTAAAAAGGCGAATCTTGAGGTAAAACATCTTGCACTCACACACATGCATGTGTTCAGATTAATTTCGCCCAATACAATTGCTGCAGCACAAAGATCTAGAGGAGAAAAAAGCAAATTAGCTTAAGTAAATGAGGGTGGCTGAATGCTGAATGGTCTTGGGGTCACAGACAGCACTTTTTTGTACAAAGCCAGTAGAAATTATTTAAAAAAATGTGATATCTGTATCTAAAAAAAACCACAAGGCATTCAGGTTTTTATATATGAGTTAAGTTTTAAATAAAATCTGCCATTTTCAAAATCACAAAAGCCAAGTCCATCTTTTTTCTGTAGAATGAAGATTGGCTTTTGAGTTGTGTGCTTTATTGCAAAATGGTTTATTTGCATTAGTAGTGCAAAACTTCAGAAGGCTGAAGATCAAAGTCTGACCCTTCCTGCAGTTAGCTTGCTCCTACCTGTACTTGTGAATCACAAATGAATACTAATGAATATTTAACACCCTGCCAAACAATGGCCAACTTCATGCAGAAATTGTAAAGGTGGGTTCAAAATAAATTAAACAGCTGTGACAAAAATATATTACATTTAGACACTAACACAAGTTATTTACAAAAAGTTTACAAAAAAATCTGCAGCCATTTTAAGTTTACAACAGCATCTGAAGAGCACAGGTTTAATTTTTCTGAGGTAAAGCACAAAAAAGGAGACTTATGTTGCTTACCTGTTAAGTCTCTTTCTTCGACTCCATTGGGGGCACAGGGATGACACTGGGTATAGCCTGGAGGAGAGTCTGGGCACCAAATAGTTAATGAAAATTACCCACAAGCCCAGGCTCCTCTATATACCCCGCCCCCAGCCACATGCCATCAGTTTAGTTTGCAAGCTCATGGCAGGAGCTAGGCAGAGGAGAAGGAAGTCCAGCATACACACAACCATACAAACCATGGCAGCCGGATAGGTCACCAAGGAGACACACCCCACCCTGTGCCCCCCCTATGGGGTCGAAGGAAGAGACTTAACAGTTAAGCAACATAAGTCCTTTTCTTCTTCCTCCACTAGGGGGCACAGGGATGACACAGACATCCAAAGATGTCCGTTATGGGGGGACACTCCTGAGCTGCAGTGAGCACAGAATGCTTGAAGGCGGCGCCCGAGGACGTAAAAGTATCAAAGGCATAATACCGGATGAATGTATGTGCATATTACCATGTGGCAGCCTTACATAGCTCGTCTGCAGAAGCCCCACAGCGCGCTGCCCAAGAAGTCCCCACTGACCGGATGGAATGGGCAGTCACCACGGCAGGGGTTGGAAGGTTTGCCAAGAAGTAAGATTGGCGAATCATGAAGCGGAGCCAGCTGGCCAAGGTCTGTTTAGTAATGAAAATAAGTGTCAGCCTATTTGGCGCTCACCTAATTGTACAAGAACGGATATAGGAACCACAGTATGTATGTATATATATTATATTTATTTACAACTGATACACAAGGGGGATGAATAAAAGGTGGAGATCAATAAAAAATGACAATGAATTAATGTAAAAAAAATATAAAGACCTGAAATTAAGACCTTGTAAAAACGAATATCATGATCAAAATCAATTAAGACCTTGTAAAAATATATAAATAATACATATAATGAATGATAAGAATCAATAATGTCCGTAGCAGCTGTTGCAGATAAAATAGTTTCTTTTAAAGCAGACATTTACTCCTGTAAGACCGTGACTCTGGTATTTAGTAGTTATCCTGAGAATGTAACATGGTATCCAGTTTCTAGTTGAAATGTAGCAGGGTCTTAGCAGTTGTATCTAATTTTGGTTTTATCCTGGTAGTTTAGCTGAAATGGATTAGGTTAAAACCCTCCCGTATGTCCAGGACTCCGCATTTAGTAATGTTTGGTGCCATCTTACTGGTAAGTCAGCGGCTGTGTTAGTCCGATGTGGTGAGTATACAGGCAGGCAGCTGAAGAGCTCTCCTGGTCCTCATCGCTTATGAGCTCTTCTCAGCGCGGTGTCCTTGTCTTCCTGCACCGTCCGTACTTTACACAGTGATCGGAAACTGTGTTCTTCATCTGCGTCCTCCGGTCATCTGGGTGGGTGGATGTCTGGAGGCGTACCAAACGTGTTTCGTACATTAGTGACGTACGTGCTTCATCAGGGACTCTGTACTTAGTCTGTGTTTCAAGGGTATTTATAGAGGAGCTGCGGGTGTTCTTTGCTGTTTAAAATGCTTAATCAGACAGTCAATCATCGTTACTCCTCAAGCTGCTGTTTTTTTGAGCTCCAAATCAGGTTGTCAATCATCAATAGTCCATGGGGTTGCTGTTCTATTTCTTTGAGAGTTCACATGTAGAATATAATTGCTCTATGTATTATGTATCTTATGGTAATATATGAGATAAATGAAAAATGACAGTTACAAAGTAGTATTCTAAAGTCTTCAATTTTAATTAGACTATACATGAATTAAATCAAATTATATAAATAAAAATGGTCCTGCCTCAAAGAGACATGGGAAGATATTAAAAATGAAAAAAAAAAAAAATATAAGGAAGACAACTTGAATACCATTATGAGTGATAAAGAACTAAGGCCCTGATTCAGAGCCGGACGCTCTGACCAGAGCGCTCGCTCTGAATCAGGGCCCACCTCCTTAACTATGGAGCGTCCTCCTGGACGCTCGTATAGCTGTGGGTCACCACCCACATCCTATACGAGCGTGCAGGATGATGGTCGCGATGGTCTTGACCATCGCCAGTGTGAGCAGAAGCCTGCGGTTGAGTTTCTCAACCGCAAGGCCAGGAGTGATTTTGGCTCTATCAGAGCCAAAATCACTCCCACTGACATCACTAGTGATGTCAGTGGGGCCGGCTTCTGACGGTAGGCGTTCCCTTGGTAACGCCTCCGTCTGGCAGGCACGCCCCCGGCACGCCCACCAAAGGGGGCGTGCTGTCAATCAACATCGACAGCACGCCCCCTTTGATCAGACACAACGAA
The DNA here is from genome assembly GCA_031769625.1 of Taudactylus pleione. NCBI lineage: Eukaryota > Metazoa > Chordata > Amphibia > Anura > Myobatrachidae > Taudactylus > Taudactylus pleione. The sequence goes on along the minus strand of JAUIMM010001588.1, from coordinate 534,005 downwards.
AGTCCTTCGCTCGTCGCATCTCGCGCATGACGGAGCTCCCTCCGTCGTGCGCATGCGCAGTGCACACCATCGACCCACTTGCGAGCGGACAGCCGCTCGCGAGTGGGTCTGAATCAGGCCCTAAAATCATATACTAATATAGATTTCAATTTATGAATATGATGGTCATGTCACACATCACATACAGTGCATCCAGAAAGTATTCACAATGCTTCACTATTTCCACATTTTGTTATGTTACAGCCTTATTCCAAAATGGAATAAATTCATTTTTGTCCTCAAAATTCTACACACAACACCCCATTACTGACAACGTGTAAAAGTTCTTGGCGATTTTTGCGAAAATTATACATACATACATACACATATATACACTCACAAATGTAATAAAATAAGAAATCACATATACATGATTATTCACGACCTTTGCTCAATACTTTGCTGATGCACCTCAAGTCTTTTTGAATATGATGCCACAAGCTTGGCACACCTATCTTTGGGCAGTTTCGCCCATTCCTCTTTACAGCACCTCTCAAGCTCCATCCATCAGGTTGGATGGGAAGAGTCAGTGCACACCCATTTTCAGATCTCTCAAGAGATGTTCAATTGGATTCAAGTCTGGGCTCTGGCTAGGCCACTCAAGGACATTCACAGAGTTGTCCTGAAGCCACTCCTTTGATATCTTGGCTGTGCGCTTAGGGTCGTTGTCCTGCTGAAAGATGAACAGTTGCCCCAGTCTGAAGTCAAGAGCGCTCTGGAGCAGGTTTTCATCCAGAATGTCTCTATACAATGCTGCATTCATCTTTCACTCTATCCTGACTAGTCTCCCAGTTCCTGCCGCTGAAAAACATCCCCACAGCATGATGCTGCCACCACCATGCTTCACTGTAGAGATGGTATTGGCCTGGTGATGAGCGGTGCCATGTTTACTCCAAACATAACGCCTGGCATTAACGCCAAAGAGTTCAATCTTTTGTGTCTCATGGTCTGAGAGTCCTTCAGGTGCATTTTGGCAAACTCCAGGTGGGCTGCCATGTGCTTCTTACTAAGGAGTTGCTTCAGTCTGTCCACTCTACCATACAGGCCTGCTTGGTGGATTGCTGCAGAGATGGTTGTCAGAGGAATGCTGTAGCTCTGACAGAGTGCCCATCGGGTTCTTGGTCACCTGCCTGACTAAGGCCCTTCTCTCCCAATCACTCAGTTTAGATGGCCGGCCAACTTTAGGAAGAGTCCTGGTAGTTCCGAACTTCTTCCATTTACGGATGATGGATGCCACTGTCCTCATTGGGACCTTCAAAGCAGCAGATATTTTTCTGTACCCTTCCCCAAATTTGTGCCTCGAGACAATCCTGTCTGAGGTCTACAGACAATTCCTTGGACTTCATGCTTAGTTTGTGCTCTGACATGCACTGTCAAGTGTGGGGCCATATAAATTATATATATATATATATATATATATATATATATATATATATATATATATATATATATATATATAGACAGGTGTATGTCCAATCAACTGAATTTACCACAGGTGAACTCCAATTAAGCTGTAGGAACATCTCAAGGATGATCGGTGGTAACAGGATGCACCTGAGCTCAATTTTGGGCTTCATGGCAAAGGCCGTGAATACTTATGTCCATGTGATTTTAGGTTTTTTTTTTAATTACATTTACAAAAAAAAAAATCGCAAAAAACATTTTACACGTTGTCATTATGGGGTATTGTGTGTAGAATTTTGAGGATAAAAATGAATTTATTCCATTTTGTAATAAGGCTGTAACATAACAAAATGTGGAAAAAGTGAAGCGTTGTGAATACTTTCCGAATGCACTGTACACCATCAGGTTTTATTGAGGCAGTACCATTTATATTTTAATTTATATAATTGTTATTTATTCATATATACTCTAATTAAAATTGAAGACTTTAGAATACTAATGTGTAACTTTCATTTAATTATCTATATATTACCATAAGATACATAATACATAGAGCCTTATATTCCACATGTGAACTCTCAAAGAAATAGAACAGCAACCCCATGGAGTATTGATGATTGACAACCCGAATTGAAGCTCAAAAAAACAGCAGCTTTAGGAGTAACCAGCGAAGAACACCAGCAGCTCCTCTAAAAAAAACCCTTGAAACACAGACTGAGTACAGAGTCCCTGACGAACCACGGGGTCACTAACGTGCAAAATGCGTTTGGGACGCCCCCAGACACCCACCCACCCAGATGACCGGAGGACGCAGATTAAGAGCTGCCTAGGGTTAGATTGAGGTTGTGGGCAGTGCTGGAAGATGATGCTCCTCCCAACAAAAAATTTGGCTGACTTCCTGCATGGCTCCCTGACTGCGGGTGCCGCCCTGGTGGTTTATGTAGAACACTGCGATTGCATTGTCTGACTGTACCTTCACCGGACGTCCCTGAAGGAGGTGCTGTGCCCGGCACTTAGTTCCAGGATGTTGATGGAAAGCTGGCTCTCCTGAAGCGTCCAATGGCCCTGACAGGTTAGGTGACAAGTTACTGCCCCCCATCCCTGAAGACTTGCATTGGTGGTAAGAAGGACCCAGTACTGGATCCAAAAGGGGCGGTCCCTTGTCTAGATGTGAGCGCTGCAGCCACCACAATAGGGTGACGTAACTCCTGGGGAAGAATGAGAGTCTGGGCCTGATTCAGAGCCGGACGCTCTGACCAGAGCGCTCGCTCTGAATCAGGGCCGGACTACCTAAAATTGGAGCGGCCTCTAGGGCGATACCACTCAAAGAAAGTATGCCATACCCGATGGTAAATTCTTGCTGACGCAGGCTTCAGAGCTCTTAGCATGGTGTTTACTACAGAGCTGGAAGACATCTGGACCTTAAGAGGGCTGTTTCAACAGCCACGCCGTCAAAGACAGACGACTCAGGTCCGGGTAAAAGACAAGGAGCCTGTGACAACAGGTCCGGACGTAGGAGGCACCCTCAGTGGAGCGTCTACGGAGAGAGCCCGAAGGTCCGAGAACCAGTGACGTCTGGGCCATTACGGAGCTATCGACAGAAGCGTGCCGTCTTCTTGTTTGAATTTTTGGATTACCCGAGGAAGAAGCGAGAACGGAGGGAAGAGATACGCAAACTGGAAGGTCCGTCGGACCGACAGAGCGTCTGCTAGAAATGCCTCCTTGTCTCTTGTTCTTGAAACGTACAGTACACAGGCAGTTTGTTGTTGTGTCGGGAAGCCATGAGGTCTATTTCTGGAAGGCTCCACTTGTCCACCAGGAGTTGAAACACCTCCTGGTGAAGAGACCATTCTCCTGGATGTACGTCCTGCCGGCTGAGAAAGTCCACTTCCCAGTTGAGGACTCCTGGGATGAATACCTCTGAAATGGCAGGGAGATTGCGCTCCGCCCAAGTCAGGATGTGGTACCGCAAGCACTGCCCGACTTGGCGGTTTATGTAAGCCACCATGGTGGCATTGTCCGATTAGACCTGCACGGGTTTTCCTTGTAGAACCTGTCTTGCTTGCTGGAGGGCATTGAATACCGCGCAAAGTTCCAAGATGTTTATTGGAAGCGCAGCTTCTGCCGGGGTCCACCTGCCCTGGAACAAGTGTGGACCCGTGACTGCTCCCCAGCCTCTGAGTCCGGCGTCAGTTCGTCAAAAGGACCCAGTTCGCCACCCAAAAGGGGCGTTCCCTGTTGAGGTGTGTCGTTTGCAACCACCAGGCCAGAGACAGGCGAACTTCCGGAGAAAGCACCATGGTCTGCCTCTTTATCCACTGAGGCAAACCATTCCAACTGGAGAGGATTGTTGCTGAGGTCTGGAGTGAAACTGGGCATATTCCACCATGTCGAAAAGTAACACCATGGTGCCCAATAAAACTCACCGCCAAGTGAATGGACACTCGGCGGTTCTGAAGGCAACTGCGTATCTGTCTGTAATGCAGAGATCTTGTCCGCTGTCACAAAGATCCTCTGTAGTTGAGAGTCCAACAAGGCTCAGAGATGGAGAATCCTCTGCGAGGGAACCAGGGTGGATTTCATCCAGTTTATTAACCAGCCGTGATCCTACAATACTGAGACCGTCATTTGCAGATGATGCTGGAGGACTTCTGGAGACCCTGCTAACACAACAGAAGATCGTCCAGATAAGGCAACAAGTGGACTCCCTGCATCCGCAGGTGAGTTGCCATGAATTTGGTTAAGACACGAGGCGCTGTTGCCAGACCAAAGGGCAGCGCCTGGAATTGAAAATGTTTGTCGAGCACCGCAAAACCGAGGAATTCCTGTTGCGCTAAGACAATGGGGACATGCAGGTACGCGTCCTGGATGTCCAATGACACCATGAAATCCCCAGGCTCCATCACTAGTATGATGGAATGGAGGGTACTCCATCCAGAACTGCGGAACCCTCAAGGACTTGTTGAGGGATTTGAGGTTTGGACGGTAAGACCCATTGGGTTTCTGCATCAAAAAGAGATTGGAATAGAAACCCATGCCCCTCTGGGAGAACAGAACAGGCACTATAACTCCAGCCTGGAGTGCAACACTTTCTGTAGTTACAGGGCTTTGTTCTGATCTGACGGAAGGCCTGTGGTGAAAAACCTGCTGGGAGGCATGCACCAGAAGGAGAAGGCATACCCCCGAGAGACCACCTCATGTACACAAGTGTCCGTGGTAGTCAGACACCAATGCTGGGTGAACCGAAGCAGGCGGCCTCCCACTCTGGGATCCCCCGAAGGGAGGCCCGGGCCGTCAGGCGGAAGGCTTGTCGTCCGACTTAGGGGCAGGGCGTCTAGCACTTCAAGGTTGTTTCTTTGGCTTGGTAGCCTTTGTGGGGACGGCCTATCTTGGAAAAGACTGTGCTTTGGACCTACCCTGGGTTCTGTAGGGCCGAAAGGACGAAGTACCTGCTCCTGATGGAACTGTAGCCGATGGGAGACACGCAGATTTGGCCGCTGCCAGCGTGGCCACTATCTTGTCTAAATCCGGGCCAAATAAGACCTGTCCATTAAAAGGCAAGCATTCTAAGCCCTTTTTGGAATCTGCGTCCGCTTTCCAAGAGCGCAACCACAAGGTGCGACGAGCGGCTACCGCTGCAGAGGGGATTCTGGAGGTGAGGAGACCAATATCCAAGGCTGCCTCATTAATGTAAGTGGCCGAGTCTCTGAGACTGCCAACTAACTCTGCTTGCTCCGCAGAAGAGTCAGAGTCTAGAGACACCTCTAAACTATGAGCCCAGCATTCCATGGCTCTGGCCATCCAACACACAGCCATAGCCGGTCTGGCCGCACCTCCAGCAAGAAAATAAATGGACTTAAGACATATGTCAACCTTGCGATTGTAGCATCTTTTAAAGGAGGACATACAGGGCATGGGCAAAGTAGCACTTCTCACTAGGCGTGTCACATGAGTATCCACTTGCGGAGGAGATTCCCACTTAGAGAAATAATTATCCGCAAATGGATATGCAAAAGCCAAACGTTTTTGAGGCTGGTACCGTTTACCTGGATTTTTCCACGCCTCCTCTGAATGATCTACTAGCTGACCAGAAAGAGGAAAAACAATGGCATCACCCTTAACATCCTTAAAGAAGGCGTATTTGGATTTGGTCACAGGGTGATCGTCATCCTCAATAACCAAAGCCGTATGGACAGCACGTATAAGGCCAGGTATATAGACTTTAGACTTAGCCTCCGTCTCTTTAGTACGGAGGGCCTCCTGGTCAGAAAGGTCAAAAATTTCCCCGTCATCCGACGACACATCGTCTTCATCAAACTGAGCTGTCTGCGACGCCAAAAGCCGCTTATGCAGCCGCAAAAATGACTCTCCCAGTAAAACGTCCGACAGGTGTTGCACTGTAGTGGACAAGAAATTAACTCACGCAGGCTCTTGTGAGACCTGGGGAGGTGAAAGTGGCAGACCCTGGGGTACCATCAACTGTCTGGGGAACCCCTGCATGGGCGACGACACCATGGACTGCTGTGAACACCCCACCAGGGGGAATGCAGGGGGCAGGGGGTGTCGATAGCTGGCCCACAAGGGTTGTAAGTGCCTTAGCAAAACAAGCCCAGGGTGATTCCTGCAAAGGCGCAGTGACAGAAATCGGGCGTGATAACAGATAACACGCCCTACATAACCAGTCAGTGGTTCCATCACCCTCCGCAAATGGTACATTACATTTGGTACATTTTAACAGAAGAGGAGAATCCCATTCACTTTCAGACATAAGTGTAACAGAGCTGTATGTGACACACCTCAAAAGACAAATGCTTGTATAGTGAGGCAATAAACACCCTGCAACACCGCACCGCAGGGCTTTAGCAGAGAAGAATAGGGATAGTAAAAATATCTGACAGTGAAAGTACAGGCAGCAGCGTTAGCAGATAGTCACATACAATGCAAAAGTAAACCCTGCACCCTGCAAAAGTAAATCAGCGCTGAGTTCAACTACGCAGACCCAGAGTCTGGTAGGAAACAGCGCTGCATACACTGACCTTACTACCGGAGGAGAGGTATGCAGGGGGACCCGAACCGGGATGCCACCATTGTATCCACTTCCAGCAGCGTTTGCCAAGTCCAGGAAGATTGCCGCCAATGAGCAGAGAGGAGGCAGGCCCAGGGAGGAGCGGCTACACACAGGCACAGACCGCTGTGGAGAGGCCATGTGCAGCGGGAGAGGTGCTGGCTGCTGTGCAGGGAAGGCGCGCTCTCCTGGTCTGCAATTAACCCCCAGGACGCCGGAACGTATCCACATCCGCACCGCCGCGGCCTGCTGTCCCAGGGGGGGTAGTGGAAGCGCAGGTTAGTACCTGGCCCCACGTTGCAGCCAATCCCCAGGGAGCCCCCTGCCTGGGGACTTACGACTGTGTTGTCCGGCGGGGACCCTCCGCTGGCTCCCGCCGCTTACCTGTCCCCCTTTGATCCGGCCACAGTCCAGGCATCGGGGTGTCAGCTGGACCGATTAAAATAGAGCATTTGGGTATGCACTGGTGCCCATGTCCTGCCGTCACCAAACTGAAACTGATGGCTTGGCTAGATGAGTCTGGGCTTGTTGGTGCCCCGACTCTCCTCTCCAGGCAATACTCAGTTCATCCTTGTGCCCTTTTAGAAATCTTTACCACTTCAAAACTAGTAAAACGCAGTTTTAATTAAAACGCTCAAATCCTGTAGAAAGCAATTTACGTATGTTCATTTATCATGAACGCACTCTATTAACTGATCTCCTTCCAGAACATATTGTCAAGGGAACAAATATTTTAAGTGAGGATTCCAATTTATCACATTAGAAGTAAATGGTTATGACTTTAATGAAGTACAAAAGTTATAATGCTAAATCAAGTCTATTAAAATTACCTGTTTGTGGGGGCGGTGGGTAAAAAAATATCAGAGATAGACCAAAGTCATATTGTGCCAACATTAGCTTTTGCATCAATATACAAGGTTTTGGAATCTGTACAAATGAAAAGTGAATTACCCTTGTTGACATACCTCTTCGTCATCTAGGAAATCTTCATACCAGTCCCATAAATCTGTAGGAGGCTGTGTGTATCTGTAACCAAAAATGACAATATTCATGTAATATGCATAAACAGTAAAGAAAAATTACACCTAGCTAATGCAAAACCACATTTATAAATCTGTCTGCCCAGTTGGCATAAATGCACCACTTAACCACACCTAACACCAGGTCTAATATTTAAGAAAGGTGTGGAACCTGTGTTTTCTACAAATACATTGAGACCTGCCCTTTTTTGTTATAAAGCACATGACTAGTGATTACCTCTGCAGTTAACCATTAGAAGTGACCAGCACGCATTAAAAATTGTTTGTAAAGATCACATGCATTATAGTCTTAAAAACAAATTACAGTCAAGTCTCATTGTTATGACCACCAGCTAATAGCCAGAGTAACCACCATGTGCAGCAAGGACAGCAGTAACTCAATAAGGTGTTGGTAGGTTGGCACAACTATCTGGAGCCATACTGACTACAGTGCAGCCGACAGCTGCTGGAAGAGGCTGGGGGCAGAACTGCAGGTCTTCAGGTGCTTTGGCATGGAGAGTTTAGCAGCTGCTAGAAAATTAGCTTCCAGCAGGTGGGCGTTTCTAACATGGTGGCATCGGATGCGACCAGGTCAGGGAAAGCCCAGCCTGGCGTGCTTGCATCTCAACTGCATGAGCACTGAATTTTTTTTTTTTTTTTTTTAAGTACACATAGGGCAGCGCAAGACTACATCACTTCTGTACAAAATACATGCTATAAGAACTGGATAACAGAGGTCTCTTTTGAAGCATTCTGGTTGTAAATTTATTAAACGCTGCTTTAAAAATTACTTACCTAATGTACATGAAACCGAGCGCTCTGATGTATGGAGAATCTGTGTGCGTGATGAGACCCATTACTTGCTTTCTGGTCAATTTCAATGTGAACAGCTTATAGAGCAGACAGAATGCAGTGGACACAATACCTCCTGTTCCAACACCACGTACCTGTCATGACACAATATTGTTAAGTTAGAATGGACCTTTCATAAAAAATTCTAATCATCTGGCGGATGTCGCAGCACTGCATTCACAGCGGGTGCCTAAAAACTGAGTGTTGCTTGGTAATCAGGTTACTCTGCCATGATATATGACATGCAGAGGAAAGCAGCTATGGGCATTGATTACCGGAAGACGTGTGTCATGCTAAACATTCAAGAGCCTATTAGACTAAAGAAACCTGTCAGCCAACCAGTGTCTAAGCATGAAAAGGTCTCAGGAAGTAGTTCAGACAATCCACCACCTGCTAAGGAAATAAAGCTTCTTTACTATTAAAAGGCCATATTCAGGGGGATTATCCTTAGATTATCAAAATGTACCATTATGACCCGACATTTTATGCACTTGTGACAAGACCACATTCAGGTTTGCAATAGTTGCTACTTTGATTCTTAATTTATTTGGTGTAAATCTCAAATGTATTTTATTTAAATAGATGGGCCTGAAACAGATGTGGACGCAATGCTCACGCGCACCAATTTAATTTCGATCAAATGGTACTACGGTTGTAGTGAGAATTTGTTCGCTAAAAATTGATAGACCGGAGCAGCTTTGTGGGAGGTTACAGGGAGACGCAGCAAAAACAGGCATGTAGTGAACCTTTTCAGGGCGTGTATCTACCTACATCTGCAATCTCGTACGCAGAAAATATGGTCCAGTGCCTGTTCCATTGGTCATTTTGTGTGACCATAGGGTTACTCAGATGGTCAATTATTGAAGGATCTACGACCACTGCTGCATACGTAGATGCTCGGATCTGCGAGTACACAGGTGGGCGCCTCCATATTTTTCCAGGTGGTTGTAGCATTAGCATATTTTCGCATGGCAGCAGCATACAAAAATCGCAGTTGCGATTGCATTAGCGTCCACATCTGAATAAGGCTCTATGCCCTATGTGATTAGAGACATCGCGATTTTCTATTTCCAGCACTTGCTTCACTTTTATCATAATTTTATTTGCAAATGATCATAGGTTTATGGCACCCAAGTGATTGAATACATATTGAACACCTATGGGTTGATTCAATTAGCCATGAGTCAGCTTGCAGTGCAAGTGTTCCTATAGTAACTCTGCACCAGCTGATTTTTGTTTGCAGCCCCGTAGGGTAAAAATACGTGCTTCCACACCGTAACAGCGACAACTCTCCCGCCTCGGGGATAATTGAATTGACATCGTTTTTCATTTTGTGAATGGTTTCAGTCTGTGTTATTTCACACTAGTACATATCAAAGCCTAAGAAGTGTAGTTCTAGTATCTCAACTAAAGAGAAAACTTGTTTATCATCTGCCTTGGAGGCAAATAAAACCCAAAATGTGGAGGCACGTACTTGTACTTACCCCCCCGCACATCCCTGTTTGTCCAGCAGTTTTTCGGCTACCTTTCTCCCAGGGTTCAACGTGCGTTACCTGAAAATGTAAATTAATGTAGCTTTTATAATGTCCAATGTTGTAAATAAATCACTCACTATAGGGATACTTTATTGTAGAAAACAAAAAACATACAAATTGACTAAAAAGTGAAAATCAGATTTTTATGATCTGGTTTACTGAAGCTAAAGCATTTATACACAGACATAATGAGATAAGGACATTACAAACAAATGGGCTGTCTGTCAAGTGCAAGTTCTAGAGCACTAGACTGCTCTGTGCCTATATCTGCAATGTTTTGTCTATATTTCATTGTTATAGGTCTACTATGGAACTGTCTCCATATTCTAAACTCTCTCTCAAATGTTATAGCCTATGAATGTCTGCAACTATTACTAATCGATTTCATTAGAATTGGTCAGCTTTGCCCAGAGGCAGCATTTAACACAGATTTTTGCAGATTTAAAGCCGCGTATCCACTTGCTGATTAAACAGAGCGATTGAACGATTACGACAATCATTCAATCGCTCGTTAATCATGCATAAATCTGGCATGAAAATGTCGAAAACGACCAGCAATGCACACTCCCGCTGGTCCTTTTCGACATCAATCATCGACTGAACATGCCGGTCAATATGCCAATAACAACAGATTGGGCATGTTCGGGGATGAGGGAGGGTGCCTGCACTGAACAACTGATCGTTCAGTGTAGGTACTGCAGTGGATGAGGAATGACTGTACGATTACAATGCTGTAATCGTACGGTCGTTACCCCAAGGCGTAATGGATATGCACCTTAAGCGCTGCCTTGGCGCTAGTTGCACACTGATCGCAGTCCTCTAATTGTATAGCACCTGGCACATTACCCAGGAGTAGAGGTCATGAGCTACAACTCGCGGCTAAATGAATCTTCCCAACAGAATGTAACTTTATAGGCAAATAAAACCGAAGGGGAAGTGTCCCCCACACATTTACCAAAATGTAGAACATTTGTCACACATCTTAATGTATTTTTAAAAAGGACAAGTAAACCTGAAAAGAAAGCGGACCAATTTTAATTGGAACATGGATAAATATCCATAATAAATATAAATAAAATGAAGACAAAACAAGACTGTAGATTGCTTAGATGCGCATATAGGAGGTTTCCAAACTCCGCCATTACAGTCCAGGTTTTAAAAGATAGCCATGCTTGAGCACAGGTGAATTATTAGTACCTCACTCAATTTGATTTAACCATCTGGGCTCAAGCATGGATATCCTTAAAACATGACCTGTAATGGTAGAGTTTGGTAAGCTCTGGCATACAGTGCATCTGGAAAGTATTCACAGCACTTCACTTTTTCCACATTTTGTTATGTTACAGCCTTTTTCCAAAATGGATTAAATTCATTTTGGTCCTCAAAATTCTACACACAAAACCCTATAATGACAATGTGTAAAGTTTTGAGACTTTTGCAAATTTTCAAAAATAAATAAATATATATCACACGTATATAAGTATACATAACCTTTGCTCAAATACTTTGTTGATAGACCTTTGGCAGCAATTACTGCCTCAACTCTTTTTGAATTTGATACCACAAGCTTGGCACACCTATCTTTGGGCAGTTTCCCCATTCCTCTTTGCAGCACCTCTCAAGCTTCATCAGGTTGGATGGGGAGTGTCTGTGCACAGCCATTTTCAGATCTCTCCAGAGATGTTCAATCGGATTCAAGTCTGGGCTCTGGCTGGGCCACTCAAAGACATTCACAGAGTTGTCCTGAAGTCACTCCTTTGATATCTTGGTTGTGTGCTTAGGGTCGTTGTCCTGCTGAAAGATGAACAGTCGCCCCAGTCTGGAGGTCAAGAGCGCTCGGGAGCAGGTTTTCATCCAGGATGTCTCTGTACATTGCTGCATTCATCTTTCCCTCTGTCCTGACTGGTCTGCCAGTTCATGTCGCTGAAAAACATCCCCACAGGATGATGCTGCCACCACCATGCTTCACTGTAGGGATGGTATTGGCCTGGTGGTGAGCGGTGCCTGGTTTACTCCAAACATAATGTCTGGCATTCACGCCAAAAAGAGTTCAATCTTTGTCTCATTAGACCATAGAGTCCTTCAGGTACATTTTGGCAAACTCCAGGTGGGCTGCCATGTGCTTTTTACTAAGGAGTGGCTTCCGTCTGGCCACTCTAATAAACAGGCCTGATTGATAGACTGCTGCAGAGATGGTTGTCCCTCTGGAAGGTTCTCCTCTCTCCACAGAGAAATGCTGTAGCTCTGACAGAGTGCCCATCGAGTTCTTGGTCACCTCCCTGACTAGGGCCCTTCGCCCCCAATCACTCAGTTTAGACTGCCGGCCAACTCTAGGAAGAGCCCTGGTGGTTCCTAACTTCTATTTACGGATGATGGAGGCCACTGTGCTCATTGGGACCTTCAAAGCAGCAGATATTTTTCTGTACCCTTCCCCAGATTTGCGCCTCGAGACAATCCTGTCTTGGAGGTCTACAGACAATTCCTTGGACTTCATGCTTGGTTTATGCTCTGACATGCACTGTCAAGTGTGGGACCTTATATAGACAGGTGTATGCCTTTCAAAATCATGCCCAATCAACTGAATTTACCACAGGTGGACTCCAATTAAGCTGTAGGAACATCTCAAGGATGATCAATGGAAACAGGATGCACCCGAGTTCAATTTTGAGCTTCATGGCAAAGGCCGTGAATACTTCTGTACATGTGATTTTAGTTTTTTTTTTTTTTATTAAATTTGCAAAAATCTCAAAAAAATAAATAAAAAAAAAACTTTACACGTTGTCATTTTGGGGTATTGTGTGTAGAATTTTGAGTACAAAAATGTAATTATTCCATTTTGGAATAAGGCTGTAGCATAACAATGTGTAAAAAGTGAATACTTTCTGGATGTACTGTACATACTTCGAAGTGTCATAGCATGTTGACCAAACTTATATAATCCATTTTATATTATTGCTAGCGATTCTTTAAAAGCCCTGTTAAAAGATTAATCTTCAATTACACATCAGCAATCACAATAAATATATACTTGGCAGGAAATCCTCGTTAACACAAATGAGTGTGGCACAAAATAACAAAACATTCAACGACTAGGACAACGAAAGAGACAAACAAGGACAAGCTGCTAGCATCCAGGCTGAGGACCAAAATCTCACAGGGTAGTGTCAAAGTGACTAATACCCCTTTCACATCGCAAATGGCAGGTCGCAACGGAGATTTTGTACACGTGTCTATATCGGGCGCGACCCCCAGGACCCCTTTCAGACCGGCGGCCCGACCCGGCAATGCAGTCAACACTGCTGAGCCGGTGCTTGGAGATAGATCATTTCCGAAAAAGGGGCGTATCCAATCAAGGAGGGGCGTGTCCTTGCAGAACGCCCCCCAATTTGTCACACTTGGGGGCGTTCTGCGAGGACACGCCCCTCCCTGATCGGACACAACCCCTTTTCGGGTACGAACGCATAGGATGCCCTGACCATGAGTCTGCGCCATGCCCTCAATGCTACCCAACGGGAACACTAGCTATCTGTGAATAGTATAATAGTGACAGACTTGTGAACTAAGTACAGCATGCAAAAAGTCAACTGAAATCACAAAAGGAACAACATTTGTAGATATCAGATGCTGAGTTTGAAACTTCCTCGGAATAGTTGTGTTCCGTTGTATGTTCTTCCCCATTAAGATTGTATTATACCTACCATACGCAAGGATTTACATGTATGGTTTATAAGATCTCTGAGCGGTCTTATGAAGCAAGTTGTTTGCAAGTGTGTGCATGATAACTTAAAGTATTAGCTTGTCCTCACTTATAATACAGTGTGGTTATAACTAGGGGTGTGCACCGGCCACTTTTCGTGTTTTGTGTTCTGGTTTTGGATCTTTCTTCGTGTTTTGGATCTGGATTGGTTTTGCCAAAACCACCCTTCCGTGTTTTGGGTTCTGGGTTTTGTGTTTTGGATCTGTATTTTTTTTTAAAAAAAGCATAAAAACAGCTAAAAATCACAGAATTTGGGGGTTTTTCTGCTCCTATGCTATTATTAACCTCAATAACCTTAATTTCCACTCATTTCCAGTCTATTCTGAACACCTCACAATAGTGTTTTTATATCCAAAAGGTTGCACCGAGGTAGCTGGATGACTATGCTAAGAGATACGAGTGGGCGGCACAAACACGTGGTCCATCTAGGAGTGACACTGCAGTGGCAGACAGGATGGCAGTTTGAAAAACTAGGCCCCAAACAGTACATAATTCAAAGACAAAAAAGAGGTGCAAGATGGAATTGTCCTTGGGCCCGCCCACCCATCCTTATGTTGTATAAACAGGACATGCACACTTTAACAAACCAAACATTTCAGCGCCAGGGTCTGCCACACGACTGTGGCTGAAATGATTGGTTCGTTTGGGCCCCCACAAAACAAGCTGGCAATTAATCTGTCCCTGCACAAACTGGCTCTACGGAGGCAAGATGTTGTCCTCATCCACCGATTCCTCACCCTCTTCAGTGTTGTGTACATCCTCAGAGTTAATTCGTCCCCGCTGGAATCTACAACCACAGGTCCCTCTGTACGTTCTGGCTGCTTTGAGGATGCAGGTGGAATCTAGACGGGATTTGGAACCGGGGACACACTACCTCCATCAATTGTCTAAATCCCACTGCACTAATGGCGGATGATGAACTCCCAGCAGCAGCAACAGCACTGGGAGGAAGTGGTTCTTGATCTTTCCCTATTTTATTTTTATCGGAGAAAGTTTGGTCCTCCATTTATGTTATATTGATATATACGTGCGGCTAAGGCGCACACAAACACAGAAAATATTTTTTTATTTTTGCTGGAGAGTAGTGCACTTTGTGGGTTACACCACCCTTTAAGAAATGAGCCAGCCGGCTCTTTAACTTATGGGACACAGGCGCACGCTTGGCGCTGCTCCTTTGTTGATGCTTTTGTAGCCACAGTGCACACAGTTCACAAACACAGAAAATAATTTTTTTATTTTGTTTGGAGTGCCCTTTGGGGGTTACAGTACCCTTTAACGGTCAAGCCAGCCGGCCCTTTACTTATGACACAGGCGCACGCTTGGCACTACTTTGTTGATGCACGTGCAGCCACAGTGCACACAATTCACAAAAAAAAAATTTTTTTTTTAGCACTTGGGGGGAGCACCCCTGACGGACAGAGCACCCCCTGGACAACACTACAGCACCCCTTTAGGACTGGGACACTGCACAGGATTTTGGAGTGGACACAGCCCCTATGGACAACTGACTGCACGACACAGTCCAGCCAGCCCCTATGGACTTTGGAGGAGTGGACACAGCCCCTATGGACAACAGCAGCACAGCACTACACTACACAGCCCAGCCAGCCCTAACTCCCACCCTCCCTCTTCACTGTCCACAGCCGAGTGAGAAAATGGCGCCGACGCGGGTACCTTACATTGGATACAAAACCCGCGAGACCCGGAAGGCGGGATGATGACGTTTTGCCTCGAATTCAGATCCCAGTCAGGCAGGAAAAGTCGAGCCTGACTCGTTTCGGCGAGGCTAGGGGGGGGGGGGGGGGGGGTGTTCGGATTTCAGAAATCCGAACCCGCTCACCCCTAGTTATAACTATGACAGGCTTGTGTTCACATAATAGATTTGCGAGTTACCTAATGGGTGCTCTAATATGCGTATGGTCTGTTCTGCTTGGATTCAGTTGAATAAAATGAAACCTTGCGAGCACCAATTGGAGTACTCACTGAGACACATTCTGATTGCCGACAGGTCTCTTGGATAACTTGGTACAAGATAATAGGAGGATTGCATACAAAGATGCTTCTCAGAATCTGTATTGTATAATATCTGCTTATGTGCCCATATATGAAAATATTATTCTCTAATAGGTGTGTAGCAAATATTCATTTTCCCAACTATTAGCATATTTTATTTAGGATTCTTTTCGGCATCTTCCAATCTTCTTACAGGTCTCTGAACAGAGAAGCACAGCTTGGGCTGCAGTAATTGCTATGTGCCATTAGAACACTGCTCCTTTAGTTTGCTGACTATGAATTTGTTCACCTGAGAATCAATTCTAGCAAGTGGCCTAGAGAGCTGGCTGTCATTAACAACTTGCTTCAAATCCTGACGGAATGGAGAAGGGATAGAAAGGGGACTGCTTATGAACATCATTGGGATTTCATGTTGTCATGGAGACTGGCTTTATTCGACCCCATCAAGAAGTCACCAAGGATCACCTGGAAGGATAAAAATCTAAAGAAATTGCTATGGAAAATAAGTATGAAAAACATCCAGATTTTAAGCTTAGATGGGTTAAAGCCTGGTCAATCTCAGTGGACCAAGAGACCAGTTTCCTGCATGGTGATTGGGTGGTATTCGGAAGCTGTCTGTATGAGGGAGGGAGAGATTACAGCCTCCCCCTATGGTCCGGACCGTTCCAGTTTTTACCCCATCTTTGCTTAATACAGGGAGGCTGTAATCTCTCCCTGCCCGTCTCCCCGGTGACATCACAGCCTCCCGAAAGTCACCCCCCCCCCCCCCCCCCCAAGGAAGGACACCCTCCCCTGGCCGCCGGTTTGCTCTGGCATTCAGGGGACAGCTGGAGTTTCCGGAGCTTGGTGATGACCTCTCAAAGCTCCGACACTGCACCAGTTTGCAGTGCGTACGGCGCCGACCCAGGATATTCCCGAGTCGGCATCGCAGTGCAAATGGGGTAAATCCCGGGTCTAACCTGGCTTAGAACAGTGTTCCAAATCGGAAAAGGGATATTAGAGGTAAGAAGTGCTACCACTGCCACGTCCCCTGACCGGCTTTCCCCCTTCCCTCCCAGTCCCAATGCACAGCGTCCCGTCATCTGGAATCTCCACTATTGTGTTCTAATATTGCCGGCGGACACGGTGCCTCCAATGTGAAGAACATGCGACGTCACATCTGGCATCCATTGCAACAAGGACACGTTGAGGGTGACCAGGCGACAGGGGACGCAGCGCATTGTGGCGGAGGGAGTGCCGGGCGGCAGCTGTTTCCTGCCGGGCGTTGCGCCCGCAACAAACAGCCTGGGGAGAACACCATTACATTTTCTAATGCCCATATTTCCCCCAATCCCTGTCAACTACACCTGTGAACTCAGTTTGATGCAGTAGGTTTTTTAGTTTTTAAAATGGCATGCCTTGCTGTTTTGACAATTATTCCTACACATAGAGGGACATATATATTATTTGCAGCCAGCCCCCAAAGTTCACAGCAATAGGGAATCTTTATTCACCCAGAAGGTATCTGGTCAATTTGTCAGGTCGACAATCAATATGTAGACATGGTTAAAATGTTGACACTAAGAGGGGTATTCAATATGAAACGTTAACTTCACTGAAGTTAACTTCACTATCGGAGTTTTTACCTGCGTTAAAGTCTGGTGCGCGCTCCCGCTTATCCCCGTATTCAATATAAAATTAACGAAAACGGGAAACTCCAAAGTTGGATTTGCGTAAAGTTACGAATTTTTCCTTAAAATAATTGTAAGACCCCCCCTAAAGTTGTAAAAACATGGAGGAACACTATGGGTACCCCCGTTTTAGCCTTTAATTGAAAGTCGGGGATTTAAATAGCCGCAGCAGTTGTTTTTTTCCCGACATTGAAGAAGTGATGCAGAAGAGCACTTAGGTTATTTATTTTTGTTTTTTTTAAGTGATCCCATCAAATTTGGGGTACATGAAAATGGGTACTAGCATATTTTGATGTCCCTAAAGTGATTTTTAAAAATTCTGCATTTGTGCACCTGCCGCTATAATTCTATTCTTCAAAACACCTACCGCATACTTGCAGAATAGCCCTGAACCTATTTCCCTATTGTTAAACAATTTTTTATTATTTTTTTTTTCACCCCAATTTTTAAATTCATTTTTTGGGGTGTCCCTATTTTTTTTTTTTTGACAGTTCTTTTTTAAATGTCAGTCCCAGGGGTGCAGGCTATTTTTTTTAAGCCTGCACCCCTAAACCCCAATTCAGCACTTTTTTTCGACACCTATTCAATGGTGAAAAGATATCCCCGTTTTTTATCAGACTTTTCAAAACTGCGATAAGTCTTTGATATTGAATACAGTGTAAAACAAACCTGCGATAATGACGTCATAGCTCCGATATTAACGCAAAAACGATGTTTTCGCTCCCATATTGAATACCCCTATAAGATGTTAAGAGGCAAAAAACAGGATTTTGGTACTTACCGATAAATCCCTTTCTCCGATTCCACAGGGGACACTGGAGTTCAAGACAGTGGGGTATAGACGGTGGTAGAGCAGAGCCTGGCACTTTAAATAATTCTGAAGTGTGACTGGCTCCTCCCCCTCTATGCCCCATCAGCCCCAGTTTTAAGAACTGAGCCCGAGAGGAGACGGTAAGGAGAAGGAGAAGACCACAGAACGGAACAATACCGACTGAAGGAGAACAGAGGAACCCACTGCAGGGAACACATGCAGTCACACAACTAGATAAGGACCCAACAAAACTGCAGGAACGCAGCGCTGGGCGGGCGTCCAGTGTCCCCTGTGGAATCGGAGAAAGGGATTTATCGGTAAGTACCAAAATCCTGTTTTCTCCTTCATCCACTAGGGGACACTGGAGTTCAAGACAGTGGGGACGTCCCAAAGCCAACCTCCCGGGTGGGAAGCGCGGAGAACTTGCCGACCTTTCGGCCAACCGAAACAGGGACAGCCCAAGACTGGAGGCATGTCGTAGAGCCAGGAGACAATCAGAGCTCCTTGCTGAACAGTCACAGACATTCCACAAATTATAGCGTAAATTCAATGGAATACGGCTAGAGAGTAGCCGCAGATGAGAAGCATCAGAACACCGTAAGCTCAGCCAAAAACAGACCAAGCAAGACCGCTGGGAGCAGAAAACCCCAACTAGAATCCATAGAATGGCAGTAACATGAGAACAAAACTCGAGAAAACCGTACCAGCGACAACTACAGGAAGCTGCAACAGTCTCAGACAGCAGAATCCCAGCACTGCGGGACATCAATCATATAGATAAAAGTATAATCATACCAATATACAGAGACGGAGCTGAACCCGTCCACAGACTCCTAACCAAGCAAACAAGGAGGCAAGAGTCACGACCTAACAGTCGCCCTGAACCATTCTCGATGTCCAACTACTAAAGGGTTGGTAACCAGTGGAAGGTTTAGACCATAGAAGTTGTCAACAAGTGGCGATCCCACTGGGCATGAGGCGGATACGAGAGGATTGAGACTACAATTCCTTCCAGTGGGTCAGACGGCAGTACCACCCCTCCTGTCAAACAGCAGACAACTTCCTACATGATGGTAGAGTGTAATCAGTACCAACTACTGGCCTGAACATAGTATGAAAACACCCAGGATACCCTTAGCAGAAAAAGAGCATAGATGCCACCTCCACCCAGGGAGAGTTACCAATATAGGGAAGTATCCCATCCGCAAGGCTAAAGCACTAGGACAACTATGAAGGTACCATTCAAGTACCTGTCAGTGTGCTGAATTTATCAACAGATACTGAACAGGAAACAAACCAGGCCCCCTGTATGGAACATAGAGACTGTCACACTTTATAGTAAAGATGTGCATTAGCCCATAGATGCGCTTCAGTCCATAAAACCAACAGATTCCAGTAGAATAGGGTCACAAATCTCAATGTTACAACTATGCACCTACACACCAGGAAAGCTCTAAAGTGTACAGCCAACTGATTTAAAAGAACTGAAGGCTGCTAGGACAGCAGCTAGGGTGCGTAAGAGAGAATAACAGCTATGTCAGGATGCATGAAAAGGAAGCATCTTCTGAGGTATTAGTGGGGTAAGCCCGCTTACCTGTGAGCGACCAGAAGCCCTCTGGACGCTATGTAGAATGTCACTGACCTTATTCATCTCACAGCAACCCACCTCGACAGGTACAGAGAGTAGCCTCAGTGGGCAAAGATCAATGCTCTACAGCACGGACTTCAGTCTGGAGATGCTGCAGAAAAAAATACTGTAGAAACTAGCAAATTGTTAGTGGAGACAAGAAGGCCATACAACAGGACGCTATACCTGAGCCTGTTCCATTAGGGATATGTATCCATATAGAGATTACACATACCCCAAAAACAGTCTGCTAGTGTATCCTTACATTAACACTTATAATGGTGAAGTGTGTATTACGCCCACAATCTGATACAACCCAGGCCAGACCCTGCCTATATCGGCGGGTGGCCATAGGCCTCATGTAAATTAACTAAATAAGCCATAAGGATGGAATAGATCCTGGATTCTCTATGTACTGATAGGAAATGTACCCAAGGGACCATCAGATACCCATTTTATTGAGATATGCGACAAGACAATAATATAAAGTACCAGAATCGATACTGGGAAAGGTACCTGTACATAGACATAGAATGCGTTAATTATCCCAAGTAAGAAGAGAGATATATATATATCTAGTGATAACGCCAGTCAGGGCCAAAAACAGATTTCTCCAATTATTAGGAAAATTCATACAAGGAACGGGAATATATCAGTATATATACACATACACACACATAAACATAGCTGCATGAAAAGGCAAACTCTTTGAAAGGAAGAGTTAGTACCGACATAGTAAGTCAGTTGTCAAACTCCTGCACCAGGAGATCAGCACGCTACATACATATACACACACACACACACACATATATCCCGCAATAGGAGATCAGCATGCTATATCTATATATACACACACTGCATTCCTAGTGTCTTACAAGTTGGTTACTAAGTGCGCCCTAGAGTGTAGTTGTAATTAATAGGTCCCCCGAAGTGGACGCCGTAGATATAGACTGATGGAAACAGGACTATAACCCGAGGCGGGTGTAAGTACATATCCTTATATACATGTGTGGACATACAGAAAGGCCCCAGGACATGTATAGAGTCCATACTAGAAGCAATGCCATAGGAGCCTGTGACTATCCTATGTAAGCTGCAGAACATGACTCTAGTCTATAGAGCCACCATATAATATGTATGGATATAACAGACAGCTTCTGGTAAACCCTGGCAGCTTTCCAGACGTGGAATAATATGTACCTTAATGATTGTGGAAGTATAGGCATACCTACACATATCCATAATTATATACATATACACACACACACCACCCAATCCCTAGGGAGAGATGGTGTAAGCGGAGTTATAGAACAAACTACCGGATCAGGAGAGTCCAGCCTCTCATCGCAGCATCCTCTTTAAATATGCTAGGTATCAGACATAAAACTGAGAAGAACATATCCTACCCCTGCTTTAATGGTAAGGATAAGAAGATTATTATTATATATATATATATATACATATACACACACTATATATATATATATATATATATACACACACACACATATCCCCGAATGCCTACGCGTACCTACATACAAGATTAGTAGGTGACGATATAATTTGAAAAATATAACATGGGCAATAGTTAGAGCCATGGAAGGAACTGAGCCCCAGGTCTTAACGCCGGGTTTAGTATAAAATACAAGTATATACATACATGTGGCTTACCTCCACGCAGGGAGACTGCTCATGTGCCGCGCGTGGCTGTCATTCTGCTACGGCGTTGGGACAGGAAATGTTAGCAACGTACTATCCCAGACTGATTGCGATCCTGGGACCCTTCCGTTACCGGTGTACTCGCCTTATCAGGTGTGCCCTTCTGGCTCCAGATGATGGAAATCAAAAGATGACCTCAGTGATGCGAGACAGCAATGCCAACCACCACAACGGCCATATGTTACTACTTCGTGTTGTGTGTGCTGCCGAAGGGAATAAATAAGATATAAATCCATATAGATGCACAGATGCATACCTTCTAAGGTAAGCACCGAAGGCTGTTGAGATTTAACATATGTGCAGCCACATATATGCATGAGAAGAGTACGGCTCATTCTTAAGGTGAGCCAATGTGAGGCATAAGCCTGAGGATGGGACGCACCCTTTTTGTAACCTTGAGTTAAAGATATGCAAAAACCGTAATTTCTGGCAGCAGCCAGAACAGTGGCCCCGACTATGCATACTATACACATTTAGGCAGAGTGATCTCTGGCAGCTATAGATGCAAGAAACACACTGCATTATTCTGTTACACATCAAGCATATTTGCCCCAGATGTTCAATGTAATAAGCCTGCCGCACCTGGTATACCCAGGCGGTCTCCCATCCAAGTACTAACCAGGCCTGGCGCTGCTTAGCGTCCAAGATCAGACGAGATCGGGCGTGTGGCCGTAGGCGCTGATAGATATGTGGTGGCCAAAGTGGCATGGACACAACCTCTATATTAGGCTGTGGCATGTTCCTCCCTGTGCTTCATTCTTTTTTTTTTTTTTTTTTTTTTAAATATAATATTAAACCAGTACACTGCCCAGTTCCGTAGGGGAACTACCGACGTGCAATATAACAGAGATGAGGCAGAGCCAGAATCTATATAAAGACTGCAGGTTAAATTACAAACTCCACAGTTGTGCCGTTAAACCTAATAAGACCAGGTGCTGTAGGTTTAAGTAAAGAAAAAAAAACGGGAGAGGCCATATGCAAGCACAGGGAGAACATACAAACTCCAAACAGTTAGGGACGTACTGGGAATAAAACCCACAACCCTGCTAAGGGTTGCACCCCCCACAGAACTCCAGAGTGAGGATGCAGGAGATGCTGGCAATAAGCCCCGGCTCCTTTTAAGGCAGGTGCATATGCTGTTTTAGAATACTCGCTGGAGGTAATGGCGGCATCTGTGCACGCCAGCATGGACTAGACTCCGCCCCTTATCAATAAGCGGGCGGGGCGCAAACAATGGCTGGTATAGCAGGCATAATGCGAGTGGGGGAGCGGGAACGTAAGAGCCAGCGCCGGTGCATCTTCATACAAGCACCGGCGCCGCAACCAGCAGCCGAGAGCGCTGTGAATAACAGCCTCGCTCTCCGGCGGCTGTGTGCAGAAGCCAGCGCTTCCACAAGCACCAGCGCGGCAGGGAACAGCCGCGCTGAGCAGCTCCCTAAGCCCCGCCATGCGGCCAATTGTAACCAGCGCCGATGCAATCTCTGGCGCCGCAACCAGCAGCCGAGAGCGCTGTGAATAACAGCCTCACTCTCCGGCGGCTGTGCTCCTCCCCCTGCAGAAGCCAGCGCCAGTGCTTCTTCAAGCGCCAGCGCGGCAGGGAACAGCCGCGCTGCTGCGCAATGTAGACTCCCCTATGGGAGTAGCGGGACGCGGCAGGCTCCCTCCCCGTGGAGATAGAGAAGAGGGAGGATTCGGCTCTCGTGAGATCAGCAAACAAACAGAGCGCTGTCAGCTCTATGAAGTCAGACAGCGCTCAGTGCAGGGATATCAGGGCTCGCTGCTAGGCAGCAACCTTACAGACTGTCTGAACAGTCTCCCTGTACATGTATCCGCGCTCTATGCGCGGTAGCTCCACCCCTTGTAATAACGCTAGCGGCGTTATAACAGGATTGCAGGAGGGGTTATACTACAGTATATACCACCTGAGCCTGGGAGGGGGCAGAGGGGCCGCAGATTAAACTCCGTTCCCCATAAGGGGAACAGAGCTATACTTACCACTGCTGGCATCAGGGCTGCGGCTAGGCATTCGGAAGCACGGACACAGCCTCTATATTAAGCTGTGGCGTGTCCTCCCTGAGCTACTGCCAGGGTGCCTGGGACTCCGACACGCACTCTTTTTTAGTGGTGGCGGGTCTCCTGATGCCTCCATGTAGCAGGCTGACAGACGCAGTACTCTGTCAGCCTGTCCTCAATGCTTTGTGAAAGCTAGAAATTAAAATAAAGTTGAAATAAAAGAAAAAATACTAAGTGTGGGCTGGAGCTCAGCCCTATGTGACCGGCTCTCTCGGGCACATTCTAAAAAACTGGGGCTGATGGGGCATAGAGGGGGAGGAGCCAGTCACACTTCAGTATTATTTAAAGTGCCAGGCTCTGCTCTACCACCGTCTATACCCCACTGTCTTGAACTCCAGTGTCCCCTAGTGGATGAAGGAGAAATTGCAATAAAAAATATGCCAACATGTTGATGTCGACATGTTAAATGCTGACATTCTGAATGAGTCAACCTAAATGCATGGCTACATATTGATAGTCGACCTAATGTTCATGTTGACATTCAGAACCTGTTGACATTCTGGTGTTAACATTCTGACTGTTGACCTGTCATACCACTTACGCCCAAATGTATCATGTATCAAACTACATGCTGCTTTGCCCCCTCCGCTGCACTACTGTGCATCTGCCGACGGAACAACTGAGTGATCCTTCGGACCACTCCCCCCCCCAAAAAAAAGAAAGCGAAAGGTAGCCCATAGCCTACTATAGGCTAACACCATTAAAAGATGGCATTAATGGACAGGGCAGGCTCCGGATGCAAGGAAGCCTATGGAGGCGGCTGCTGGAAATGGAAGGACCGCGGCAGATATGCGGTCCCTCCTTCTTCTAACTTGGGATAATAAATATGTGCGGGTGTTTTCGGAGGAAATGCCACAAATATATAGTACCAGTCAAAAGTTTGGACACCTTCTCCTCAATGGTTTTTGTTTAAATTATTTTCAACATAGTAAGTAGATTAATACTGAAGACATCAAAACTATGAAAGAACACATATGGAATTATGTTGTAAACAAAAAAGTGTTAAACAAATCAAAATATGTTTTATATTTTAGATTCCTCAAAGTAGCCCCCTTCTGCTTTGATGACCACTTTGCACACTCTTGGCATTCTCTCAATCAGCTTCATGAGGTAGTCTCCTGGAATGGTTTTGAATTAACAGGTGTGCCTTGTCAAGAGTCAATCTGTGGAATTACTTGTCTTCTTAATGTGTTTGAGACCATCAGTTGTGTTGTGCAGAGGAAGGGTTAGTACACAGTGGACACCATTATTTGACTACTGTTGTAATCCATATTATGGCACCAACCACTCAACAAAGTAAAGAGAAAATAAAGTCCATCATTACTCTAAGACATGAAGGTCAGTCGATACGGAAAATTTCTAGAACTTTGAATATAGCCTCAAGTGCAGTTGCAAAAACCATCAAACGCTATGATGAAACTGGGTCTCATGAGGACCGCCCAAGGAAAATATGAGATATGGTAACAACTTACCCTTGTTCTCTCTATTTCTACGAAGTCCATAGGGTTCCACAGGATACCTTGGGGTATAGGTGTGACGTCAGTCATCGGGCACCAAAGAGTTAAGCTTTCAGCCTCCCAGGATGCACTAGGTCCCACTCCTATACCCAGCCCCCGAGCCAAGGCACCTCAGTTAGTTACCAAGCCATAGGCCGAAGGAGGAGAAGGAAGAGAGAGAAAAAATGATCTGGACACACACAAGAATCACATTCTCACCAGAGGGAGACGGAAAAACCGGTGACCAGAGCAAAGCCCATCTGCAGCACAGGTGCGACAGGGCGGGAGTCCTGTGGAACCCTATGGACTTCGGAGAAATAGAGATAACAAGGGTAAGTTCTTACCATATCTCATATTTTCTACTTCAGGGTCCATAGGGTATCCACAGGATACCTTGGGGATGTCCCAAACCAGTATCCTTTAAGGGTGGGGACGCTCCTGTGCAGAAAGGAGAATCCGCCGCCCGAAGGAAGCATCCTGAGAGGTGAAGGTGTCAAACCTGTAATACCTCACGAAGGTATGGACAGAGGACCACGTAGCAGCCTTGCAGATCTGGACTGCAGAGGCACCACGTCGAGCTGCCCACGAAGGACCCACACAGACCTATTGGAATGAGCCTTCAGAGAAGGAGGAACCGGTAGGCCTTCATGAAGATAAGCTTCAGAAATAGCCATACGGATCCAGGCTGCCAAAGTTTGCTTTGAGGCAGGCCAACCCTTTTTACGGAAGCCATAGAGGACAAACAAAGCGTCCGACTTCCTAAACGAAGAAGTGCGGTCAACATAAGTCCTTAAGGCCCGCACAACATCCAAAGAGGCCTCACCCACGGAAAGACCCGGTGAGTTAAAGGCCGGAACAACGATTTCCTCGTTAACATGAAACTGGGAAACAACTTTGGGAAGAAACTCGGGCCGAGTGCGGAGCACTGCCCTGTTCCCATGAAAAAACAAGAAAGGGGGTCTAAAAGAAAGAGCCCCTAAATCAGAAACACGTCTGGCCGAAGCAATAGCCAGAAGGAAAACAGTCTTAGCTGTCAGCCATTTAAGATCCACTGAGCCCAGTGGTTCAAACGGCGGTCCTTGGAGAGCACTCAGTACCACAGCCAAATCCCAAGGCGCCACAGGTGGAACAAAGGGCGGCTGAATGCGGAGAACACCTTGCATAAAGGTGCGCACATCCGGGATTGTAGCAATCCTACGGTGAAACCAAACAGACAGGGCCGAAACCTGTACCTTCAAAGAAGCAAGGCGAAGCCCATGATCTAGTCCCGCTTGCAGGAAGGCGAGAATCCGAGACAGACGAAACTCCCGTGGTGCATAACCTCTCGGTCGACACCACTGGAAGAACGTATGCCACACGTGATGGTATATCCTCACGGGAGACTGTTTCCGAGCTCGCAACATGGTGCGCACTACAGAGCTGGAAAACCCCCGGGACCTCAGCATGGCCGTCTCAACAGCCACGCCGTCAAAGACAGCCGAGTCAGGTCCGGGTGAACGCAAGGACCCTGAGACAGAAGGTCCGGTCGTAGCGGCAACCGCAGAGGACTGTCCACGGACAGACCCTGAAGGTCTGAGAACCAGTGCCGTCTGGGCCTCGCGGGAGCTATCAACATGAGCGTCCCTCCTTCCTGTTTGAATTTCCGGATTACCCGTGGAAGAAGGGAGACCGGAGGGAACAGGTATGCGAACCGGAACGTCCACCGGACGGACAGAGCATCCACCAGAGACGCCCCTTCGTCTTTTGTGCGAGACCCGTACACCGGCAACTTGTTGTGCCGGGACGCCATGAGGTCGATCTCTGGAAGACCCCATCTGTCCACCAGCAGTTGAAAAACGCCCGGGTGCAGGGACCATTCCCCCGGATGAACGTCCTGGCAACTGAGAAAGTCCGCTTCCCAGTTTAGCACTCCCGGGATGAAGACTGCTGATATAGCCGGAAGATTGCACTCCGCCCATACCAGGATCAGAGAGACCTCCACGAGAGCCGCCCGACTTCGGGTTCCTCCTTGCCTGTTTATGTAGGCCACGGTGGTAGCGTTGTCCGACTGGACCTGTACCGGACGACCCTGGAGAACCCGATGTGCCTGCTGGAGAGCATTGAAGACCGCACGGAGTTCCAAGATATTGATTGGAAGCTCCGCTTCTGTCGGCGTCCACCTGCCCTGGAACAAGTGTGGACCCAAAACTGCTCCCCAGCCCCGAAGACTGGTGTCCGCTGTCAACAGGACCCAATTTGGAACCCAGAACGGACGTCTGTAACCACCAGGCAAGGGACAGGCGAACCTCCGGGGTGAGCACAATTGTCTGGGACTTCAGAGACTGCGGCAGCCCGTTCCACTTGGACAGAATCAGGTACTGCAGAGGTCTGGAGTGAAACTGGGCATATTCCACCATGTCGAACACCGACACCATGGAGCCCAGTAACCTCATCGCCGAGTGTAGAGACACCCGGCAACTGAGTAGACAACTGCGCACCCTCGACTGTAAAGCAGAGATCTTTTCCTCCGTCACGAAGATCCTCTGCTGTTCAGAGTCCAATAAGGCTCCGAGGTGCAGAATCCTCCGAGACGGGATTACAGTGGACTTCTGCCAGTTGATTATCCAGCCGTGCCATTGCAGTAGCGCAATGGTCATGTCCAAGTGGCGTAGAAGGAGCTCTGGAGATCCTGCCACCAATAAAAGGTCATCCAAGTACGGCAACATGCGGACTCCCTGCAGCCGCAGAGAAGCCGCCATGACCGCCATCACCTTGGTGAACACACGTGGTGCTGTCGCCAGGCCAAAAGGTAACACCCGAAACTGGAAGTGGTCGCTGCGGATTGCAAACCTGAGGAACTGTTGATGGCGCCAAAGAATAGGGACATGCAGGTAAGCGTCCTGTATGTCCAATGACACCATGCAGTCCCCAGGTTCCAGCGCCAGAATGATGGACCGTAGGGTCTCCATCCGAAACTTCGGTACCCGCAAAGACCTGTTGAGAGCTTTGAGGTTGAGAATCGGACGATACGACCCACTGGGTTTCTGTACCAAAAAAAGATTTGAATAGAAACCCTGGCCCCTCTGGGAGAATGGAACAGGAACTATAACTCCAGCCTGGAGCATAGTGTGCAATACCTTCCGCAGCTCCGTAGCCTTGTTCCGGTCTGATGGTAGACCCGTGGTGAAGAATCGAGCCGGGGGTCTGTGCCGGAAGGAGAGGTCGTACCCGTGGGAGACCACCTCGAGAACCCAAGTGTCTGTCGTAGTGACCGACCAACACTGGGCGAACTGCAGCAGGCGGCCTCCCACTTTGGGATCCCCCAAAGGGAGGCCTGGACCGTCAGGCCGCAGGCTTGTCATCTGGCTTGGGGGCCGGACGTCTGGTACTCCATGCCTGCTTCCGGGGCTTGGCCGATTTCTTAGGGCCAGCCTGTCGAGGAAAAGACTGTGGTTTGGGCCTGCCCTGGGCCCTAGATGACCGAAAGGACGATGGTCCCGAACCAGAAGGAGCAGCGGCCGACGGGAGACAAGCCGATTTGGCTGCCGCCAGCGTGGCCACAATCTTATCCAGATCCGGACCGAAGAGAACTTCTCCGGTAAATGGCAACGCCTCCAGACCCCTTTTGGAATCTGCGTCCGCCTTCCAGGATCGCAGCCACAAGGTGCGACGAGCAGCCACTGCTGCTGAAGAAATTCTAGACACCAGAGTACTAATGTCTAAGGCCGCCTCGTTGATATAAGTGGCCGAATCACGGAGATTACCAATCAACTCTGCCTGTTCGGACGGGAAGGCGGAATCAAAAGATGCATCTAATGAATCCGCCCAGCGCTCCATCGCACTGGCAACCCAGCAAATGGCCATAGCCGGTCGTGCTGCCCCCCCCCCCGCAAGGGAATAAGCGGACTTCAGGCAGATCTCCACCTTGCGGTCCGTAGCATCCTTAAGGGAGGACATGGATGGCATCGGCAATGTGGCACTACGGACAAGACGGGTCACGTGAGAATCCACCTGTGGAGGGGATTCCCACTTTGCAAAATAATTATCCGCGAACGGATAAGCCACCGCCCGGCGCCTCTGCGGCTGGTATCTTTTGCCAGGCTGTTTCCACGCCTCCTCTAAATGGTCCACTAACTGACCTGAAAGAGGAAAGACTGTGGCATCGCCCTTCACATCTTTAAAAAAGGCGTACTTAGATTTAGCCACTGGGGGAACTTCGTCCTCAATCACCAAGGCTGTGCGGACTGCCCGAATAAGTCCAGGAATATATACCTTGGACTTAGCGTCAGCGTCCTTACTATGGAGAGGTTCCTGATCGTAAGGATCCAGAATCTCCCCATCATCAGACGTCCCCTCGTCATCCTTATAAGGAGCTGACAGAGACGCGACCGGCCGTTTATGTGGCCGGATCACAGACTCCCCTTGCAACACATCCGACAAGTGCTGTACAGAACTCGTCAGGGAGTTAACCCACGCCGGCTCCTGAGAAACCGGGAGCGGGGAAATAGGGAGACTGTGGGGTACCACCAATTGTCGTGGGAAACCCTGCATGGGTGACGACACCACTGACTGCTGGGACAAACCCATCGGTGTAAACGCGGGTTGCGGAGCTAACTGGCCCACTAAGGTCGTAAGCGCCTGAGCGAAACAAGCCCAGGGCGGCTCCTGTACCGGTGCTGTAACCGTAAGAGGCCGCGCCATGGACAAACACTGCCGGCAGAGGCCCTCCGCGCTACCCTCCCCCTCCGCTAACGGTACTTTACACGTAGTACACTGTAGCCGGAGAGGAAAATCACTTTCAGACATGATGGCACCAAGTATGTGACCCCTCTCACCAATTATATATCAAATAGGCGAGAGACCACCCTGCAGCACCGCACCGCAAGGGCTTAGCAGAAAGAACAGGGATAGTAATAAAGCTGACAGTTTAGTTACAGGCAGCAGCGCTAGCACAGTCACATACAATGCAAAGAAATATCAATTCCTGCACTAACAGCGCTGATCAATCAACTACGCAGACACAGGGCCTGGTAGGACAGCGCAGCATACACAGACCTGACCCAAATCGGAGGAGAGGTATGCGGGGGGACCCAGATCACGATGCTTCCGTCCAGGCTTCCAGCAGCGTTCACCATGCGTTCAGAGGAAGATGGCCGCCGAGGAGCAGAGAGGAGGCTGGCCTGGGGGAGGAGCGCTGCCACAGGACCAGTCGGCAGCGTGCAGAGAGGGCTGTGTGCAGCGGGGGAGGCGCCGGCTGAGAGACAGGGAAGGCGCGCTCCCCTGGCATGCATTTAATCCCCTGGGACGCCGCAGCGCTACCGCTCTGCTGCGGTCCGCTGTCCCAGGGGGTAGTGGAAGCGCAGGTTGGTCGCCTGGCTCCACGCTGCAGCTAGTGCCCAGGGAGCCCCCTGCCTGGGGACTCAGGACCATGTGATCAGCGGGGACCCACCGCGGGACCCCGCTGCTTACCTTTGTCCCCCTTGAATCCGGCCATGGTCCGGAACATCTGGGGTCACCGCTAGCTGTGACCCCAGATGCATCCCCGGATCGGTACCGGCGTTCTGGTACCGGCGGGGGTGTAGGGAAGACAGCATGGACGTCAGGACTGACTTTCCATGCTGTACATCCAGATGTGCAGCCACAGCTGCATAGAAGAAAGCTTCAGGGGCTCTTCTAGCCCCCACTCCGAAAGGTGCACCAGACTCCGGCCGGGCACCAAACTAAACTGAGGTGCCTTGGCTCAGGGGCGGGGTATAGGAGGGGGACCTAGTGCATCCTGGGAGGCTGAAAGCTTAACTCTTTGGTGCCCGATGACTGACGTCACACCTATACCCCAAGGTATCCTGTGGATACCCTATGGACCCTGAAGTAGAAAGGAAGACCAAGAGTTCTCTGCTGCAGAGGATAAGTTCAGAGTTACCAGCCTCAGAAACTGCTACTTAACAGCACCTCAGATTAGAGACCACATAAAATCTTCAGAGTTCAAGTAGCAGACAAATCTGAACATCAACTGTTCAGAGGAGGCTGCATGAGTCAGGCCTTCATGGTCATATTGCTGTGAAGAAGCCACTACTGAGGATGGACAAGAGGAAAAGAATTGCTTGGGCCAAAAAACACAAGGAATGGACATTAGACCAGTGGGAATCTGTACTTTGGTCTGATGAGTGCAAATTTGAGATTTTTGGTTAGAACTGCTGTGTCTTTGTGAGACACAGAGAAGGTGAGCGGATGGTTTCTGCATGTGTGGTTCCCACTGTGAAGCATGGAGGAGGAGGAGGTGTGATGGTGCTTTGCTGGTGACACTGTTGGTGAATTATTCAAAATTCAAGGCACACTTATCCAGCATGGCTACAGCATTCTGCAGCGCCATGCCATCCCATCTGGTCTGCGCTTACTGGGACCATCATTTGTTTTTTAACAAGACAATGATCCCAAACACACCTCCAGGCTATGTAAGGGCTACTTGACCAAGGAGGATAGTGATGGAGTGCTGCGTCAGATGACCTGGCCTCCACAATCACCTGACCTAAACCCAATTGAGCTGGTTTGGGATGAGTTGGACCGCAGAGTGAAGGAAAAGCAGCCAACAAGTGCTCAGCACCTCTGGGAACACCTTCAAGATTGTTGTAAAACCATTCCAGTAGACTACCTCATGAAGCGGATTGAGAGAATGCCAAGAATGTGCAAAGGGTAATCAAAGCAAAAGGGGACTAATTTGAGGAATCTAAAACATAAAACATTTTGATTTAACACTTTTTTGTTTACAACATAGTACCATATGTGTTCTTTCATAGTTTTGATTTCTTCAGTATTAAACTATGTTTAAAATAATTAAAATGAACAAAAACCATTGAATGAGAAGGTGTGTCCAAATTTTACTGTACTTTAATAAATATGCCTCTGAATGAGTTTCTTTTAAGATGGAGAAAACTAACAAAAGATAAATAAAGAATCTTTGCTTAGAAAAAAAAAAATATATATATATCGCTGTGTATCCAACGACTTCCAGATTAGTCATCTGAAGGTGGATATTTGCGGAGAGGTTGAGCAACTCTGGACTGGAAAATGACATAGCATCTTTAGCAGGTGTTTGTTCTACAACTTTCAACAAATGTACAGATCTTGTTCCTCCCACGACAAGATGATCACAACATGTTCTAGAGAACAAGTAAACGTGCCTTACAATATGGCAATGAGAAAATGCAACAGCTAATTATTTTTTGTGTGTTTTACTCACATCAAGCAGATGCATAATAAGAGCGTCTAATCACTTAACTTCAGCATAAAGAAAAAAAATAAAACAGAAAGTGCTCTAGTTTCTTTTAAACAAGATGTTAGCATTTATAATAGATCATATGATCAAAACATGGGACAAGGACTATATAATGTTGTAAAGTTGGAAAACAACATGTTCAATTTATCGAAGAAAATCATCTTTTCAAACATAAAGGAGACGCATGTGAAGAGAGACTCTTCTAGAATGTAAAATAAAATAATAAGTATCAATAAAAAGGAGAACAATTGTAATGGATATCCCAGATGTGAGAGAAGGCGCAGGGCGTTGCACCTGTAATTGCAAGGGTAGTTTAGGGTTCTCCTATACATAATATGTACAGAGGTTAACAATGTTCATTAGATAAAGTAATGTTATTTTTCTATCAGCTTAGGACAATGATAAATGGTAACATGCAGTTATACCTCTTCCAAATGCAAAGAAGCACACTGAACCTAAGAGTGGGGTCATCTGCCATTTTCATAATGAATGTGAAAAGCTGGGTACAGACTATACAATGTGTGACCCAGCGACGGAACGATTCGATGTAACGATACATTACACACTGCATGACCCTTGCGTAAGATGGAGCGATGCATCGTTACATGCTGCATGGCGTTGTTCAGTGCATTGCCTAATCTGCTGTGCAGGCGTACATACTATATGATGTGTACAATATATCGTAGTTGGAACAATATACCGTATAGTGTACCCAACTTAACTCTGCTTTAATTCACAAATGTATAAAATAACTAAAAAATGTAAGTAATGGGCTTCATAATCTTATTACAAATAACCAAGCCACAAGTCTGTGTGTCTAGGTTACTCATTAAACAAATTAAGTTTCAGAATTCAGCTGGCAACCAAGGTCCTATGTATGCACCGTGTAAACCAGATTGTTTATACACAACAAAATATATTGTGTCCAGTTATGCAACGTATACCCCTTTGACATACATGAAAATCTTGGGTTTTTGCATGAAAAGCACATCAACCTGGAATTTTGGTATGTGTGAAAAAAAAAAAAACCCCAACAACTAGGGACGAAATCCCAGGTCCACGCCCTCCGTTCTTTACCAGAGTTGGGTTGAGACCCGCAATTATATTAAGGGCCAAATTCAAATAGCAGCGAAAAGTGCAGTTTGGAGAAAAGTTTTCACAGATTTGCGCTTTTCGCCTGATTTCTACTTTTCTCCGTATTAAATTCCAGGACGTTTTCGCCTATGCGAAAAACTTTGCATGGAAAAATAGGCAAAAAAAATTCTACTATTTTGGGGTGCAAATGTGGGGATTTGATCAAGAACCCTTTGGACCTAATGACTAATCAGTCACAAAAAAAAAAAATGTATTTTCCCCAAAATGTAAAAAGTGTTGGGCCTTGTATTTTGGGGTGCCACATGGATGAGACCGGAGTTTTTGAGATTGCAGGAGGCTGCAGCAGGTGCATTTTTAAGTTTTTTTTAAATCTTTATTTTAGAGACATCAAAATATACTAGTACCCATTTTCATGTACCCCAAATTTAACTGTGGCACTTATTTTTCTGAAAAAAACATTGCTTTCTATCATTTTTCCACACATTCGCATATAACGGCCCTTTGCCTCAAAATAAGTTCACTAAATACTTTTATTAGGGCTACTACTACTATTCTATATTGATTCCCAGGGCCACTGTAGCTTTTTATGGGGTACAGACTAACTTCCCCCCCAAAAAAGATTTCCTTTTCGCTAGTTTCTCTTAAGGGAATATGCAAAAATCGTTTGCATCCGCCTATCCGCGTTTTCGCCTGTTCTACAAAACGCGGGGATGCGCATGTAGATAACCGCGTCAAAACAGGCGAATTCATTCTGCTCATCGCCAGATGGCACTTTTCGCGGGTAATTGATTTTTGCCATAAGTCTGAAAGGGGTATAAGGGGGAAATGTATCAGAGCTACTAAAGAGTGAAAAGTGGAGAAAAATAGCATCCAAACCGCTTATAGCCATCAATTTAAATGTACTTGATAAATGTTACTTAGAAGCCGATTGGTTGCTATGGGCAACGTCATAACTCTTTAGAAGCTTTGATAAATACAACCTTAATTCTTGCAGTCTTAATGAATCAAGGTTTGCCTCCAAGTCCCCCCTACATTTGTAGTAAGTGCACTGTTTCCTGGGGAGGATAATGTGCATATCTACTTAGTTGATGTCTTGCAAATATATCTGACATGTTTCTGCATATCGTTTAATATGCCTCATCATTTACATCATGACTATGGGGGAGATTAAAATGTTTTTGGGCGGCGATAATTAAGGGGCGCCCAACTGAACAATTCAATTGTTTTGGGCGCCCATTATCACTCCTTAATGCACGGAGTAAAGCTGTACAAAGTGGCTAAATCCGCCTAAACTAAAGGGTGCAATGCAAAACGTGCCATTTGGGCGTCCTAACTGATGCCACTTAAGAAGGGTGCGAACAGAATTGTGGACGCCTGCGAAGATCGCACCCAATCGGAGCAACAAATGAATTGCTCCGTCAGGTGCCCGTTAAGAACGGGTACGCAGAAAACAACTGAATCCCCCCTCCTATATCCACTATCTTCCATGCCCACTTTCTTGATTCCATACATCCCATCTTTTTGGCTTACTTGTCTCCTCCAAAACCTTGCCAGAATAAGCACCATCCTAACTTAGGACATTATCAAAACCTTTAACTCCCATATTTACTATTGTAGCCTCTCTGACCAGTTCTAAGTGCTGCTGCAACGCACTGCATATCTCCATATTAGTTATTCGTTACCTCTAGAATACAATTCAAGTTACTCAGCTCCATGCACTTTTAGATTTGTTCACAACATTCCCCTTACCTCCTCTCCACACCTTTCACTCCCATCTTCAAGACTTCTCCCATACAGCTCCCCTCTAACAGAGCTGGCTAGCCCCCTGACCAGACTGTTTACCTGCAGTCTTACAAGTGTACTTTCAAAACTCACCATTTTTCTGAAGTATATCCTGATGCTAGTATATAATCTGGTTTTAGCAGCTGTCATGCCATCCCTCTTTAGCTCCTATTGCGGTCTATTTACTAAGCCTTGGATGGAGATAAAGTGAATAGAGTCAAGGTACCAGGCAACCAGCTCCTGTAATTTTTTCAAACACAGCCTGTGCCATGGCACTTAGTCCATTGTCTCAGCATTGCCCTCTCTCTTTCTCTAGATTGCAAGTGCAGTATGCAGTTATGAGACAAGCGGACGCATGCCGGCCGGCCTCAATACCGGCAGCATAATCCCGGCAAAGGGTTCTAACATAGGCATCGAAATGCCAACGCCTATGTTAATCCCCGATGCCGGGACCCCGACCGATCGTCCAACGCCGGAGGTAAGTATGTATATAGTCGGGGGGACTTGGGGTTAGGCAGCCCAAACCCCCCCCAGGAGGGTAAAGCTGCATACACACGCACACAACGATTTTGTTACCAATGATTTTATGAACGATTATCTGTCAGACTTTTTAAAGTGTAATGAACAATTTTTTTGAACTACAAACGATTTTTGCATATTCCCATAATGAAAATCATTGAGTTCATCATTTGACCCAGAAAGTGAACGGTTTTTGCAACGATCATTAAACGATATTTAACGATA
Source organism: Taudactylus pleione (assembly GCA_031769625.1). Classification (NCBI taxonomy): domain Eukaryota; kingdom Metazoa; phylum Chordata; class Amphibia; order Anura; family Myobatrachidae; genus Taudactylus; species Taudactylus pleione. Next base: position 498,052 of record JAUIMM010001588.1, on the reverse strand, counting down.
ATCATTCAAAAAATCATTGTGTGTATGCAGCTTTAGGCTAGGGGAAGGGGGGGGGGGGGGGGAGATTAGGTTTAGGCACCCCCTCCAGGGTTTTGAACCGCCGGGCTGACATCCGGTGGTCAAACATCCCATTCCGGAAGTTCTACAGTCTGCACACCCTCGATCAGCCCGACATGTCCATGTGCGTCTACATATGATTTGTATTGCGCTACACTAACTATCCAACAGTACTGCAGTGTTTTATAAACCGTGTGTGACGTTGTGAGGGTAAAACTATCAAAGTGAAAAAGTATTAATGAATGTGATTAATATTTTTGCATTATGAATGCTACAAGCCTGGGCCACTTGTGAATGTTAATGGAATTTAAAAAACTAAGTTTTATAGTTCCCAGTTATATTATGATGTACCAGAACAGAGATGGTCTATTCCTTTTCATCAGAACGACACATGGTTATGCAAGCATGGAGAGATATGTGCTCTAATAGAACAAGACTCGCTGCTGTGTCACCACTAGAAAAAGCTTTCTTTAATCCAGTGAATCCTCAATATTGGTTACCTATTTATTACTATTATTCACAATAAATAGACCTACAGACGACAATGACAAATTACCACTGATGAGATGGTCCAGTGATCTGCTGTCCTACATGGTCATCACAGACGGCCGGATAACGAGGTACTGGGAGTACCGCCGTCTGTGCGGATGGCTGCCACTCAGCAGGTACACTGGCATATCTTGTGCATTGCACACAGAACAGGAGCCCTATGTCTGTAGTCACAGCACACACCGCATACATCTCATCCACACACGCTACTACAGGACGATCCCATTACACAACACGTTACATACGGCACGTTACACACAACGCTATACAACACGTTACACACCACGTCTCGCACCTTGAAGTAGATTTCGTCCACTACCTCGTGGTAGGTCTTCAGTTCGTACAGCTGCACCTTGAAGTACGGGGAGGACAAGATGTTAGTCAGGATCATGGGGTTCAGATTCATTGTCTTTTCATTGCCCCACAGCGGCAGCACATTCCCGGGCTTCCCTGAGGGAGCCGGCTTGTTCCCGCCGCCACCGGTCTGAGGTGGTTGCGGGGTCGCCGATAGGGCCGCCGCGTTGTTATTCGCCATTGCAAACCAAAGCAAATATGGCGGCCGCCTCACCGGAGAGCAGGAAGTGACGCGACATGCGTGAGGGAAAGGAGGACGGAAAGAAGGCGGCTGAACGGACCGGTCCAGAGAGCCAACCAGGACGCTCGGTTCAGTTGGCAAATCAAATCACTTGTCTTTGCCGACCAATCGATTCTCTTGTCCCTTGTAGCCAACCAGAGTCCAATCGGAGCCAATTACGTAATACGAGTTTTTTTTTTTTTTTAAATATATTCCATAACAACGGAATCTTTATTTAAACTGTGTAGGTTATGGACAATGTAAGTAAGCATCGACTGCAGTTTGTGTGCAGCTGACTTATTATTAGTCACACGTGTGGGTGGATCTTTTCTATGGGTGCCTGTTTTTATTTCCTATGGGTCCTCTCTTGATGGATCCGTCTAGGGTAGTAGAGCGCAACACTTTACTACACCCCAAACGTTTTTGAAATGTTTATATTGTGTGAGTCTTCACTCCTTGCACGTGGTTATTTCGTATCTGCAGTTACCCCACCTTTGCAGCAGCCTGGTTCTTCGTTCTCACTTTGTTCATAGTTTTATGCATACTTGCTTTCTTTTGAAAATGCATTTCAGGGAGATTGTGAAAGCGACACCTATGAGCGCGGCGGTAAAGTGGACTTGTCGTGTACGGCTACATCTGAGAGACTGTCATATAATTTACTTCCATCCAAATGTAAACGAGTCCCAAAGCAGTTAGTAAGATCTATTTGTTGGTGAAAACACACTGATACTTTTCAGAAAATACATGTAGCCAAAGGCAGGACCAGCTCGAGGCATGTTCGACCAGTGCAGTCGAACAGGGGGCCACCCCATAGAGGGCGCACCCCACCCAACCATTCCCGATGTCAGCGGGACAGTCCCGTTTCTCGGGCACTGCCCTGCTGTTCAACCTGCAGGACGAAGTGTCCCGTGGGAGGTTGGGCACCTCCATGTAGTGCTGGGCTCGCCCCCCAGCCTGACGTTAACGGGAGGCGTGCCCTGGAGCTGGCCATACGGATCGTTGGGGTAGATGTATGAAGCCCTGAAGCGGTATCAGCGCACGTTATGTACGCTGATACCGCTTCTCCCCGATGTATGATCGGGGGTCTGGGCGGTAAATCCTGTCATTATCGGCGCTGCAATCTACAAGATAGCAGAATCGAGCGGCAGGGCCATGTACGAATGGTCATACCGCATGACCGTTCGGCCGGCTGTAGCTGTCGTTATCGACAGCTACAGCCTGGTACTAGTCTATCCCCACAGCAGGGACAGCGCTGTCCCTGCTGCGGCTGCTGCCGACTCCAGGCTGCGCGCGGGGATCTTGCGAGATCCTGCGCATGCTCAGTGGAGCCGGCCGGGACAGAGACACAGCGCATCAGCACTAGGCTGATGCGCTGCTGTCTCTAGCGGGTAGCGCCGGAGGCTGGAGTTAACCCTCCCCCTCTCCGGCCGATGAGATGTTCTTACATCTCATTGGTAGTGCTTCCTGCTTCGCCTCGGTAAAGAGGCGAAGCGGTATAGCGGCACGTTAAGTGCCGTTATCATACATCTACCCCATTGTGCCTTATAATCAATGCAGGGAAATTATACTAATCATCCCATTTGAATGTATATATCTCTATTTTTGTTTTATACAGTTTCATAATAGATGTAAGGTACAATCAGGGAGATTGCTAGACCTTTCAGGGAGATTACCACTATTTCAGGGAGAGTTGGCAAGTATGGTTTTGGATGATGATTATTATATTTTATTTATGGAACGCCAAAACGGTTCTGTAGCGCCATACAAGTGGATTAAACTGACAAGTAATACCAGTACACATAATATATAATTTCATAGATACATAAATGGTTAGGTCTAGAACGAGGTGCTGTGCAGGACCTGTAACGTCACAACTACGTGACCTGCCGCAAAAGGGGGAGGGGCAAGGTTCAGAACAGGGGCCAAAAGTGTCCCCTCGCTTTGCTCGCCACGCTTCAGGCATGGTGGTGCACTTTGCTTGCTACAGGTTTATATTCTCCCTCTATGCACATGTGGATAGTAACACCGGTAGCGGACCGACCCTGCCGTAGCGGTCACATGGTTGTGACGTCAGAGGTCATTTCTTCAACTTGGATCTAGCAACAACCGTGCTCATGCCCCTGTATAACTGAAAATTTCCGTTCACCACAAATCGTGACCTGAAGTACCTACACCACTCAAATTGCTGGGGAAGAAGATGGGGTCTGGGAAGCAGGTCTACTCTCCAGGGAATGCAGGAGGCTGAGGCAACACAAACATTGGCTGCTCTAGCACCCACAGAGCTGGCTGCTGTGACTGGAATACAGGGGAAAGTGCTTTATTCAGAGGTGACTTTCAGGAAGCCCTTTGCCAATGGTTTGTTTCTCTATTTATATTCTGAGTTGAATTAATAGATAAAAAAACACTCCACTCAAATGTAAAAATTTAGTTTTGGTTGGTATTTAAGTGAGATAAAGAATAAAACTTCACTTATCTGTGTTTTTCTAACTTCTGTCCTTCAGTCCCAACTCCATAGAGAACTTTGAATTAATCCACTGTTTAGTGCAAATTTATTGATTGGTACTATTTGTTTATTTATTTTACAAATACTGTCAACAACACATTTCTTGCAGTAAAAAAGAGACATCAATTTAGGTAACTTTAATGGTAGAAAATATATATAGGATAATATACTTGTTAGTGTAAATAATGAGGATATTAAAAGTCATAAAGGAGTTAAACGGCTATATAAAAGACAAAAGTTCATGCTAGGTATTGAGGGTGTGGATTAACAGATAGACAGTAAAAAGGTTGACCGTGTTTAGATAGATACCAGATGTTAGACAGTCAATAGGTCGACAGGTACAAATGGTCGAAAGGGTCAAAAAGTTGACAGAAAAATGGTCGATACGTTTTTTTTTTGTTTTCTTAGCCCTAACGTGGCTAACATTAACGGCGCCCCAGATTTACCTCGTTCGTGCTGGCGTCCTTCGGGATTCTGGCGTCGAGATTAAGATAGGTGTCGGTATTTTGACGCCTATCATAAATCCCTTGTTGTGCTTCCCCCATCGGGATTTAGACCGGTGGCATCACGGCCACCAGTCTCAGAACTACTACCCGTTTTATAAAACCACCCTTTAGTAAATCTAGCCATAAGTGTTTTTTTTTTTACAGAATACGGATTGTTTTTAAAATAATTCAAAGTAGAGACTGAGTTATTTTGTTAAACAATAAAATTCTTAATTTTTTAACTCCGATAATCCACACTCCAATAGTATACAACACACAGAAAGACACAACCTTTCGAGATCCCAAACGTAGGGGATAACTAGCCATCAGTACCACAGCACATCTCAGAGAGGCTCATATTAGATATTACCCAGTAATAGGTATTAATAAGCCTTCAACCTTTAACACAAAAGCCCCTCGCACCAAAGTTTAGATGTCTGGCTGTTCCTGCACCAGCTATTCATACCTCCATGGTCCTGGTTGTCAGTTGGGGAAGGGAAAAGTGTTAACTATACTTGTATAATTGGACGATTCTCAAGCCTTAACATCCTACTTCTTGCAGTACTATATATATTTGTTCCATGGGAGTGTTAGGGACTTGCCTGATAGAGGTCACCTGGATGCGTTGGGCAGGCCCATTATTATGCTAAGAACCTCTTTGATGCAATATAGCAGTATTATTATTAGGTTTAGCATGGTTAGAGTGTTCACTTGCATTTTTTGTCTTTTTCTGCTTGCAGCACTACTAGACTCAGCAGGTAGCACCTCACATTGTGCTTAGGGTGTGCAATCTAGGACCCTTCCCCCTATGCATGCAGTACTATATATGTATGACTACAAGAGCTTTAGGGACGAGATTCAGTGAGCTTGCGGGCTCAGGGCCTGATTCAGAGACGCTCGTAAGCGGCCGCTCGTTCGTTCCAAGCGATGTTTGCCCAACTGCGCATGCGTACGGATCGTAATACGCATGCGCGAACCAGTCAGTGTGGCCGAAAATCGTTTGTTCGCTAAATAGCGAATGCCTGCTAATATGAGTGACAGGAGGAGGCGTATGTGGGTGGTAACAGGGGAAGGTGCTTTAAAACGGGGAGTGGAGATCAGAACGCAGGCGTGCTTAAAGGTCAAAACGGGCGTTTTATGGGTGTGCATAATTAATACAGCAGCGTCACTGACCACGTCACTGGGTTATTTTATAGTCAGAACTGCTCGCAAATTTGTGGTAGGAAAAACCAACCACAAGAATAGCGAGCAGTTCATACGCTGGTCGATGTACTCGATTAATCTAATAAATAGCGGACATGACGTATGATGCGAGCGGCCAGGGGGCGTTTTTATCAAAAAAACGACCGTATGTTTTGTTCGCTCGTTCAGACATAGAGGCGGCAACAGACCGCAAAGAGCGAACTGTTAATTTGAATAGCCACCCCCTTTTTCTGAGCGAGCGCTAATAGCGACCGGCTCTGAATCAGGGCCTCAGTGTTTAAATGCCAAATACTGTAGGCTGATCTCACTCGCACCTCCATATGCTGTAAGCAGAAATCAGGCACTGTGACATCCTGCGATGCTGCCATTTTCCCATTGCTTGCAGCTAATTGAATTCAGCCCTTAATGTTCTCCCCAACTTCTCTAAATATTTGATTCAAATTAAGGGCAAACCACAAAAATCAAAATTAAGCAGTTATGCACTCATGAAAAATAAATTATACTTTAAAAAAGGATAAAACATAATATAAATTAAGTCTGATCAAATATTCTTCTTCTTTGTGGCTAAAAGAAAAAAAAAAGGTTTTCTGGTAATCTGACCATAATGATAATAGAGGTATTATGACTATTACTATATTGGGGGGGGGGGACCATGGGCCATTTGGCTGTATCAACCGTTGGAATGTGTACCCGGAATCCTGCATCATATAGGCTCTTGCCAAGTTGCCTTTCGCCCCATAATCCGCCTCCAATAGTGGATGTGGAAAGGTATTTGAACATCAAGGCAAATATCTAAATAAAGAATACATAAAGTCTATTTAACACAAGTGCTCTCCAGGAGCGCTTATAGCACTTTTGCTGAAAGAGTTAACAATCACAGTATGATTGCAAAATCACACCAGGGAACATTACATGCAAGTACCAGTGTTTTTAGCCAGCACCAGGGTAATTTGCCTTAGGTGCAATCTGGTGGACACACGGCTTGTCTTCCTCTCACTGCTGGCAATGTAATGGTCCTGCTTCAGTATCATATTACCTTCTTTTTTGAGGATTAAGGAAGAAGAGCCAGTCTATTGCTGTCATTTTCTGGGCATCTAATTCTTAGCAGACCGGTATGAAGCATGTTTCCTAGCCAGTCATTACTTCAAGTCATGACGATCTTTATCGCTGGCACTCTCCTCTGGGCACACTGGGGTCTTTTTTCTTCCCTCTGGTGATTTCTGGGTAGAGGGTGACACTGCTCGATTGGACTGTGACCCAGGCTACCAATCATATTCTTGCAGAGTATGGGCTCATTTGAACATAGGAGCCTAATGATTAATCACTGTAGATTTAGTTAGTGGTGGCATCCTCCCTATATTATTTAGGGTATTAACTGATATCTGCACAACAGTTTAACTATTATTTGAATATGCCAGAATGTTGACATGTAGACACGGTGATAATGCATACTTGCCAACCCTCCCTCATTGTCAGGGAGACTCCCTGGAATAGCAGCAATCTCCCTGTCTCCCTGAAGAGTCCAGTAATCTCCCTCATTTCACCTTACCCCCATTATGATACTGTTCTATAAAAGAAAAAACAGAGATATATACATTCAAATGGGATCATTAGTATAATTTCCCTGCATTGGGTATAAGGCACAATGATCCCTACTGCTACAGGCATTTTCTGAGAAGTATCAGTATATTTTCATCAACAAGTAGATCTTACTAACAGCTTTGGGGCTCATTTACATGTGGATGTAAATCAATTTTATGACACGCCCCCCAGATGTAGCAGTACACGCCCAGTTTAACGCGCGCTCGTAGGTGTTGCTTTCACAATCTCCCTGAAATACTTTTTCTAAAGTAGGCAAGTATGTGATAATGTCAACATTGTGCATGTCCACATAGCTTTTTTCTAGTGTTAGAGCCCTAACTCTACCCTAAATCAAACCCTATCCTCACCCTAATAGTTAACAGAAACCTAAACCTGTATTGTAGACACTGTGGGACATATTTACTAAAGTGAGAGTTTTTAGAAGTGGAGATGTTGCCCATAGCAATCAGTCAGATTCTACATAACATTTACAGTGCATCCGGAAAGTATTCACAGCGCTTCACTTTTTTCACATTTTGTTATGTTACAGCCTTATTCCAAAATGGAATAAATTCATTTTTGTCCTCAAAATTCTACACACAATACCCCATAATGACAACGTGTAAAAAGTTTTCTTTAGATTTTTGCAAATTTAATAAAAAAAAAAAAATCACATGGACATAAATATTCACGGCCTTTGCTCAATACTTTGTTGATGCACTTTTGGCAGCAATTACAGCCTCAAGACTTTTTGAATATGATGCCACAAGGATGGACGGGAAGCATCGATGCACAAACATTTTCAGATCTCTCCAGAGATGTTCAATTGGGGTCTTGGCTCTGGCTGGACCACTCAAGGACATTCACAGAGTTGTCCTGAAGCCACTCCTTTGATATCTTGGCTGTGTGCTTAGGGTCGTTGTCCTGCTGAAAGATGAACCGTCGCCCCAGTCTGAGGTCAAGAGCGCTTTCATCCAGGATGTCTCTGTACATTGCTGCATTCATCTTTCCCTCTATCCTGACTCTAGTCCCTCTAGTCTCCCAGTTCCTGCTGCTGAAAAAACATCCCCACAGCATGATGCCACCACCATGCTTCACTGTAGGGATGGTATTGGCCTGGTGATGAGCGTTGCCATGTTTCCTCCAAACATAACGCCTAGCATTGACGCCAAAGAGTTCAATCTTAGTCTCATCAGACCAGATAATTTTGTTTCTCATGGTCTGAGAGTCCTTCAGGTGCATTTTGGCAAACTCCAGACGGGCTACCTTGTGCATCTGGCCACTCTACCATACAGGCCTGATTGGTGGATTGCTGCAGACATGATTGTCCTTTTGGAAGGTGCTTTCTCCACAGAGGAATGCTGTAGCTCTGACAGAGTGACCATCGGGTTCTTGGTCACCTCCCTGACTAAGGCCCTTCTCCCACGATCGCTCAGTTTAGACGGCTGGCCAACTCTAGGAAGAGTCCTGGTGATTCCGAACTTCCATTTACGGATGATGGAGGCCACTGTGCTCATTGGGACCTTCAAAGCAGCAGATATTTTTCTGTACCCTTTCCCAGATTTGTGCCTCGAGACAATCCTGTGTGTGACCTTATATAGACAGGTGCATGCCTTTCAAAATCATGTCCAATCAATCCAATTAAGCTGTGGGAACATCTCAAGGATGATCAGTGGAAACAGGATGCACCTGAGCTCATTTTGGGCTTCATAGAAAAGGTCTTGACTACTTATGTAATGTTATTTCTTAGTGTTTTTTTTCACTTTTTACACATTGTCATTATGGGGTATTGTGTGTAGTATTTTGAGGACAAAAATGAATTTATTCCATTTTGGAATAAGGCTGTAACATAACAAAATGTGGAAAAAGTGAAGCGTTGGGAATACTTTCCGGATCCACTGTGTATATGTGTATATATATATATATATATATATACACACACACATGCGTGCGCCTGTGTCGTAAGTAAAGGGCCGGCTGGCTTGTCCGTTAAAGGGTGCTGTAACCCCCAAAGTGCACTCCAAACAAAATAAAACATTATTTTCTGTGTTTGTGACGTGTGCAGTGTGGCTGCACGCGCATCAACAAAGGAGCAGCGCCAAGCGTGCGCCTGTGTCCCATAAGTCTGTTAAAGGGTGGTGTAACCCCCAAAGTGCACTCCACAAAAAATAAACAATTCTTTTTTTTCTGTGTTTGTGTGCGAAATGTATGCGCAGTAGCCGCACATGCATCAACACAGCAGCAGCTCCAAGCATGCGTCTGTCTGTTAAAGGGTGGTGTAACCCCCAAAGTGCGCTCCAACCAAAATAAAATAATCTTTTTTTTTCTGTCTTTGTGTGTGAAATGTATGCGCAGTAGCCGCACCTGCATCCTCAAAGCAGCAGCGACAAGCGTACGTCTGTCCGTTAAAGGGTGGTGTAACCCCCAAAGTGCGCTCCAACCAAAATAAAAGAATCTTTTTTTCTGTGTTTGTGTGAGAAATGTATGCGCAGTAGCCGCACCTGCATCCTCAAAGCAGCAGCGACAAGCGTGCGTCTGTCTGTTAAAGGGTGGTGTAACCCTCAAAGTGCGCTCCACAAAAAAGAAAAAAATCTTTTTTTTTCTGTCTTTGTGAATTGTGTGGGCTGTAGCCGCACCTGCATCCTCAAAACAGCAGTGACAAGCGTGCGTCTGTCTGTTAAAGGATTACATCGGTGACAGTATCCAAGTAGGCATGTCAGACAGTCCGTACCTGTACTGGCAGGAAAAAGAGGCAATTTGGAGGCCCCTGTACAAACTGGCTCTATTTTACCTGAGTTGCCCCCCCTCCAGTGTGTACTCCGAAAGAGTGTTTAGTGCAGCCGGGAACCTTGTCAGCGAAAGGTGTAGGAGGTTTCTTCCACAAAATGTGGAGAAGATGATGTTCATAAAAATGAATTATCAACTCTTCCAGGGAGACCAGCCTCCAGAACGTACAGAGGGATCTGTGGTGGTGGATTCCAGCGGGGACGAATTGATACTCTGTGACGATGAGGATGTACACAACACTGAAGAGGGTGAGGAATCGGTGAATGAGGAGGATGAGGACGACATCTTGCCTCCGTAGAGCCAGTTTGTGCAGGGACAAATTAATTGCCAGCTTGTTTTGTGGGGGCCCAAACGAACCAGTCGTGTGGCAGACCCTGGCGCTGAAATGATTGGTTTGTTAAAGTGTGCATGTCCTGTTTATACAACATAAGGGTGGGTGGGAGGGCCCAAGGACAATTCCATCTTGCACCTCTTTTTTTTCTTTGCATTATGTACTGTTTGGGGCCTAGTTTTTCAAACTGCCATCCTGTCTGCCACTGCAGTGTCACTCCTAGATGGGCCACGTGTTTGTGCCGCCCACTCGTGTCGCTTAGCATAGTCATCCAGCTACCTCGGTGCAACCTTTTGGACATAAAAACACTATTGTTAGGTGTTCAGAATAGACTGGAAATGAGTGGAAATTAAGGTTATTGAGGTTAATAATAGCATAGGAGCAGAAAAACCAACACATTCTGTGATTTTAGCTGTTTTTATGCTTTTTTAAAAAAAAATACAGATCCAAAACCCAGAACCCAAAACACGGAAGGGTGGTTTTGGCAAAACCAATCCAGATCCAAAACATGAAGAAAGATCCAGATCCAAAACACGAAAAGTGGCCGGTGCACGCCCCTAATACACATACGTATAATATATATATATATATATATATATATATATATATACAGGTTGAGTCTCCCATATCCAAATATTCTGAAATACGGAATATTCCGATATATACGGAATTTATTTGGCATGACTCCGATAATGAAACCTTTGATTTTTGATGGTTCAATGTACACAAACTTTGTCTAAGGCGCAAATTATTAAAAATATTGTATAAAATTACCTTCAGGCTTTGTGTATAACGTGTATATGAAACCTAAATGAGTTTCATTTCTGTACACAAACTTTGAGCCACAAATTTATTGAAAATATTGTCTAAAATTACCTGCAGGCTGTGGCCCTGATTCAGAGCCGGACGCTCTGACAGAGCGCTCGCTCTGAATCAGGGCCGCCCCTGCTCCTTTTTGCAGCGGCCTCCTGGCCGCTCGCATAGCGAGCGGCCAAAATGATGGTCGCGATGGTCAAGACCATCGCGACCATCGGACTTGCGACGAGATCCTGCGGTAGGGTCTCGCTGCCGCAAGCCCTGGGGTGCTTTTGGCTCTATCAGAGCCAAAAGCACTCCCACTGACATCATTAGTGATATCAGTGGGGCCGGCCCCAGACGGTAGGCGTTCCCATGGGAATGCCTCCGTCTGGGCAGCCACGCCCACCAAAGGGGGCGTGCTGTCAATCACCATTGACAGCACGCCCCCTTTGCTGCGAGACCCATAACGACGGCTTGGCCGTCGTTATTCGGGTCTCACGCATGTGCACGACGGAGCCGGCTCCCTCGTGCGCATGCGCACTTTGGCAACATCGACCCGCTTGCGAGCGGGTCTGAATCAGGCCTGGTGTGTATAAGGTGTATATAACACATAAATGCATTCTGTGTGTATATTTCGGTCCCATTCCCAAGATATTTCATTATGGTATGCAACTATTCCGAAATACGGAATATTCCGTTATCCAAAATACCCCTGGTCCCAAGCACTTTGGATATTGGAGACTCAACCTGTGTATATATATATATATATATATATATATATATGTGTGTGTGTATATATATATATATATATATAATATATTAGGGGTGTGCACCGGCCACTTTTTGTGTTTTGGATCTGGATCTTTCTTCGTGTTTTGGATCTGGATTGGTTTTGCCAAAACCACCCTTCCGTGTTTTGGGTTCTGGGTTTTGTGTTTTGGATCTGTATTTTTTTTTTAAAAAAAGCATAAAAACAGCTTAAATCACAGAATTTGTGGGTTTTTCTGCTCCTATGCAATTATTAATCTCAATAACCTTCATTTCCATTCATTTCCAGTCTATTCTGAACACCTCACACCTCACAATATTGTTTTTATGGCCAAAAGATTGCACCGAGGTAGCTGGATGACTATGCTATGCGACACGAGTGGGCGGCACAAACAGTGGTCCATCTAGGAGTGACACTGCAGTGGCAGACAGGATGGCAGTTTGAAAAACTAGGCCCCAAACAGTACATACTGCAAAGAAAAAAAAGAGGTGCAAGATGGAATTGTCCTTGGGCCCTCCCACCCACCCTTATGTTGTATAAATAGGACATGCACACTTTAACAAACCAATCATTTCAGCGCCAGGGTCTGCCACATGACTGTGGCTGAAATAATTGGTTCGTTTTGGCCCCCACAAAACAAGTTGGCAATTAATGTGTCCCTGCACAAACTGGCTCTACGGAGGCAAGATGTCGTCCTCATCCTCCTCATCCACCGATTCCTTGGATAAAACAGGAAAAAGGGATTTAGGTGTCCCTGGACTGCTTACCGTCTTAGCCAAAGTTTCTGAACTTGACAGTAACTTTTTATGAACGCGCTGCAGGTGCCGTATAAGGGAGGATGTTCCTAGGTGGTTAACGTCCCTACCCCTACTTATTTCACCTTTACATATGGTACATATGGCAAGACAGTTGTTGTCCGGATTTGGATAGAAATATTGCCAGACCAAAGAGGTGGAATGTTTGGTCTTCTGCCCAGGCATGACCGTGATGGGCTTTTTCATCCCACGGACAAAACTGTCTCCCCCGGAGCCTGATTTAAACAAACCACATCACCATCAGAATCCTCCTTGCCAACTTCCTCCTCAGCGCCAGCTACACCAGTATCCTCATCCTGTTGTACTTCAACAGTGACATCTTCAATTTGCATATCAGCAAGTGGACTGTGGGTGCTCCTTTTAGCACTTGCAGGGGGCGTGCAAATGGTGGAAAGAGCCACCTCTTCCCTTCCAGTGCTGGGAAGGTCAGGCATCGCAACCGCCACCACACTTGGACTCTCCTTGGGGATTTGTGATATCTTCTTAGAACGCACAGTTCTTCGCTGTGCTTTTGCCAGCTTAACTCGTTTGATTTTTTTAGCGGGAGGAGGGCTTCCATCGTCATGTGAAGCTGAACCACTAGTCATGAACATAGGGAAAGACCTTAGCCGTTCCTTGCCACTCCGTGTCGTAAATGGCATATTTGCAAGTTTACGTTTCTCTTCAGATGATTTAAATGTTTTTTTCAAGGTCATTTTCCTGAACTTTGTCATTTGGGATTGTATGTGACCTCTACTATGACATTGGGCATCGGCCTTGGCAGACAACGTTGATGGCATGTTATCGTCTATGTCATGACTAGTTGTAGCAGCTTCAGCTCTAGGAGGAAGTGGTTCTTGATCTTTCCCTATTTTATTTTAATCTGAGAAAGTTTGGTCCTCCATTTATGTTATATTGATATATACGTGCGGCTAAGGCGCACACAAACACAGAAAATCATTTTTTATTTTTGTTGGAGACTAGTGCACTTTGTGGGTTACACCACCCTTTAAGAAATGAGCCAGCCGGCCCTTTACTTATTGGACACAGGCGCACGCTTGGCGCTGCTCCTTTGTTGATGCACGTACAGCTACAGCCCACACAATTCACAAACACAGAAAATATTTTTTTATTTTGTTTGGAGTGCCCTTTGGGGGTCACAGCACCCTTTAATGGACAAGCCAGCCGGCCTTTTACTTATGGGACACAGGCACACGCTTGGTGCTGCTCCTTTGTTGATGCACGTGCAGCCACAGTGCACACAATTCGCAAACACAGACATTTTTTTTTTTATTTTGTTTGGAGTGCCCTTTGGGGGTTACAGCACCCTTTAGCGGTCAATCCAGCCGGCCCTTTATTTATGGGACACAGGCGCACGCTTGGCACTACTTTGTTGATGCACGTGCGGCCACAGTGCACACAATTCACAAACACAGACATTTTTTTTTTTATTTTGTTTGGAGTGCCCTTTGGGGGTTACAGCACCCTTTAACGGACAAGCCAGCCGGCCTTTTACTTATGGGACACTGGCGCACACTTGGCGCTGCTCCTTCGTTGATGCACGTGCAGCCACAGTGCACACAATTCACAAACACAGAAAAAAAATTTTTATTTCTACTTCAGGGTCCATAGGGTATCCACAGGATACCTTGGGGTATAGGTGTGACGTCAGTCGCAGGGCACCAAAGAGTTAAGCTTTCAGCCTCCCAGGATGCACTAGGTCCCCCTCCTATACCCCGCCCCCGGGCCAAGGCACCTCAGTTTAGTTTGGTGCCCGGCCGGAGTCGGGTGCACCTGTTGGAGTGGGGGCTAGAAGAGCCCCTGAAGCTTATTCTTCATGCAGCTGTGGCTGCACAACTGGATGAACAGCATGGACAGTCAGTCCTGACGTCCATGCTGTCTTCCCTACACCCCGCCGGTACCAGAACGCCGGTACTGATCCGGGGATGCTGGTGGGCGTCTGGGGTCACAGCTAGCGGTGACCCCAGATGCTCCGGACCATGGCCGGATTCAAGGGGGACAGAGGTAAGCAGCGGGGTCCCGCGGTGGGTCCCCGCTGATCACATGGTCCTAAGTCCCCAGGCAGGGGGCTCCCTGGGGACTGGCTGCAGCGTGGAGCCAGGCGACCAACCTGCGCTTCCACTACCCCCTGGGACAGCGGACCGCAGCAGAGCGGTAGCGCTGCGGCGTCCCAGGGGTTAAATGCATGCCAGGGGAGCGCGCCTTCCCTGTCTCACAGCCGGCGCCTCCCCCGCTGCACACAGCCCTCTCTGCATGCTGCCGACTGGTCCTGTGGCAGCGCTCCTCCCCCAGGCCAGCCTCCTCTCTGCTCCTCGGCGGCCATCTTCTCCAGAACGCATGGTGAACGCTGCTGGAAGCGCTGGACGGAAGCATCGTGGTCTGGGTCCCCCCGCATACCTCTCCTCCGCTGTGGTCAGGTCTGTGTATGCAGCGCTGTGTCCTACCAGGCCCTGTGTCTGTGTAGTTGAGTGATCAGCGCTGTTAGTGCAGGAATTGTTATTTTTCTGCATTGTATGTGACTGTGCTAGCGCTGCTGCCTGTAATCTTCTCTAAACTGTCAGCTTTATTACTGTCCCTGTTCTTTCTGCTAAAGCCCTTGCGGTGCGGTGCTGCAGGGTGGTCTCTCGCCTATTTAATACTTAATTGGTGAGAGAGGTCACATACGTGGTGCCATCATGTCTGAAAGTGATTTTCCCCTCCGGCTACAGTGTACCACGTGCAAAGTACCGTTAGCGGAGGGGGAGGGTAGCGCGGAGGGCCTTTGCCGGCAGTGTTTGTCCATGGCGCGGCCTATTACGGTTACAGCACCGGTACAGGAGCCGCCCTGGGCTTGTTTCGCTCAGGCGTTAACAGCTTTAGTGGGCCAGTTAGCTCCGCAGCCCGCGTTTACTCCGATGGGTTTGTCCCAGCAGTCTGTGGTGTCGTCACCCATGCAGGGGTTCCCACGACAATTGGTGGTACCCCACAGTCTCCCTATTTCCCCGCTCCCGGGTTCTCAGGAGCCAGCGTGGGTTAACTCCCTGACGAGTTCTGTACAGCACTTGTCGGATGTGTTGCAAGGGGAGTCTGTGATGCGGTCTCATAAAAGGCCGGTGGCGTCTCTGTCCGCTCCTTATGAGGATGACGAAGGGACGTCTGATGATGGGGAGATTCTAGATCCTTACGATCAGGAACCTCTCCATACTAAGGACGCTGATGCTAAGTCCAAAGTATATATTCCTGGACTTATTCGGGCGGTCCGCACAGCCTTGGTGATTGAGGACGAAGTTCCCCCAGCGGCTAAATCTAAGTATGCCTTTTTCAAAGATGTGAAGGGCGATGCCACAGTCTTTCCTCTTTCGGGTCAGTTGGTGGACCATTTAGAGGAGGCGTGGAAACAACCTGGCAAAAGATACCGGCCGCAGAGACGTCTGGCGGTGGCTTATCCGTTCGCAGATAATTATTTTGCGAAGTGGGAATCCCCTCCACAGGTGGATTCTCACGTGACCCGTCTTGTCCGTAGTGCCACATTGCCGATGCCATCCATGTCCTCCCTTAAGGATGCTACGGACCGCAAGGTAGAAATCTGCCTGAAGTCCGCTTATTCCCTTGCAGGGGGGGCAGCACGGCTGGCTATGGCCATTTGCTGGGTTGCCAGAGCGATGGAGCGCTGGGCGGATTCATTAGAGGCTTCTTTTGAATCCGACTGTCCGGCCGATCAGGCGGAGTTGATTGGCAATCTCCGTGATTCGGCCACCTACATCAACGAGGCGGCTCTAGACATTAGTACTCTGGTGTCTAGAATTTCTTCAGCAGCGGTAGCTGCTCGTCGCACCTTGTGGCTGCGATCCTGGAAGGCGGACGCAGATTCCAAGAAAGGTCTGGAAGCGTTGCCGTTTACCGGAGAAGTTCTCTTCGGTCCGGATCTGGATAAGATTGTGGCCACGCTGGCGGCAGCCAAATCTGCCTGTCTCCCGTCGGCCGCTGCTCCTTCTGGTTCGGGACCATCGTCCTTTCGGTCATCTAGGGCCCAGGGCAGGCCCAAACCACAGTCGTTTCCTCGACAGGCTGGCCCTAAGAAATCGGTCAAGCCCCGGAAGCAGTCATGGAGTACCAGACGTCCGGCCCCCAAGCCAGATGACAAGCCTGCGGCCTGACGGTCCGGGCCTCCCTTTGGGGGATCCCAGGGTGGGAGGCCGCCTGCTACAGTTCGCCCAGTTTTGGTCGACCACTACGACAGACACTTGGGTTCTGGAGGTGGTTTCCCACGGATACGCCCTCTCCTTCCGGCACAGACCCCCGGCTCGCTTCTTCACCACGGGTCTCCCATCAGACCGGAACAAGGCTACGGAGCTGCGGAAGGTATTGCACACTATGCTCCAGGCTGGAGTTATAGTGGCGGTTCCATTCTCCCAGAGGGGCCAGGGTTTCTATTCAAATCTATTTTTGGTACAGAAACCCAATGGGTCATATCGTCCGATTCTCAACCTCAAAGCACTCAACAAGTCTTTGCGGGTCCCGAAGTTTCGGATGGAGACCCTACGGTCCATCATTCTGGCGCTGGAACCTGGGGACTACTTGGTGTCATTGGACATACAGGACGCTTACCTGCATGTCCCTATTCTTTGGCGCCATCAACAGTTCCTCAGGTTTGCAATCAGCAGCGACCACTTCCAGTTTCGGGCGTTACCTTTTGGCCTGGCAACAGCACCACGTGTTTTCACCAAGGTGATGGCGGTCATGGCGGCTTCTCTGCGGCTGCAGGGAGTCCGCATGTTGCCGTATTTGGACGACCTGTTATTGGTGGCAGGATCTCCAGAGCTCCTGTTACGCCACTTGGACCTGACCATTGCACTGCTGCAACGGCACGGCTGGCTAATCAACTGGCAGAAGTCCACTCTAATCCCGTCTCGGAGGATTCTGCATCTTGGAGCCTTATTGGACTCGGGACAGCAAAGGATCTTCGTGACGGAGGACAAGATCTCTGCTTTACAGTCAAGGGTGCGCAGTTGTCTGCACAGCCGCCGGGTGTCCTTACACTCGGCGATGAGGTTACTGGGCTCCATGGTGTCGGTGTTCGACATGGTGGAATACGCCCAGTTTCACTCCAGACCTCTGCAGCACCTGATCCTGTCCAAGTGGAACGGGCTGACTCAGTCTCTGAAGTCCCAGACGATTGTGCTCACCCAGGAGGTTCGCCTGTCCCTTACGTGGTGGTTACAGACGACCCACCTCAACAAGGGACGTCCGTTCTGGGTTCCAAATTGGGTCCTGTTGACAACGGACGCCAGTCTTCGGGGCTGGGGAGCAGTTTCGGGTCCACACTTGTTCCAGGGCAGGTGGACGCCGACAGAAGCGGAGCTTCCAATAAATATCTTGGAACTCTGTGCGGTCTTCAATGCTCTCCAGCAGGCACAGCGGTTTCTCCAGGGTCGCCCGGTGCAGGTCCAGTCGGACAATGCTACCACCGTGGCCTACATAAACAGGCAAGGAGGAACTCGCAGTCGGGAGGCTCTCGTAGAGGTCTCTCGGATCCTGGTTTGGGCGGAGCGCAATCTTCCGGCCATATCAGCGGTCTTCATCCCGGGAGTGCTCAATTGGGAGGCGGACTTTCTAAGTCGCCAGGACGTTCATCCGGGGGAATGGTCCCTGCACCCGGACGTTTTTCAACTACTGGTGGACAGGTGGGGTCTTCCAGAAATCGACCTCATGGCGTCCCGGCACAACAACAAGTTGCCGGTGTACGGGTCTCGCACAAGAGACGAAGGGGCGTCTCTGGTGGATGCTCTGTCCGTCCGGTGGACGTTCCGGTTCGCATACCTGTTCCCTCCGGTCTCCCTTCTTCCACGGGTAATCCGGAAATTCAAACAGGAAGGAGGGACGCTCCTGTTGATAGCTCCCGCGTGGCCCAGACGGCACTGGTTCTCAGACCTTCAGGGTCTGTCCGTGGACATTCCTCTGCGGTTGCCGCTACGACCGGACCTTCTGTCTCAGGGTCCTTGCCTTCACCCGGACCTGACTCGGCTGTCTTTGACGGCGTGGCTGTTGAGACGGCCATGCTGAGGTCCCGGGGGTTTTCCAGCTCTGTGGTGAGTACCATGTTACGAGCTCGGAAACCGTCTTCCGCGAGGATATACCATCGCGTGTGGCATACGTTCTTCCAGTGGTGTCGACCGAGAGGTTATGCACCGCGGGAGTTTCGTCTGTCTCGGATTCTCGCCTTCCTGCAAGCGGGACTAGATCATGGGCTTCGCCTTGCTTCTTTGAAGGTACAGGTTTCGGCCCTATCTGTCTGGTTTCACCGTAGGATTGCTACAATCCCGGATGTGCGCACCTTTATGCAGGGTGTTCTCCGCATTCAGCCGCCCTTTGTTCCACCTGTGGCGCCTTGGGATTTGGCTGTGGTCCTGAGGGCTCTCCAAGGACCGCCGTTTGAACCACTGGGCTCAGTGGATCTTAAATGGCTAACAGCTAAGACTGTTTTCCTTCTGGCCATTGCTTCGGCCAGACGTGTTTCTGAGTTAGGGGCTCTTTCTTGTAGACCCCCTTTCTTGGTTTTTTATGGGAACAGGGCAGTGCTCCGCACTCGGCCCGAGTTTCTTCCCAAAGTTGTTTCCCAGTTTCATATTAACGAGGAAATAGTTGTTCCGGCCTTTAACTCACCGGGTCTTTCCGTGGGTGAGGCCTCTTTGGATGTTGTGCGGGCCTTAAGGACTTATGTTGACCGCACTTCTTCGTTTAGGAAGTCGGACGCTTTGTTTGTCCTCTTTGGCTTCCGTAAAAAGGGTTGGCCTGCTTCAAAGCAAACTTTGGCAGCGTGGATCCGTATGGCTATTTCTGAAGCTTATCTTCATGAAGGCCTACCGGTCCCTCCTTCTCTGAAGGCTCATTCCACTAAGTCTGTGGGTCCTTCGTGGGCAGCTCGACGTGGTGCCTCGGCAGTTCAGATCTGCAAGGCTGCTACGTGGTCTTCTGTCCATACCTTCGTGAGGTATTACAGGTTTGACACCTTCGCCTCTCAGGATGCTTCCTTCGGGCGGCGGATTCTCCTTTCTGCACAGGAGCGTCCCCACCCTTAAAGGATACTGCTTTGGGACATCCCCAAGGTATCCTGTGGATACCCTATGGACCCTGAAGTAGAAAATATGAGATATGGTAAGAACTTACCCTTGTTATCTCTATTTCTACGAAGTCCATAGGGTTCCACAGGACTCCCGCCCTGTCGCACCTGTGCTGCAGATGGGCTTTGCTCTGGTCACCGGTTTTCCGTCTCCCTCTGGTGAGAATGTGATTCTTGTATGTGTCCAGATCTTTGTTCTCTCTCTTCCTTCTCCTCCTCCGGCCTATGGCTTGGTAACTAACTGAGGTGCCTTGGCCCGGGGGCGGGGTATAGGAGGGGGACCTAGTGCATCCTGGGAGGCTGAAAGCTTAACTCTTTGGTGCCCTGCGACTGACGTCACACCTATACCCCAAGGTATCCTGTGGAACCCTATGGACTTCGTAGAAATAGAGATAACAAGGGTAAGTTCTTACCATATCTCATATTTTTGTTTGGAGTGCCCTTTGGGGGTTACAGCACCCTTTAGCGGTCAATCCAGCCGGCCCTTTATTTATGGGACACAGGCGCACGCTTGGCACTACTTTGTTGATGCACGTGCGGCTACTGCGCACACAATTCACAAACACAGAAAATATTTTTTTATTTGGTTTGGAGTGTACTTTGGGGGTTACAGCACCCTTTAACGGTCAAGCAGGCCGGCCCTTTACTTATGACACAGGCGCACGTTTGGCACTACTTTGTTGATGCACGTGCGGCTACTGCGCACACAATTCACAAACACAGAAAATATTTTTTTATTTGGTTTGGAGTGTACTTTGGGGGTTACAGCACCCTTTAACGGACAAGCCAGCCGGCCCTTTACTAATGGGACACAGGCGCACGCTTGGCGCTGCTCCTTTGTTGATGCACGTGCAGCCACAGTGCACACAATTCACAAACACAGAAAAAATATATTTTTTTTAGCACTTGGGGGGAGCACCCCTGACGGACAGAGCACCCCCTGGACAACACTACAGCACCCCTTTAGGACTGGGACACTGGAGTGGACACAGCCCCTATGGACAACTGACTGCACAACACAGTCCAGCCAGCCCCTATGGACAACAGCAGCACAGCACAACTCAGCCAGCCCCTATGGACTTTGAAGTAGTGGACACAGCCCCTATGGACAACAGCAGCACAGCACAACACTACTCTGCACTACACTACCACTACACAGCCCAGCCAGCCCTAACTCCCACCCTCCCTCTTCACTGTCCACAGCCGAGTGAGAAAATGGCGCCAACGCGGGTATCTTATATAGGATCCAAAACCCGTGAGACCCGGAAGGCGGGATGATGACGTTTTGCCTCGATTTCAGATCCGAGTCAGGCGGGAAAAGTCGAGCCTGACTCGGATTGGCCTCGGATCGGGGGGGTTCGGATTTCAGAAATCCGAACCCGCTCACCCCTAATATATATATATATATATATATATATATATATATATATATATAATACAGATGTTAAGTGCGCAACATCCATAGGTTTCCATAAATCAGTCATTAATTGTCCCAAATGCAGTGTTGCAGGAATCCCTTGTGGTGGAGCGTGATCCAGAGACGCTATACCTAGTAGAGACCTGGACACTCGTAGCCCATACATGCCAACACTCCTGCATCCTGTGGGAGTCTCCCGTTTCACCCACCTCCTAACTCCCCAGAATCCCCCAGCCCACCTGAAATCCAGACCGTGCATGCACGAGCTTGGCCACAATGGGGGCGGAGCTTGGCGCAACCATGCAAATTAGGCCACGCACCGCAGGTCTGTGGGCAGTGTCAACCGCCCAACCCAGCAGAGCCTTTGAGTAGCCACATGGAGACCACACACCACAGTGTCTCCAGCGGCAGCGGCCGTAGCAGCAGCGGCGGCGGATACCTACCCCTCTCCTACCTGCACATTGGGAGCTGCGGGGACTGAGACATGCGGGAGGAGGGGTGATGTTGGAGCTGGCCCGGCGCTGAGAGAAGCTCTGGTCTGGCGGAGAGAGTGCTGTTTGGTGGTGGCTAGGTCTGGGAGCTCGGTGGAGAGGCTGGAGGAGGAGAGGTGCCTAGTCCCAATGTGAGTGTCTGTGATTCTACCCCAGCAGCTACATGGCACTGACCTCTGTGTATGTGGAGGGGGGCACTAACCTGTGTGTGGGTAGGGTGACACTGACCCCTGTGTGTGTGTAGAGTGGCACTGTGTGTCAATGGGGTTATTAAACCTTTTTCCATAGATGTCCCAGTTTTTTAAGCAAAATGTTTCCAAGTCTTCCTAATATTTGCTGGAGATGTAATGGGTTCCCCGGCTCTCCTTCGCATATTTGGTGGCTTAGCCCTTCCCTGACTATTGTGGGAGTGGGGGTCCCTGAAGGCCCAGAATTTTGGATCCTGAATGGTAAAATTTAGGGAATCTGACAAATATACGGCCTTAATGGCCTGATCTAATTTAGTACTGCCCCACATTGATTTAGTTTAAGATGTGTGTATTTGGTGGAGACCATGGATGCCCTCCTTTTTTCCCCCTCTTCACCCCTCCATCTTTGTCTTTATAACTGTTTGCTTATTATTATTATTTAAAATATAGATGCACCTGTATAAATGTGTGTATCCGATTTTATATTTACAATGAATCTTTACTGTATCTTTTTTGAATCTTTAAATAAAAAAATATATAAAAAAAGAAGCTAAAATCACCTGTTTTTAATAGTCTATTTGGTGATTTCTCTTTCAATTTTATAATCTATTTTAAGTCAATTTTCAATCTGACTCCTGTAGTGGTCACTGCGCGTATTTTGTGATCACTGAATCCTCCTTCAGTATTAAACGTTAATTCCCTTCTCATAGTCATTTTCTATTCTCCCTATTTGTTTTATATTTTTTGGACTATTTTCATTCTTTGGATATTTGCTATCGCCATATTGTGTCTAGGTATTACGTATTAAGGCCCCCATACATCAGCAATGGATTGCAGCAATCGTGCAATTTGCAATCGATTGTGTATAAAAATCTTTCCCTTTTTCAATCGATTGTGGCAATTCTGCAATCTGCAGTCGATTGAAAAAAGGAAAGATTTTTATACACAATTGATTGCAAATTGCACGATTGCTGCAATCAATTGCTGATGTATGGGGGCCTGTAGATTTATTACTTGATCTCCCTTTTTTTTAATTTTTCGTTCCTGAAAAATACAATACAATTAAAATAGAAAAGTACAAATATCTTTAAATGATGGCATGCCTGTTTATGTTTCTTTAAAAAGACTGACGCAACTAACCCTAAATACAAGATATATTAAATTCTTAATTTACAACTTTACGGCATTGTGTATTTGATTTGTGCATCCATCATGCTTCTTGCTGGGGAAGGAAGTGTGCTACATCAAGTGTGCTATTTTATGAGTATCCTGATTTACATTTCCTGTATTTGATGGTCATATCAAAGCTACTAATTTGCTGTAATATTTTTTTACTTTGAAATCCCCTTCTTTATAATTTTGTATATTTACTGGATGTTGTACTGGATTTAAGTTTTTTCAACATGTACTTCAAAAAGAGGAAAAGAGATCACCAAGGATTAACAGAACACCAAGTTATTGTACCACTTAGCGTGGTTCATACCGCATTCATACATTGGGTCTTTACTATTGTGTGTGTGCATCTTCATAACTTCAGACCTTATGGTGCACACATGTCAGTGTGACTTATTAGTGGTCTTTTCAATACAAGTAACTGAACAGAGATGTCGCACAATTCTCAGTGTTACCATTGTTTTCAGGGGGAAGGCAAAATGGAAAAGTCCTGGTACTTCTTCAACTGAGCTCTGTAGACATACAGATCAAAAAAATTACATTCTTTAGTCCCATAAGTATTTGCACCTTATATAATTTGAGTTAGATTAGGAGATATGATGAATGACCTCTTCACACACATCTTGATGGTATATCTTGTTTTATCTGTCTGATCCGCTGATTGTTCCCAGCTTATGTCATTTCCATCTGGGAGTCGCAGACGGGAGTTGCAGTCCTACTTCCCGGGTTATGTGGGCGTGCTCTCTTTTTAGATGAATATTGGGCAGACATACTTTTATATGTAATATTTTATGTGTTTTTTTGAATAAATCTATGGAAACTATGATGCCTGACTTAACCTGCAGATTCCGAGTGTGGATGATCCAGGAATTATTATTATTATTATCCTTTATTTATATGGCACCACAAGTGTTCTGCAGCGCCTTACAAAGTACATAGACAAATAAGTGAACAAGCAACAAGTGACTTACAGTACAATTCAAAGCAGGACAAGGACAAGATTTATATACATTGCTGCATTAGTGATCATAACAAATACAGTCAGGTGCAAAAATATTGGGACATTGACAGAATTTTCATATGTTGGCCTCTATTCACCACCACAATGGCTTTGAAATGAAACGAACAAGATGTGCTTTAACTGCAGACTTTCAGATTTAATTTGAGGGTAATTACTTCCAAATCAGGTGAACGGTGTAGGAATTACAACGGTTTCTATATGTGCCTCCCACTTTTTAAGGGGCCAAAAGTAATGGGACAAACTAAACAATCCTAAATATAACTTTCACTTTTTAATACTTTGTTGCAAATCCTTTGCAGGCAATTACAGTCTGAAGTCTGGAACACATAGACATCACCAGACGCTGGGTTTCATCCCTGGTGATGCTCTGCCAGGCCTCTACTGCAAATGTCTTCAATTCCTGCTTGTTCTTGGGGCATTTTCCCTTCAGTTTTGTCTTCATCAATTGAAATGCATGCTCAATCGGATTCAGGTCAGGGGATTGACTTTGCCATTGCATAACATTCCACTTTTTAGCCTTAAAAAACTCTTTGGTTGCTTTTGCAGTATGCATCGGGTCATTGTCCATCTGCACTGTGAAGCGCCGTCCAATGAGTTCTGAAGCATTTGACTGAATATGAGCATATAATATTGCCAGAAACACTTCAGAATTAATTCTGCTGCTTTTGTCAGCAGTCACATCATTAATAAATACAAGGGAACCAGTTCCATTGGCAGCCAATCATGCCCACGCCATGACACTACCACCACCATGCTTCACTGATGAGGTGGTATGTTTTGGATCATGAGCAGTTCCTTTCCTTCTCCATACTCTTCTCTTCCCATCACTCTGGTACAAGTTGATCTTTGTCTCATCTGTCCATAGGATGTTGTTCCAGAACTGTAATGGCTTTTTTAGATGTTGTTTGGCAAACTCTAATCTGGTCTTCCTGTTTTTGAGGCTCACCAATGGTTTACATCTTGTGGTGAACCCTCTATATTCAGTCTTGTGAAGTCTTCTCTTGATTGTTGACTTTGACACATATACACCTACCTCCTGGAGAGTGTTCTTGATTTGGCCAACTGTTGTGAAGGGGTTTTTATTCACCAGGGAAATAATTCTTCTGTCATCCACCACAGTTGTTTTCCGTGGTCTTCTGGGTCTTTTGGTGTTGCTGAGCTCTTCGGTGCATTCTTTCATTTTAAGAATGTCCCAAACAGTTGATTTGGCCACACCTAATGTTTTTGCTATCTCTCTGATGGGTTTGTTTTGATGTTTCAGCCTAATGATGGCTTGCTTCACTGATAGTGACAGCTCTTTGGATCTCGTATTGAGAGTCGACAGCAACTGATTCCAAATGCAAATGTCACACCTAGAATCAACCTACAGACCTTTTACCTGCTTAATTGATAATGAAATAACGAGGGAATAGCCCACACCTGTCCATGAAATAGCTTTTGAGTTGATAGTCCCATTACTTTTGGTCCCTTAAAAAGTGGGAGGCACATATAGAAACCGTTGTAATTCCTACACCGTTCACCTGATTTGGATGTAATTACCCTTAAATTAAATCTGAAAGTCTGCAGTTAAAGCACATCTTGTTTGTTTAATTTCAATGCCATTGTGGTGGTGAATAGAGGCCAACATATGAAAATTCTGTCAATGTCCCAATATTTATGCACCTGACTGTAAGCAACAGGGCGTAAGCAGCAAGGTGTTAGGAGCCCGTGTGAGGAGTAGATGACCGTATAAGGAGTAGCACATGAGGGAAGAGGGCCCTGCTTGTGGGAGCTTATTTTCTAAATGGGCAGGGCAGACAAACAGGCTTGACACAGATGGGATAGACAGGGAAGAAGGAGCAAGTAGCAGTAGGTTAGGATGAGAGCTGCTAGGCCTTGATGAAATAGTGGGTCTTGAGAGCATGTTTGAAGATTTGTAGAGAGGTGGAGAGTCTGATGGGAAGAGGGAGAGAGTTCTAGAGGTAGGGAGCAGCCTGGGCAAAATCTTGGAGGCTGGAGTGGGACTAAGTAATCCATTGGCAGGAGAGGAGACATACATTTGTTGAGCAAAGAAGGCGGACGGGAGAGTGAAGGGAGATGAGATCAGAGATGTATATGGGAGAGGAATGGGTGAGGGCTTTGTAAGTGAGTGTAAGACCATTGAATTGGGCTCTGAAAGGGAACAGGAGCCAGTGGAGGGCTTGTAGGAGAGCGGAATAAAGAAACCTTTTGATGAACGAAACAAGGTGTATCCTGGTGAGTACTTGACCATTAGCCTGAATAAGAGTGGAGAGAAGTGATTTTCTGGAACATGGAAAAATCGAGACATAATATCAAACAAACCTTTAAGTGAACTTTTACTCTCTGACTTATGGTGAGTGCGATCCATGTTATAGCCGGACAGTCAGAAATAGAGAGAGAGGTTCATTTGTTGGTTACGGCTGGAAGACACTAAAATTAGAAAGTAATAGGGTTGTCTGCTTATATTTAATAGGACAGCACTTGTGGACTATTCCAAAATTTCATTTACTTTTGTTTAATATATACGATTGATGTACCTAGCAGTGGGACAAATCTGCAGTCCATGGCTCAAGTTATAACTTCTCTTGTTGTATTTTGATTGTGCCTCCTAGATTTCCTAATCCTGAAGTGCACAGGTTTTTAAAGAAACTGTTATGCAAATAATTCTGTGAACCTGAAAACCTGTTTCTTGTAGGTTCTACCCCAGGGCATAGGATTCCTATTTCCAGTAGTGCGCATGCATGACAACCTTGCTTTACTGAACACATGGCTTGCTGATTGTCTGCCTCCCTGAAGGCCCAAGTCTCTATGTTTACAATCTTCTTTCAGAAGTCACTGTCCTCCATACCAGAAGTCTCACCTTTAGGGGTGACTCGCATTCAGCAGTCATTTCACCAATGAGATCCTTGAGAGAAAGTGATAGTTATAATAACATTGGGAAGTTCCCATTGTTAGTTTGATGACATCAAGTCTTAAAATCAAATCTGTATGTATGGTCAATGTAAAAAAACCTAAATCTGCATATTTTTTTTAGTTAATTTCAGATTGAGTTTTCAAATACTCATATATGGATATTTGCTTATATACATAAAATATTCTAAATATACTATATGTATGGTTCAGCAAATAGAGCTGTTGATGGAATATTTTCTATTTCCCAAAATCTATTGTAGAAGAAAGTTACATTCCTGTGTCCAGCAATCATTCAGCACAGAAACCACTGTGGTGTCTCCTCCTCCTCATTGGTGTGGGATCTTCTAACAGTTGTCACTCACCAGTTGTTTATTCTTTGTATTGTCAGTGATTATGGAATTAAATGCTCTTACTGGTGTTCATTGATAAATTGAAAAGTAAAAACTAGAATGTATTAGCATTCATAATTAGTTCATTGTCATCTCTTCTCTATGTAGTGATGAAATATAACAAAAGATGAGTTCAGTAAAATTGCTATAGATCCCTTCCATATTTAAATTGTCATTCAGAAGTAAAACTGTGCTTCTACCTTTCCAGCACTTTGTGAGAACTCATCATAAGGACAAATGGAGCCCGTACGCTTTAGACCACCACTGTTTCAACAAAGATACGATTTTGTGAAGTCTTACGTGGATACTTACAAGCCCAAAAAGGTCAGTTTCTTACTTTAAGCATCACAGCCTAAATATAGTAGGAACTATATGGTTCCCCTGAACCATTGGTTCCAGACTATAGATAGAGAGTAAAAGCCGACAATGTCTAGATAGACACCAGATGTTAGTAGACAGTCAATAGGTCGGCAGGAACAAATGTTCGACATTGAAAAAGGTCAACAGGCACAAATGGTCGACACAAAAATGGTCGAGACATTATTTTATTTTTTTATTTTTTTTAGGGTTAGGCACTTACCCCGACGGTTAGGGTTAGGCACCATGAGGGAGGGTTAGGGCTAGGCACTTACCGGGTTAGGGTCAGGCACCTACCCTGACGGTTAAGGTTAGGCACCAGGAGGGAGGGTTAGGGTTAGGCACCAAGGAGAGGGTTAGGGTGATTAGGGTTAGAAAAAAAATGGTGTTGACCATTTGTGTGTCGACCTTTTGACCACATCGACCTATTGACTGTCTAACATCTGGTGTCTATCTAGACATTGTCCACCTTTTTACTTTCTATCTTTTATACGACAACCTTGAACTATATACTTCCTACTTCAACCACTCATTCCAGACCTCACTAAAGATTTAAATAGGCTATTCAGACACATAATGAATGTGGCCACCTTACAGATACTTAAACAGTGTGATTTACTCAGTGTTTACCGTAGTCTGAGACGATACCCCCCCCTTTCTCCTAAACCCCCATTTCCCTCTCCTCTTCTCATACAAAACAAATCTCATGGTTTATTTTCTTTTTCCTTTTTCACTTGGGTGCAAACATTGTATTATAAGTAAGCCATGGCTGAATCTGTTCTCTGTGAATGATGTTTACTTGTACCTTGTGATTGTTTGTAGCTCAGGGCTATTAAAATAAAAACACCAGTGGCCATCTCAATGCACAATAAGAGAGAGCACAGAACGTTTCCCATGTGTAAAAAGGGCAGGTTTTGACTTTGCATCCAGTTCTGTGCATTCCCCTGCCTCCCTACCAGATCCTAACCTGAATGGCACCTTTGGCATGTATACGTGTTACTGGTTGGTCCTTATGAATCTTATTCAATTATGCATGGTTGTGGGTCTTTTGGGACCTCGTGCTCAAAAGTAGTGTAACTCAATTGGTGCCCTACACCTATATAAATCCAGGCCTTGGATCATTAAAGTATCCATATGCGGTCTATTTCCGAACTCGGATGTTATTTACTATTTTATTTTCTCCTTGCTGACCCTTACTTTTTTCCTGTCCATTTTTCCTTGCCATCTGTTCATTGCCTGGTGATTTACTGAATCTCCTGGTTACCTGGTATATCATATACACTTACCTCCTTTCACATCTAAGCTTAGGTAATTTGGTCAATAACCTTGCATTCTACTTTACAGGTTGCAGACTTGGGGTGCAGTGAATGTTCACTTCTGCAAAGACTGAAGTTTTGGAATTGTATTGAGCAGCTTGTTGGTGTGGATATTGATGAGGAAATACTGAAAAGAAAAATGTAAATAATGTTTATTGAAATTATTACAAACAATTAAAAACTGCTTCCAGTTAGCGAACATTTATCCCTCCCTCTACCAGCAGAATCCTGGTGGACTTATGGCAGGTACCCCCATAGTTCACTAGAACTCATTCCCACTAGCACTGCAATGCTCTCTTCAACTGTGAGAATGTTTAGGATTAACATGACTTTATTTTCTCCTTTTTTGTTTGGAAGTTCCTTTGTTAAATCGGTAGTTGGATACAGTCTAAATAAAATGTAAAAAGTGTGTTGGGGTGATGGATGATTCAGTATGGAAAAACCAAGATAAATGATTTACACAGAATGTTCCCAGTCTGAAATATAAACAATAAACACAATCCTACTTCATGTACTGGTAATATAAATTTATATAACCAGCTTTTGAAAGAATATCATATTCTTGTACTTATAACTTTGTCAATAATAATATCAAAGTTTTCGTGATTTTCATTCCTTTCACATCTTGCACAGAAATATTCATGTGCTTTAATATCATATTATAATTCCAAATATTAGAAGCCAGTGAATACAATTTACCCTATCCTATTTTCCTATGCTTTCTTGATTTCACTGAAAGGTTTCTCCATCTATTGCAGAGGTTCCCAAACTCGGTTCTCAAGGTTCCCCAACACTTCAGGTTTAGAGATATCCATGGCTGAGCACAGGTGACTTAATTAGTACCTCAGCCAATTTGATTTAACCGTCTGTGCTCAACCATGGATATCTCTAAAATCTGAGCTGTTGGGGAGCCTTGAGGACCGCATTTGGGAACCTCTTACTTATAGCAAATGTTCATCTACTTGCATATACAACCTCACATCCTGCATATACATCTTTGTTAAAAAACAATATAACCTCGTGCCTAGTGAGTCACCTGTAGTGGATAAAAATCAAATATTCCTCTAGCAGCCAACCAGCACTAACACGTGGAGAATGCCAGTCTCCACACACAGAAAATAATACAAAGAAGGAAATGTGTAGTAAGCTGTGGCACTCAGAAATAATAATAAATCATAAGCCAATAAATTACATACATTTATTAAAAAGTGTTACACAAACTAATCAACTCCCGGGAGTACATATATAAATAACACTGTATACAGTATCAGTATTAAAACCAAGTCAAGGGGAGTAAATGTGTAATGGGTCATTCACATAGCTACTAAAGACTTACAACAGTATTCCTCTGATGTTAGAAAGTAGCAATATACTGTGACAGTAGCAGATAAAGCTCACTTTGTATGGAAATAAGTAACAATGATGGTAATCCAAAGCGCAGGAATGTAAGTAGTCAGCCTTTTCCTAATCCTCCATGATGAATATTGAGCATAAATTAAAAGGCATATATATGCTGTTAAGCTCAAATAGAGCTCTAACTCTCAGTCCAGTTGAGCTATGAACATAGGGGTATCAGTTTAGGATAGTGATCTATGATCCCCTTTGAGAATATTACTGTAGAATTGTATATATATTAAACAATGTGGACTTTTAATAAATGTATGTAATTGGATTATGATTTATTATTATTTCTGAGTGCTACAGCTTACTACACTTTCTTTATATACATCTTTGTACCCATCTTAATAGCCTCAGTAACAGTTGATATTGCATTATACCCATCATAACATACAGTAGTCAACTGTGCTAACAAGTCTCACTATATACCGCACCATGCTCACCTAATAAAGTTCTATGGTAATGATGATGACTCACCATAATCGGTCCCACCACATACCAACCCATTTACAGCTCTGTGCCCACTGCATAAAGTCCAAGGTATATCCTATGTAGTAGCATACCTGTCCGGTGTCTACGCGTGTTGGAAGTAAATAATATACATTTATTTTAATAATGAAGGAGGGGGAAGGCAGTCCCAATGAGATTACAGACTGTATTTGAGGGGAGTTTTTTACCTTTTCAAGCCATATATATTTCAGACACCACACAGAACTTTTTAATGATATAGATGTAATTTTCTGTGTTAACCAGGAGTAGACCATCATAACCATGTCAGTTGCACCTTATGATGTAAATTATGTTGTTGCACGTAGTAAATGAACATGCTGTACATGATACACAACACTAACCTTGTGTTACACACCTCTCTGTAATTGTATATTTCACATTTACTACATATACACTGGCAAGGATGATCTATTTTGCTTTTATTTTTAGGTATGTGCTGACACCTCTTCCAACCCATTACCTTGAGCCATTGAAAAGATCTTTAACTGTAACTCTGTACCATGGTTCTGTATCTGAAAAAGACCCTGCTCTACTTGGGTTTGACCTGATAACATGCATTGAGCTGTAAGTATTATACAAATTACCACTTATAAGGGAATCAGTATGATTTACCGCCAGCCGCATATCGCTAACCTAATTCCCTACCGTAACCCTAACCCTCCTTTAGGGGTGCCTAACCCTAACCTCCCCCCAAGTGCCTAACCCTAACCCCCCCTTCCCCTAGCCTAACCCTCCCTGGGGTGCCTAACCCTAAGTCCCCTCCGGAGCCCCTAACCCTCCTCCCCCCTGCGGCTGTATGCCGGGCGTCGGGCTCCCGGTGTAGGTCTAATGACAGATGTCGGGATTTTGACGCCTGTCATTAGTACCTTGCCAGGATTAGACAGTCGGGAAGCCATCGGTCGGGATTTCGTCCGTCGGCTTCCCGACTGCTTCCCCTTATAAGAGGGTGTGCAGCATCTTGATGAATTACTATATACTGTGAAATGTAGCAGAGACTTAAAGTCTCACTTGCAGGTAGTTCTAATTTTTTCTTCAGTTGTTGGAATACACATAGTGAGTTTTGTTTTACTCCTAGGAGGCACGGCAATGGGAAAAAAAGAATTGACTATCCTTCCCTTCTCTCTCAGTTTCCAACTAGCTCAGCTTGAGTGCATTCCTACTGGGAGACAGCACGTGGTGGCAATCGGAAATGGGTGGCCCTATGGAAGTACCATTTTCAGCTAAGAAGGGTGCAAGACCAATGAGTCTTGTGTACATGACACGGAATGGCAAATAGTAAGAGCTCTGGAAGGCACCCATTAAACTATCTGCATTGCTCAGTAGTCTATGAGACATCCCCAGTGGCTGAAATCCTTCAGAACATATTCATTCTCTTGTTATAGATTTTTGCCTATAATTTCCTCCCAACTATCCAATTTGGCATTCGCTTTGTAACTAGTTTTTTTTTTTGGCCCTGAACCTTTAGGTTTCACAAGACCAAGGTAACCCTGTGCTCTCTTTTTAGAAAGTGATCCTGTCACCCAGTTATTTCCAGACCATCTCTGTAATGAGTTTGTGATGGGTGAACAAGTGCAGACAGACACATTATTTCATGCCTCAAATTGTTTTAGAACTATTTTTCCCAGGAAGATATACAGGCGGGCGTCAATTAAACCTCCGGGGCTATCCAATTAGCCCTGAAGTGCCGCTCAACGCCGGTACTAATCATGTTTTTTTTTTTTTTTTCATGACCTGATGTGTCCTGAGAAAAAATCCACAGAAGTACAATTTTTTCGCCGCCGCGAAGGCAAAAACACATAGGATCCATGATAAGGTCATGGACCTATGTGTTTTCGGCCAAAGTATCCTATTATCTCGTCCATTGGCGAAAACAGGGACAATCTGTGAAAAATCCCAATTTTTCGCCATTCGTGGCTAATTGGATACCCCCCCTTAGAGTTGCGTGAATCATTTTCAGTTATGGATCCTCTATTCTCACGGGGTACACAAAGATCACAGTTCCTCTTCCAGGTAGGTTGTCATTCAAGAGCTTTCGATCAAGTGGCTAGACGGGTTCCTAAAGAGCTTATTTTCTATCTCTGGTTCGGTGCTGAGTCCTGTTTTTGCAGCAACTTCTGAGTTCCAAGTGACTGTCACTTGGGAGGAATAAATCCTGGAAGGGTTGGAAATTGTCATTCCAGAGAGAAACTGATAAAAATTTCTTCTAATATATTGGTCACCTTGTCGTACGTGGGGCCTGATTCAGAGATGTATGCTATTACGATATTTACGCGGTTGAGCAATTATTGGTCAACTGTGCATGTATCACGGTCGCACTGCGCAAGCGCTAAGGTACATTTGCGATGACACTTGCGGAGGATTTTTTCACAAAGTGAGTAGCAGGTAGTCTGCATTTGGGGGAGGTAACTGAGTGGTTAAAAAACAGGGGTGTGTTGGGACCATTTCTAGGGTGTGCGCTAGTGATCCTTTGTGAGTTTGTAGCAGGAGAGGCCCTGGTGTCTTAGACTAGCTGCTCTGTCTCAGAAAGCATAGGCTTTCTCGGAAGTTCTATGTGCGACCGATGTATCTACTTTTGTACATAAGCTGCGGATGTGAGGTGCCAGAGGTGGGCACAAGACATCAGCTATGTCATTAGCATATTTTTGCAATTTTGCTGGGTATGGAATCACAGTTACAATGGGATTTGCGTCCATCTATGACTCAGGCCCTCTATCAGCAATGGGGACTTTCTCGTACCCATAGATCTGTAAGATCTATGTACCATGTTTCTGGTACAAGTCAGCACAGGAAGTTTCTAAGATTCTGTGTTATTGGATGACATTTTGAAATCTGTCGACTGGCATAAACTAAAAGAATTTGACAAAAGTACTGGTGACATTAGCGGTAGAGTTACAAAAGAAGGCTCAAGATATGGGTATGTCTGGAAGACATCCTGATTATAGAAGAATCAGAACTTCAGGCTTTGTTGAATCACAACATTAGCCTGTGAAGAACCATTTAGAAATCTGTAATCTGGTGGCAAAATGAAGATTAAGGAAACTGTGTATGTCACTCTCAGATCCAGAATGGGCAATGGTAACAACAGATTCCAGTGCTACAGAATGGGGAGCTCATCTTCTTGCACAAAGAGAAAAGAAACTCCACATAAATATACTGGAAATTAGAGCTGTATGCAGAACAGTTCAGCAGTTTCATCAGCAGTTGCTGGGGAAGCATCTCAGTAATATCATATTTCTCAGAGTCAGCTGGAAAAGTCACTTAAAGATACGGGAAGAGGAGGAGCTGCATTATATACCATCTGGGGATGTTTTATATACAGATGTGTTCACATACATCTTACCCCCGTGAGCTACAAGTTGCCTTAAACATAACGCGTGAGCGCCGTGCAACTCTGTATCGTCGAGCGTCTTTTCGTGCAACTTTTTACTTTCAAATCTTATTCGCAAAGCGATGAGAATACGACGCACAAGCAGCTTCTGCTGATTCCAATGATATGCCTATTCTGTGTGCGACTGCGGTTATATCTGCTACGTTAAAGTGTCAGTGCGGATACACCTGCAATTGCACACAGAATATAGGCATGCCGCATAACATTTTAATCAGCAGAACCTGCTCGTGCATCCTATTCACATCACTCTGCAACCTGATACCCCTCAAGGGCCTCTTGGAAGACCTCATGTGTGCTGTACATTACCGTTAATCTTAGAAATTATTTAAAATAATACATTACACCAGTGGTTCTTAACTCCTGTCCTCAAATACCACCAACAGGTCATGTTTTGTGGATCTCTTTGATCATACACAGATAAGTTAATTTATTTTGCTTGGTCAGTAACTATCCTATCTGCTTCCATAGACAGAAATCCTCAAAACATTACTTGATGGGGGTACTTGAGTTTTGAAGTTGAGAACCACTGCATTACATCAAATAAAGAGTCGCCTATCTGTAAAATTATATCAGCCGGCTTTATAAGTATTACAAGCTATAAAAAACAAATCTAACAATACAGCTTGAAAGAGCTGAGAGCCTTGGGTGAAGAATTCTAGGGCCACGTATGGCCCTAGTGCTGCTTTGCCCATTATTGCCTTAGTATGTACTAAATCAGTTTCCTTTATTTTTTTAACACTTTGTTAAACTGACATTTCATTGCTATGGAGTTTTGAAGATAAGTACTAGCTTTAACCGCTTTTAACATTCTTATTTTTAGAATTGAACATCTTGAAGCAGATGACCTTGAAAAGCTCCAGGATGTGCTGTTTGGTTTTATGGCCCCTAATACTGCAGTGATCAGTACTCCTAATGTAGAGTTTAATATCTTGCTTGCTGAAAACCCTAAATTCAGACACCCAGATCACAAGTTTGAGTGGAGCAGGAAAGAATTTCAGAACTGGTGAGATGTCCTATATTACATAATTTCCGTTTTTAAAGACATAATTAGAGTCAAAGTCTGAAAGTTTTCGCCTGTCCGACTTTCCGCCTCATTCGCCTGTTTCATAGGCGAATTTATTCGGTGCGCGTCCCTGCTTTTCAGTTGCAAAACAGGCGAAAACGGAAATGGGTGAATGCGGAACAGGCAAAAAGTACTGAAAGAATTGGAGAAATCAGTCTGTACCCCAGAAAAAAATACACTATCATAGGAAATCAATATAGATGTGTACTAAATAAAGCTATTTTGGGTACTTTAGTTGTGTAAATTGCTTGCTATTAGCGTCTTTGTAAAAGTGGTGAAGAATGGCATAAAGCAGTATTTTTTGGTGAAAATAAGTAGTCACATCAAATTTGGGGTACTTGAAAATGGGTGCTAGCATGTTTTTATGTTTCTAAAGTGAAGTTTTTAAAAACGTGAAAAATCCACCTACTACATGCACCTGTAATCCAAAAAACACCTGATCCGTCCTTGCAGCCCACCAAGAAGCCTATTTCGCTAGTTTTTATGCCTGTCCCCCAACTTTTTACATTTTCACCCAAAAAATTACATGTCTTTTTTGGAGTGTTCTTAGGTTTTTGTTTAAGTTTTTTTTGCAGATTTGTCCTTTGGGGGCTTGTCCCAAGGGTTCTGAGTCGTTTCCACACGTTTGTACCCCAAAATAAAGATTTTGCACTTCTTTTCACCTGCTATTCATTGGAGAAACTTTTTTGCCGAATTCAATGCATCGAGTTTCCGCTTAGGCGAAATCATAATGGAATTGAATTAGGCGAAAAGTTTTTAGGCGATATTTTCGCCAAAGAACAGGCGAAAAAGGCTTTTTGCCTCTAATTGAATACGGCCCATAGGGCCAAATGTAATAGGGTGAGAGTTTAGAAAATGTGAGAGAAAACTGACATTTTTAAACTCAGCCACTGTAATAAAGGCACAGAACATGCAAACTCGCATGTTTTTCGGACTCAAAAAACTCTCAAGATTTAAACTCTCTTGAAAATGCAACTCGATCATTGTATTAGTGTGTCAGAGATTACTGCTAAACTCACATTGTCTAAACTCTCACCCTATTACATTTGGCCCTAAAAGTTCACTTTGAAATAAATCTTCTGTATGTGTATCTAACATGTTATCTCATTGAAACAAGAAGCATAGTGGCTACTTAACTTAGAGTCCCCAAATCTGCTAGAAACATGCAGAGGTATCTCTTACTACTTCATAATTTTTATTTGGAGGAAATAGATAGCTAATAGACTGTTTAAATACTTTGTATTTATTATTTATTAACAGTTTCTTATATAGCGCAGCATATTCCGTTGTGCTTTCCAATTTGAATCAACATTAATAGAGCAAGACTGGGTTGTAAAGGACAGACATAAAGGTAAGAGGGTCCTGCTCGCAAGCTTACAATCTATAGGGAAATAGGTGTTGATACACAAGGATAGGTGCTACATATTGCAAATTGGTCCAGCCCGATTGCAGATGTTCTTGGTGAGCTGTATGATCCAGTCACACAGGAAAGTTGGCCTAGGCTTAGGAGGATGTGAAATTGAAGAGAGAAAATGTGATATGTGTATACTATAAGAAGGGAGTTAGATAGGGGAGCTATAAAGGTTATGTAGGCGATTCTGGAATCTGATAAGCTTGTCTGAAGAGGTGAGTTTTCAGAGAACACTTGAATGTTTGGAGACTAGCCGAAAGTCTTATGCGGCCCATACACGGTGCGATAAAAAGACGTACAAACTGTCTTTTATTTCCCTTGAAATTTTCCCTTTGAATTTTAGATATGATGTGTTCAAAAGGTGTACGATTTTTCGAACAATCATATGATCCGATGCTTCGTTTCACGATTACAAATCGTAAACAATTGATCAGTTGTGCACATTTGTGCGGGCAAAAGAGGTCAGGGAGCAATACCTGGCCTACTTTAATGGACTGTACACTGTACCATGGCAGGGGGACAGTATCAGATAATGAACTTGTATGTACTTACCACATCCATAGTAGATGCCGGCTCATCCTCTGGGTTCTCCACTGGTATAGCCACTGTTACAGAATCTTCTTCCGGGCCTTTATCTACAAGTAGACTTTCTGAAGATCTCTGGGGCTCTTCCTCGTGGAGAAATTCAAGAAGGGGGTAGTACTAGAGTGTACTGTTATAGATGTCATCCGTCCCTGCACCTGACACCCGCAACTCGGTCTCCTTCCTCCGCTCTTTAACATACACTGTGCGGAGGTTTTGGATGCGTCTTCTCACCCAATCCGGACAAGCCTCATCATGGAAGGGGAGGGAACAGGTGACTATGGGCCTGATTCAGACCCACTCGCGAGCGGCTGTCCGCTCGCAAGTGGGTCGATGTTCTGGACTGAGCATGCGCACGATGGAGGGAGCTCCATCGTGCGCATGCGCCAGACGCGACGAGCGAAGGAAAGTCCTTCGCTCGTTGTGTCTGATCAAAGGGGGCGTGCTGTCGGTATTGATTGACAGCACGCCCCCTTTGGTAGGCGTGCCGGGGGCGTGCCTCCCTGACGGGGGCGTTCCCATGGGAACGCCTCCCGTCAGAAGCCGGCCCACTGACATCACTAGTGATGTCAGTGGGAGTGATTTTGGCTCTGATAGAGCCAAAATCACTCCGGAGCTTGCGGTTGAAAACCTCAACCGCAGGCTCCGGCTCGCAGTTTCGATGGTCGCGATGTTCACGACCATCGCGGCCATCAAACTGCACGCTCGTATAGCCTGTGGGTGGTGACCCACAGCTATACGAGCGTCCAGGAGGACGCTCCATTCTCATGGAGGCCAGCCCTCATTCAGAGCGTGCGCTCTGCTCAGAGCGTACGGCTCTGAATGAGGGCCAATGTCATCTATCGCCGTCGCCCTGCGATGTTTGTTTTTATAGTCCTTGGACTTCACCTTCCACAGGCACTCGTGAGAGCAATAACGCTCGAGGAATCCACTTCTAAACTGGTGTTCTTGAGGGCTATTTATTTCTGTGGAAATAAATATCAGAAACATCTGTAAATATAATATATATGTTTATTTTTAAATGTTTGAAAATTTTATTGTTGATCATTGATTGTGTTATAATGTTTATGGTTGAGTTTTTAGTTAATAGTTGAGTTTTAAGTTGATTTTAATAAAATTTTAAATTTTGAAATATTTATCTGTGTACATAAATCAGTGGCATAGTGGTATACAAACAATGGCAGTGCCAGGGGTCATATGCATTGGTGGCATAGTGGTATATAAACAATGCAGGACCATGTGGGAGGACACACGTTGGTGGCATAGTGGTATATAAACAATGGCAGTGCTAAAGGTCATATGCATTGGTGGCATAGTGGTATATAAACAATGCAGGGCCATGTGGGGGACACACATTGGTGGCATAGTGGTATATAAACAATGGCAGTGCCAGGGGTCATATGCATTGGTGGCATAGTGGTATATAAACAATGCAGGGCCATGTGGGGTGGACACACATTGGTGGCATAGTGGTATATAAACAATGGCAGTGCCAGGGGTCATATGCATTGGTGGCATGGTGGTATATAAACAATGCAGGGCAGAGACTGTACTGAGTGCCACGATGTATACTCACTTCAACTTCAATCACACTCCACGCGATGCGATGCTGCTGCTCGGACGCAGTCTCATACAAAATGGAGGAAGGGAGTGGCTAGGGATTTTATACACCTCGTAATAAGACATTGGATCGTATTACCTGACAAAAGTGATACGATGTGTGTCACATCGTGGTAAGATAGGTCGCCCTCGTACGGTTTTCCAGTACGAGAGGCGATACGATTATACGACTGCGGGGACGTGCATCGTCATCGTATGTACACCAAACCAACATACGATGTACACGATCGATCGGTACTATCAATCTAAATCGTACACATTGTGTAAAATATCTTACCGTGTATGGCCGGCCTTTTTGTGCGTGGGAGGGCATTCCACAGGGTGGGTGCAGCCCGAAAAAAGTCCTGTAACGTGCATGGGAAAAAGTAATGCGTGTGGATGAGAGACGCAGATCTAGTGCAGAGCGGTGATGTCGGGTTGGAAGATATATTAGGATAAGTGAAGAGATGTATGTTGGTGTGGTTTGGTTAAGAGCTTTATGTGTAAGTGTATTTTATGTTGAATACGGTAGAAGACCGGCAGCCAGTGGAGGGACTGACAGAGTGGATCAGCAGACACTGAATGTTTGGCGAGAAAGATCAGCCTTGCAGCTGCATTCAAAATGGATTGTAGCAGCAAGAGTCTGTTTTTGGGAAGACCAGTAAGGAGACTATTGCATTAGTTGATGCGGGAAATAATGAGTGAATGGATTAGAGTTTGTGCAGTGTCTTGTGTAAGATATGGTCGAATTTTGGCTATGTTTTTTAGATGTATGTAACAGGATTTCGAGACAAATTGAATGTGGGGAACAAAAGACAGTTCAGAGTCAAGGATGACACCTAGGCAGGAAGCTTATGGGGTGGGTTTGATTGTCGAGTTGTAATAGAGATATCAGGTTGGTAACTACTATTGGCCGGTGGAAATATAATTAATTCTGTTTTGGATATATTAAGTTTGAGGTAGCGAGATGCCATCCAAGATGAAATGGCAGAGAGACATTCAGTGACACGGACCAGCACAGATGGTGACAAATCTGGGGGGGTGGCAGTTGGGAAGCCGACGGACGTAATCCCGACCGCCGGATTCCCGACTGTCTAATCCTGGCAAGGGTCTAAACACAGGCGTCGAAATCCCGACGCCTGTCATTAGACATACGCCGGGAGACCGACGCCCGGCATCCGAACGTAGGGACGCCGGGAGCCGAGCGCGGATAGCCACGCGGGGGGGGGGGGAGGGTTAGGTTTAGGGTTCCCGGGGGGGACTTAGGGTTAGGCACCCCACGGGAAGTTAGGGTTAGGCTAGGGGAAGGGGGGGTTAGTGTTAAGCACCCCCGGGGGGAGGTTAGGGTTAGGCACCCCTAAGGGCGGGTTAGGGAGTAGAATAGGTTAACAAATACTTACCTTAGGACGATCGGGATTTTCACTGCGGCCATGCGTCCAGCGGTAAATCATAAAGATTCCATCTGGGAAGTATAGGTAGATTTGAGTATCGTCCACGTACAGATGATACTGAAAACCAAGAGAGGTGGTATTTGGTTATTACACAAACATTACTGGGAGAGGGTTTCTGTGGAACCCTCCCCGGCAGTGGCCACTGCACACGCGTAGCCTGTAACTGAGCATAAGCGGTAGTCCCGATAGAGGAGTGAAGAGACCACTAATGTGGTCACTTCACTCTGAGCACATCACAGGGACAGGCTCCTTTTGGAGGCCTTGGCCCTCATTCAGAGCCGTACGCTCTGAGCAGAGCGCACGCTCTGAATGAGGGCCGCCCTCCATAAAAATGGAGCGTCCTCCTGGACGCTCGTATAGCTGTGGGTCACCACCCACAGCCTATACGAGCGTGCAGTTTGATGGCCGCGATGGTCGTGACCATCGCCACCATCGAAACTGCGAGCCGGAGCCTGCGGTTGAGGTTTTCAACCGCAAGGCCCGGAGTGATTTTGGCTCTATCAGAGCCAAAATCACTCCCACTGACATCACTAGTGATGTCAGTGGGCCGGCTTCTGACGGGAGGCGTTCCCGTGGGAACGCCCCCGTCAGGGAGGCACGCCCCCGGCACGCCCACCAAAGGGGGCGTGCTGTCAATCAACATTGACAGCACGCCCCCTTTGATCAGACACAACGAGCGAAGGACTTTCCTTCGCTCGTCGCGTCTGGCGCATGCGCACGACGGAGCTCCCTCCGTCGTGCACATGCTCAGTGCAGACCATCGACCCACTTGCGAGCGGACAGCCGCTTGCGAGTGGGTCTGAATCAGGGCCCTTGTCCGAATACATTTGGCCGGTATTATCGCATACTGCAATGCGATCATTGGTGCTAACATTGAGCCCAGATCGCATTGCAATATGTGAATATTGATAAATGGGCCCCATAGTCACATCTCTGAATAAACAGGCAGCTTGCTACACTTAGGGGTATAGGCCCTGATTCAGAGCCGGACGCTCTGACAGAGCGCTCGCTCTGAATCAGGGCCGTCCTTCTTAATTTTAGAGCGGCCTCCTAGCCGCTTGTATAGCTGTGGGTGACCACCCACAGCTATAGCGAGTGGCCAGGAAGATGGTCGCGATGGTCAAGACCATCGCGACCATCGGGCTTGCGATGAGACCATTGTGGTAGGGTCTCATTGCCGCAAGCCCTAGAGTGCTTTCAGCTCTATTAGAGCCGAAGGCACTCCCACTGACATCACTTGGGAACGCCTCCGTCTGGGCAGC
Organism: Taudactylus pleione; assembly: GCA_031769625.1. Taxonomy (NCBI): domain Eukaryota; kingdom Metazoa; phylum Chordata; class Amphibia; order Anura; family Myobatrachidae; genus Taudactylus; species Taudactylus pleione. The sequence goes on along the minus strand of JAUIMM010001588.1, from coordinate 456,572 downwards.
CACGTCCCCGGCCCGCCCACCAAAGGGGACGTGCTGTCACTCAACATCGACAGCACGCCCCCTTTGTAGCGAGACCCGGAGCGACGGCTTGCCTCCGTCGTGCACATGCGCACTGGGCCAACATCGACCCGCTTGCGAGCGTTCAGCGCTCGCGAGCGGGTCTGAATCAGGCCCATATTTACTAAAGGTCAGTTTTTTCTATTTAAAATGATCAAAATTGATTTAACTTGATGTTGTGTTTCTAGGGCTAAATCACACATTTACTAACAGACAAGTTTTTATATGGTTTTTAAGTATTAGTAAATGTGTGATTTAACCCCAGAAACACACCATCGATGTTGATGAATTTTCATTGATTTTAAATCGATCAAAATCAATTAAAATCGACCTTTAGTACATAAACTCCTTAGTATTTGTAACCTATTCACAAGGCATGAAACTGTTTTGTGGGCTAAACCAGTATTCATAGAATTCATAGTAAGAACTAATGATTTCACTGAGGCATGATTCATTCATGGGGTAAATCAGTGCAAAAATCCTATTTGGATAAAACCCTATTTGGATAAAAACCCTATAAAATTGCAGTGCCAGTGAACAGTGCTTTTTTTTATAACAACAAGCAAATGGGATACGGCAACTCTCTTTTATTATGTGAAATTGACCACTTAATTCCTTGTGCCAATCATATGGTGATTCGGGTGTAGTAGGACAGCGGAATCCCGGCTGGGGTGTAGATCCCGATGTCTAATTAAGGTACGTACCGTTAACCTTAATCCCTACCCTACCCCTCCTTTAGGGGTGCCTAACCCTAACCTCCCCCCCTAGTGCCTAACCCTAACCCCCCTCTAAGTGCCTAAACCCAACCCCCCCTTACCCACAGCCTAAACCTAAGTCTCCCCCTGGGGGTGCCTAACCCTAACCCCCCTTCCCCTAACCTAACCCACCCGGGGGAGGGGGTGCCTAACCCTAAGTCCCCCCGGGAGCCCTAAAACCTCAAGCTGGCTCTACAGGAATGGCAATACTTAATTCCCGGTGATGGCAGCAGGTGGAGAGTCCAGCTCCTTCTCTCTTCCTTCACAATAACTGCAGTATAGGTGGCCGCTGCTCTCCTCGGGGGTGCTCACGCCGACTTGCAATAAGTTTTAAAGGGACAGGCGAGCCAAACAGGAAGTCACATTTGGCGTGAGAATTGAACTCCTCCCCATAAAGGGAATCTCTGGGCACTAGGTAGGTGCCAGATTATATGCTCCCAACCTTACTCCAGTGTTCCTGTATTTGCGATTGCCCCTGCTCGTTCCTGACCTTGGCTTAACTGTGAACTAATTCCGTCTCCTCCCTGGTACTGCGATTGGTATTCTGGTTCTGACCTTGGCTTCATTCCTTACCTTTCTTGGTACCATATTATCTGTATGACTTTGACCTGGCTTGTCGACTACGATTGTATGCCTCCTTCGCACACTACTGTATCCAGAGTATACCAGCACCTGTACTAGTGAACCTGTCATGCCTGAGGGTTGGTTTTGGGTTGGAACAGGCGTGGGATTCTGAAGAGGAGATTTGAGACCCGTGAATGAACTTAGGTGGTTTAGATGTGAAGAGGTAGAGATACGGCAGTGGATAATGGAAGGCGAGAACAGGAATAGAAAGTCTTTATTGAACAGCAGGTTGGAATGGAACTAAATATATAATACTGAATGAATGAACAGAGGGCCTGATTCAGACCCGCTCGCGATCGCTGAGCGCTCGCAAGCGGGTCGATGTTGCCCAAGTGCGCATACGCACGACGGAGACGGCTCCGTCGTGCGCATGTGCGAGACCCGAATATGGGTCTCGCACCAAAGGGGGCGTGCTGTCGATGGTGATTGACAGCACGCCCCCTTTGGTGGGCGTGCCGGGGGCGTGGCTGCCCAGACGGAGGCGTTAAACTTAATGACATTGCACAGGTGCTTGTAAAGGGCGGGGTTTACTGATGTGTTTGCAGTCAGATTTGGTCGATTTTCTTTCTTTTCTATACTGTCAAAAATCGTTCATAGGCCCTCATTCAGAGCCGTACGCTCTGAGCAGAGCGCACGCTCTGAATGAGGGCCGCCCTCCATAATTATGGAGCGTCCTCCTGGACACTCGTATAGCTGTGGGTCACCACCCACAGCCTATATGAGCAAGCAGTTTGATGGCCGCGATGGTCGTGACCATCGCGACCATCGCCACTGCGAGCCGGAGCCTGCGGTTGAGGTTTTCAACCGCAAGGCCCGGAGTGATTTTGGCTCTATCAGAGCCAAAATCACTCCCACTGACATCACTAGTGATGTCAGTGGGCCGGCTTCTGATGGGAGGCGTTCCCGTGGGATCGCCCCCGTCAGGGAGGCACGCCCACCAAAGGGGGCGTGCTGTCAATCAACATCGACAGCACGCCCCCTTTGATCAGACACAACGAGCGAAGGAAAGTCCTTCGCTCGTCGCGTCTGGCGCATGCGCACGACGGAGCTCCCTCCGTCGTGCGCATGCTCAGTACAGACCATCGACCCACTTGCGAGCGGACAGCCGCTCGCGAGTGGGTCTGAATCAGGCCCATAGTTCGTAGTTCATGAAATCGTTGGTAAAATCGTTCAAATCATTTGTCGTTTATCGTTCGTGGTTCATCGGTCGTCTGACAGATCTGACCATGTATATGCACCATTAGACTGATTTTCACACAAGTGTCGCATGTGAAATGAAGCAGTGCAGTCTTGTTAAGCGGTTTTCTCGCATCACAATGCGACTAAGATGCATATTCGAGCAAAGAAGATGCGACAAAGATGCTCGGCACAAATTGCATGGACCTAGCAGGCAGAGAAGTGCTGGTGGTCACCCACAGCTATGCGAGCGGCCAGGAGGCCGCTCCAAAAGGTAGGAGGGACGGCCTTGATTCAGAGCGAGTGCTCTGTCAGAGCATCCGGCTCTGAATCAGGGCCAGAGTTGGATTGGGACCGGTGATGCTGGATTGAGAGCCGGATCATTTTGAGACCAATGTTGATGATTTGAAGATCTTGAAGGAATTGAGGGCCTGATTCAGCAAGGATTGCAATTGCAAAACTGCATGCAGGCAGCTTTGCAGTGCGATCCTTGAAATCATGCAAATGCAACAGGAGGTGTATGACATCCCTGGCTGCATTTGTCATCCCAACACAGCGACGGAGGTCGCAGTGCTGATGGTCGCGATGGCGGATGGCACAGGGCGGCCAGACAGCTGAGTAAGCCAGCTGGAGAGCCCAGCAGACTGCATACGTCCACGCAGTCTCTGGGTTGGCCACTCCCGGAAAATGGGGCGAACACTCCCCGTTCCCGGGAACGCCGTCCGACCCTGCACCGCCCCTTAAATGCCTCTGCCTGTCAATCAGGCAGAGGCATTCAAGGACTAGCCTGAGTATAAGCAGGACCCATTCTGCGCAGAATGGGTCCTGCGCATGCGCAGATTCCCAATAATCTGCGTTCACTTGCGTGCTCTGCTGAATTAGCCCCTGAATCTGATGTTGATGAATTGGTGAACTTGATTGGTTGGGACCGATGTTGATGAATTAAGGAACTTAGGCCCTCATTTAGAGCCGGACGCTCTGAGCAGAGCACTCGCTCTGAATGAGGGCCGTCCTCCATAAAAATGGAGCGTCCTCCTGGACGCTCGTATAGCTGTGTGTCACCACCCACAGCACATACGAGCGTGCAGGATGATGGTTGCGATGGTCTTGACCATCGCGACCATCGCCAGTGCGACCAGAAGCCTGTGGTCGGGTTTTTCGACCACAAGCCCTGGAGTGATTTTGGCTCTATCAGAGCCAAAATCACTCCCACTGACATCACTAGTGATGTCAGTGGGGCCGGCTTCTGACGGTAGGCGTTCCCTTGGGAACGCCTCCGTCTGGCAGGCACGCCCCCGGCACGCCCACCAAAGGGGGCGTGCTGTCAATCAACATCGACAGCACGCCCCCTTTGATCAGACACAACGAGCGAAGGAAAGCCCTTCAATCGTCGTGTCTGGCGCATGCGCACGACGGAGCTCCCTCCGTCGTGCGCATGCGCAGTGCACACCATCGACCCACTTGCGAGCGGACAGCCGCTTGCGAGTGGGTCTGAATGAGGCCCTTAATTGATAAGAGTCCGATGTTGAAAGCATCGAATGAGACCGATAGTTGGAGGTATCGGCCGGAAACGATGGCTGATGTAAGAATAAGTCTCAGTGGTAAAACCAGACTGATGTGCAAGATGGTATTGGAGACTTGTTTACCAGATCTAGGAACTGGATATAAAGGACTGGGACTGTTCAGAAACAGAGTACCTGGGAGCCCAGTACTGAGCTGTAACTTAAGCAAGAAGCGACATTGTACTGGCGATGAGGGCCAGTCAGGGAATGGAATTTATAGGGGTGGATCCCCAGGGATTGGATGCTGTGATCAGTTTGTCTGGGAGCAGCGGTCTGAGTGGAGGAAGAGTGTCAGATAGAGTCCAAAATGGCTGCGCCCATACTGTTGTTCTGGAGGGAACTCTGGCATGCAGTTTGTAGAAAATCATGCTGGGGAGACACGTTGTGAGCAAGTGACTATGGAGAGCCATCTGCATGCTCAGTGACAGGACACTGAGCAGATGGGGCAGGAGTAGACCTCAGCACCAGCCAGGAGCAATGTGCAGCGTGAGCAGACCTCTATGCTATCCGGGAGTGATGCACAATGCGGGCGGACCACAGCACTAGCCTGGACAGGCACCGGAGAGGTAAAAAAGTGGTTTTAAGTGTCCGGAGCGTGACAGAACCTAGTCTGAGGGCTGTGACCTACATGTCGGACGAAACCTTCTAGCGGGTGTCCCTGGTGAATACCACCAGCGCGTTACACTCCGCGCCTCAGTACTAGGTCTCACCATTCCTGAAATACAGGCTAGCATCCACTACCCATCTGTGAGTTGTGACATATAGCAACTCAGAAAATTAAGGGCCTGATTCAGAGCAGCTCGTAAGCGGCCGCTTGTTCGCTCCGAGCGATGTTTGCCCAACTGCGAATGCGTACGGATCGTTATACGCATGCGCGAACCAGTCAGTGCGGCCGAAATTCATGTGCTCGCAAAATAGCGAATGCCGGATAATTTGAGTGACAGGATTAGGCGTATGTGGGTGGTAACAGGGGAAGGTGCTTGAAAACGGGGAGTGGAGATCCGATCGCTGGTGTGCTTAAAGGTCAAAACGGGCATTTTATGGGTGTGCATAATTAAAACAGCAGCGTCATTGACCACGTCACTGGGTTATTTTATAGCCAGAACTGTTCGCAAGATTGTGGTAGCAAAAACCAACCACAAGAATAGCGAGCAGCTCATACCCTGGTCGATGTACTCGATTAATCTAATAAATAGCGGACATGACGTAGGATGCGAGCGGCCAGGGGGCGTAGTTTCCCAAAAAACGACCGCAAGTTTTGTTCGCTCGTTCAGACCTAGAGGCGTGAACAGACCGCAAAGAGCGAATGGTTCATTTGAATAGCCACCCCTATTTTCTGGACGAGCGAGCGCTAATTGCGTCCGGCTCTGAATCAGGCCCTTAGTCTCTTAGTTACAGTATGTGCACCTTTTTGCTGAGCATTTGCGGTTAATGCTTTTGTTTTGTTTAATGTTGTTTTATAGTGATCTTGAGTAGTTTTTCCACCACATACTGATATGTGCTCATACACTATTGCCGTAGTTGCGCCAAACGGCACTTCTCTGCCTGCTAGGTCCATGCAACTTGCGCCGAGCATCTTTTTCGCATCTTCTTTGCTCGAATATGCATCTTAGTCGCATTGTGATGCGGGAAAACCGCTTAACAAGACTGCACTGCTTCATTTCACATGCGACACTTGTGTGAAAATCAGTCTAATGGTGCATATACATGGTCAGATCTGTCAGACGAATGATGAACCACGAACGATAAACGACAAATGATTTGAACGATTTTACCAAAGATTTCATGAACTACGAACTACGAACGATTTTTGACAGTATAGAAAAGAATGAAACTCGACCAAATCTGACTGCAAACACATCAGTAAACCCTGCCCTTTACAAGCACCTGTGCAATGTCATTAAGTTGATGTGAGCAACCACCATACTCTTTGGCCCTCATTCAGAGCCGTACGCTCTGAGCAGAGAGCACGCTCTGAATGAGGGCCGCCCTCCATAATTCTGGAGCGTCCTCCTGGATGCTCGTATAGCTGTGGGTCACCACCCACAGCCTATACGAGCGTGCAGTTTGATGGCCGCGATGGTCGTGACCATCGCGACCATCGAAACTGCGAGCCGGAGCCTGCGGTTGAGGTTTTCAACCGCAAGCTCCGGAGTGATTTTGGCTCTATCAGAGCCAAAATCACTCCCACTGACATCACTAGTGATGTCAGTGGGCCGGCTTCTGACGGGAGGCGTTCCCGTGGGAACGCCCCCGTCAGGGAGGCACGCCCCCGGCACGCCCACCAAAGGGGGTGTGCTGTCAATCAACATCGACAGCACGCCCCCTTTGATCAGACACAACGAGCGAAGGACATTCCTTCGCTCGTCGCGTCTGGCGCATGCACACGACGGAGCTCCCGCCGTCGTGCGCATGCACAGTGCACAACATCGACCCACTTGCGAGCGGACAGCCGCTTGCGAGTGGGTCTGAATCAGGCCCTTTGTTTGCAAACACATCAGATGTCAGATATCGTTATCTGACAAACGGGAATGCGCATCGTTCATCGTTGCAGGGACATATGTCAGATTTTCTTTCAGATATTAACGATTGAACGATTTTTAAAATCGTTATTGTACAAATCTGAAGGAAAATCTTACCGTGTGTATGCACCATTAATCTGTATATGAAGTGCTACATTCAGCTGCAGCAGGTTTTTTTCAGCCCAAGTTCCATTGTGCTTCTTGTGCAACTTTGTACATATTTAAAATTAATTCCTGTGTGGTTAAAGTTTCAGCCCGGCGTCTGGTACAGATTGTGTGGTGTTTTGCTGCGTCTGCAGTGCAAATAAGATGCAACTTAGTGCGGCTCATTCGACACATCTGTAAATACTTCATCTGTCTGTGTTTTTAATCATGAGAGCAGAACACTCCGTTTATGAACCTCAAACAAGTTCATAGATGATGAATACTCAAAACATATTGATGTAATTGTTAATGTACTCTGCATGTCAATGGCTTTTTGCCAATGGCACCATTGGTTAGGGGGCACCTAAAACATTGTCAGTGTTACTCATCCATTGTTTTTGATGGCCCTGCAGTGCCCACTCACTGAGAGACAGCCATTGACTTGGAGGAGAAGCACCCAGCATTTTGTTACCAGTGAAGCCGTCAGGTCCTGCTCTTCAATGTCAGTGATTGGCTGGGAGTGTGCCATTTGGCTATGTTGTCGCAGCTAAGCGTCACACTCCCAAAATCAGTGTAGGGTCACCGCCAGATCGTGTGTTGATCGACCATGTGGACTTCCTCCTCAGTTCTGCTGCAACTATTTCTATTATAGAAATGAACCAGTGTTAAAGTAGTGTCCTGTTCCACCACTCTAATGTTATATGTATTATATAGCCGTTGATGCAAAGTTTGCACATTGGTCAAAAAGCACTGGCCTATGTGCTCATGCACTGACATTTTACTTACTAAGTGTTGCAGCTGTTACGAGTCAAGTTTGGTTGTTTTAACATTTGTGTGTCAGTGCTGTATGTAATGCTGCCACATGGTATGCTTATAGCTGTGTATGAAGAAAAAAGTACTTCAAATATATGCAATTAACCCCTTTGCTACAGAAGACTAGTGGGGGTCATCCCTTCTTTCAAATGATGTGGCCCCTAGTAGCTATTGTTTGGTGATCATCAGACAATTTTACTCTGAACTATGGAAAATATAAATTTTCCAAATATGGGCGTGACAGCATTATGGGTGTGATGGCACTATGGAGCTCATTCAGAGTCGGTCGTGAGCGCTGAGCGTTCACAAACGACTCGATGTTGCCCCACCGCGCATGCGCACGATGGAGCCGGCTCCATCGTGCGCATGCGTGAGACCCGGCTAACGACTGGGCGCTTCGTCGTTAGGGGTCTCATAGCAGACGGAACGAGCTGTCGATGTTGAGTGACAGCTCGCCCCGTTTGCTGGCCGGGCCGGGGGCGTGCCCGGCCAAACGGAGGCGTTCCGGTCGGAACGCTTGCCGTTTGGGGGCGGCCCCACTGACATCTGCAATGAACTTCCTGCTCGAACAGGATCCCTGGGGCTTACGAGTGCCCAGACCCTACCCTAGGGTCTGGTCGTAAGCCCAGATGGTCGCGATGGTCTAGACCATCGCGACCATCACCCATGTCGGTCGATAGAGCTATGGGTATTAACCCACAGCTTAACGATCGACAAGGAGGCCCCCTGATTCAGAGCGAGCGCTTGCATCTAACGACCGCCTCTGAATGAGGCCCTATGTGCCATATCACGCCCATAAATACACATGTAAAAGGGGGGCGCACACAGATCAATGCAGGAGTCCCATCTTTCAAATAATGTGGCTTCATAGCATAAATTGTCTGGTGATGGCAATCCTTCCGTCTGCAGAGATGAGGCCCTGCACAGACCACTATGATCAGTGCAATCTTTGTTAGTGTAAAATGTTAATAAATGGTAAAAAAAAGGTAATTCGAGGGGTCCCCCATCAAATCCATAACCAGGCTCGGGCCTCTAAGCAAACGCTTATATTGGAAAATAGGGGGGAAAAATGGCATGGGATTCCCCCTTTTTTCCAATAACCAGCACCAAGATGACCCATCTTGGGGGCTGACGCTATAGCAGAGAGACACACAGCATGTCATAACTGTATCCAGTCCCAAACTGGTCAACCCAGGGCTGGAATCTCTAGGGAATCACATCCCTCATTCATCAATGTATTACTTACAAAATGTAGGGATCACGTAAAAAAGTAATTAGATTATAGTTATATTTCGAACTAATTGCTTTCTTGAAATTGCATCACACGTCTTTAATCTTCTAATCAGTCATTCAGCCTATTTACATGTAGAAAAGTAGTCACTCTGCTGTTTGGTATCATCGTGTGCACCACACTGAACATACACCAGAGAAAGCAAAATAAAGAGTTGTCTGAGGAGAACAGAAAGAAAATGATAGACAAGCATGTTAAAAGTAAATGCTATAAGACCATCACCAAGCAGCTTGATGTTTCTGTGACTACAGTTGCAAATATTATAAAAAAGCATAAAGTCCAAGGGACTGTAGCCAACTTCCCTGGATGTGGCCGCAAGAGGATAATCGACCCAAAATTAAACAGCGAGATAGTGAGAATGGTACAAAAAGAGCCAAGGAAAATTTAAAAAGCAATACAAGCTCCAAGATCAAGGTACGTCAGTATCTGATCGCATCATCCAATGCTTTTTGAGCGGCAGTGGGCTCCATGGAAGAAGACCCAGGCAGACTCACTTCTGAATAAACACATAAAAAAGCCAGACTGGAATTTACTAAAATGCATATAGACAAACCACAATGCTTCTGGGAGAATATCCTTTGGACAGATAAGTCAAAACTGGAGATTTATGTTTACAGACGAAAAAAATTAAGCTTCCAAAGAAAAGAACACCATACCGACTGTGAACAAATGGAGGAGGCATGGTAATGTTTTGCTTCTGCATTGCTGTGTCTGGCCTTGAATCTGTGCATGGCACAATGAAAGCTAAAAATTATGAAAACATTCTAGAGCGAAACATATTGTCCAGTGTCAGAAAGCACTGGGCAATATGTTGCCCAGTGACCTAAAACACAAAGCTAAAAACACCCAATACTGGATAAGAACAAAATATTGGACTATTCTGAAGTGACCGTCTATGAGCCCTGATCTGAATCCTATTATATATCTAAGGGAAGAGCTGAAACATGCAATCTGGAGAAGGAACCCATCAAACCTAAGACAGCTGGAGCAGTTTGCTCAGCAAGAGTGGGCCAAACTACCTGTTGAAAGGTGCAGAAGTGTAATTGAGAACTACAGAAATCGTTTGATTGCAGTTATTGCCTCTAAAGGTTGTGCAACTAAATTTTAGGTTATGGTTTCCATCATTGTCCATGTTTTGTTGAATCAAAAATCAAATGGGAACTCTGATTTCTATTAAATATGGAATAAACAATGATGGATGCCAGTTACTTTTGTCACTTTCAAGTTTTTTCATATAACAAAAATGGGTTCTTCTTTTTTCATGGAAGGGTACCAACCAGGGGCATAACTACAGCTCTGAGGACCCTATAGCAACATTTTAAAAGGCCCCATAGCAAACGCACCCCCTGCACCCACGGTAGCTATGCTCTTGCAAATTTGTACACCTCTATAGATACAAATAGTCTTTATATCCAAAATGTACATTAGAGTTCAAAAACTTTAGGATATTGGCATGTAGACAAGTGGCATAACCTGTTACACATTTACAGGTTCACTGCCCACTTCCTCAGCCTGGGTTTTGCTGATAATTGTCAGTTAGGCCCGTTTACAATTAGAGGCGAAAAGTCGGAGGGTTTTGCCTGTCCTACTTTCCGCCTTGATAGACAGGATCCAATCTTCTGTAATTAATCAACAGCCCAAGTTCATTAGTGTATGTCAGACCCTTGCATTATTGAGATCTCAAGAGACAGAATCACCACCACCAGACTTGGCTTCAAGATTCTCTCTGGCTATATTTGCATGATGTACAATAATATAAAGCAGTGTTCTCACATTAGCAACATATCAGAATTTTCACACATATCTCACTATAGCAGTCATTGTTATTTGTACATGTGGGAGCGTGAGGGGGGTAAGGATACACAGTCTTATTCATAACACTATCTGCATGTTTATACATTCAAGGTTCTTCAGCTCATAGCTCAGCAGAAATCAGTCTTTGTGCAATATTACACATTTAAAGCTATGAATACTTAAAGCAACACACCATCTCGTGACAAGATGGAGTCTTATGTGGATAGCTTAATAACAGATTTATCAGCCTCTTTCGCCAGTTTCAGAGGCAAAAACTTTTCGCACGTATCCCCGCTTTTTGTCTTATTCAATTGAAAAGCAGGCGAAAACGGGAATCGGCGAATGCGGAACAGGCGGAATGTACTGAAAGAAATGGGGAAATCAGTCTGTACCCCAAAAAAAATGTCCTCACATAGGAAATCAATATGCATGTGTACTAATAGCCATAATAAAGCTATTTGGGGTACTTAAGTTGGGTTAATTGCTTTTAGCGTCTTTGTAAAAGTGATGAAGAATGGCATAAAGCAGTATTTTTAGGTGCAAACAAGTGCTCCAGGCAGATTTGGAGTACTTTAAAATGGGTGCTAGCATATGTTTATGTCACTAAAGGGAACTTTTAAAAAACTTGAAAAATCCACCTGCTGCATGCACCTGCAATCCCAAAAACACCTGGCCCATCCTTGCAGCCTCCCAAGAAGTCTATTTTGCTAGTTTTTATGCCTGACCCCCCACTTTTCACTTTTTTGCCCCAAAAATGACAATACTTTTTTGGGGTGTTCTTAGGTTTTTTTTTAAGTTTTTTTGGCTGATTTGTCCTTTGGGGGCTGTCCCAAGGGTTCTGAGTCGTTTCCCTATGTTTGTACCCCAAAAGAATTATTTTGCACTTCTTTTGACCTGCTATTCATAGGAGATACTTTTTCGCCTATTACACTGCATTGAGTTTCCGCTTAGGCGAAATCCACCTGAAATTGAATTTGGAGATAAGTTCCGAACAGGCGAAAAGCGGCAATAGGCAATACTTTTCCGCAGATTACGGCTTTTCACGTCTAAATGAATCCGGCCCTTAGTCTCGGCGCGTTCTGATTGAGTAGAAGCATCTATTTAGACCGTGCTATTATGCAATTTTAGGGAATAATTTCATTTTCCAGGATTGGGATGTAAAGAAAGGACCCCTCATTTTAAGCGCTAGGTCATCTAGTTTACAAAATAGTGTTTTCCAACCTTTATGATTTGTGAGTCTATGGCCTTTACAATGCCTTTACGTAGAAAAAAAAAAAGTACATAAAAATAAGTGTGTGTATATTTGTACAATTGGCAACCCCTATGCTAAGTTACTATTATACTGTTACTGGCATACCATTGTTGTGAGATTGGCAGCTATTCAGAAATATATAACATGCCATCCTTTTTAACATTATCTTCCACTGTTACGACATTTTTGGAAACTACTGTACATTCAAGTCATGGGCTAGAAAGGTGAGTCCTCATTTCAGTTGGGCCTGATGTTGATTTGGATGTTTCTACAGTATTTGTGGCTGTGGCAGTTTACTTACTAGCTCATGCTAATGCGGGTATATGTCTATGTATGCCTAACGTACGTGCATCTGCATGTGGAATGCTGCCCTGCCCACTGTTATACTGTCTGCAGCCACAACCGACATCATTAGTATCTGGACTTGCACTCATTCCATGCTGGATTTAAAAGAGCTGTCTGAAACAGGCGTTCCATCTACTTGTTTTCGAAGCTGGATTATTGGCTGAGACAAGATCAGTTTAAAATTGAATCGCAGCAACACCATCTTGCGACTGGCCGCAAGACGCCATTTTGCGAATAGCCACCTAAGCGCCATTTTAGATAAACTCACACTTTAGTACATGTGGCGATATTACTATTAGCATCATGCGATTGCATCTGTGACTATCGCCATAAGTTGCGGCGATTCACCAAAAACCCATTTCATGACTTTATGTAGTTTGGGTGCTCTGGATAAAATTTATATTATTATAATTCCCCTAAAGGATATATTTCAGAAATGGCTTTAAAGTATGTCAAAATTGGATTGCAGTAGCTGAACAGAGCAAATGGCCACGTGACAGCTAGCTTGTGTAGACAAGCTTCCTGGACGTAACGTCTGCTCTCACTCCAGGTGGCCCTGCTCGAATACATACCTTACATTAGCAGGCTTCCTACAATAAAATACCTTCAAAACCAAGAGTGTTATCTTAGGTTTGGGTCTTGTAGCTGTGCTAATTTGCATTTACACAAGAGCCTGGGAGAACAAAGGACTTTACTTTTGAGCCTGGGAAGGGTGGGGGCTGCTGAGAGTGGGGGGCGTGTGGAACTATAAGGCTCAGCATTCCACACTGCTTGGTGTTCACTTAGTTTAAGTGAGATTTAAGTGCACCATTTCTCATACACACATTAATACACACAATTGCGCTGGTAACTAATCGCATATTAGCGAATGCATAAGATCTTGTATGAAAACGCTGTTTGTTAGCTTCATGCGCATGCATCTGCCCCAAGTTAACTAGCGTCTTTACATCACACCCCGCATACTTACACATTACATATTCACATAAAAGGTTTAATAAGCTTTAAGGTATAAGATTTAAGTTTGTTCAGTTAGTATAAATGCTGTGAAATAAAGATTATTTGGTAATTAATTAAGGTTTTATACATGATAAGTAAGCCGTGTTTGGTATTGTACTGATGCGTACTCTTTCAACAGAATTCCGGTATTATCAGTGTGGAGATCGCATCATGCATTCTCAACTTATGGACCGCAGAGACTTCAAGCAACAAAATGTATATTATATGAACAACTGTTAGGATGTTGCATGGGGCGGGAAACCAGAGACCCTCAGTTGTTGGAGGTTGGGTTGTGTCTATTTGAATCAGCCTGTTAAATGCTCTGTAACAGATGCATCTCCCTTGAGGACCAATGGCATCAGCAACAAACTTCTCTATTGTGTTGTCTATTTCTGGGGGGTATAAATATGTGTGCTCCAACACTGGGTCTTGGTCTTCTTGCTGAATGCTGATTGACGAGGGGTTTCTTGCGGATGCCTACATCTGGACCAGAAGCGCTGCGTATGTATACTGTACTTGGGTCTGTATAATTCCTTTGCGCCGAATTGTGTCTGGATCAATAGCGTGTAACTGACTGTACTTTTACTTGAATAATACTTTGTGCTTTGGAACCACATGTTCTAAGTCTGGAGTCTCTATTGTATGACTGCATACGCAAATTAGCGTCATCCTTAGAGGTTTATAGGTAGGATATTAGAAGGTATAGACAGGGGTATATAGAGGTTCAATTTCAGTATCGTTAGTGTGTACACTATGAACGAGCATGGAAGTCTATTACGAGTACAGCCTAATAGGCTGGGACCAAGTGCTGTGAGTCGGTGTTAATATATGGCATAGTGTGTATGCAATTAAAATAAGAAGAATAGAAATAATGAGAATGATAAATATAAAATAAATCAAAATAAAATAAGAAAAATAGCAAAAATAAAAAACCAACAAATAGTTTCCAAACTTTGCAACAGGCAGTAAGTAATTTAAAAGCAGTGGTTAATAACCACATACATGTAGGTAATGAATAAAAATGATCCTGCGCACTGAGCTCTTTAAAGGAGGTAAGCTGCTAACAACTTATAGGTATCCCCACCTATATATATTAAACATGAATAAAAAGTATGTTGTAGCGCTCAACCTTCTCGTTCCGTCCAGTAATATATGAATGGCTAATTGTCAAATGAATGACTATCATTAAATTGAAACAAATAGATTCTGATGGTGTAAATTGAGTACCATGTACCAAGTTATAGTCAATGAAAAAGATAAGATAATGATATCTCATTAGTATGAAAATCCCATTAGGTAGGAATGTACAATGTAACAGAATGCTAACCAGTACGCGTGTGTATCAAAGTATCACAAAAATATTTATTCACTAAACCAAGGATAGTTAAAACTGGTGCACAAATATAAGATGGTCTCTGTATCTTTCAATCATGTAGGATGAGTGGTAAATCAGAAATCTAATGGTTAAATAGTTCCTGTCCAATGTCACTGCATAATCAAAACAGAACAATCTGCGGCGTCCCGCTAATAAAGACACGACATCTACACTTAATTACCTGAAAGACATCACATGGGACAAAGACCTATGGCTAGTAACGGCAGACATAACATCTCTCTATTCAGTAATAGATCACCAACAAGGCACTGCAAGTATTAATTATCACCTAGAACAGGATCCTGACATGCTAGAGACACAACGACACTTTACAATAGAATGCATCCAATTTATCTTGGAACATAACTACGTCTGGTTCGAGAACCAGTTTTACCTTCAACAAACAGGTACCGCTATGGGAACGAGATTCGCCCAAAGTTATGCCAACCTTTACATGAGTTGGTGGGAGGACCAACATATCTGGAATAATCCGGATCTTGGGGCGAATCTCGTGCTCTGGAAAAGATATATAGACGATATATTAATGGTCTGGAGAGGGGATGAGTCACAACTTAAAGATTTTATAGGACGACTGAATACCAATAATAACTTAATATTCACAGCCACTTACAGTAAAACCAATTTAGAATTTTTAGACCTCGAGATCTATATTGAAAATGGTAATATACAAACCAGAACTTTCAAAAAGAAAGTAGATGTCAACAGCTTTATTTTATCCAGCAGCTGGCACCATCCTAATTGGTTAAGCGCAGTACCAAAGAGTCAGTACATCAGGCTGAGGAGAAATTGTTCAAAAAAGGAGGATTTCATTAGACAAGGGAATGAACTGACAACCCAATTTATTGAAAAAAAAAAAAAATTATGACATTCAAACCCTAGGGAAAGCATTCAAAGAGGTAGAAAATGTAGAGAGATACACTTCTACAATACAAAGAAAAAGATAATACCCAATTAGAAAATAGAGTTATTTTTATTACAAATTTCTCTAAACAATACAAAGATATACAAAAGGTTATAAAGAAACATTGGCCTATACTACTAGAAGATGAGACACTGGCGGATCATCTGCCCCCCTTCCCGAAGATTATTTATAGGAAAGCACCAGACCTCAGATCCAAGCTGGTACATAATCACATAGCCCCCACCACTACATGACAAATGACAATAAATAATACCAAACCGACAAACGGATTCTTTTACTGTGGGAATTGCCCAGGATGTATGAACATCAGTAAATGTAGCATGAAATCTACAAATACCTTCCAATCAAAACACACAGGCACCACGTACGATATAAAAGACAGACTTACGTGCAATAGCAAGAGAATCATTTATTTATTAGAATGCGGGTGTGGGAAACAATACATAGGCCGCACTATAAGACCACTTAAAACCTGCATCAGTGAACATATACGAAACATCAAGAAAGGCCTGGAAGACCATAATCTGTCGAAACATTTTAAGGAATTCCACAACAGTGATCACAAATCACAGATTTATAGGGATAGAAGAAATAAAACCCATCTGGGGGGGGTGATTTTACAAATAGAATCAACAAACAAGAACTTAGATGGATGTACGAGCTTAAAACATTTGCACCTAGGGGTTTGAATAAGGACAACGAAGTCATGTCTATCATATGTAAAAAGACATGAGAAAACCAACCCGGGTACTTACTGGTTCCCTTATATTAATATACAACAAAAGTGAGAGCTGCCATGAGACACTATAGACATATCCATCAAACATAATTATGTACGTTCCAAACATTTTGATGTTTAGGAACGCCACTAGAATAAGTCAAAATAGACTTGTTATGGTTTTAACTGATAACACTTATTGGTTTGTTCTTTCACAGTTTTGGATTTACTTTTTATATACCAGAATAAGTCGAATTAGACATGTCATGGTTTTAACTGACAATACTTATTGGTTTGCTCTTTCATAGTTTTGGATTCACTTTAATTCCATACTTACTGATAAAGTTATAGGATTGTGCTAATAAATGTAATGCCAGTACACCAGAATGCTTGATTGACAGCAATCAACACCTATTCAGAGTGACTGAACTATCCACCAATCAATTAAGCTATCTTTGACCACTTTTGGACCGCCCTCAGACTACTTATTCAGATGTCATGAACTCTATCACTACAGCATCTCCTTGAAAAAGGCCCTAGAGGCTGAAACGCGTTGGAGTACACTACACGCTAAAGATTCCAAAGTTATCTGCTTTTTTGCCTACACCAAGGACGTAAGACCAAGGTGCACTTCATAGATGATCCGGAACCTTTCTTCAACAGCTATTGTTTCCAAGAGACATCAACGTACAACACCGTCGTAGTCACATGACCAACCCAGGAAGACAGCGCCGCAGAAGTGTGGAAGCCGGAGCCGGCAGGGCTAGGAGCGGTGCCCTTCAGGGTAGAGAGGTGAGTCCCAGGTCGGCAAAGGGAGACACACGGTACATTACTCTCACGAGCGGTGTGACCGTGGTGTCCCGGCCCCCGACCTCAGCGCACGCTGTGGCGTTGTATGTTGGAGGTGGCGTGACATATCGGGCACCCTTCGACATTGATGCCAAGTAGCTACACGCACTGTAGAGAACTAGCCTCTCCCCATCAAGGCCACACCGTACTCCCTGACCCCAGGAACATCATCCCGGGCACCGTAGTTCATCAACCATCACCATTTTTTCTTTATTAGCGGGACGCCGCAGATTGTTCTGTTTTGATTATGCAGTGACATTGGACAGGAACTATTTAACCATTAGATTTCCGATTTACCACTCATCCTACATGATTGAAAGATACAGAGACCATCTTATATTTGTGCACCAGTTTTAACTATCCTTGGTTTAGTGAATAAATATTTTTGTGATACTTTGATACACACGCGTACTGGTTACCATTCTGTTACATTGTACATTCCTACCTAATGGGATTTTCATACTAATGAGATATCATTATCTTATCTTTTTCATTGACTATAACTTGGTACATGGTACTCAATTTACACCATCAGAATCTATTTGTTTCAATTTAATGATAATTAGTCATTCATTTGACAATTAGCCATTCATATATTACTGGACGGAACGAGAAGGTTGAGCGCTACAACATACTTTTTATTCATGTTTAATATATATAGGTGGGGATACCTATAAGTTGTTAGCAGCTTACCTCCTTTAAAGAGCTCAGTGCGCAGGATCATTTTGTTTCTCTAATACATGTAGGTAATGTTCACAGCCTTTTTGGACTAATGGGTGCAGCGATCGGAAGTCTGGTATGTGCAGTCTGGATCGAGGATGCTTCACCCTGACGGGGGTGGGAATATCCCTAACGGACCCTACCTGTGGATGGCGCTCCTCTTCTTGCCACGATTCCCAATGGTGTGTGGCAGAGACCCGGTCGGTATGGCCGCGGCAGTGTTTGATGACGTCAGCCGCCAGCTTTGTTCTTAGTGGGGTCCTGCTTTCTCCAGCTAGTACTCACATGCACGCTTCTCTTTTAATTCAACGTGTTTCACATCAAACAAAGCTTTTTCAAGGATATACTGTATATTTGTCTTCATTCACTGTCTTTATATAGGGAATCTTTATTGAAGTAGTGGGGGTGGCCGGAACCGGAAGTATCCTAAATGGTGGCAACCGCATGTTCCTATAAGACATTATTAAAAACTATATTCTGCTGTGCTTAGTTTGGAAAAATAACTAAAAAATAATTTTTTAGCGTGACTGAGATAGTGAAAACCTTTTTGATGGTTCACTGTATACAAACTTTATTTAAGGTACAAAACTATTTAAAAATATTGTATAAAATTGTCTTCAGGCTTTGTGTATAAGGTGTATATGAAACATAAATTAATTTCATATATGTACACAAACTTTGTTTGAGCCACAAAATTATTGAAAATATTGTATAAAATGACCTGCAGGCTGTGTATATAAGGTGTATTGAATATATAAAACATTAATGCATTCTGTGTTTAGATTTGGATCCCTTTCCCAAGATATTTCATTATTTCATTATGGTATGCAATTATTCCAAAATATGGAATATTCCGATATCCAAAAAGCCCCTGGTCCCAAGCATTTTGGATTGGGAGACTCAACCTCTATATCTATTTAGTTTCATTCTTCTTTAGTGTATTAACTAAATCTTCTCCTCTCCAGTGGAGTTTTACTTTCTGTATACTGACAAACTTCAGCCCTCTTGGTTCTTTGTTAATGTTGTTTAGCACAGTATGCTGAAAGGCTAAGGGTTTTCAGACCTCTTAGTATATTGTACAGATGTTCAGCTACTCTGGTATTTATTTTTGTCTGGCCCACATATTGGGTACCACGTGGACACTCCAGAAGGTATATGGCTCCCTCAGTTTTGCAGGATATATAGTCTGTGATTTTAGATTATTTCTCTGATGTCTGATTTGGTTTGTAGTTGTTGCTTGTTTTTTGCAACCTGGGCATTTTAGGCAAATATAAAAATCTTTGTTGTTTGTAGAAGTTGCTTGTTTTAACTTTGGAAGAAAGCTTTGTGTTAGGCATTGTTTCAAGTTTTTTCACTTTTCTGTACACGATTTTAAACTTTGATGGTAGATTTTTCTTTAATTCTTCATCTAATAATAGGACATGCCAGTGGTTATTCAAGATGTTTTTTATCTTTTTATTGTTTCCGTTGTGCTGTGTGGTGAACGTGCTTTATGTTTTTGTTGGTTGTTTCTTTTTTGAGTTGTAACTGATTAAATCTTTCCTATCCAATTTTGCAATTCTTTCAATGTGTTCTTGTAATGTCTTTTCTTTGTATGCCTTTTGGATGTATCTTTTCTTCATGTTACTGCTTTGTTCTTCAAAGATATGGGCTTATATACAGTTGCGTCTTAGGTATTGAAATTGACCCCCGGGATGTTATTTACCCATTGTCTGTGATGATTGCTGTTATATGCTAACAGCGTTCCCGCTAGGCTGTATCAGCGGGGCGCCATGCCCTGCCCTATTTCTGAAGGGCAGAAAGCACCCTGCCCTCCTGCCACGGCGCCCTGCTGAACCAGGCTGTGGGTTCTGTCCTCCACCCGCGGGGCACAGTGTCCCACGGGTGGGGAAAACGGCAGAGCAGCTGTCACTGCCATTGAATGGAAGCTGTGCTCTCAAATCCTGGTGCAGGTGCCACAGTCCTCTTAAGATAGGTCTCTCTCAACCAACGCGTTTCGATACTTGAAATATGTATCTTTTTCAAGGCATACTGAGAGACTGTGCTGGTAGGGTTTAAATACCCATCCCAAAAACATGCATTGAAAACGTAATGCCAGACATGGATCTGCTAACTTCTAAATCCTAACTTTAACCCCTGATTTCCTCCAGTCCATTTAGGGTCAGAACACCGTTTCCGCTCACTCCAATTTCCCGCTGCCCAGATAATAATTGCGGGACTTCATATCCATCTGTTGCCGTCTGTCGACGAATACGTACTTCCGGCGGGACCGGATGTATGTCACGCGGCGCTTAGGGATGACTACTTCCTCCTGAGTATTTAACACATGGCTACTGCAAGTACAGTTTCCGTGGGAGCTCATAAAATAATGGTCTTCAAAGTGCTACATTAAGATGGCCACCGCAAGTAAAAACCGAGTTGAATCTACAATTAAATGGGCGCCGCAAATACAGCAGAGCTGGATGTTAAACAATCTGACGGAACGGTCCGTGTTTTATCCGGAAGTTGTAAGCGGAGCCATGTGTTAAATACTCAGGAGGAAGTAGTCATCCCTAAGCGCCGCGTGACATACATCCGGTCCCGCCGGAAGTACGTATTCGTCGACAGACGGCAACAGATGGATATGAAGTCCCGCAATTATTATCTGGGCAGCGGGAAATTGGAGTGAGCAGAAACGGTGTTCTGACCCTAAATGGACTGGAAGAAATCAGGGGTTACAGTTAGGATTTAGAAGTTAGCAGATCCATGTCTGGCATTAGGTTTTGCATGCATGTTTTTGGGAGGGGTATTTAAACCCTTCCAGCACAGTCTCTCAGTATGCCTTGAAAAAGATACATATTTCAAGTATCGAAATGCGTTGGCTGAGAGAGACCGATCTTAAGAGGACTGTGGCACCTGCATCAGGATTTGAGAGCACACCTGGGACGCCCGGTGGACTTTCTTATACTTGCCTTTTTTGTCTACTGTTACAACATTGGTAGACATGGACATTTGGTGAGAGGCCACCTTTTCTCTATTTTTATGTAATTTGTGATTTATGTTTTAAATTGTTATTAAAAACAGTGTTACACTATGGAGATCTTTCTCTTTAAATTTTATTGACTGCATATGGAACGAATACATTGAAAGGAAGAGTGTTAAGAGGGGATTACATCTATACAGAAAAGATTATCCTGATTCATGACTGTCTGTCTACCTTGTTTGTAGACCACCGTATTTGGTAGGGGATCCATCTCTACGTACATAAGACTGTGTTATTTTATGTTTACTGTATCACACTATGGAATATTTCTCTCTTTTCTTTGAGTGTTATTGAAAAGAAAAAAACCAGAGTGAGATATATGGGAGAGAAGTTTTCCATTAGAGCGCCCTGCAGAATCATTTGGTGATATCTTTCATATTGTTATTATCTGTGGGTTAGATAGGTGACACCACTACACCATCAGATACTATTGGGCTGCTACAGCGCACTTATCCGTGACACACATTTTGTCTTACTACTAATATATTGTTGCCATTTACTTTTTTGATGTTGGTTCTTGTCTGGATGCTGTTTTCTTTAGTGTAAATTTCAAGATCCAGGAATACTACCATATTTCTGCTATAGGTAGTCGTAAATTCGTAAATTCCAGATTTAGCGAGTTCTTGTTTACATATATAATAAACTCTTTCAATCGTTCATGGGAGCCATTCCAGATAAAAAACATATCGTCTATGTACACAATTTTAGCAATGTACTTGTTGCTCCAGATGTTCATATCTTTCTACCACACTACGAGAAGACTTGTGTAGCTATGTGCAAATGATGTGCCCATTGCAGTGCCGCGTTCTTGTTGGAAGAATTTTCTGTCGTACCAAAAGTAGTTATGGCGGAGTATGAAGTCAATGTTGTCCATAATGAAGTTTATCTGGGTGTTTGTTATGTTGGTCTGGTTTGAAAGATAGTAGCATGTTGCTTTGCATCCTGCATCGTGATTTATTACAGTGTATAGTGATTTGATGTCATTCGTGCATAGCGTGTATGTGCTTTTCCACTCTATTTGGTCTAAAATCTGGAGTATGCGCATTATATACAGTAGCTTTGTTGTTTTCCCACAAGTTCTTGTAAAAAATAATCAACATATTTGGAAAGATTTGATGTAATTGATAAAATGCCTGACACAATTGGTCTTCCCGGTGGTTGTTTTCATCTTTATGTACCTTTGGTAGGTGTTAAAAGGTAGGAATTTTGGGGTGGTCGATATCGATGTAGTCGTGTTCTTTTTTGGTTAGTATTCCCATTAATAAGCCTTCATCCAGAATTTGATCAAGCTCCAACTGGAATTTCTGTGTGGGGTCTTTTTTCAGTTCTTTATACTGTATGTATTTGTGCTTCTAACAGTTTTCGGGCTTCTCTTTTGTAATTTTCTCTATCTTTGATGATGACACCCCCGCCTTTGTCTGCAGGTTTGATAACTATGGAGGTGCCATTTTTCAGATCCTTCAGGGCTTTTCTTTCATCTGGAGTAAAATTGTAGGTTGTCCTCAAGTCTGGCGATGTAATTTTCCATTAGACGTTGGAATGTCTCAATATGTGGCTTGGGAAAAACGTTGATGGAGGTTTGTACGTGGTATGTTGATACTCCGTTGTGAATGCTGTAGTTTATAAACCAATCACATTAATAGTGTCAACAATTGACATCAAGAAAAACAATGCTAATAATAACAACATAAAAAATTACGTTAATAATGGACATGTAGCAAACAGTGCATAATCCCTGGGTATGGCCCAATACTAAATATTCTCCTTTCTCCAAAAATTGAGAGTATAGTCTTTTTGATAAAGTCACTAGTTATTTTTGAGGCTGATTAGCCTATGCAGATAGATGGAAAGTAGTCTTTCGATAGGTTATATTACCTGCAAAACTCATGACCCTTGTTGCCAGAGTGTGTAACGATGACCATTGAAAATACACACCTTTTGCCTGGATGTTTATGCGCTCAACCCGACCAACGGGGAGCGTCTATCATTAGTGGCTGTCCTTTTATATTCTGGGGTTTCAGGTGTAGCGATGATGAAAGCCCCACTCAGTGCCACTCACAGCTCCAGCTGTATAAGTTCTGGGAGAAAGACCTACTTGTTTACCTGGGGCGGTATTGAAGGTCCCATCTCGTACTCCGTATGCCTCCAGGCAGTGCGGCAGTGGGACTGAGTCCATTTCCCCAGCTGGCTTCTGGACGAGCCCTTGCTTGTTACCGGGGATGATGTTATTAATCCCTAGGAGATGGTTATAGCCGGGCGCTGCCGCCAGAAAGCCACAGGTTTCTGTAGGTGCATACAGGAGTTGGGGTGAGCCGTGTCCACGGGATTGCTGTAGCATAGAATATCGCAAACATTTGAAAGGAGTGGCTTCTGCTAACTCGTTTGCAATTAATATCTGCTTTCACTCTCTTCTGGCATGTTTTTTTTATTAAAGGGATGTAGGTGATTTTTTTCTCCTTTAAGATCTGGTAACTTCTGTAGTTAAAATATGATGTTCTGTTATGCATATCACTGTATTCTCAAAGCTTGTTCATGAAGAGAAGATAACCGCTTCACTGTATATTACTATTCCTAAATCGTAGTGTGGATATCTATATTCTTTTTATAATTATTTTACTCATAGTTTGCATGCCTGGAACTTCTACATTATGGGAATTGTAGTCAGTGTAATCTCTGTATTGTAATTCCAGGGCTTTGAAGGTTGCCGGGCAGTATAATTACACAGTGGAATTCAGTGGGGTTGGAAAACCACCTCCAGAAAACGAAGATGTTGGCTTCTGCTCCCAAATTGGAGTATTTAATAAGAACTACATTGAGAGTGAAGAATCAATTAGTAGAAAGAAGAAATACTCAAGTGTTTATAAAACTGTAAGTATTGTCCATGGTTCACATATTACTGTTGCAAATATTGTCACTGCCATGTGCTTCTGGTGCCTTCATTGGTCATTTTGCCCTATGGAATGAAATGCATTTCAGGAGCATAAGCTGATATATTGTGCCTGGCACATGTTGGCACATCATTTTGTGGAAAATGTTGAAGTTTTATATGATTTCCAACCGGATACCGATCTGCTGGACACTTCTTAGTTGTATAAGATGAGACCTGCACCTCTCCACCATAGAAGTTTGTGATGTTGGATAATACTGATTGTGGGTTTGCAGCCTGATAGGAGGTAAGAAGGTGTCCAACTGTGCCCCGGAATGAACAGAACTAATTGGTTAAGAGAGAGTCTCCTTGGTTTAAGAGTGTATGGTGTACCCTGTATAACGGATATGATACTCTGGCCCTGATTCAGAGCCGGACGCTCTGACAGAGCGCTCGCTCTGAATCAGGGCCATCCCTCCTGCTTTTTGGAGCGGCCAAAATGATGGTCGCGATGGTCAAGACAATCGCGACCATCGGGCTTGCGACGAGACACTTGCGGTAGGGTCTCGCTGCCGTAAGCCCTGGAGTGCTTTTGGGTCTATCAGAGCCAAAAGCACTCCCACTGACATCACTAGTGATGTCAGTGGGGCCGGCCCCAGACAGTAGGCGTTCCCATGGGAACGCCTCCGTCTGGGTAGCCACGCCCCCGGCACGCCCACCAAAAGGGGCGTGCTGTCAATCACCATCGACAGCACGCCCCCTTTGGTGCGAGACCCATAACGACGGCTTGGCCGTTGTTATTCGGGTCTCATGTATGCACACGACGGAGCCGCCTCCATTCTGCGCATGCGCACTTGGGCGACATCGACCCGCTTGCGAGCGCTCAGCGCTCGCGAGCGGGTCTGAATCAGGCCCTATGTTCTTTACTTAGTATGGTACTGTAGATTTGCAGGCATGCAAGAGAGAACTTTTTCTATCTTCGATTTATTTAAGTCAGCAGAGGTGGATGGCTTTATACAAGATGTTTCTCCATGTATAAGAAAATAAATATGTGAAACACACGTCAGGTGTCAGTCCAGGAATGCGGCATCAGGGACTCGTCACTTATATGGACGATGGACGTACCCACCTTGCCAAAATTGTGTGTTTTCCCTTAGACATGTGGGTGCAATTGTTTTTATATCATTCCTTTATTACCAGTGTCACACTATTTAAGTATGTTTGATTTTAGGAATAAATTGAGAAATATAAAGGACCAATCCTGGAAAGAATTCCTCATTTTAAAAAGCTGTCTTTTCACTATAAGAAGGTGAGCCTGGTTATATCTGAGGATTGAGTGCAAAGGGCCTGATTCATATGTGGCGCTAATACATTAGCAGCTGCTATCCCGTGCGGTAATATGCTAATGCTACAGTCGCCTGGAAATGTATGGAGACACCCACCTGCGGACTCAAAGATCCAAGCAACTGCTTACAATTATGCTTCGGTAATCTACCATCTGAGTAACCCTATGGCCGTGCAGAATGGCCGAGGGAACTGAGACGCTGGCGCCATATATTCTGCTTACGGGATCGCAGATACACTGCCTGAAAACGGTCCCAACAAGACTGCGTTTTTGCCGCCACTCCCCGTTATCTGTCTGTCAATCACTTGTGAATAAACGTTCACTACAACCGCAATTCAATCACCGTGCATTGCGTCACCATGCAAATGCGCAGTCCACCGATAATCGCTCAACTGCGTGAACATCAAATTAAATGTCCATATCTTAAACAAAGTTACAGATGTGCTTTGTTTCCTTTTGCATGGAGAAATGCCTTGTCTGATGCCACCACTGCTGACTTATAAATCCATAATGAAAGGAACAAGTTTGGAGTGTACTGAGATCACTTCCAGCTCAGCAGAAGGCCCTATAGTTCTGTGTTTTCCAACAGGTGACTGTGGGCCTCATTCAGCTTGGTTCGCAAAATTGCGAACGCACGTACAGTATCTTGTGCGTGTGAGAACATGCAGATGACTGCCACCGCAATTAAAAATAAAGCCGCCCAGCAGTAAATGAAGCCGCCCACGTCCCTTCGGTCTATAATAGCGATTGCAATAGCAGGCTGAAGCACACGCAATCACCGATTATTTACTGGCAAATGCAGCTAAAACACTTTCCACAGCAATCGATGTTCTGATAGTAATGATTGCTTGTTGTGCACACGCAATGAATGCTAATTGTACTTTTGTTCTGGCTAATTTACTAATCTGTAGTATATTGCGCTGTTGCTCTAATTCTAAAGCTTTTTTACCACAATATTCTGCAAACAAAAGGTATATATATAGATATATAATTTGAAAACTATAATAAACTAATGTATAATAATAATTACACAACACATTGTATATGCAAACAAACCAAAACTAACTTTTATTTTTAACAGAAAACTTGTTAATGATTTAATGAGAAAAAAAAACATGTAAAGCAAGTCATTTAAACAATTTGACTTCAAAACAAAAGGATCAATACTTAAACACAAAAAAACAATAGTATTTCAAAAGTATGAAAAAGCAGAGTGGCTTTGCAATGGAACATATGCATTACACCTTTCCTACTACTAATGGGGCCCATCCATCAGCAGTGGATTGCCGTGATCCCGCGATGCGGCAACCCAGCATCGCGAGATCGCAGAAATCCAACATGTTGGATTTTCCCGATTTGATGATCGCTATCAAAAAATGATTGCAATCGTCAAATCGCAGACATTTAACATGGAAAATGTCTGCGATCTGGCGACGGATCGCAGAACATCGATGGTGGGAGGATGGCGTTTCCACCCGGAAACGCCGGCACTTCCCATCGCATCGCCGGATCACAAAATCCGGTCTCTGATGTATGGCCACCTTAACCCAGCCAAACACTCACTATGTGATGGCTGTCACCTTGCTAATTGCACTTCCAGGAGAGCATACACATCGGTAACATTGAAAAGGTTCAGATACATTTGCATACTAGTGGTTGATCAGTGCTTACTGAGGAATTACTAACTGCCCTGCACGCTATGAGACCACACACTGCGTATGTGATTGCATTGTCTAATTTATGCACGCCCATGCAACGGTGTTGAAACGTGCTGACGCGCCTGCGTTCGCCCGACCACCGCCCGTCACCACCCACAAATGCCACTTCCTGTCAATCACTCTGTTAACAGTCTGCGAGGCCTCTGCAAACGCAGTTCCCATCGTAAATGCTAGTTCGCGCACTGCGATGCATACGCAATGAAAATGAATCGACTGATTGCATGCATATTTGCAACAGTGTTCCTTGCTGAATCAGGCCATGTATTTGTTTCTTGTATTTTGTTTTTATTAAACACAATTAGTTAAAGTTCCTAAGTAAATGCTTCTTCTAATGTTGACTAATTTTGTATAAAAAGGTTCTTCATGTGGTCTATCCAAGTCTTCAGGAGGAGAAATACCTGCGTCAGGCAGTACTGAATGTGGCTCTATCCCATGCACACCGCATTAAAACCAACTTTCTGCAACATCTCTTTGCTGATGAAGACGATAAAAAGACCAACATGACAGACCATGAAAATAAATCCTATATACAGTCAAAATGGCTTTCAAGTTTGCAATCTGTACAAATGAAAGAGGAGAGCACAGGCCTACAACCTTTTATACAAGGGGATACCATTCAGGTCCCACTGGAAACACTCTTTACTATCTCAAGGGTGAAGGAACTTTGTGGAAGTCTAGATGTCCTAAGAAATATGTTAAGTGGTGAGGTGACACTAAGCAGTGATGGCAGCACCATTGTATATCCTGTTCATTTAGAAAATGACTGATATGATAAGTGCAGAATGAATCTGACTTAATTCTATAGCAAGTGTATTTTTCATGTGGTGCTTTTTTTTTATATTTGACAATGGCAATAATTTTGTGTTATCTGTAAATAAGTAGTATACACAATACATAATTTAGCTTTAGATTGTATCAGCTACAGAAGCACATGTCAAGGGCAGCAGTATTTAAGAGCTGCAATTTATTGATTGTTTTATTTTTTATTTAATGATTTTCCTGGATTGTGCCTGCCTTGAGCCATAAGATTATCATTCAGTTTGGTCTTCAACACAGATTAATAGCCAAGAGAAATTCCAGGAAAAAGGTTGTTAACACTGCAGGTATATTTACTAAAGGCATGTTTTTTAGAAGTGAAAATGTTGCCCATAGCAACCAATTATATTCTAGCTATTATATTCTAAGAGGTGCTAGATAAATGTTAAGTAGAATTGGATTGGTTGCTATGGGCAACATCTCCACTTCTTAGAGCATGCACTTTAGTAAATATACCCCTGCATGTTCAATCGTTTCCACTGACAATGCCTCCACTTCACACAAATTCTCAGCTTTAGAAACGAGCATTATTCTTGTTATCACTCGTTACTAATCTTAAATGGTGCTCCAACCAATCAGCTCCTAACTGTCATGTGTTTGAAAAATGACAGTAGCTGATTGGTTGGAATACCATTTAAGATTAGTAACGAGTGATAACAAGAATATCACTGGTTGATAAATCTTGGCGTGTTCTCTTTGCCTAGTAGAAAAAGGTGGTTGTTGTGCCGGTAGTTTCCCTATGTCTGTTAATCAGCAGGGGTTTCTGGCATGGTACCTCTGCTTTTCTATTATTTTTGTGAGGAGGAGAGGTAAATAATTATTAGGCAAACCCTCCTTTATGGGGTATAGGGCATGTGTCTCTATCCACACCATGTGTACAAAAGTATTTAGAAAGTTAAGAACATAACTGTTGTCATTTGTTGTTGTCATTTGCAAACCAAAGCACACAATTTAGTTCTAGGTTCCCACTGAAAGAAAACATTTCAGATCAATTACAACAGTGTTTTATGCTTAAAATC
This sequence comes from Taudactylus pleione, assembly GCA_031769625.1. NCBI lineage: Eukaryota > Metazoa > Chordata > Amphibia > Anura > Myobatrachidae > Taudactylus > Taudactylus pleione. The sequence continues at coordinate 427,850 of JAUIMM010001588.1, read as the reverse complement.
ACACTGTTTTGTGTATGATGTTATAAATACAAGTAGTATGTTTAAACTCTGTAGCTATGTTTTTGTAGTTATTTTAGGGAATTTCTGAAATTTGATTAGTTGAACTGTAGTTTCATGTCTACTATTGACCTCATTGCTTGGTTCCCACTGCTGAGAGAGAGTACCTAAATCTAACAAACCTAGATGAACTCTCCAGATGTTCTCCAAAGGTAAAGTATATACAGTATTAACATGTCACATGTGTTTATAAGCATTTAAACACCTATTTTTGCTATTAAATATACATGCAAAAATGTGTTTAGTAGAGTGTGTGTGGAGTTTAACCACTGGAGTACTAGGGACAAGTCTGACTCGTCCTCAGCATATACTGTACATCATCTTCAGCACTGCAGTGCTGTAACTAAGAATTACACTTTCCTGGCAACCACTGGTAAGTGGGCAGGAGGATGCACACTACTGACGTCATTGCACTGGTGCAGTGATGTCACTGAGGGTCTGGGGCTAACTCACCAGTATAGAAAAAAAATCTTAAGTGCAGGGCATGGAAGAAGTGGAGACTGAAAATAACTTTCTTCCCCATCCAGGCAGGGTAGACCTCTTTTTCAAACTATTCGCCACTACAGAAGTTATGTGGCGATCACTGGCTTCCACTATCTCAAGGGCACCAACATTTAAAAAAAAAAAGACTCTTTAGTAATTGGTGATCACAGACAATAACAGAGGTATCCCTCATTTAATGCATTAAGGTTTTCAAATTATATACCTTGTTGGGCTGCCATGTTATTCCTATATATTGTGGATCTTACTCAGAGATGTACTCATAAATGCGCAATGCAAGTAACGGAGCAAAGAACCAGCAATACGACAAGAAGTGCGGCTTTCCTTTGAGTACAAAAAATACTAAGTGTAAATGTATGTACATTACAGTGAATGGTCTGAAAGCATAATGGGTGCAGGGTGTGTGGTGCACACTGGCCCCTGGGTCCGGGGGGGGGGGCTCTCACCGCACACCCTGCACCCATGCGTTTTAATACTCACCCCTCTGAAGTCCAGCGTCTGACTGTAGCGCTGAACAAAATACCTGGAAAATGGCCGCCATGGCCATTTTCCCAGGGTTTTGCCCATGCGCACTAGGGGAATCACAGGGAAAATGTCGGCCGTGCCATTTTCCCGGTGATCTGCGTACACTCTAGTGCTCAGAGTCTACAGGTGCTGCGCTGAGTGCTGCTGGCCGCCGGAGAGAGAGGAGTAGAACCGGACAGAGACTGCACACGGGCCCCCTCCTCTCTAGAAACACCCCTACCTGAGAGTGCAGATAATAAGTATGCAAATCAATTGCAGCATGTGATTTGATAATTGAACATGATGTGATTATATATTTTTTTTATAAACAACACTAATTTACATATGGGTAGCCTTCCCAAACTGAGTAGTAAACATACTTTATTTTTGCAAAACAAGCATTCAATACAATTTAGTCTTACTCTTAAACTACAGTGCAGCACTTTAACTTAATTTCTATCATGGTTGTGTTTTTGACGCATTTGATTAATCAGACGCTGCCATTGTTATCAGCTTGCAACTTGCACTAGGGTTTTAGTACCTGCAAGCCGTGTCCCACCAACCAGGAGTATATATGACTTTTATAGCACACCCTTACTGTACTGTAGCCTTGTCTACAAGCCCCCTCCAGCCCCTGGCCCTGCCCCGTTGTCGTATGGAGTCGCAAGTGCAAGTTGCCTGAAAAAAATAAATACATTTGTATATGAACTTTAATAAAGAGTCGAAAAGAGCTGTAACTTGTGTTCACAATACGTTACTGTAAGGTTTCATTCAAAATAGGAAAAACTAGCAAATGATCCTTTTTTTCTGTTTTGGATAGGTAGATTAATACTGAAACAAAAACTACAAAGTATTTATTTTTTTATATAAAAAAAATGACACACATTTTGCTTTTAGTTAACTTCACTGCAAAATCAATAAAGAGAAAACACTTTTTTGGTAATTTTTAATACATTTTAGTTACAAAGGGGTTAAAAAGAAACACATTGATGTATACATAAACTTTACATATCTTTGGTATACCTATAAGCTTAAATTACAGAGTCTATTGTTATTATGTTCATTTCATATGGTCCATTTTTAGGGACTTATAAAATGTTGTTTGTTATTTATCCCTGTAATAAAACAGTGTTGGAAAAGGAAAGACTTTCATAGTGAACCAATGCGCATATCAATGTCATGATAACCCTATTAACTAGAAATAACCAAGATATAAATGTTGATCATAAAGGTTTTTCAGTTTGACATTTATATTCAACCTTTTTTTGTTAAATGATAAACCACTGATACTGATCTTGATATACAGTAGAGCACAGCGTTTGCATATGTCAGACATATATGTATAGGTGATGTACGCTTACCTGTTCCTTTGCACACATTTTGGATAGCTAAGTTGCCCATATCTACACTGACTCCGTATAGAAAACTTCACAGTAAACTCACGGTTTTCATATCCTGGCTTACATAGGAAATCTACAAACTCTCCATGTAAAAAGTATTCACTATCTAAACTCCATTTCAGACGCACTTGACTTCTGTCCATCTCTTCTTTGGATAGAAGACACGGTTCTAAAACAAATCCATGAACAAGAATAGTTCAGATTACATGTTTAATAACATACAGAATGTATAAATGAGGGGTGTTCCCCAACATTGCTCATAGATGCAAATCTGCAGTAAAACCACAGCCTCCTGTCAGGCATTTGCTTTTACTGTCTAAATTGCACTACACTAGTAAAACTAATAAGCAACTAGCTTTTAATGTCTGATAGTTTTAAGCTGGGTACACACTATATGATGTATCGTACGATATATTCTGACGTGGTTCGAAACGATATATCGTACACATCGTATAGTGGGCCTTATTCAGATTTTTACGCTAACCCGATGATTAGCGCAGATCTCTGATGTATTGGGGTCAGTCCATGTGCAGAATGGATCCTGCAATCTTGCATGATTGATGTACTGCAGAGTTTGGGGGGTGAAACTGGAGTGATGGCTGTCGCCCCTGTTTTCTGGGAGGGACAAGGCTTCGGTGAATGCAGATTTCCTGGCCTCGCAAGTGAGTGGGTTAGGCTGTGATAAGCTTCAGCTTCTGCAGCCTGGCCAAAGAAGCAACAATAGCAACATCACTGGGATGGCAGATGCAGCAGGAGGTGTCTGTTTCCTACAGACACCTCCTGCTGCATTAGCATTTTAGATGGACGGAATTGCACATCAGGCCCAGTGTGTATGCCTGTCCCTTGTTCATTGCATCGCCCATCTGCTGTTCTGCAGACAGATGGGATGATGCAATGAATGACACTACTGTTACATGCAGCATGTAACAACACATTGTGCCATCATACGCTGCATCGTGCAGTGTCTACGGTGCGTGCGATGTATCTGTACATCTCATGTTGCTGGGTCGCACCCTTGTATGGTGCGTACCCAGCTTTAGAGACCCTTTGAACAGTGTTTATGAATACACTTTGTTGTAGCACAATGTGGCTGCTATGTATACAGAAATAAGAAAGCTAAAATTGAGCATATTCATGATATCTTCCCATACTAATTTTTTGAGTGGTTATTCAAGTGGTTGGGAACAGTCAATAGTTACATTAGGGTAGATGCAGCCATTGCTTATTATAGGGGCTGATTCTGAGTCGGATGCATCTGCTGACGCTTTTCCATGCGATATGCTAATGTGAGTATCTGCCTCTCTTTGTCAATTATCCGTTTGTCTTCATGTGGATGCCTGCGCGCACACTGTTTTTGCAGCTACAGGCAGGAGCATGGCCAGAACATTGTCGTGTTCCCCGGTGATGATATGCCCCACATTGTAGTACCCTCAGTTCATATTATTCAACAAAGTAATGGCCCCAGTTCATAACATGCCTCGTTACAGTGCCCACCAGTTCATATTATACATTACAGTGCCCATCAGTTCATATTATGCACATTACAGTGTCCCCAGTTTCTATTCTGCCACACTATAGTATATCCAGGACATATTGTGCCACATTACAGTGCCCACCAGTTCATATTAAGCATTACAGTGCCCACCAGTTCATATTATACATTACAGTGCCCACCAGTTTCTATTATGCCACACTATAGTATATCCAGGTCATATTGTGCCACATAGTGCCCTTCAGTTCATATTATGCCATATTACAGTACCACCAATTTAGATCATGCCACTTTACAGTGTCACCAGTTCAGATTATGCCACATTACAGTTCCCACAGAACATTGTAACATTCAAAGAACACTGACCCATTACCAGTATACCATCTTCTACACACACCACTCACTGAAAAGTAATGTCACCCCATTAGGTAGCCTTATTCAATTTAGATGTCTGGTAGGAGAGTATATTCCATTAACCTCCTAATTTATCTCACATCATTTCTCAATTGTGACCCTTACCACGGTAGTCCCACATCTGCAGGGCCTTCAAGACTTAGAAGATTGCAGTTTACAGTGAGTGTAAAGACAGGAGAGGAGGGGGCAAGGACCAACCAGCTCCTACCTGAGGGGGATACTACCTAATGCATAAAATTCCACTTCTGTGGAGATCTTCTTTATTTTAGCACACTGTTCCTTTCTCAGACAGTCCGAGCCTTGGAGCTCAATCCCCTCTCCCCAGCTCACATTATAAAAGCTGTAGTCAAGAAAAGTAATACAGTGGTGCGCCCTTTAACCAGGGATCATAAGTGGATTACTAGCAGCTGACATAAAAAGGATACTGCCAAAGGTTCCTTAAAAAACCAAATGAACAAAATGTATATGTCTGCGCTTATAACCACTAATAAGGAATAATCCAGAGCTTTTATTCACAATTTATTAGCAACGTTATACATTATAATGACATAAACAATAAGAACTGCAGTTCCTAGGATAATGGATACAATATTTGATCAAATGACAATATGTAACAATCAGTGCACTGAATAATATATTGAAATAAGTATCCAAAAAATTGTCCCAACTGGTAAAAGATACCTTTAAAAAATGTCTTGTGAACAATAATATATGTCCTGTTAATTAAAATATAAATGCATGGCCCCTCTTGGTAAAAAACACACACCATGTGTGTAATGGTGTATTAATAGCTTTTCCCCATGTCCAGGAAATAATGACCGACAAGATGGAACTTTGTAGCAATGTTACTCACCGCTCCCCTGTAAATGAATAACACAGATATCCCGGAATCCTGGCTTGCAATTAACCCTTGGTTTGTGGTAAGGTACAATGCAACTCCTGTGATAATGGAGTGGACAATAAAACGGCGTGGTTAGCCTCCGGCAGTTAATAGCCTGCTGATGATTCCACGCACTGTGCTGGCAGAATGAACACCAACAGAGCGCGGTCAGCCTCCAGCAATATACGGCCCGTTGACGACTCCACGCTGGTGTCTCCACGTCCTCAGTTGCCGCTCGGTATAATAACTGACGGGATCCGGACAATTGTACCACTGGTTGGCTAGGTGCAAATATGGTGGGTGAGCTGGTTGTGAATGCTATAACGGCTGGATAGAGTGATCCAATATAAAGCCTTGGTGAGTCCCAGAACCACTGCAGAAACTGGTTTCTTCCCTTGACGCGTTTCTCCCCTCTCACAGGGGTTTTATCAAAAGGTAATCAAGAAGTCTACTCTCCAACTGTGCCTGGCTCACTGATTAGCTCAGGTGTGCCATTGAGGGTGTAACAGGAGTGCGGGAGATGTTTCATATCCGAATCTAGCTTTACTGAGTGGGAGAGACCTCCACATATATGAACGCTGACAAGTCCTGCTAATTAGGCCAAACAAAGGGCTTGACCCAGTTGCTTAGTAGTCAATTCCAGGAACTTGGTAGACAACTATATGACCTGGTCTAGAGCTCCCTAAGCATCTGGGTCTTAAAGCTATGGCACCCTCTGTAGCTACGTCCATGGCCACAGCTGTCACCAATAGCATTGAGAAGTACACCCACTCCATGCTAGGTGCAAAAAAATCCATTTAAAACAGGCATCCCATCTCTGTCTGCATGCTGCAAATTATGATGAAAGTCACCATACACGCCCACAACACTCCACAAGACTGATCAGTACTGTGTGATCTCATGGTTTTCATCCAGAAACTCCCATTTCTTGGATAGAGTACTACATTATCTGATGGATCAATCTGTCCACACATCCAACTGTGTGCATATGCATTGTCCGGTGCATGTGCAGTCTGCTATTGCTTTCTACGGCACATGCACAGTTTGCAGATACCTGCATGATGCATCCACTATCCATTTCCACTTCCATTTGACTCAGAATCAGCCCCATTGTTTGCCAGAACTACAATATATCTTTAAGAAGTGGGTCCCCGGAAGGACGTCATGGATAGGAAGATGGAGACTTCTTTAAATAAAAGCTTAATATTTTATCAGGAATCTCATTGAAGTAGGTATCACCATGGCATCAGTAGCCAGAGCCCTCAGATTATTGAAAGACACAGTCTATATGGATGTCAACAAGAAAGTAAACAGGCTATACCTATTAAAAAGTGTATAAATAATGCAAAGAGGGATATATTCTGGTGTGTGAGGTTTCCTGGGACACCTTTGCTTTTTCAGCAAGGTCTATAGCATCAGTACCAATGGTTAGGAGAGCCCTATGCTTCGGTCCTTCAGCCAAAGATAACAGGTAATTGAATTGGCTCTTCTCTTTTGGAGACAAATTTCACTCTAACACCTGTTGAGAGCACAATATGCAGGCAAATAGGCCCATCCCATCAAAGAGCAATCTTGTTATCATATTGCGAAATGGATACATGATATAGTTCAATCAGTTTCCCAAGAAAAATTTCTTTGTACAGTCCAAGGGGGTATATTTACTAAAGTGTGGGTTTTTAGAAATGGAGATGTTGCCCATAGCAACCAATCACATTCTAGCTATTATCTGCTAGACCGTGCTGGTTAAATGTTAAGTAGAATCTGATTGGTTACTATGGGCAACATCTCCAATTCTAAAAACCTGCACTTAAATATACCCCCTAGACTCCATCAACCTCAGCTAGATTCTTTGCACCTTTCTGAGGGCCTGAGAAAAGTCCTTAGTTTCTTGTGTTTGGAAAGTAAAAGATTTTTACTTTAAACTAGTCCTTGTCAGAAAATCCTCAGGAGCCTTTCACGCTGTTCTGGACTTAAGAATACTGAACAAATTTGTCTATACCAGGCATTTTCGCATGGAATCAGGAAATTCAATCCCCACAGCCATCAGCAAAGGGATTTTCTTACATCCGAATATCTCCAGGACTCCAAGATACTTTCCTGTCCCGAAGCCAGCTTAGCACTGGAAGTTCTGAATCATGGGACAACACTTCCAATTCACCTGTTTGCCTTTCGACCTAACAACATGTCCAAAAACATTTCCAACTTTGCTGGTGACACTTGTATCGGAATTAAGGAATCAGAGGGTCAAGATTTGACCATAATTCTCTGTAAAGCGCTGCGGAATATGTGTGTGCTATATAAATAACTGGTAATAAATAAATAATTAATAATTGGACAACATCCTAATGATACGAAGGTTGGAAAATGCTGTCCATTCCACGACATTGAAGGAATCGACCTTCTTACGTGAACATGTCTGGATTGTGAAAAGGACTAGAGTCATCACAGCAAATACAATTTCTGGTTGATACCATAATAAACAGAGTAACTCTGTCAGAAGAAAGATCTCAAGTTCTTGGCAAGTCTTGGCAAAACAGCTGCAGATCCATCAGCAGATAACAGTGTGGTAAGGACTTTAATTGCTTGGAATGTTTTCCTCAACCATAGGTGTGGTACCCTGGGCAATGTGGCACATGCGTAATCTCCAGTTTAGAATATCTGACACAGTGAAATCACAAGTAGTCTTCTCTGGAATACCACATCATCATTATCAAGAACCACCAAGTGGTATTTCACTTAATTGCTAAATTCAAAACTAAAGAAAAAGGATACGTCACTCTTAGAGCTGTAATGACTAAAACCAACTACAGGCTCCAGTCCTGCTGACTGGGCAGATCACATCCTAACAAAAACAAAGCAAGGTACATGGTCATGGGAAGAGACGGAACCTCACATAAATATACTAATATTGAGAGTAGTATGGAAAGCAGTTCAATGTTTTCATTAACAGTTACTGGGGATGTAACTCAAATAATTTTGGTGGCAAGTCAGTGTCATTTATAAATCGCCAGGGAGGTACAGAAGCAAAGCTCTGATGGTGGAAGTAGCAATGTTAATATCTTGGGTAAAAATATATCTAAAGTCACTTTCAACATTTCATGTAGGAGGCAGTAAAAAAGATATCTAAAGCCACTTTCAGAATTCCATGTAGCAGTCAAGGAAAATGTAGTGGCACAATATCTAAAAGTCAAATTGTTCCACGGGAATGGTCTTCTCCTCAGATAATCTACTAATTGCAGAAATAATTGGGCTTCCTCAAGTAGGCATTATGGAAACAAATCAGAATACCAATGTACCCAGGTTCTTCTGTCAGCGCAAAGCGAGGGAGTGAATGTTTCAGACAGCCTATGTATATCCTCTGTTTCCTCTCATATCTCACATGCTAAGAAAATTCAAAAATTACCAATCCTTCCATTTTGGCCTCAGCAACAGTGGTTCCTGGTAGAATGGGAGATGGTTTAGGAAGAACCACGGCCTCTGCCTCTTTATAAAGATTTATTGCTCCAAGGTCCAGGCTTTTACCCATATATAAAACAATTACATTTAATGGCGTGGGAATAATGCCGTTGATGCTCAAAGATCAAGGGGTTTGAGAATCTGTAATCAACCTACTCTTGCAGGCAAGAAAGTACAGCTCTTTGTTAAAATATGACACAGTCTGGTAGAGATTTATTAATAGGTTGCTGTTTTGCAAAATCGCCAAAGGGTGTTGCCTGTAATAACATTGTCATTTTAAAAACTGATGTCAAATGACTGAAAATCTGTGATTTTGAAAAATTATTACATTTCACTAATGGTGTAAATCTAAAACATACCCAGCCAAAGCTACAGTTCCACTTATTGTTGACTTTCTGCAGTGTGCATTGAGTAAAGGTCTTGCCTTATCAGTACTAGGGGCATGTTCTCCACAGAGACATTTAACTCATAATTATGCAGCATATGCTGCTTAAGTTTCCTTTGCAGCCCCATTACCATATTGCTTGGGTACATTGCAATGTAATGGATCTCATAGAGGATTGGAGAAAAAAACAGCAAATTATATTTCCTGATAATTCCTCTTGCTTGCAATACTCCATGGCAGCCCAGCTTTCCCACCCATGTGTCTCGGTATGATCTGTTTCCATAGACACCTTGGGGCACAGACACTCAAAGTCAAAGAGGAAGAGAAAGAGCTAGATTAGTTAGGGTCTGGGGGGATTTTTTTTTCCAACCTGTTTCTGCCTAAGTTAGAAGGGAAGCAACCCATTGTAATGGCTGCCATGGAGTATTTAACTAAAAAGTAATTATATTTGTTTATATATATATTTAATGTGGTATAAGGAAGAGGTGTAACGCTTTGTAGACCATTATATAGGAGAATGCATTGTATGGCTTTTAGTATTAACTGAGGAGTTCGGTGACCAGATTAAATCAAGAGGCTGTATACACGTCACGGAAATACGAGGTGACTGCTACTATCCATTATAATATCCAGTAGTTGGTGAGTCACGCACTTACTGTACCTGATGACTACTGAAGTGATTACATCAGAACTGACTTTATAATACCCGTATGTAAGTGAAATTAGTGTAGGTTTATCCTATTTTAAATTTGTGTGAACGGCCTTCAGAGATTTTATAACACTACTGATGTTTAGTGATATAATCACTTTAGCATTCATTAGGTACACAGCTACACATAAGTATTTAAGCAATAAAATATTTTATAATGTAAATCTTAAAATTCAGCTAAAATAGTCTTAGGGGGGTATCCAATTAGCAGCGCTAAAGTGGCGCTGCTAATTGATCACGGCGGGGCTATCCTATTAGCCATAAAATGCTGCCCGACACCGGCACTTATCTTGGATATTTTTCGGGACCTGATGTGTCTCGAAATTTAATCCACGAAAAATGCATTTTTTTCACCACCTAAATGGCGAAAACACATAGGTCCTGTTTTCTGAAGAATTATTAGGTTGAAATAAAAACATTGGTGAAAAATGGGAGTAATCCCCGTTTTTCACAGATCACGGCTATCCATTAGTGCCCGAACTATGTTCAGGGCTAATTGGATACCGCCCTTAGAGCTCCTTGAAGTTCACGGCTCTTTATAAAAATAAATTACTTTAAATACTTAACTCAAGGGTGTGAGAAACTAGAGAGGTGAAAATCATTGTTTACCTATACAGGTTGGTGGAGATTCCCATTGTCCATTGAAGCAGCGTATTGTACTGTGGCCATTCAGGTAGTGATGTTCTGAACACTGGTAAACAACAAAGGAGCCAGGCATATAGGTTTGTTGTGAGGCAATGGGTACACTGTGCTTTACAATAGGAGGATTTCCACAAACCTTCATTGTATCTGGAGAAGTTCAAAGAGATTTTGTTAGACAATTTGTGTGCACAGTATAGCACAGAAAAGGAATAGAGATGTATTGTTTCTTTTGTACCTTTCTTTCTACAGGTAGGATATAGAATTTGGCCATTTTGACAGAGTCCTTTCAGTTCAGAGTATGGCAACATGTCAAACCCATCCATGCATTTAAATTCCATCATATCACCATGTAAAAATGTTGAGTTTATGTCAAAGCTCTGCTCCAGATTCTTTTCTTTCATCTGGGTTATAATGGCAGTGCAGGGCGCTGCGACGAAATGAAATAGCTTTTTGTTACAGCAAAATGTGTTTCTTATGCTATCTTATAATAATTTTGTAACGGTGGTGGCAAAGACCTGGAGACAGGTAGCGCTGGTAGTATTATTATTAGTATATAGAGCTCCATAATCTAAATCCTAAATAGTACAATACGGAAATAGTAATATAAAAGTAAACACAAACTTTTTTCCAAGTTCCCTTGATTTAAGAGTGTCATTCTCATGAGGAAAAAAATATTTGGATCCTATTTGTATTACATCAGAGAATGGACCAGAGAGCTTGGTTTCTACCACTGTACACTCTACATTTACAGATAAGCATTCTGCGTTCATTTCTACAAGCTTTTTGTCTAATTATTAAGGAACTAATTGAATAAAAGTGACTACACTATGATATGATACCTCTTCCTTAATTTGTATGTATTACATATATATATATTTGTGCAACTATGGGGTGTATTCAATTAGGCTGCGAAAAGTTGAAATCGGCGATAAATTATCGCCGATGACGTCATTTTCGCACGTTTCAATTATCCCCGTATTCAATTTCAAAGACTTTTCGCAGGTCCGAAAATTCTTTGAAAAAAAACAGGGATAACTTTTCACCATGTTTCACATGGCGAAAAAAAGGGCAGAATTGGGGTTTAGGGGTGCAGGCTTAAAAAAATAACCCGCACCCCTGGGAATGTCATTTAAAACTAAACTGTGTCAAAACAAGTAAAAAAAATAAAATAGGGACACCCCAAAAAAATGGGGTGAAAAAAAAGGGAAAACAGTGTTTAAAAATAGGGAAATAGGTTCAGGGGTATTCTGTAAATATGCGGCAGGTGTTTTCTAGAATAGGCTATTAGCGGCAGGTGCATTTTTGCAGAATTTTTTAAAAATGACTTTAGGGACTTAAAAATATGCTAGTACCCATTTTCATGTACCCCAAATTTGATGGGACCACTTAAAAAATGAAAAAAAAGCCTAAGTGCTCTTCTCCATCACTTCTTCGATGTTGGGAAAAAACACCTGCCGCGGCTATTTAAAAACCCAACTTTCTTCTACAGGCAAAAACGGGGGGTACCCATAATGATCCTCCATGTCTGGACATCTTTAGGGGGTCCTACAATTATTTCCCGAAAATTCCAGTTTTTTTCGTAGATCCCAATTCGCTGGGTCCAGTTTTCACTCATTTTAAATGGAATACGGGGATAAAGCGGGCACGCGCCCTATACTTTATCCCCAGAAAAGCTCCGATGTGGAGTGAAAAGTCCAGCACGGACTTTTCGCTCCCTAATTGAATACGGCCCTATGTGTGTTTTTTATATGTACTATAGCAAAATTGTTGTAATGGTTAGCATTACTGCCTCACAGCACTGAGGTCTTGGGTTTGATTCCCACCACGGCCCTAACTGTGTGGAGTTTGTATATTCTCACGTGCTTGCGTGGGTTTCCTCTGGGTACTCTGGTTTGCTCCCACAATCCAAAAATATATTGTTAGGTTAACTGGATTTTGACAAAAAATGAACCCTAGTGTTTAAATGTGTATGTGTACATGTGATAGGGAATATAGTGGTTTCTTTAATAAGCCTTGGATGGAGATAAAGTGAACAGAGATAAAGTCCCAATTATCTGCGGGTGTGCAGGCTCCCGATTATCTACGAGTGTGCAGAATGGGCCCTGCGTAGTCGCATGCAGACCCTTGAATGCCTCTGCCTGATTGACAGGCAGATGCATTTAAGGTGCTGGGGTGGGGGCGGCCAGCGTTCCCGGAAACGGGGTGTGTCCACCCTGTTTTCCGGGAGTGGCCAGCCCAGGATCTGCATTGATCAACGCACCTGGGCTTACTCAGCTGTCCACCATCGCAACCATCGACCACCGATGGTCGCGATGGTGATCCCAGCCCGTTGCAGTGCTGGGATTGCAAATGCAGCAGGGGGTGTCATACACCTCCTGCTGCATTTGCATAATAGCAACCATCACAATTGCAAAGCTGTCTGCGTGCAACTTTGCAATTGCGATCCTTGCTGAATCAGGCCCTTAGTACACATGAGAATTATACTACCCCTGCAGAGAGAGATAGAATTAAAAACAATAAACCATTCTCAGCAGTCAACATACATACTTATATGTATGTATCTAGCACACCAATGCACGCTTATAATGCAAAACAGCATTCGGCTTTTATTGTACTCGTCTAGTCAGGTACCATTAAAACGCTGTAATTTCTTGCAATGCATTCTACTTGTCACTAAATTCCCTATTTATACTGTTCTTGTACTTTCCTCCTCAAACTGGAGAGTAATTTGGGATTTAAGTGAGGTGAGGGAGTGGCTTTAACTTAAAGGGTGTAATTATTACAGCAGCAGCAGCTCTGTGACATTGTCTATGAGAGTGTGCAGGAGTAGGCGGAGCAGTGGCACAAATATGCAGTAACTAACCTTTGAGAACCAGGTTTACCTTAGGATATTATATATATATATATATATATATATATATATATATTTACCTTAGGATATATATAATATCCTAAGGTAAACCTGGTTCTCAAAGGTTAGTTACTGCATGTTTACCTTAGGATATTATATATATATATATATATATATATATATATATTTACCTTAGGATATATATAATATCCTAAGGTAAACCTGGTTCTCAAAGGTTAGTTACTGCATATTTGTGCCACTGCTCCGCCTACTCCTGCACACTCTCATAGACAATGTCACAGAGCTGCTGCTGCCTGATTAGTAGGAGAGATGAGAGAGCAGCAGACCTTTGGAAACCGGGTTCCACTTATCTTCTACTGCATGTATAGATTCTAATGTTCACACAGTAATAAGCAGTTTTATTCTTAAGCATTAAAGGATAGTGGTAGTTGTTTTAAAATGATTATTTTGTAATGTACTTATTTCCTAAACAGTTTGTCAGCAAAATAACAGCAAAATCCAGTGCATTCTTCCTATAGTGATCATTAATAATGCTCATTGTACATTAGTTTACTATATATCAGGGGTACTCAACATGCCACCGTCCAGCTGCTGTGGAACTACACATCCCAGCATGGCCTGCTACAGTTTTAGCTTGTCCATAAAATTCAAACTGTAGCAGGGCATGCTGGGATGTGTAGTTCCAGAGCAGCTAGAGGGCCGTATGTTGAATACCCCTTCTATAAACACTCTACTTACGTAAACATTTGGGCTGATCAGACCAGGTTCCAAGTATACAGTGTAGAGTTTGTGATCCCTCCATTAAATGGTAGCTGTGACATCTGTAGTTCACAGAGGAGCCACTGATATACCTGATCAATGGGGCATCGATAAGCTCAGCATTACTTATTGCTGGTGGGGTTCCACAGTACTCAATACTAACTGAAAGAGCTACAAAGAAAAAGACAACAAAACCTAACATTAACTTTTAGGTCCTTAAACTAAACTGATCCCTAAGTAAGAACAAATATAACCACACTTCACAGTACCGCAGCCAGAATTTTGTATAATGATATTTTCTGCAGAGTATTGTTTTGTGTGTTAGTAGCTAGGAGCTTTATATTTAACCTCTGCAAAGATTTTCAAGTAATTGTTAACTGTATGCAGAAACATAGTGATATTTTCTTTTCGACTTTATAGCAGCCATAACCGATGATTTAACATATTAATTAGCTGAGTAGAGACAGGAAAAAGAAAATAGTGCGACTCCTTTCTTTTGGTGCTTCTTCCTGATATTTCAGTGAGGTCAATGTGTTTTGTTATAGTGTAGTGTTTTGTTATATTCTAGCTAAGTGGCTTACAGTACTTGTACCAGGCGAGCTTGGATAGTCCCTATGAGTGCAAGCAGTGGTAGTGGCAGCAAACATAAGGCTGGAGATTGACCCCTCCTCTGCTATGTTACTGAATACTCTGGGAGGTCACCAGCACCTACATGATGTCACTTAGGCCTCTGTGCTGACAGGTGGGGAAGCTGTGGTACACTGAGAAACTGCTCTGCTGAAAATGCAGTTTCACTGAGATTTACAGCATGGAGCCTGAGCCCATCCCCAGCAAGTCAATGTGCACTCTTCCTAGGTTTGTCAATCCTATGTGGTGTTTTCTTAAAAACTTAAGCTAATTTAGCTCTCAGGCAGCATTGTGGTTAGCATTGCTCCCTTACTGTGCTATGGTCATCCTTGAGGAGTTTGTATGTCTGGCTAGTCCTACCATTTATTTCTCAACATTGGGGACTAACCCATCCCCACTTGCTGTCCTCCCCTTGTATATTGGAGCTAAACACCCAGGCTCTCCTATAAGCCCTAAATAGCCTTTTTTGGTAGTCTCTTTGTCTTGATTTTATCATTGCTTCCCCAGCATGTAGCCTGCAGGACTTAGAGAATCAGATCTGAAGGTGTCCATAAACAGACTCTTAAAGCCCCACTGAGGCAACATGTACAACCCCAGTGATTTAAACTCCCAGTGCCATCATCCCCATTGCCAGGTCTGGAGCTGCTGGCTACCGGTCTCAGCATTGCTGAAGGTGCCACCCTCTTTAAATGAGAATTAGTCTGAGATATCACTGGACATTGTTGGTGGATGCTCTTGTCAATCAGTGGACATCGTTAAGGAGGTGTTCCCTCCTTATTCAGTAACTTTTTTCATTTTTGGTGGGGTTCTTGAGTGCCTCTATATGTGATCTGCGCCTGATTTATCCACCATACCAGGTGTTTAACTCACCTTGTCTTTTGGGGAATGCTGCTGCCTGCTCTATTTTGTAAAATCTCGTTGGAGCTACTTTCCTTCGATTTAACCTGTATCTGGAAGCTTTAGCATTAACAAAGGCAGATACTATTTCGCTGAGCGAAAACATAAGACTAACCTATATCACCTGCCATTTGTTACCAGTACAACTTCTATTTCTTCACTTTCTGCCTCATTGATAACCTTTGTTGTCTTCCATTTGTCATAATCTAATAATTCACTTCAGTTTCTCCAGCTCCAAAAGTTGAACAGCAAGCTACCTGCCCCTCCCAAACAATGCCACCAAAATAATTGATCCAACTTAGAAAAAAATCTAACAGTTTTGCCATAATTCCTTTCCACTGACACTGAGAAGGCTTTCAATAGGACCACTTGTTCCATCTACCGTCGTAGAAGCTTATTCCTCTATAGCTTCCCCACAGCCAAGATAAGAATCAAGGGGACACTTGTCAAACTGTGGAGATACAGTCAGGTGCATAAATATTGGGACATTGACAGAATTTTCATATTTTGTCCTCTATTCACCATCACAATGGCTTTGAAATGAAACAAACAAGATGTGCTTTAACTGTAGACTTTCAGATTTAATTTGAGGGTAATTACATCCAAATCAGGTGAATGGTGTAGGAATTACAACGGTTTCTATGTGTGCCTCCCACTTTTTAAGGGGCCAAAAGTAATGGGACAAACTAAACAATCCTAAATCTAACTTTCACTTTTTAATACTTTGTTGCAAATCCTTTGCAGGCAATTACAGCCTGAAGTCTGGAATGCATAGACATCACCAGAAAGGGTTTCATCCCTGGTGATGCTCTGCCAGGCCTCTACTGCAAATGTCTTCAGTTCCTGCTTGTTCTTGGGGCATTTTCCCTTCAGTCTTGTCTTCATCAAGTGAAATGCATGCTCAATTGGATTCAGGTCAGGGGATTGACTTGGCCATTGCATAACATTCCACTTTATAGCCTTAAAAAACTCTTTGTTTGTTTTTGCAGTACGCTTCGGGTCATTGTCCATCTGCACTGTGAAGCACCGTCAAATGAGTTCTGAAGCATTTGACAGAATATGAGCATATAATATTGTCCGAAATACTTCAGAATTCATTCTGCTGCTTTTGTCAGCAGTCACATCATCAATAAATATAAGGGAACCAGTTCCATTGGCAGCCATACATGCCCACGCCATGACACTACAACCACCATGCTTCACTGATGAGGTGATATGTCATTGATCATGAGCAGTTCCTTTCATTCTCCATACTCTTCTCTTCCCATCACTCTGGTACAAGTTGATCTTTGTCTCATCTGTCCATAGGATGTTGTTCCAGAACTGTAATGGCTTTTTTAGATGTTGTTTGGCAAACTCTAATCTGGTCTTCCTGTTTTTGTGGCTCACCAATGGTTTACATCTTATGGTGAACCCTCTATATTCACTCTTGTGAAGTCTTCTCTTGATTGTTGACTTTGACACATATACACCTACCTCCTGGAGAGTGTTCTTGATTTGGCCAACTGTTGTGAATGGGCTTTTCTTCACCAGGGAAATAATTCTTCTGTCATCCACCACAGTTGTTTTCCATGGTCTTCCATGTCTTTTGGTGTTGCTGAGCTCTGCGGTGCGTTCTTTCTTTTTAAGAATGTTCCAAACAGTTGATTTGGCCACACCTCTCTGATGGGTTTGTTCTGATTTTTCAGCCTAATGATAGCTTGCTTCACTGATAGTGACAGCTCTTTGGATCTCATATATTGAGAGTCGACAGCAACTGATTCCAAATGCAAATGTCACACCTAGAATCAACTCCAGACCTTTTACCTGCTTAATTGATAATGAAATAACGAGGGAATAGCCCACACCTCTCCATGAAATAGCTTTTGAGTTGATAGTCCCATTACTTTTGGCCCCTTAAAAAGTGGGAGGCACATATAGAAACCGTTGTAATTCCTACACCATTCACCTGATTTGGATGTAATTACCCTCAAATTAAATCTGAAAGTCTGCAGTTAAAGCACATCTTGTTTGTTTCATTTCAAAGCCATTGTGGTGGTAAATAGAGGCCAAAATATGAAAATTCTGTCAATGTCCCAATATTTATGGACCTGACTGTAAATAACAGTACACACCAAGGATGCTGCCTGTCCCCTCTGATCTCAGTGTTATGTCTGGCTAGGGCTATTCGCTGGAGTCATGATATCCCAGCAGGAAAATACATGACACGGTTTATGGTTTGGCACAATTACCGATGAGTTGCTGCAATAATTTCAGGATGAACCCAATCACAACCCTTCCATACTACTGCAGGTAATTGATCAATTTGATCATCTTTCCAATTTTAAAATAAATTCTAATAAAATTACTGACCCTTAACCTTTTGGTTCCTGATCATATGTTAGATTGCCTCAATATTCTATTTCCCTTTAAGTAGCAACCCTCACATATTCTATACCAGGAGATTACTCAGACATGATCTATTGCACAACTATTTAAAAAAAAAAAAAAAAAATGTAAACTTCTTGCAAACATCCAAAGAAACTTGAAGTCTGGTCCTCGCAAAGATTATATTAGCTGGGCAGAATGAACATTACAAATATTAATATTCTCCTTAGGGTTCTTTAGACAATTCCTTTGAGGATCCTTACAGGGTTCTTTGTTGGTCTTCAGAGGCAGAAGTGCTAGGTTTAAACACAAAAACATCTACACCAACGAGGCCTGCAGCTAATTAGGTTTAACATCAATAAATGTACTGTTTCAAGCCATGAATGGTGGAGGCTTTCTCAAGTATGTCACTGTGGGGCCCATTTATCATTGTATATTTGAGGTATAATACCCAAAAACACCAGTTGGGGGTTAACCTCAAATATTAAGTTTACCCCAGTATTAAGTAGGGACCACAGCAGGTGCTGTAAACCCTCCATTCCTGCAGCAGCTATCTCCTATAGCTGCTGTGATCCCTCCAATCCCGCAGGCAGCCGCATCCACCATAGGTTTCTATGGGGATGCGATGCTGCCAAATTTACCGGATATTGGCCCCCGCAGCTAATGCCATCTTAAGATGGCTTTAGCTGCTGTAGTCTGTGGGCTACACCGCGCATAATTAGCCAGCGGTTGGCATGTGCAGTCCGCGGGATAGATAGATGATACATCCGGGCACTATGGTAGCATATAACAATGCGATCATGGGTGGTAATGTTATACCCAAATTGCATTTGAATAACGATCATTAATAAATGGGGGACTGTAGAGTTAATTGAAGAAATTTATATGGAACCTATTGAGCATTATGGTGAGGACATGTTCCAAGAAGAAAAAGTCTGTTGAAGACAGCATTGTATGGTCTGGTAATTGTTGGTAATTTAAGCTAGATACTGTACTATTAGAGATGCACTTTGGGCGTGATTCAGATGTACGCTACCCCGATGGTTAGTGTGCATCTCCGATTGTAGGTGGTCTACACATGTGCACAAAAAAGATAGATACTGTCCTTTTTGTGTAAATTAAGTCTTCAGGTTGAAATTATCAACATAGTGTGTGACAACAAAGGTCCACCAAGCACCATGCACAGTCAAAGCGCATGGCTTTTAGACACCATTTCATCCATGAGTTAGTGGAGAGAAAGTCTGGTATCATAACCTTTATACCAAGTGAAGATAATACTGCTCATATGCTAACAAAGTGACTGATTTCAAAACTGCTAAATGTGTTCTGAACAAAATGTGGACTGTAATATATTTGAAGTGTTGATATGTTTCACTGTTCATTATTTGTTGCCTAACACCATGTCTTTAGTTACATGTGGACTTTACTCATATGCTCAAGTAAGGTAGAATGTTTATGTGACCGGAGACAGCCCTGAGCAAGGGTGGTGTTAGAGGGGAATGCACTCCTGAACTGTCTCCTCCTCTCTGTGCAGTGAACCGAGTGGGATGAGGTCACTGAGGCAACACTGCGCAAGTGCGACCCGGCACACGCCACTGTGTGTCACAGTATTGCACACATATGCAGCACTAAGCGTAAGATTGGAGGTATTCCAATTGAGAAAGCCCCTCTCCAGATAAAAACATACATCTTGGACCAGTGAGCCACCATTGTGCACATGGTGGACTCCTCCAGCTATTAGGACACGGCAGACCCAACTAACCACAATTTTACTGGTACATTTCACCTAAGGTATTGTCCCCTGCCTCATTTCCCTGAGACATCCCTGCACTGTCTTACAGATGTCATTGCTGCCAGGGTTACATGGCGAGAGTACTTTTTTACCGCTTATCTATATTCAGATTTTGGGACCACTCTACAGACGACGCTCACCTGCTGGTCACTGTGTGTCACCACACACAGCAGGAAGCAGCACCCAGTGAGTGTTCCTCCCTTATGTATGGCATTGTCTTTCTTTAATCAGTCACTCTCATCAGCTGTGGGCTTAGTTAAAATGCACCTGCTCTGCCTATGATATCAGATCCACCACTGAATTCACTCTGAAAGCAGATGCCTGTCATCTATATTTTAGTGCTACCAGATCTGTTAAGGGTATCTGCTCACACACTATTAAATACCAGGGGTATATAGTGTGCAGCAGCCATTCCCTTCACTGACCACTGAATAGTTTTTCACTATCCTTCTCTTTCATTATATGTACAGTGCGAGACTACGATTTTTGTATGCTACCCAGTAATGGTCATAATACCAGCTACACTGTGAAGATATATGAAAACACTTATCACTTATAATGTTGCAATGATAGTCAAAATAATCCTGATAAATCCTACAATAAAAATGGAGCATAAGTGAGGTTCTTAGTACACGTTTGGCCAAAAATCTGAACTCCAATTGATGGGTCCCTGCTTTGTACTACAAGTCTCAGCATGGTAGCACCTCTTATTAAGTTTAAAAATAGGGTGTGCCGTCCAAGTCCCCTCCCCCTTTCCACTATATTTGTGTATGTATATATTGTAAACTTGAGGGCTGAGACTCTTTCTTGGTATTTGCACCCCACTCATCTGCCCTTAGGTGTTTTTAATCACCAGCCCAGGTTCCTACATTGCTGTCAGCATGTTAGAATGGGCACTATTATAGGTAAGTCCAGGATAAATTTACATAATGTGTTAGCATTAGGGATGTTAGGGACCCATCTTATTGGGTTCACCTTGACGTGGTGGATGGGCAAACAATTTTGGCCAAACTTGTACTAAGAACCTCACTTACAGTTGTCAAAGCTGGATAATTGGCTGAGACAAGATCAGTTTAAAATTGGATCACAGCGACGCCATCTTGCGACTGGCCGCAAGACGCCATCTTGGAAATGAGATCGCAAGACGCCATTTTGCGAATGGCCGCCTAGCGCCTTTTTTGATAAACTCACACTTTAGTACATGTGGCGATATTACTATTAGCTTCATGCGATTGCATCTGTGACCATCGCCATAAGTTACGGCGATTCATCAAAAGCCCATTTCATGACTTTACGTAGTTTGGGTGCTCTGGATAAAGTGTGTATATTATTATAATTCCCCTAAAGGATATATTTCAGAAATGGCTGTACAGTATGTCAAAATTGGATTGCATTAGCTAAACAGAGCAAATGGCCACTTGATAACTAGCCTGTGTAGACAAGCTTCATGGACATAACGTCTGCTCTCACTCCAGGTGGCCCTGCTCGAATACAGTAAGAGGGTCGTTTGTAGCACCTTACATTAACAGGCTTCTTACAATAAAATACCTTCAAAGCCAAGAGTGTTATCTGAGGTGTGGGTCTTGTAGCTGTGCTAATTTGCATCCACACAGGCCCTGGGAGAACAAAGACCAGTATTTTGGAGCCTGTAAAGGGTGGGGGCTGCTAGGGCATGAGCAAGTCATGGAACTATAAGGCTCAGCATTCCACACTGCTAGGTGTTCACTTAGTTTAAGTGAGATTTAAGTGCACCATTTCTCATACACACATTAATACGCACAATTGCGCTGTTAACTAGTCGCATATTAGCGAATAAATTAAAATATGAGCGCTAGGTGGATAAATAAATGGTTAATCACAAGTGGCACCTGTGAAAATTTTTTTTTGTATATTAGTATAAAATGTTTATAGCTCCTTTTGGAGATATTTGGTGTGAGGTGAGGTCCGAGCAATAGTGCCAGTAGCCGCAATGATGCCAGCCCTATCTGTCCCTACCTTATCCCTCCAGCGGGTCTTCCTTGTGGTATGAGTCCAGATGGTGATGGTGAGCGCTGGTGAACGCTGGAGCAGAGTCTGGCCTGGACTCCTGCTCTCAACGTGCCGCTGGCGTCTGGCCGGATGCGGCGACAAGTGATGACGTCAGCGGGATTAGTTGGCGGATTCGGACGGCTTACTTGCCGGGGGATTTCGATGCTGGATGCCTAACGCCTGCTGCCTCCAACGCGTTTCATGCCCTAAAGCACTTTTTCAAGGATGGCCTTGCTGTCCATACTATTGGTTTAAATACCTAAAAAACTTTATTGATCTTTCATTAAAAACCGGAAGTGA
Organism: Taudactylus pleione; assembly: GCA_031769625.1. Classification (NCBI taxonomy): domain Eukaryota; kingdom Metazoa; phylum Chordata; class Amphibia; order Anura; family Myobatrachidae; genus Taudactylus; species Taudactylus pleione. The sequence continues at coordinate 405,768 of JAUIMM010001588.1, read as the reverse complement.
TCACCGGAAATGGTTAAAAAAGAGCGGTACCCACATGTTATGCTCTCCATTTTGTAAATTTATATAAATAAGGTGCCACATTTTAAATTATATAAAAATATAAATATATGTCTTTAAAATGTATTAGGATATTAAGATGAAATAAATATATATTTAAAATTTAGTCTGAAAGGTTTGTTTATGTAAAATTAAAAAAATTGCATTTAATTCAATATCTACGTTCAAATCAGAGGGTTGCAGCATTTTGAGATTGTATATCCATTTTTTTTCTATTCTTTTAAGGCTATTTATAACATTACCACCTCTCCAATATCTATGAAGTTTTTGTATTGATGTGAACTTCAAACCTGCTGGATTTTTATGATGTATTTCTGCAAAATGTTTAGATACACTATGGGTTTGCAGACCTCTTTTTATATTATAAATATGTTCTGCCAGTCTTATTTTCATTTTTCTTTTAGTTTGGCCTATATATTGTAACCCACAGGGACATTCCAGCAAGTAAATTAATTCTTTGCTTTCACATGAAATAAAATCTTTTATTTTATACTCTTTTCCAGTTATATTTGACTTAAATTCACATTTCGGCTTTGTTGTTGCCAATTTTTGGGTTTTACATGCCGCACATTTCAAACAATAATGATGTCCTTTTGTTGGACATGAGTCTTCCTCATTTGAAACAACATAGCTTTTACCAATTCCTGTCTCATATTTCTAGCCTTACGATATATTATTCGTGGATTTTCTGAGATGTGGGGATTTAGGTCAGCTTCCAACCTCAGGATATGCCAGTGTTTTTTTTACAATTTGTTCTATGGAGTTGGTATTGCTATTAAACTGCGTGATAAAAGACAGATCCCTTTCTTCAGTCTTGTTTTTATTTTTGTAGATAATAAGGTCTTTTCTTTCTAATTGTTCTACTTTTCCCAATTGGATTTCCAGATCTTTAGGTTTATAACCTTTGTTAATGAATTCCATCTTCAATTTTTCACTTTGTTGATGGTATTCCGAATTCTCGGTGCAGTTACGTTTCATTCTTCTGAATTGTCCTCCGGGTATATTACGGATCCAATTTCTATGATGGTTACTTGATGTTGGTAAGGCATTATTTCCATTGACTTCTTTGATATGTGTTCGTGAATGTATTCTATTCTCTCTAATATAAATTTCCAAGTCCAGAAATACAACCCTCTCTTTGCTTGTGGTGGTTGTGAATTCCAGATTGACGTCATTTTCATTGATATACTTAATAAAATTATGTAATTCATCATTTGAGCCGTTCCATATAAAGAAAATGTTGTCAGTGTATCTTTTCCAACAGATTATATTGTCTTTATACTCCTTATTTTCCTATATGTGGTCATTTTCCCATTTTGAGACAAACAAATTTGCATAACTCGGTGCAAAGGAAGTTCCCATCGCAGTCCCCTGTTTCTGTAGATAGAACTTTCCGTCATACCAGAAATAATTATGTGTCAAAATGAAATCGATGTTTTCCATGATGAAATGAAAATGATGAGGATATAATATGATAGAAAATGATAGAATATTTTAATTTATTCTATGTTTGTATACTAATGAGCTGCTAAAAAATACAGCGCAGATATATACAATATATATTTTTAGCATATTAGCGAATGCATAAGATCCTGATGAAAACGCTGTTTATTAGCTTCCTGCACATGCATCTGCCCCAAGTTAACTAGCGTCTTTACATCACACCCCGCATACTTACACATTACATATTCACATAAAAGGTTTTATAAGCTTTAAAGTATAAGATTTAAGTTTGTTCATTTAGCATAAATGCTGTGAAATAAAGATTATTTGGTAACTAAGGTTTTATACATGATAAGTAAGCCATGATTGGTATTGTACTGATGCGTACTCTTTCAACAGTATTCCGGTACCATCGGTGTGGAGATCGCATCATGCATTCTCAACTTATGGACCGCAGAGACTTCAAGCAACAAAATGTACATTATATGAACAACAGTTAGGATGTTGCATGAGGCAGGAAACCAGAGACCCCCAGTTGTTAGAGGCTGGGTTGTGTCTATTTGAATCAACCTGTTAAATGCCTTGTAACATATGCCCTCCACGTTAGGACCAATGGTATTAGCAACAAACTTCTCTATTGTGTTGTTTATTTCTGGGGGGTATAAAAATGTGTGCTCTGACCCTGGGTTCCTAGTCTTTGTGCTGAATGCTGATTGACGAGGGGTTTCTTGCTGATGCCTAACATCTGGACCAGAGAGCGCTGCATATGTATAATTGTACTTGGGTCTGTATAATCTCTTTGCGCTAAGATTATATGAGGATCATAGCGTGCAACTGCTGTACTTTTACTTGAATAATACTTTGTGCTTTGGAACCACAGGTTCTAGGTCTGGAGTCTTTATTTACTGGATGACTGCGTATGCAAATTAGCGTCATCCTTAGAGGTTTATAGGAAGGATATTAGAAGGTATAGGCAGGGGTATATAGAGGTTCAAAGGCAGTATCGTTACAGTATACTCCATGTTAATTGAAGAGTTTATCAGGATTATTTTGATTATCATTGTTCTTAGTACTCGGATTGTGCAGCTGTATTCTTTCCGCATTATATATACTTTCTGCATTATATATACTTTATTCCAGCATTATATATACTTTCTGTCACCTCTGCCCGCAGAATTATTGTTGACATACCATATATTTTAAGAGAGACTGTAATCTATAATAGCCAGGTACAATATATAGAACACGTAAGTGTCCCATGTTTAATTGTTGATAAAGTCAGGTGCATAAATATTGGGACATTGACAGAATTTTCATATTTTGGCCTCTATTCACCACCACAATGGCTTTGAAATGAAACAAACAAGATGTGCTTTAACTGCAGACTTTCAGATTTAATTTGAGAGTAATTACATCCAAATCAGGTAAACGGTGTAGGAATTACAACGGTTTCTATATGTGCTTCCCACTTTTTAAGGGGCCAAAAGTAATGGGACAAACTAAACAATCCTAAATCTATCTTTCACTTTTTAATACTTTGTTGGAAATCCTTTGCAAGCAATTACAGCCTGAAGTCTGGAACGCATTGACATCACCAGATGCTGGGTTTCATCCCTGGTGATGCTCTGCCAGGCCTCTACTGCAAATGTGTTCAGTTCCTGCTTGTTCTTGGTGCATTTTCCCTTCAGTTTTGTCTTCATCAAGTGAAATGCATGCTCAATCGGATTCAGGTCAGGGGATTGACTTGGCCATTGCATAACATTCCACTTTTTAGTCTTAAAAAACTATTTGGTTACTTTTGCAGTATGCTTCGGGTCATTGTCCATCTGCACTGTGAAGCGCCGTCCAATGAGTTCTGAAGCATTTGACTGAATATGAGCATATGATATTGCCCAAAACACTTCAGAATTCATTCTGCTGCTTTTGTCAGCAGTCACATCATCAATAAATACAAGGGAACCAGTTCCATTGGCAGCCATACATGCCCACGCCATGACACTACCACCACCATGCTTCACTGATGAGGTGGTATGTTTTGGATCATGAGCAGTTCCTTTACGTCTCCATACTCTTCTCTTCCCATCACTCTGGTGCAAGTTGATCTTTGTCTCATCTGTCCATAGGATGTTGTTCCAGAACTGTAATGGCTTTTTTAGATGTTGTTTGGCAAACTCTAATCTGGTCTTCCTGTTTTTGTGGCTCACCAATGGTTTACATCTTGTGGTGAACCCTCTATATTCACTCTTGTGAAGTCTTCTCTTGATTGATGACTTTGACACATATACACCTACCTTCTGGAGAGTGTTCCTGATTTGGCCAACTGTTGTGAAGGGGTTTTTATTCACCAGGGAAATAATTCTTCTGTCATCCACCACAGTTGTTTTCCGTGGTCTTCCGGGTCTTTTGGTGTTGCTGAGCTCTCCGGTGCGTTCTTTCTTTTTAAGAATGTTCCAAACAGTTGATTTGGCCACACCTAATGTTTTTGCTATATCTCTGATGGGTTTGTTCTGATTTTTCAGCCTAATGATGGCTTGCTTCCCTGATAGTGACAGCTCTTTGGATCTTATATTGAGAGTCGACAGCAACTGATTGCAAATGTCACACCTAGAATCAACTCCAGACCTTTTACCTGCTTAATTAATAATGAAATAACGAGGGAATAGCCCACACCTCTCCATGAAATAGCTTTTGAGTTGATAGTCCCATTACTTTTGGCTCCTTAAAAAGTGGGAGGCACATATACAAACCGTTGTAATTCCCACACCGTTCACCTGATTTGGATGTAATTACCCTCAAATTAAATCTGAAAGTCTGCAGTTAAAGCACATCTTGTTTGTTTCATTTCAAAGCCATTGTGGTGGTGAATAGAGGCCAAAATATGAAAATTCTGTCAATGTCCCAATATTTATGCACCTAACTGTATCTGGATTATAACAGATTTTCACCCAGGTATTATACCTTTGAATTCTATTCTCTGGATTATTACAACTAATTGATGTCACCATAACATACATGATTTTGGTGTTAATTCACCACAGATTTGGAAATATTTTCTGGTTTGTCTATGAGTGACCAATTACTAATTTTCATGTTTACATGCAATTTCTAGCACAAATGCTTACCATCATTCCATACTACTCTTGATATGTGGTAATTTTGCTGTTTGGTTTGTGTGATTTACTCTGTTAGGTGTCAATATTTTAATTTTGCATATCTTAAATATTACCAATAAACGTTAAGTTTTATTATTCATTAAGTGCCCTTAAAAAGAGTCTTTTTCTCTTTGTTTCCTAATTTGACCTATTGCAAACCACCCAGGTTCCACCAATAGGTTATATCAATAAAAATTCTGTGGGGTTTCACCCTCCCGGTGGGGATCTCAGTGATTGTGGTGTACTCTCCTGGTAACTGGGAGCGGAGATGCCTTTGTATCCTGTTTTGGAGACTGTCAAAGTCCTTACTAGTGTATATTTGGCAAATGAGCGGCATAATGGCACAGTTTGGATCAGACACTACTCCTGAACTGTGTTCATGGTTTCCTTTGGGAATTACATCCTGCATGCAACCAGGGGTGTAGCGTGTGGCCATTGTGCCCGGAGCATGTGTGCTCTACCGTGCCCCCCCCCCCAAGTGAGCCAGGTAGGGGCAATGTCCAGCATGCACCCCCTCACAAAGCTCTCCCCTGCTCACACATATCCCCCCACACTCACAGCTCTTCCCCCTTACTCAGCTCTCCTCCCCTCAAACACACGCACAACGCTCCTCCCTCATTCAGACACCCCTCCACAGCTCTCCCCCTCAGTCAGCTCACCTCCCCTTACACAGCCCTCCCCCCCTCAGTCACCCTCCCCTCACACACACTGCTCCCCCTCACTCAGATCATCTCCCCCTCACTCGGAACACACCTACAGCTCTCCCCCTCCCTAAGCTCTCCTCCCTTCACACAGCTTTCCCCACTCACTCAGCCAACCCCACTAACACACAACTTTCCCCACTCACTGAGATCACTCCACACACCTCTCTCCCCCCTCATTCAGGCCCCCCCTTTCACACACACAGAGATCCCCCACTCACAGAGATCTCCCCTCCTCACACACTCATACACATACAGCTCTTCCCCTTAACATTGCTTCCGGCGCCTCCCTTCACACACAGTAGCCCACCTTACTCAAATCCCCTCCCACCTCTCACTGTTGCACGGCATCTGGGAACAGCCATCAGACGGGGCGGATCACCCGCTACTAAGCAGAGCCTGAAGCACATAAAGAGATCAGCTCCTCCATACTAGGGGCATGGTGTGGGCAGAGCCACAAGCGCCACTCTGCCCACACCATGCTTCCTGTCTGGAGTTACTAATCTTTTATGTGCTTCAGGCTCCGCTCAGCAGCAGGTGATCCACCACCCATCTGATGGCTGATCTCCGGCGCCCTGGATGGAGAAGGTGCCTTGAGCAGGAGCACCAATGCAACCACCCTCGCTACTCTCCTGCATGCAACTCATACTGCTGTATTACTCCTGGTGTGGCCTTGGCATTTCTGTATTTAATTACTGAACTGTAGGCCTGCTTCAGTAAGGATCGCTATTGCGTTTGCAGTAGCGATTACGCACGCAGTTTCACTATGAAGATATGCTAATGACTGCAATCGCAATACCATCGCAGCCTAAAATAAGGATGCCCACTTTACCTTACATACATCCATGGGCGTAACTACCATAGGTGCAAGGGGTGCAGCTGCTATGGGGCCCAGAGCTGAGGGGCCCCATCTTCCTTGTCAGAGGTATATGTGGTGTATACATTTTTCACCATTGGATAGTACATAGGGGCATTTACAAACTTTTGCTATGGGGCCTTCAAACACCTAGTTACGCCCTTGCACACATCTGTAATCCTTTGCAAGTCAGCAAAACCATCGGTAACATTGAGTAGGGTCTGACCTTACTCAGAAATTGCTAATATCATTGCACGCAGTGAAAGCCCAAGCTGCGTATGGCTAATTTATGCACGTCCCAGTAACGGCGTTCAAACACACTGGCACGGCTGCGTTTCGCCTACCCCCCCTCACCAACCCCCAAACGGTACTTCCTGTCAATCACTCTGCGATGGGTCTGCATAGCCTCTGTGATCGCATTCCCGATCACAGTGGAGTCTTCGCGCACGCGCACTGCGATGCATGCACAGAATGCAACAATCAGGGAATTGCGTGCACAATCGCAGTTGTGATCGGTAGTGAATCAGGCCCTGTGCCTGCTAAAAGACCCTGGTACTGCGTGCTGTATATGTCCTCTGGTACCTTGTAGTGGTACTTGGAAGTGAATCACTTGTATGTTCCAGTCTCATATACTCTGTGAAACTGTGATTAATAAATTATCACAACTTTGGTTTTAAGTACTTAACCAAGTACCGACAAACACATATAGGGCCTGATTCAGATTTGGGAATAAGATATAGCAAGTACAGTAATTGTGTAAATGGACAAAACATGTTGCAAGGGTGCAAATATATACTTATATTTTCCATGTGGGGTACATACTGGCTACCTTTACATGTAGCCCACAAATGCTGGACAGCTTTATTTTTACACTGCAATTTAGATTTCAGTTTGGACACAACCCTCCCAAACCTAAATCTCTCTGCAGTCTGTACATTTTAAATCTGCCCCACCTGTAGTAAAAAGGATCAACAGTAAGAAGGGCAACAGTCAATAGGTAGACACCAGTTGGTCAACATGCCTTTAAGTCAACATGGTCAAAAGACTGACTGACAAAAGGTCAACAGGATTAAAAGGTCGACAGGTTCATGTAGTCGACACACATATGGTCAACACAAAAATGGTTGATGCATTTTTTTGTATTTTAACCTTATCCCTCCCCCTAGTGCCTAACCCTAACTGTCCCTTCCGGTAGCCTAACCCTAACCCTCCCCCAAGTGCCTAACCCTAACCTCTTACCCTAACCTTAAAAATGTTGAAAAAAAAGCATAAAAGAACACACGCCGACAATTTTTGTGTTGATCATTTGAACCTGTTGACGTTTTAACTCTGTCGACTTTTCATCCGGATCCCCAGTGTGACATGGGTTTACCAAGATGCAGAGTTACTTGCTTTTTCTTACTCTGTTCCCAAATCTGAATCGGGCCCATAGCATTCTAAAGGAACAGGGTTTGCTGTAGGTGAAAGATTCATCAAAATCAGTTCTGATTATTTATTTTGTGCATGAATTTTGTAACATAATGCTGATTTAGCCATAAAGACCTACAGATTACTTACCATTGCATTTAGGAGCTTCTGTCCATTTGCCCTTTTTGCAGATGATTGTTTTTGATCCCTGTATTTCATATCCTTCAGCACACTTGTAATGAACAGTATCACCACTGTGATAAACCTCTAGAGTCATAACTGTTTCCCCATTATCCACTTGTGGGGGGTTGTCACATTTTATCCTTTCTTTTAGTTCTGAAAGAAACGAAGGAGAAACATTAAATAATCAAGATAGGCTCATTCATGTCAAATGCATTCTTTGGACTTTGTATACTCCTATGCAACTGCATTGCCAATAATTGTTCAGGGGCAGTGAGAGGGCGGTGGAACAGGTACAGATTACCCAGCATGTCTGAGGGGTCTGGCATGGGCCCGAATCAGTCAACATCCCCCCTTCTTCAATGGTAAATATGCAGAGTGGGGCTTAGTGATGCCCCCAAAATTGGCCCTTCCCCCAAGTTTTCATTGGGCCCCATTGGATATCTCGGTGGCTCTGGAATTCTAAAATACTTTGTGGAAGAGGACATATTTATATACTGGATGAAGCTCTGTCTAGAGCCAGATACTTTTTGCTGGGATGTACCTAACTTTATGGATCACTATCTTGCATTTCCCATTTTTTTACAAGCAGTTGAGTTTTGAAACTGCACTAGATTTTTTAAGATATCATGTTTGACATAACCAATCACCAACAATGTACAAATAATATATTGGTGTGTCAGGGGCGCTGACGGGGGGGGGAGCGGGTACTAATTACCCGGGCTTGCTGGAGGGGCCCGGGACTGACCCCGCCCCCCTTCCCTCTTTGCTGTGTGCTGGGCTGTAGTGGGAGACTGCTCATGGCTGCGGAGCAGTCTCCTATGCCTGTGGCCCACCACGCATGCCCACCTCCTATGCCTGTGGGGGTGAGTGATCACAATGACTGCGCACCTGTGCCCCCCTGGCTTTGAACCAGGTAGAGGGGCTCACAGCAGCCCCTCCCAACCACGCAGCACCACTTCTTATCCTAACGGGGCATGGCCACTCCTCCCGTGACTAGGCCACGCCCCCAGGGCTCGGCACGGCTCTCAGCACCCATGGGTGTGTTCCCTAAGGTTATCGTCATTGGTGGTGCTCCCCAAGGTTTAAATACTAAATTAACAGAAGTCATCACTCTGCACAGATGCAGAGAGACAAAAAAGTAATACCTCTTTTTGAGGATTAGAATTATTTTAAAATTTAACTTTTACTAACATTCTTCCTAAACATTATCAGGTGTAATTGCATAAAATTATTCTGGAAGATAAATTTAGATTTTATATACAGTATAGGCACATTTAAAGCGATTGTTCTTTTGCAGCCTCTGGGTATATTACTAAATATTATACATAATTAATTTTGGTGTATGTGCCTTTTTCTCAAGGACAGATAATAATATTATTTATAGAAACTGTCCTGAGGATAAATATTAAAATAATATTTTTGCCCAAGTGGCACTGATTAGTTATCTAAAAGTTTGATTGTACTCACAACACTAGTGGGAACATTGATCAGCTATTTGCTAGCTGCATTGTACCCACAATATACAGTGGACTAATGTAGCCCATTTTATGGATGATTAACCATCCAATATATAGGAAGATTTAGACCATACAGGAAGATCTCTTTTCTTTATCTTCCAGAATAATTGTCAGGGTTCAGACTAGGATCGGCTGTCTCTTACCTCCGCACCGGCATCCCCTGACTTCTCGTGCGGTCAGACATCTGGTGCAGCAGCAGGTGATGCGCTGAGTATTCTGCCTTAGGCGCTTGCGGACTGCCATGGTCGGCCCTATGTCTTGGGGATCGTGGTTTCTATCATGGGCTCCACCATGACAGTCCTTCTCATGTGTGAGTGCTACCCTGTGCTATCTTCAGTGCAACAGTGTATTATTCCATCTCAGTCTGTGTGCAACTCAGAATTACCATCTCTGCCAGTGAGCCAACTCTGTGCTATCTTCAGTGCAACAGTGCGTTATTCCTTCTCAGCCTGTGTGCAACTCAGAATTACCATCTCTGCCAGTGAGCCAACTCAATGCTATCTTCAGTGCAGCAGTGCGTTACAACATCTCAAGCCTGTGTGCAAACTCTGCGCTACCGTGCAACAGTGTACCTCAGCCTGTGTACAAATTAACATCTCCTTCCGGAGCAACAGTGCGTCATATCACCTCTGCCTGTGCCCAATACTAAGGAGTCATCCTTCAGCGCAATAGTGCGCCTCCATACTTCTACCTGTGGATACCTCAAGTACCAACTTCTAGTGTAGTGGTGCCTCCTTGGTGTAGTGGTGCCTCCTTGGGAGGCATATTCCTCGGGCCACCGTCTGCGTGTTTCTCTATTCCCACAGGGTTTGGATACCATATCAAAGGACCGCGACCTGCCTGCTGGGTGCAGCTAAAACCCATATCCCGATTGGTAGGGGTCACTGGTGAACACCTCCCAGCGGGTTAGACTCCGCACCATTGATAGGGTCTCGCTAACGTCCAAGCCCTGTGGATGAGGAGATTGTACATTCAGGCCCCTTGCCTCCGATTTCTTCCCCAAACTCGGACCTCAGCTTCCAACCCCTCAGTGGCAAGCGTGACAGTTTGTTCAGGCCCAATGGAAGCCTCAGGATCACAGGGGACAGGGGCGCTAACAGAGACCTCGCCTCTCGTATGGACAATCAGGAGGCAGCTCAGCAGCAAGTAGCTCAGTATTTACAATAGCTCTCAGGACAATTATTGTCTATACAATCTACTTTGGTCTCAATACTCCCTCCTCCTTCAGATCCAGCTCCTTTAGTTCCTCCGGTTCTGCCTCAGGTGGCTGTACCTCAGAAATCTCGTCTACAGTTGGCAACTTCATAACGCTTTGATGGTAACCCACGATGGTGCCGAGGGTTCATCAACCAATGCGAGATACAATTTGAGTGTCTGCCCCAGAACTTCCCTACCTCCAGGTCTAAAGTTGCGAATGTCATCTCCTTGTTGACAGGAACAGCATTGGACTGGGTCTCCCCGCTATGGGAGCAAGCCGACCCTCTGGTGGCTAATTATGAAAGTTTTATTTCTTCTTTTAAAAAGATATTTGATGAACCAGGCTGTTCCGCCTCAGCCTCTTCTGATCTCCTTCGTGTCTGTCAGGGCACTCGCACCATAGGACAATATGTAGTCCAATTTCAAACCATCACCTCAGATTTAAAATGGAACCAGGAAGCTCTCAAGGCAGCTTTCCTCCATGGGCTCTTGGAGAAATTAAAGGATGAACTAGCTTCTCGAGACCTACCTGAGTCCTTCACCAACTTAATATCCCTTTGTATTAAGATTGACCTATGCTATAGAGAACATTGGGTGAGTAGAGGATGAGGAGATCACTTCCAGGATCGCCTATTTCCGAGTGTCCGTTCTTCTCCTGTTGCCAACAAAGAGGAGCCCATGCAAGTCAATAAATCTCAGCTGAAAGGAATCATCGCTTTCAGAACAAGCTTTGCCTATATTGTGCTGCTCCAGAACACATGCTCAAGAATTGTCCTCTCCTTGCGGGAAACGCAAGACCTTAACTGAAGTCGGGAGCGTTCAGTTAGGTGTGGTAATCAAAACCTCCCAGTTCATGGATAGTCTTTTATGAGTATCTCTTTCCCACAAGTCCAGGACAAGAAATCTTAAAGCCCTGGTGGATTCTGCTGCCATGGGAAATTTTATTTCTGAGTCCTTGGTACAACTGTTAGGCATTCCAATCACTCCTCTACCCAACAAATTGATCCTTTCGGGGATAGACGGCAACATCATTCTAGGGGAGTCCATTTCTTCTGTTACTGCTCCAGTTTCCCTCAGTGTTGGATGTCTCCATCAGGAAATGTTGGAGTTTCTAGTCCTACCTTGGTCCTCCTATGGACTAGTGCTAGGTTTACCTTGGCTGAAACAACACAATCCCACATTAAATTGGTCTAATATGGAAATTCTTGCCTGGGGACCGAATTGCCTTCACCGATGATTGTTACTTATACTTCCTGTACGGAACTAGTAAGTTTCTTCCAAAATTCCTGTGCCAGATCAATTGGAAATTTCTTTGGCTCGCTGCCTATCTGAGCCTTACCAGGACTTCGCTGATGTCTTTTGCGAACAGGCTGCAGACAAATTACCTCCTCATCGGCCTGGAGACTGCTGCATAGAACTTATTCCTGGGAAACTGCCACCTCGTGGTCGAGTCTACCCTCTCTCCATTCAGGAGACTGCGGCAATGTCTGAATATATTAAAGAGTATTTGGCAAAGGATTCATCAGACCATCCTCTTCACCTGCTGGGGCTGGATTTTTCTTTGTACAAAAAAAGGATAGAGTCTCAGGCCCTGCATAGATTATTGAGGTCTTAATCAAATCACTGTCAAGAACCGGTATCCTCTTCCCCTCATCTCAGAACTCTTTGACAAGGTCCGTGGGGCTCACATCTTCACTAAGCTGGATCTCCGTGGAGCGTACAATTTAATCCGTATCAAGGCTGGGGATGAGTGGAAAACCGCATTTAATACTCAAGATGCCCACTTCGAGGACTTGGTGATGCTCTTTGGGCTGAATAACACTCCTGCAGTTTTTCAAAGTTATGTGAACTAAATTTTCAGAGATGTTCTTTATAAGTTTGTTGTGGTCTACCTAGACAACATTTTGATTTTTTTGAGAGATTTACGATCACATCGGTGTCATGTATGAGAGGTGCTATCCCGTCTAAACTATTGTCTATATGGAAAATTTTCCAAGTGTCTGTTTGAGCAATCTTCTGTGCCATTCCTTAGACATATAATCTCTGGAAAATCCTTGGAGATGGATCCGGACAAGCTGAGGGCTATCCAAGATTGGCCTCAACCTAACTCCTTGAAGGCCACCCAATGATTTTTAGGGTTTCTAATTATTACAGAAGATTCATCTCTAATTTCTCTTTGCTGGTTGCGCCCATTACAGCACTCACAAAGAAAGGAGCAAATCCTTGCCGTTGGACTCCCTCAGCAGTTCAAGCGTTCCAAAACTTAAAAACAGCTTTCTGTACCGCTCCAATTCTTCACTAACCTCAACTTGATAAACCTTTCACTCTGGAGGTGGATGCATCATCAGTGGGAGTGGGAGCAGTGCTGTCTCAAACGGCTGAGGATGCTAAAAACCATCCATATGGGTTCTTTTCACAAAAATTTTCCCCGGCAGAGAGGAATTATACCATTGGGGACCAGGAGTTACTGGCGGTGCGCTTGGCACTTGAAGAATGGCGATATCTTCTGGAAGGAGCTAGATTCCCTGTCACCATCATCACGGACCATAAAAACCTGGTATACATACAAACTGCTCATCATTTAAACACCAGATAGGCTCGTTGGTCTCTCTTTTTTGAGACCTAGATTTTCAGGATTTTCAGGATTTACCTCCAGTAGAGGTAATCAGTCTGGTAGAGTCTTTTTCAGCTCTGTGGAAGAAAATTTATGACTCTTTGAAACAGTCTTCCAAAACTAATAAAAAATTTGCAGATAGAAAACACCTTGCGGTTCCACTGCTGACAGTTGGAGATAAAGTTTGGTTGTCCTCTAGGAATATTGGGTTGAGGGTGCCGAGCATGAAATTTGCACCACACTTCATTGGTCCTTACCGCAGCCTCAAAATAATTAATCCAGTGGTGTACAAATTAGAACTTCCTCCACAAATGAAGATATTCAATACCCTCTACGTACTTCTTTTACGTCCTTTGGTTCTTAACCGTTTTCAAGTTTCTTCTCCCAAGTTACCTCAAGTTAAGACTCAACAGGGTACGGAGTTTGAAGTTGAAAGGATACTGGATTCACATCATTAATTCAATGGTCTTCAATATCTCATTGATTGGAAGGGGTACGGGCCTGAAGAAAGAGCATGGATTTGTCTCTTTGCGTCTGTGCAGAGAAATAACTTCTGTTATTTCCCAGTGTTTTCTTACTTTGGGGCTGATTACTACTTTATGCAAATCCACTCATCCATTCAACTAATGTGGGGGATCCTGCATGTGCAAGCGGAAATGTGTGCCATTCATTGATTCTACGCTATCAGCCGTAACATTCATCATTAGTATCTGCACTTCACCAGCCCCATTCTACTGTAGGAGCAAGAGATCCATTAGAAACAGACTTCTCAGTATGCATAACCACGCGCGTGAGTCCCCACTGTCGGGCTTTACCTCGCACCTCCAAACAGAAAGTCTGTGTCCTGAATCACGGTCAGTGCCGCTAAAGCTTTGGAGAAGTGACTCCAATCAAAACGTGGTGAAGTCTGCACTTTGTGTTTAAGAGCAATGTCCAGACATGTATTTTACCTTATCTTCTCAGGTGTAATTCCTCCGTGGTCCGCTCCACATGAGTCCTGAGATGCTGGGGGTCTGCCGACAGACTGCCCGTGATGGCCGCTCCTAGCGCTCTGTGGCTCGTAACAGGATCGATGTATCCGCAATCAACGCGTTTCACCTGTAAGAATCCTCAGGATGGCAGGTACAGGGTCTCCCAGCTGGGGGTCTACTTATGGTGCCGTTTCTGTTTCTGCCATTTTGCCATTGGGATGTTTCCCCGTTTTTGCCCATACTTCACAGGCATCAGTGTGCGTATATTAACATCTTCTCATGGTGCCATTGTGATGCTGTTTTCGCCATTTTGCAATTGGGATGTGTCTCTGTTTTTGCCCATAACCCAAAGACATCCGTGTAAATACTTCAACTTCAAACAGTGGACAATACAATAGACATAATACAAGAATCTCTATAGAGAGGATATAACAAAATAACTAATGTGGTGTGTTGGGTATGTATATATTAAAGCAGCTTTGGCTGGTGGTTATCTGATAGGGAAAGTTTAGAGGCTATAATAACATGATGTAATCATGTATGGAGGGGTCGTGAATGTTAGACCATATGTATTCACAGACATACGTTAATATACAGCTCGCAGTGTTCAGTGAAAACTACCATAAAAAGTGGTTCTCACATGTATTGCAATGCTGTTATAGCACATGGTTTATCACCATGATGTAATTATATCTATTACTATAAGGTGATACTTCGGTATAGGTGAATCTCACCTCAATCCAAATAGACACCATAGAATAGTGCTCCCTCCATCTCTAAAAAAGGCACATAGTAATCTTTAAAAGGTTGGGGATTTATGCAAAAAAATGAGGGTAAAGTGTATTATAAATTCTTAAAAGCCATAAAACATTGTATATTTCAATAATAGTATCATTAGATAGTTGATGTTATACTACTTTAGAAAGGGTGCAATTTCCATATCTATGTTCAAGCCCTTAGGTGCAAGTTTTCCCATTTCATATATGGTTCTTGTTTCTTCTTTACTGAGAATGTCATCCAAATTTCCTCTTCTCCGTGGTGGTATGATTTTCTTAAGTCCAAAAAAACCGCAAGTCCCTCGGATTGCTGTTGTGCTTTTCTTTGAAATGTAGCGGGACACTATGGTTTTCCTTTTTGTTTTGAATGTTACAAAGGTGCTCTTGTATTCATATTGTGCAACTTCATTTTTGTTTTGCCCACATACTGCAGGCAACAAGGGCACGTGAGCATATATATAACTCCTGTGGTTTGACAGCTGACCCTATCCTTGATGATAATTTATTTGTTGTTGCTAAAGAACCGTATCTGTTTGGTAACTGTGTGCTGTTTCCCTTCATTTTTTTTACAAGCTGTACATATTCCACGTCTGGAGAAGCCTATAGTGGTCGATGTCTTTCTGGTACAGTATCTCTATCTCTTAAATGGCTGTTGACTAGTAATGATCTAATAGTCGGGGCTCACCTATAGACTATTCTTGGGCGTTCAGGTAGATGTTTTTTAAGGTCTTCATCTGCCCGTAATATGTGCCATTGCTTCTTGATACTGTTTTCAAGTAGTGAGCTCTGGGCTGAATAGTTTGAAATAAACATAAGGTTTTCTGGATCTTTTTCTTGTTTCTCTTTGTATAATAGGAGATCTTCCTTAATGGATGTTATTGGTCTTCAATTTCTCCTGTTCTAGGAATTGTGGTTTGTACTTTTTGTTGCTGAAGCTGTTTAATTAATTCCTGTGATTGTGTTTCGAAGTCACTATACTTTGAACAATTTAGCCGGATTCTCATGCGGCTTTTCATGCAAGGCCAGTACTGACACCATTGGAACCCCTGTACTTCCCAGCACGGACTATATATACAATAAAGGCTATAAACAGTTTTATACTAACCTTTTTTCCCTTTACAGGTATTGCATACTCTTCTTATTTTAATAATATTATTACATTAAATTTTTTTATTTATATCTCTTTATTTAAATTTTTACTTTTTCATTTACATTTTTTTTTTATTATTATTTTTTATTATTTTATTTTATTTCTTTTATTTGGTCTAATTTATAGTGTTTTACGTTTCCCATCATTTGGCTAGTTTTTTTTTTACAATTCCTTAATTTTTATTTAGCACCAACACAAGTGCCCCTTTTTTATATTATTATCTTAATACTTTTGTAAGTGGAGCTGCTATTTAATAACAAACCATTAGCGTGGTGTAATTTCCAACTGTCATGTTATTATAGCCTCTAAAGTTTCCCTATCAGATAACTACCAGCCAGCTTTCATATATGCATACCCAACACACCACGTTAGTTGTTTTGTTATGTCCTCTCTATAGAGATTCTTGTATTATGTCTATTGTATTGTCCACTGTTTGATGTTGAAGTATTTGGATTATGTGCAAAAACAGAGACACATCCCATTTGCAAAATGGCAGAAACAGCATCACAACGGCACCGTGAGAAGATGTCAATATACTTACACTGAAGCCTGTGAAGTATGGGCAAAAATGGGGACACATCCCAATGGCAAAATGTCGGAAAAAGCATCATAATGGCACCGTAAGAAGAGCCCCAGCTGGGAGACCCTGTATCTGCCATCCTGAGGAAGCCTTAAGCTGGCCACACACTAGACCAACTTACATCCAACCATCCAACTAGTTGATTGGTTGGAATGAAAACCTGGTAAGGTATGAAAGCAAATGACAATCAGCAATTTGTTCCCAAATGCTGGAAAATGGACAAAAACTGTTGTTTGAACAAATTGTTTAAATCAAACATTTAACAAACTTGTCTGACGACCATTTTCATCTGTTTTCTGGCATTTAGGAGCAAATTGCCGATCATCAGTTACTCCCATACGTTACCAAATTTTCATTCCAACCAGCCAACTAGTTGGATGGTTGGATGAAAGTTGGTCTAGTGTGTGGCCAGCTTTACAGGCGAAACACGTTGATCGCGGATACATCGATCCCATTATGAGCCGCAGAGCTCTAGAAGCGGCCGTCATGGACAGCATCTCGGGATTCACGTGGAGCTGACCACGGAGGAGTTACACCTGAGAAGATAAGGTAAAATACACATTTGGACATTGCTCTTAAGTACAAAGTGCAGCCTTCACCACGTTTTGTTTGGAGTCACTTCTCCAAAGCCTTAGCGGCATTGACCGCGATTCAGGACACAGACTTTCTGTTTGGAGCGTACAATACATCATTGCCTGTCGCCGTTTGACGGCAAACTCAGGTATATCCCTGATACTTAAGGAAGTTTGTGCAATACTCAACTGAAGTACAGAGTGAGTAAAACGCTAACGCATATCACTCTGCATCGGTGCTATTATTATAAAACCGCACCTCCATTAATTGGATTTATCACGTAAATTGGCACATATGGTATATGTTTTATGTTAGATGTTGTATTTTTTGTATGTAACATTCTATGTTGTATACCGGTATTAGATCATTAATTTATCATACACATTGTATGCACTTTGTTTATTATTAACTCATATTACTCTATATAGACTTTCAACATATTTTTTACAATTAATCCATATGGTCCTATATAGAATTTTATATCTCTAATATTCCTAAATAAACTATATATACATTTTATACAAATTGACTATTATTATTATTTTTTATAAGATTTATGCTATTATTACCCACTATTTATATTCCACATATATCAATGATATTTTACATCTCTGTATATATTAATAGGGCTATTGTATGTGCTTAGTGTTTCCTCTATTGCATTTATGTACCCATAGTGAGGTGTAGTAGTGCCCTCACCACACAAAGCATCCACAATATCAGCCAGACTATTATAGTTTAGCACTGTCCCTCCCTCCCTTATTTAACTAATATTTTTTTACAGTCACAAATCTAGCTAATTATAGACCATAATCCCAGTACAAACCCCGTATAGAGTCCATACAGACTGAATAACTGGCAGACCAATGTTAATTAATCTAACATGAAGCAGGTGTTTATTTAGTATCTAACCTATTGAGATCTAAAGACTACCTAAGGGTGCATTTACCTTACTTGTTATGTAGACAAAAGTGATTGGATACCCCCGAATAAGTGAAATGCATACCATGGCACACGAGTTCCAAATGGCCGCTAATGTGATGGTTTTGACAAGAACACTTCATAGGGAGGCCCATGCACTTGCAGTTCTATGGAAACAATGAATGCTTTTATCGGGATGATAATGCCACCTGTCATGTTTCCAGGGCGACTCTGGACTGGACTGGTATACAGAAAATTCAGATGGACTGGCCAGCTTAACCCCAAATCTTAACCCCTTTAAGAACCTCTTGGACAAACTGGAGTGAAGGGTGCATTCTAGGCTGACTCAATCTTCTTCTGTGTCACAGTTGGTCAATGTACCTAAGGCATAATGGCAAAACATACCGCCTGCTGTTGTCCAGGAAATTGTAGACAGTTTGCCAAGAAGGGTGTCTGCAGCAATCGCTGCACATGGTGGACCTACAAAGTGCTGATGTCAATAAAATCTTGTTGATCTATTTGCTGTCAGTGTTGCCTGCGGCTTCGCTTGCCATGTAAGCGCTTCTGCCAACATTTTTTTTATTTGAGGTGTTCTATTTGAATTGCTTTGCATAGGGGCTCTGTTGTGGGAGTGGCCCACGTGGCCACCAGTGCTATACAGACTGGTGGCAGCATCGCCTTCACCCACTACTCACACCAATGTCACTGTGTGCCCTGTACACAGACTGCTATGTAGCCTGTTCTATTCAAGTTAACGTTGGCCCAAAACACCTCTTCCCACAACCCATGCCGGCCACGTGCATGGTGCCACACCTATCTCTTGCATTGATGTTGTCAATAAATTTTGTTATTGCCCAGCTTTAACTTGACAGATGAAACAAAGTGCAGGTCATTCTTAGGAGTTTCCACTACAAAATGATGCAGTTTTCATGAAAATTGGTTCAGTAGTTTTTGCGCCAACTTAGAACCAACAGACACAGAAAGGGGGGGGAGGGGGGGTCAGAAGAGGCCACAGATCTCCGTTGGCTGACTGAGATTTCTTGGCAACTTTCTCTCTGCAGCGACCAGCTTGCGTGACCCCATGGGTCACTTAGCCGGCCGATGTTCATGCAGGTTTTTACGCAGCTTGGATAAGTAATGCAGAAGGAGGCATGATGCCTCCTGCTGCGTTACCATAACTGCAAGAACGGAATTGCAAAGCTGCTTGCGTGCCGCTTTGCAATTCCGTCCTAAGCTGAATGAGGCCCTTAATCTTTATTGATAAAATACCAATATTAATACCTTTTAACCACATACCTCTATTCTTTTTTCACTTTGTATCTTTTGTTTTATATATATATATATATATATATATATTAATTATTAAATATAATTTTTATTACATCAATTAAGTTATACTTTAAACTTACAACCACATAGAAATTCTTCTTTTCCTCTCTCTTCTCCTAATTATCGTGAGAGATAAATGTCCCATATCTGCAGGATACAAAGGACCCATTATGGGTAGTGCTTTGATGCTGCAGAAGACTCACTTTAATCATGAATTCGGTGCCAGGCCTAATAATAATAATAATAAAGTTTAACATGTGTGGTCCAAGATGGTTGATGAACCAACAAATTTTGTGTTAAAGATCCTAACAGGGTTAGAATACTGACACCTGTCGGTCAGTATCCTAACCCTCTCCGTACCCCTAACCAGGGCCAGATTAAAGTTTGTGGGGGCCCCAGGACAACTAAATAGTGGGGGCCCCCTTCAAGCCACACGGAGCCCTCCCCTTCCCCCTTCGCCTACTGCCCTCCTACCCCCAAAGCCTATTGATTTTTTTTTTTTTTTATAAAAGTAATGTTCCCTTCCCAAAACTACAGCCAGCATTAGTGTTCATAGTCTAGGCTGGTAGCAGCAGAATTTGGGACATACAGGAACCTCAGGCTGCTCCTAGGCATAATATTATTGGGCACCTGCTTCCCCCTTCTGGGGAGACTCTGCACCCTCTAGCTCCCTTTTTTTTTGCCTTTGTGGGCTAAGAGTCTCCTCTTCCGGACTACTGGACTGCACATGCGCCCACTCCTGACACTCCCCCTGATGCATCTTAGGATGTAGTCTTTGTTATGTTTTCAAATAATCGTGGCTAAAATTTAAATTAGGGCACTGGAAAGCTCTGATGCAGGGATACTACTTTGCCACCCACAGCTATGCCTATCGTCTATATAGTGCCTGATGGGAAATCCAGCATTGCCTGTTATAATGTCACACATCCCTAACTTAAACATGGAGTTGAATTGGGTTGGGTACTGTATGCCGGCGCTCAGGATCGGGCGGTCAGAATCCTGATGTCAGCATCCCGACAGGGTTAGAATACTAACCCTCCCCCTCTCCCTATCCCTCCCTCCTCGCTGCCTAAACCTAACCTCCCCCCCAATGCCTAAACCTAGCCTCCCTCCTGCACCTAAACCTAACCCTCCCCCTAACCCCATTACTTACCGTCGGGATGCCGGTGTTGAGATTCCAGCGCCGGCATTTAATCGCCGGCATCCCGACTGTCTGTAGAATGACCGGATCCCATAATATGATAGACCATTACCACACTCTACCTAAACAAATATTAATAAGAAATGTGTCTAAATTAATAAAAAAAAAAGATAAAATCACTTTACTCACCTACACAACTAGGGGGAGTTGTCCAGTGACCATTCTCACACTGAATTTGTTCAGAGCCAAACAAAATGTAGTTATCATCACATTCATAATGTACTGTGTCTCCAATGCGATGTTGGGCTGTATTAGTTAGCAGGATGCTGTGGGCCACTCTGGGTGGCGGAGGGCACTTATTTCTTCTTTCTTTGATAAATATGTAATATTTTGATTAATTCTGATAAGTAACAATGTTTTGTCTTTACAGTCACTGTTTTGATGTAACCCCCAAAAAAAGAACAATAATAGAAAAAAAACATGGGTTAATTAAACAGAATTTTGCTCTCAGGGGTGGTAACAGTAGACGTTTAATATGCCGGTGGATGGAATCCCAGGCGTCGATATACATTGATGCAGGATCCCGACACCCGGCTTAATGCTGACAACGATATCCAAAAGAGGATCGGGATACTGACATCGGCATCCCACCCCCACCATCCTGAAGGGAAGAAGACGGGTAAGTATGATACTTAGCCCGGGGATGGGGGGGTTAGGTTTAGGCAACCGTGGGGGGAGATTAGGGTTTGGCACCCCCAGGGAGGGTTAGAGTTATGTGGGGGTTAGGGTTAGGCACCATTGGCGTGAGGTTAGGGTTAGGTACCCCCCGAGGAGGGTTAAGTTTAGGGTGCGGAAAGGGGGGGGGTTAGGGTTAGGCACCACCAGGGAGAGGTTAGGGTAAGGCTATTTAGCCGCCGGGATATCATACAGATTCCGTGGTAACAAATGAAAATGCATCCATGGACTTGCTGCAGACACCTGACAAGAAATTCATTGGCTGTGCCCATTAGATTTCAGTTTGTCAGGGCAAACAAGTTTTTCCCACTACAGATAGTTTGTTACTACAGGATAACCTACAGATGTGTGATCACTCCTCTTTCCTCCCCCTGCATATCAAGTGCAGGCAGAGGAAACTTCTGACTTTAGAGCTCAGCGGCAGCAGCCACTCAGGACCAGTGGCGGATCTACATTTTTGGGGTCCTAAGCTTGAACTGTTATGGGGGCCCCTTTGCAGACAGCAACAATAGGGCAACATCCAACAAGGTCCAAAGGGCCTTGCTATCCTTGCAAGGCTCTTGAGGATAAGATGGCAGAGATGTAGAAACCCCCCAGAGAGTGAGAGACTGTACATAGATAGATATATGTAGAAACCCCCCAGATAGTGAGACATTATAGATAGATAGATGTAGAAATCCCCAAGAGAGAGAGACTGTAGAAAATAGATGTAGAAACCCCCAAGATAGTGAGACATTATAGATAGATGTAGAAACTCCCCAGAGAGTAAGAGACTGTAGATAAATGTAGAACCCCCCAGACAGTGAGAGACTGTAGATAGATCACCTGCAAAACCAAAACTACCTCACTTCCTCTGTAGGATCCCAGCTATTGATCCTCCCGAGTGGGATCTTTGGAATCCCCCTGAGTGAGGTCTCTCCCCCATGCTGCGTGCTCCCGCCTCTGAGCTGCATGCCATTCCTCGGTCAGCTCAGCTTTCAGTTTGTGGTCAGCACTGAAGGGCCGACTTCTTGCAGATGGTACAGCACAAATGGAGATGGGATCATCTCGTGGCACCTGGCAGTACTGCACTCAGCAGTGACACTGACAGCAGTTCTATTCTGTGCCCGGCCGGCTCATAAAAACCATCCTCTGGTCTGAGCTGTAGATAAAGTGTCTGCCAGCCCTTTACTGATCAGGGGAGTTTCTGGGTACTCAGAAACCCCCTCTATATGCACTAATGTAGAGCATATTCTAATGGTCAATATTAAGTACTTCGGCCCATTGGCTTATGATTCTGTCACTACAATAACCTTATATTAATAACACACACTTAAAAAAACGCCACTGATTTTGTTGAAAAATTCACTCATTAAAAAATTTGCTTCAGGCCCCCCACCCGGGGTTAGGGGCCCGGAATCTTAAGCTTCATTAGTTTCACAGTAGATCCGTCTCTGCCCTGGACTCACCGCAGCCCAGCACACGGCATTAAGCTAAGAGGGGGTGGTGTTGAACCTTTGGCTCCTCCAATAAGCCCAGGCCCGGGTCATTAGTACCCACCCCCCCTCTCGGCACCCCTGGCTATGTGACAGACAAATGATAGGTTAGTGAGGACATATCTGCATGATCAAAATAAAAAATCTATTACTGTACTCATAGAAGGTAGTACTTGCTGAATCCAGATGTCTCCACAGTAATACTATTGTGGTCAGTTTTCCTCAAACTAGTTACATGTTACCTTCACAGGTGGGTTGCTCAGGGTCCCATCCAAATGAATAGCACTGAATTAATTCGGAACCTTTGATAGAGTAATTTTCCTTGCAGAAAAAATACACAACATCCCTGTCCACATACGATGCTTTTATTGGGTAGAATCCACCATTTTCAACAGGTTCCAACTTTCCACAGGAAAATTCTAAATCAAAACATGTTAAGACATAATGGTTCACTGCAATGTTTATATAAATAGCATAGGATCATAAAAACACATCTGTCAGACCATTTACAAAGGAAGGAATGGAAAAGTTGCCACTTTAGCCCTTACAGCCCATAGGGTCCATTCTGTAACCGCAAACCAAGCCGTTGTCTATTGTGCAGGTGACAAGCAGGGGCGTCTTTAGAGAGGAGGAGACCCATGTGCATCCCCAGTCACGGGCCCCCTCCTCTCCAGTGGCTGGCAAGCCGACTGACGCTGCTGGCTGGCTACCACAGAATCAATAGACTATGGGCACTAGAGTGTGCCCAGGGTCTATTGCACATGTGCAGATCACAAGGGAAATGGTTTGGCTGCCATTTTCCCGGCAATTTCCTCGCAGCGCATGCGCAAAACACCGGAAAAATGGCCGCGGTGGCCATTTTCCAGCATTTGAGCAGCACTGGGAGACCCGACACGAGACCTCGGAGAGGAGAGTTTTAGAAATGTGGGTGCAGGGTGTGCGGTGGGGGCCTCCCCTGGATCTGGGGGCCCGTGTGCACTGCACACCCTGCACCCATTATAGATACGCTCCTGGTGACAAAGTATTACCTGGTCCTTGACACCTCCGGTCCCTGTATAAGATGCACATCTTATAGTGCATACACACGGTCAGATCTGTCAGATGAGTGATTAAACGACTTTACCATCGACTTGAATGATTTTACCAATGATTTTAACAATTTCAGACAGTATTAAAATTAATGGAATTGTCCAAATCTGACTTCAAACACATCAGTTGTCAGATATCATTATCTGACAAGTGGGAACACGCATCATTCATCGTTGCAGGCTCACATGTCAGATTTTCTTTCAGATATGAATGATTGAATGATTTTCAAAATCATTATCGTTCAGATCTGACAGAAATCTAACCGTGTGTATGCACCATTAGAGTGGTTGTTGTTTAACCACTGATACACACATTTGAAGTATTTGTGACATGTGGCTTCACCTTGCTTTTGTATGCGCATCTCAATGCATCTGGGTTAGGTTTAGGCACTAACCGTCAGGGTTACGGTTAGGGTGCGGGGTAGGGAGGGTTAGGGTGAAATAAAGGAGGGTAGGGTTAGAGGGTTAAGGGGTGAGGGTTAGGGTAGTTACTGTGCCCCTGTCAGGATACTGAGCATCAGGATGCCGCTGTCGGTCTTTTGACAGCCAGTATCCCGACTGTCATACCCTACCCCCTTATTATATAGATACCAATGCACTAGATATTGAAGTTGGATTGGAACATGAGCTGCAAGGGTTACAAGGTATCCAACCTTCTGTTAGGAGCCACCACAGCAACTCACATGTCTGGCGGCTCCCCATTGTTGCTAAACGACCGGAACACCGCGTCACGCCAGCCGTAATGGTCGATGGTCCTGATGGTTGCTAGGCAGCCAAGACTCTGTAGTTACACTGTCTGTTGCTTCTGGCTGTTACTAACAGCCGGGATGCTTTCTTTGTACCTGTAGCTTCTTAGCTGCAGTGTTGTAAAGGGCCTGTCTCTGTATGTGCAGCTACTAAGGTGCAATGTAATGAATTGCAAGAGGCCTGTCTCTATTCTGGGGTTCTGATTGGCTCCCTGAATAGTTAAAGCACAGTTAGGTGCATTGCCAGTTATAGCTTCTGTCCTACCAGAAGTCATCTGCCCTGCTTCAGTATTTTAGTAGTTTTCTGCTACTTTTTGCCAGCCATTCTTTTGCATTTCTACTTGTCCCTGCTTGTAGGAATCCCTGCCTGCACTCTCTTTGCCAGTCCTGCATCTGCCTGGTTATCTACCTATTTCTGGAACTGAATTCTTTACTGATTTATTTCTGTTTCCACCTCAGCCCATTCTTTGTGCTGCCTAGTTTCATTGTCTATTTGTACCTGTGTTAAGTCTTGGTGGCATCCTAGTATCGGGTAAACTTACTTCACCTGGGAAAGGTGGCTGTTATAGATGAATACCATTATTAGGGGTTTATGTATCAAGCAGTGAAAGTGTGGAGAAGTGAACCAGTGGAGCTGTTGCCCATAGCAACCAATCAGCTTCTATTATTTTATAGACTGTATTTGATAAATGTTAATTCAAAGCTGATTGGTTGCTATGGGCAACTTTTGCACTGGTCCACTTCTACTGCTTGATACATAAACTCCTTTGTCCTTCAGGTGTTATTTGGTGATCTAGGCATGTATAAACACCTTCATTCAGAAAAACATTATACTATAACTAGGGGTGAGCGGGTTTGGATTTCTGAAATCCGAACCCCCCCGAGCCCCCCCGATCCGAGTCCGATCCGAGTCAGGCTCGACTTTTCCCGCCTGACTCGGATCTGAAATCGAGGCAAAACGTCATCATCCCGCCTTCCGAGTCTCGCGGGTTTTGGATCCTATATAAGGTACCCGCGTCGGCGCCATTTTCTCACTCGGCTGTGGACAGTGAAGAGGGAGGGTGGGAGTTAGGGCTGTGTAGTGTAGTGTAGTGCTGCTGTTGTCCACTACTTCAAAGTCCATAGGGGCTGGCTGTGTTGTGCTGTGCTGCTGTTGTTAATAGGGGCTGTGTCCACTACTTCAAAGTCCATAGGGGCTGGCTGGACTGTGTTGTGCAGTCAGTTCTCCATAGGGGCTGTGTCCACTCCAAAGTCCTGTGCAGCGTCCCAGTCCTAAAGGAGTGCTGTAGTGTTGTCCAGGGGGTGCTCTGTCCATCAGGGGGGCTCCCCCCAAGTGCTAAAAAAATAATATATTTTCTGTGTTTGTGAATTGTGTGCGCAGTAGCCGCACGTGCATCAACAAAGTAGTGCCAAGCGTGCGCCTGTGTCACAAGTAAAGGGCCGGCTGGCTTGACCGTTAAAGGGTGCTGTAACCCCCGAAAGTACACTCCAGTCCAAACCAAAAAAAAATTATTTTCTGTGTTTGTGAATTGTGTGCGCAGTAGCCGCACGTGCATCAACAAAGTAGTGCCAAGCGTGCGCCTGTGTCATAAGTAAAGGGCCGGCTGGCTTGACCGTTAAGGGTGCTGTAACCCCCGAAAGTACACTCCAGTCCAAACCAAAAAAAAAATTATTTTCTGTGTTTGTGAATTGTGTGCGCAGTAGCCGCACGTGCATCAACAAAGTAGTGCCAAGCGTGCGCCTGTGTCATAAGTAAAGGGCCGGCTGGCTTGACCGTTAAGGGTGCTGTAACCCCCGAAAGTACACTCCAGTCCAAACCAAAAAAAAAATTATTTTCTGTGTTTGTGAATTGTGTGCGCAGTAGCCGCACGTGCATCAACAAAGTAGTGCCAAGCGTGCGCCTGTGTCATAAGTAAAGGGCCGGCTGGCTTGACCGTTAAAGGGTGCTGTAACCCCCAAAGTACACTCCAGTCCAAACCAAAAAAAAAATTATTTTCTGTGTTTGTGAATTGTGTGCGCAGTAGCCGCACGTGCATCAACAAAGTAGTGCCAAACGTGCGCCTGTGTCATAAGTAAAGGGCCGGCTGGCTTGACCGTTAAGGGTGCTGTAACCCCCGAAAGTACACTCCAGTCCAAACCAAAAAAAAAATTATTTTCTGTGTTTGTGAATTGTGTGCGCAGTAGCCGCACGTGCATCAACAAAGTAGTGCCAAGCGTGCGCCTGTGTCATAAGTAAAGGGCCGGCTGGTTTGACCGTTAAGGGTGCTGTAACCCCCGAAAGTACACTCCAGTCCAAACCAAAAAAAAAATTATTTTCTGTGTTTGTGAATTGTGTGCGCAGTAGCCGCACGTGCATCAACAAAGTAGTGCCAAGCGTGCACCTGTGTCATAAGTAAAGGGCCGGCTGGCTTGACCGTTAAGGGTGCTGTAACCCCCGAAAGTACACTCCAGTCCAAACCAAAAAAAAAATTATTTTCTGTGTTTGTGAATTGTGTGCGCAGTAGCCGCACGTGCATCAACAAAGTAGTGCCAAGCATGCGCCTGTGTCATAAGTAAAGGGCCGGCTGGCTTGACCGTTAAAGGGTGCTGTAACCCCCAAAGTACACTCCAGTCCAAACCAAAAAAAAAATTATTTTCTGTGTTTGTGAATTGTGTGCGCAGTAGCCGCACGTGCATCAACAAAGTAGTGCCAAGCGTGCGCCTGTGTCATAAGTAAAGGGCCGGCTGGCTTGACCGTTAAAGGGTGCTGTAACCCCCGAAAGTACACTCCAGTCCAAACCAAAAAAAAATTATTTTCTGTGTTTGTGAATTGTGTGCGCAGTAGCCGCACGTGCATCAACAAAGTAGTGCCAAGCGTGCGCCTGTGTCATAAGTAAAGGGCCGGCTGGCTTGACCGTTAAAGGGTGCTGTAACCCCCAAAGTACACTCCAGTCTAAACCAAAAAAAAAATTATTTTCTGTGTTTGTGAAGTGAATTGTGTGCGCAGTAGCCGCACGTGCATCAACAAAGTAGTGCCAAGCGTGCGCCTGTGTCATAAGTAAAGGGCCGGCTGGCTTGACCATTAAAGGGTGCTGTAACCCCCGAAAGTACACTCCAGTCCAAACCAAAAAAAAATTATTTTCTGTGTTTGTGAATTGTGTGCGCAGTAGCCGCACGTGCATCAACAAAGTAGTGCCAAGCGTGCGCCTGTGTCATAAGTAAAGGGCCGGCTGGCTTGACCGTTAAAGGGTGCTGTAACCCCCAAAGTACACTCCAGTCCAAACCAAAAAAAAAATTATTTTCTGTGTTTGTGAATTGTGTGCGCAGTAGCCGCACGTGCATCAACAAAGTAGTGCCAAGCGTGCGCCTGTGTCACAAGTAAAGGGCCGGCTGGCTTGACCGTTAAAGGGTGCTGTAACCCCCGAAAGTACACTCCAGTCCAAACCAAAAAAAAATTATTTTCTGTGTTTGTGAATTGTGTGCGCAGTAGCCGCACGTGCATCAACAAAGTAGTGCCAAGCGTGCGCCTGTGTCATAAGTAAAGGGCCGGCTGGCTTGACCATTAAGGGTGCTGTAACCCCCGAAAGTACACTCCAGTCCAAACCAAAAAAAAATTATTTTCTGTGTTTGTGAATTGTGTGCGCAGTAGCCGCACGTGCATCAACAAAGTAGTGCCAAGCGTGCGCCTGTGTCATAAGTAAAGGGCCGGCTGGCTTGACCGTTAAGGGTGCTGTAACCCCCGAAAGTACACTCCAGTCCAAACGAAAAAAAAAAATATTTTCTGTGTTTGTGAATTGTGTGCGCAGTAGCCGCACGTGCATCAACAAAGTAGTGCCAAGCATGCGCCTGTGTCATAAGTAAAGGGCCGGCTGGCTTGACTGTTAAGGGTGCTGTAACCCCCGAAAGTACACTCCAGTCCAAACCAAAAAAAAAATTATTTTCTGTGTTTGTGAATTGTGTGCGCAGTAGCCGCACGTGCATCAACAAAGTAGTGCCAAGCGTGCGCCTGTGTCATAAGTAAAGGGCCGGCTGGCTTGACCGTTAAAGGGTGCTGTAACCCCCAAAGTACACTCCAGTCCAAACAAAAAAAAAAATTATTTTCTGTGTTTGTGAATTGTGTGCGCAGTAGCCGCACGTGCATCAACAAAGTAGTGCCAAACGTGCGCCTGTGTCATAAGTAAAGGGCCGGCTGGCTTGACCGTTAAGGGTGCTGTAACCCCCGAAAGTACACTCCAGTCCAAACCAAAAAAAAAATTATTTTCTGTGTTTGTGAATTGTGTGCGCAGTAGCCGCACGTGCATCAACAAAGTAGTGCCAAGCGTGCGCCTGTGTCATAAGTAAAGGGCCGGCTGGTTTGACCGTTAAGGGTGCTGTAACCCCCGAAAGTACACTCCAGTCCAAACCAAAAAAAAAATTATTTTCTGTGTTTGTGAATTGTGTGCGCAGTAGCCGCACGTGCATCAACAAAGTAGTGCCAAGCGTGCACCTGTGTCATAAGTAAAGGGCCGGCTGGCTTGACCGTTAAGGGTGCTGTAACCCCCGAAAGTACACTCCAGTCCAAACCAAAAAAAAAATTATTTTCTGTGTTTGTGAATTGTGTGCGCAGTAGCCGCACGTGCATCAACAAAGTAGTGCCAAGCGTGCGCCTGTGTCATAAGTAAAGGGCCGGCTGGCTTGACCGTTAAAGGGTGCTGTAACCCCCAAAGTACACTCCAGTCCAAACCAAAAAAAAAATTATTTTCTGTGTTTGTGAATTGTGTGCGCAGTAGCCGCACGTGCATCAACAAAGTAGTGCCAAGCGTGCGCCTGTGTCATAAGTAAAGGGCCGGCTGGCTTGACCGTTAAAGGGTGCTGTAACCCCCGAAAGTACACTCCAGTCCAAACCAAAAAAAAATTATTTTCTGTGTTTGTGAATTGTGTGCGCAGTAGCCGCACGTGCATCAACAAAGTAGTGCCAAGCGTGCGCCTGTGTCATAAGTAAAGGGCCGGCTGGCTTGACCGTTAAAGGGTGCTGTAACCCCCAAAGTACACTCCAGTCCAAACCAAAAAAAAAATTATTTTCTGTGTTTGTGAAGTGAATTGTGTGCGCAGTAGCCGCACGTGCATCAACAAAGTAGTGCCAAGCGTGCGCCTGTGTCATAAGTAAAGGGCCGGCTGGCTTGACCATTAAAGGGTGCTGTAACCCCCGAAAGTACACTCCAGTCCAAACCAAAAAAAAATTATTTTCTGTGTTTGTGAATTGTGTGCGCAGTAGCCGCACGTGCATCAACAAAGTAGTGCCAAGCGTGCGCCTGTGTCATAAGTAAAGGGCCGGCTGGCTTGACCGTTAAAGGGTGCTGTAACCCCCAAAGTACACTCCAGTCCAAACCAAAAAAAAAATTATTTTCTGTGTTTGTGAATTGTGTGCGCAGTAGCCGCACGTGCATCAACAAAGTAGTGCCAAGCGTGCGCCTGTGTCATAAGTAAAGGGCCGGCTGGCTAGACCGTTAAAGGGTGCTGTAACCCCCGAAAGTACACTCCAGTCCAAACCAAAAAAAAATTATTTTCTGTGTTTGTGAATTGTGTGCGCAGTAGCCGCACGTGCATCAACAAAGTAGTGCCAAGCGTGCGCCTGTGTCATAAGTAAAGGGCCGGCTGGCTTGACCGTTAAGGGTGCTGTAACCCCCGAGAGTACACTCCAGTCCAAACCAAAAAAAAAATTATTTTCTGTGTTTGTGAATTGTGTGCGCAGTAGCCGCACGTGCATCAACAAAGTAGTGCCAAGCGTGCGCCTGTGTCATAAGTAAAGGGCCGGCTGGCTTGACCGCTAAGGGTGCTGTAACCCCCGAAAGTACACTCCAGTCCAAACCTAAAAAAAAATTATTTTCTGTGTTTGTGAATTGTGTGCGCAGTAGCCGCACGTGCATCAACAAAGTAGTGCCAAGCGTGCGCCTGTGTCATAAGTAAAGGGCCGGCTGGCTTGACCGTTAAAGGGTGCTGTAACCCCCAAAGTACACTCCAGTCCAAACCAAAAAAAAAATTATTTTCTGTGTTTGTGAATTGTGTGCGCAGTAGCCGCACGTGCATCAACAAAGTAGTGCCAAGAGTGCGCCTGTGTCATAAGTAAAGGGCCGGCTGGCTTGACCGTTAAAGGGTGCTGTAACCCCCAAAGTACACTCCAGTCCAAACCAAAAAAAAAATTATTTTCTGTGTTTAGCCGCACGTATATATCAAATCGATATAACATAAATGGAGGACCAAACTTTCTCCGATAAAAATAAAATAGAGAAAGATCAAGAACCACTTCCTCCTAGTGCTGAAGCTGCTGCCACTAGTCATGACATAGACGATAACATGCCATCAACGTCGTCTGCCAAGGCCGATGCCCAATGTCATAGTAGAGGGCACATACAATCCCAAATGGCAAAGTTCAGGAAAATGACCTTGAAAAAGACATTTAAATCAGCTGAAGAGAAACGTAAACTTGCCAATATGCCATTTACGACACGGAGTGGCAAGGAACGGCTAAGGTCGATCCCTAGTATGTTCATGACTAGTGGTTCAGCTTCACATGACGATGGAAGCCCTCCTCCCACTAAAAAAATCAAAAGAGTTAAGCTGGCAAAAGCACAGCGAAGAACTGTGCTTTCTAAGAAGATATCACAAATCCCCAAGGAGAGTCCAAGTGTGGTGGTGGTTGCGATGCCTGACCTTCCCAGCACTGGACGGGAAGAGGTGGCTCTTTCCACCATTTGCACACCCCCTGCAAGTGCTGAAAGGAGCACCCACAGTCCACTTGCTGATATGCAAATTGAAGATGTCACTGTTGAAGTACAACAGGATGAGGATACTGGTGTAGCTGGCGCTGAGGAGGAAGTTGGCGAGGAGGATTCTGATGGTGATGTGGTTTGTTTAAATCAGGCTCCGGGGGAGACAGTTGTTGTCCGTGGGATGAAAAAGCCCATCACGGTCATGCCTGGGCAGAAGACCAAACATTCCACCTCTTTGGTCTGGCAATATTTCTATCCAAATCCGGACAACAACTGTCTTGCCATATGTACCATATGTAAAGGGGAAATAAGTAGGGGTAGGGACGTCAACCACCTAGGAACATCCTCCCTTATACGGCACCTGCAGCGCGTTCATAAAAAGTTACTGTCAAGTTCAGAAACTTTGGCTAAGACCGTAAGCAGTCCAGGGACACCTAAATCCCGTTGTCCTGTTGTATCCAAGCGCCTGCAAACCACACCGTCAACTCCCTCCTCGTCAATTTCCTCCTTAGTCAGGATCGGAAGTAGTCCTGCAGGCCATGTCACTGGCATGACTGACTCTCCTATCCGGGATTCCTCTGGAGGATCCTGCATTGCTACGCCTACTGCTGCCGCTGCTGCTGTTGCTGCTGCTGGGAGTCGTTCATCATCCCAGAGAGGAAGTAGGAACACCACTACTTTTACTAAACAATTGACCCTCCAACAGTCCTTAGTGAGGAGGATGAAGTACGACAGCAGTCATCCTGAAGCAAAACGTATAACTGAGGCCTTGACTGCTATGTTGGTGTTAGACGTGCGTCCGGTATCCGCCATTAGTGCAGTGGGATTTAGACAATTGATGGAGGTAGTGTGTCCCCGGTTCCAAATCCCGTCTAGATTCCACTTCACTAGGCAGGCGATACCGAGACTGTACAGAAACGTCAGAAAAAGTGTCCTCAGTGTCCTGAAAAATGCCGTTGTACACAATGTCCACTTAACCACGGACATGTGGACAAGTGGAACAGGGCAGACTAAGGACTATATGACTGTGACAGCCCACTGGGTAGATGTATCACCTTACGCAGCAACAGCAGCAGCGTCACCAGTAGCAGCATCTCAGAAACGCCAGCTCGTTACAAGGCAGGCTACGCTGTGTATCACCGGTTTCAGTAAGAGGCACACCGCCGACAACCTCTTAGAGAAACTGAGGGAAATCATCGCCCAGTGGCTTACCCCACTTAGACTCTCCTGGTGATTTGTGATATCTGACAACGCCACCAATATTGTGCGGGCATTACATCTGGGCAAATTCCAGCACATCCCATGTTTTGCTCACACAATAAACTTGGTGGTGCAGAATTTTCTGAAAAGCGACAGGGGCGTGCAGGAGACGCTTTGGGTGGCCCGAAAAATTTCTGCCCACTTTCGCCATTCAGCGACTGCGTGCCGAAGACTGGAGCGCCAGCAAACACTCTTGAACCTGCCCCGCCATCACCTGAAGCAAGAGGTTGTGACGCGGTGGAACTCAACCCTCTATATGCTTCAGAGGATGGAGGAGCAGCAAAAGGCCATACAAGCCTATACATCCACCTATGACATAGGCAAAGGAGGGGGTATGCACCTGACTCAAGCGCAGTGGAGAATGATTTCCGTGTTGTGCAAGGTTCTCCAGCCCTTCGAACTTGCCACACGTGAAGTCAGTTCAGACACAGCCAGCTTGAGTCAGGTCATTCCCCTCATCAGGCTTTTGCAGAAGCAGCTGGAGAAAGTGAAGGAGGAGCTAAGACGGAGCGATTCTGCTCCGCATGTGGGACTTGTGGATGAAGCCCTTCATTCGCTTTACCAGGATTCCAGGGTGGTCAATCTGTTGAAATCAGACCACTACATTTTGGCCACCGTGCTTGATCCTAGGTTTAAAGCCTATGTGGTGTCTCTCTTTCCGGCCGACACAAGCCTGCAGAGGTGCAAAGACCTGCTGGTGAACACACTGTCAGCTGAAGCGGAACGTGACACGTCAACGGCTCCTTCTTCATTTTCTCCCGCAACTGGGGCTGCCAGGAAAAAACTTAGGTATCCTAAGCAACCCGCTGGCGGTGATGCAGGGCAGGCAGGACCAAGTTTGGACATCTGGTCCGGACTGAAGGACCTGGCAACAATTTCTGACATGTCTACTGTCACTGCATATGATACTGTCACCATTGACAGAATGGTGGAGGATTACATCGGTGACAGCATCCAAGTAGGCATGTCAGACAGTCCATACCTGTACTGGCAGGAAAAAGAGGCAATTTGGAGGCCCCTGTACAAGCTGGCTCTATTTTACCTGAGTTGCCCCTCCTCCAGTGTGTACTCCGAAAGAGTGTTTAGTGCAGCCGGGAACCTTGTCAGCGAAAGGCGTAGGAGGTTGCTTCCACAGAATGTGGAGAAGATGATGTTCATCAAAATGAATTATCAGCTCTTCCAGGGAGACCAGCCTCCAGAAGGTACAGAGGGACCTGTGGTGGTGGATTCAAGTGGGGACGAGTTAATACTTTGTGAGGATGAGGATGTACACACTGAAGAGGGTGAGGAATCGGTGGATGAGGAGAATGAGGATGACATCTTGCCTCCGTAGAGCCAGTTTGTGCAGGGACACATTAATTGCCAGCTTGTTTTGTGGGGGCCCAAACGAACCAATCATTTCAGCCACAGTTGTGTGGCAGACCCTGGCGCTGAAATGATTGATTTGTTAAAGTGTGCATGTCCTGTTTATACAACATAAGGGTGGGTGGGAGGGCCCAAGGACAATTCCATCTTGCACTTCTTTTTTTTCTTTGCATTATGTACAGTTTGGGGCCTAGTTTTTCTAACTGCCATCCTGTCTGCCACTGCAGTGTCACTCCTAGATGGGTCATGTGTTTGTGCCGCCCACTCGTGTCGCTTAGCATAGTCATCCAGCTACCTCGGTGCAACCTTTTGGACATGAAAACACTATTGTGAGGTGTGAGGTGTTCAGAATAGACTGGAAATGAGTGGAAATTAAGGTTATTGAGGTTAATAATAGCATAGGAGCAGAGAAACCAACAAATTCTGTGATTTTAGCTGTTTTTATGCTTTTTAAAAAAAAAATACAGATCCAAAACACAAAACCCAGAACCCAAAACACGGAAGGGTGGTTTTGGCAAAACCAATCCAGATCCAAAACACGAAGAAAGATCCAGATCCAAAACCAAAACACAAAACACGAAAAGTGGCCGGTGCACACCCCTAACTATAACCACTAGTGTAGCTGTAATGGATGCAGGGAGTGCAGTGCACATGGACACCTAAATCAAGTGAGGTTCACATCGAGATCCC
This sequence comes from Taudactylus pleione, assembly GCA_031769625.1. NCBI lineage: Eukaryota > Metazoa > Chordata > Amphibia > Anura > Myobatrachidae > Taudactylus > Taudactylus pleione. The sequence goes on along the minus strand of JAUIMM010001588.1, from coordinate 371,113 downwards.
TGCACCCATTCAATATTCTTACATTTCTACTGCATGTCTACAAAAGGGACATTGGTGCATGTGCAGTAGTGAAATCATTATGGAAGGGCACCGGCATAAATTTCCTGGAAACATGCGCATGTCCATGATGCTCTAGCACAATGCCAGAGTCTTCACTGCACTTTATCATAATGCTGTAACCAATTCTGAACTTACTGAGATGCCCACTTGCAGGGCGCTAATTTGGCTCAGTGCATCTTAAGAAGCACCATCACTGCACCATTGGCCACATCATTGAAGCTTGCAGCATCCCTGTCAAGTGATTTCCCCATCTGCACATGGCATCCTGTGTCAGCATTGCTGCATGTAAGACGCAATCCCTGTCAGTGACATGTCTGTGATATGCCTGTGTCTGCCTAAGCACCCCTGTTACCGCCCAGGAGCGCCCACTTAAATCCTCTGCTCTTGCACCCAAACTTGTTCTTTGTCTCCTAACCGTAACCATTGGGATGCATGTGCTGTACTTCCAACATAGGGGAACTGCCTTGAATATTGGCATTGTGTGCAATTAGCAGGCACTTGTGAATCCCAATGTGTATTAATTGCCATTTGAATGTGTTAGATATATATTGCTAAATATAAGAAAACATATGCCATACATTTTTTTTTTTTTCTAAACTGTAATTCTAGTATTTTGGACCCGTCATTCATCAGATCACTAGGTATTGTGACCTGTATTTCAGGCGTTTTTTCCTTCAATCTTCCACCTTCTTTCCATCTCTGCCCCCCAACGTCTCTCTTATCCCTTTCCCTCCTTTTTCCTCTTCTCATGTCTGCACCTCTCTCTTTCATCTCTGCCCCCCTAGCCCTCTGTCTCTGTTTTACCTCTGTCCCACCTCTCTCTCATCCAGGTACAGAGTGGGGGCCCTAGACCAGCCCTGGCAGTCCCCCCTATGCGCACGCGTTCACAAAAGGGGCGTGGGCTTGATGCAAAACAGGCGTGGTGAAGTCTCACGGGGTTGTGCCGCCGGTCACGGGGGCCGGGCCTTGCAGCACACCCTGTCTCTCAGTGTCCCGGCCGAGCAGAGTGCTGGGAGGCGGTGCAGCTCACCCAGGATTTAAGACAAGACCGGCCCATCAGGCCATCCAGGGCTATCTCAGGGCAGCAATGTGCCATGTGCTGCACTGCCACCACCCCTCCCCTCCCCCCCCCTGGGCTCATACCATGAACCCCAGAGGGTTAGTAGAGAGCGGGGACACCTGTGTAGATGGCAAGGTGATTTGCGCCCTGTGCAGCCACAATCCTTGAGCCGGCCCTGAAGCCATTGGCCCTCTCTGTCCACTCCAAGGCTAAGTACAAAGACCCCATAGTGATCTCTGTCCCCCCAAAGAGGATTCACAGGTGGAGGAAGAAGTTGCAGGGGGGACTCACATTGGTGGGATCAGCAGCTACAGCCCCTGACACGTGTCTTTCTCAACCTTTCCATCTCTGTCCCCCTCATCTATCTTTCTCATCTCTGCCTTCCTTTAACCCCTCCCTCCTTCGGGGGCGCTCTCTTTCATTTTCATATTATTTCCATCTTGATGCATAGGGGCTTATTTATCAACAAGTTTTATCATACACAATGGGGCAGATGTCTGAAGCTCTGGGAAGTGATAAATTGTAGAGTGATAAACGACCAACCAATCAGCTCCCACCTGTCATTTTTCAAACACCGCCTGTAACATGACAGTTAGGAGCTGAGTGGCTGGTCATTTATCACTCTGCACTTTATCACTTTCCAGAGCTTCATACATCTGCCGCATTAATGAGTGATAAAACTCATTGCATATGATAAATGGTGCTCCAGCCAATCAGCTCCCAACTGTCATTTTTCAAACAGATGACAGTTAGGAGCTCAACGCCTGGAGCGCCATTATCATATGCAGGGCTACTTTTCTGGAAAAATAGGTTCAGGAACTGTGGGTGGAGCTACTGGAGGTGGAGCTATATGAAAACAATTGTTGAGATATATATATATATATATATATATATATAATATTAATTAGAAAATAAGGCACTCAAAAGGGCTTTTAAAATAAAACTTATCTTATGCAAAGTACATTTTGACCCAGGATATTATGTCACAGTTAATGAGAGGTTCAGGTACAGAGGGCCTGATTCAGAGCCGGACGCTATTTGCGGACGGTTGTTCTGAAAAAGGGGCCGGATATTTAAATTAAGCGCTCGCTCTTTGCGGTCTGTTGACGCCTCTATGTCTGAACGAGCGAACGAAACATGCGCTCGCTATTTTGTAAAGATGCCCCCTGGCCGCTCACATCATACGTCATCTCCGCTATTTATTTGATTAATTGAGTACATCGAAAGGCGTATGAACTGCTCGCTATTCTTGTGGTAGCATTTTCCTACCGCAATCATGCGAGCAGTTCAGACTAAAAGAGAACCAAGTGACGTGGTCGATGACGCTGCTTTGTTAATTATGCACGCCCTTAAAACGCCCGTTTTGACCATTTGGCACGCCTGCGTTCGGTTCTCCACTCCCCGTTTTCAAGCACCTTCCCCTGTTACCACCCACAAACTCCTCATCCTGTCACTCAAATTAGCAGGCATTCGCTATTTTGCGAGCACACTATTTCCGACCGCACTGATTGGTTGGCGCATGCGCATTACAACTAGGGATGTGCAGGCTCGGTTCTACTCGGTTCCGTTCGGTTCTTTTTACCGGATCTTATTGGGTTTCAGCTGTCACGAGTTTTGGATAGCCAATAAGATTCGGTAAAAAGAACCGAACGTAACCGAGTAGAACCGAGCCTGCACATCCCTAATTACAACCTATGCGCAGATGTGCGAACATCGCTCGGAGCGAACGAGCGGCCGCTTACGAGCGGCTCTGAATCAGGCCCAGAGTCCCTGCTGAGAAATAGCACTGAATCATATGCAATGAGTTTTAAAACTCGTTGCGTGTGATAAAACTCGTTGATAAATCGGCCCCATTTGGTATCTCTTGGTTATAATATAGTGGTCTTGCATTTTTCTTGTATATGGAGCATTCTCAAATAGTAGTATCGAAGATCTGAGAAAACTTACTTGTGCAGCCTGGGAGAGAAGACCAGCCTCTTGGGAGGCATTCAGCCCAGTCTGCAGTGCTTCCTCTGGAAGTATAATAACCCTCATTGCACTGGTATTGTATATTCTCCTTATTATGGAAATGTGTTTTTGTTGTCATGTAATGTCCATTATCAAGTGGTGGAACTTCACATCTGTCTACATTGGAGCCAAAAATGACATAAATCAGATAAACATGGTCATTAGACTGTACTCTACAATATGCAAACTATATAAACACTATAATCTGTTAGGATCTACTTTATTTTGCATTAAACAAAAGGTTCTTAATCTCTTTGGTTTAATTTTATGTCAATAATATTATTGTTAAACTGTAACTAAAAAGATATTGGAGGTTTTATACAACATACAGCTAACCAAAGCTGGCCATACACGCTACAATTATCGGGGCGATCCACCTGATATCGGCGGATCGCCCCAATAATTGTAGTATTTGGGGGGTCGACCGAGGGTTAAATATTGCTCGGTCGGGCATGCCGGAATGTCCAGCATGCCCGTCCGATGCGATATTTACCGGTAAACTGTCGGCAGCATTGGGCAGTGTATGCCCAGCCACGGCCGACAGACAGACATTTCCTATGTTCCTTCCTACGGAAGGAACAGGGAAATGTCTCCTCCCCCGTGGGCAGAGCGCGGATGTCGGGCTAATACACTGTGAGAGAAATCTCACAGTGTATGCCGGCGACATCTGCGGCTGGCAGGCTGCCAGATAAAATGTCTGTCGGTCTGACAGACATTTTATCTGGCCGTGTATGCCCAGCACAAGATTTATTAATGTTTATAAAATTGTGTGGTATAAATGAGAGAAATACCACCAACATGATAGGTTACACTAGATCACATGACCGTGCATTATTTCCCAACGACTGCACACCTCACGCCTGAACTACTTTCCACTGTCATCAAAACCTCATCACAAAGCCACAGCTATATCACTCCATGGGGTATATCTACTAAAGGTCGATTTTGTGGTTTGTTCTATTTATGGCCGATTTTTCATTTGTTTTTGCAAATCGTAAATATACTAAAGGCAAAACCGAATATAAAATCAACTATAAAACCAAATCTGGGCCAAAACCGAATATCGACTGAACATCAATACTTTTACATAGTAAATCCGGGGATCCTGTAGTTGTCTATCAGTCAGTATTAAAAATGAACAAAAATCGTACAAAAAAACAAAACACAGACAAATTACCCAAACAGAAGGCAGGCGAGTTTGGGAAAAACACTGCAACACTGATCACTGTGATCTATGCAGGCTGCTCAGGGTTAAAAGCATATGAACAGTTAAAAATAAAAAAATAAATAAACACCCACTGATTGGCTAACAGCAGTTTGACTCTTAGCCAATCATGGCTATAATGCAGGAACCCACGTGGATTCCATCATTCAATGCGCTATACTTTGGGCTATTCATATAATTTTTGTCCCTCCCTATAGACCCGAGATTCTATGTATCATCTTCCCATCTTGCCCAATTCACTAGGAACTGGGCAGGATGCCGGAGACCCACCCACTCTTCCAAAGGGTGCAGGCGACTACCCAAAAATTTGGGAGCCTCCATCACCTTTCGGGAGAGTAGGTAAGTATGCCTGTTGTACATATCAGTATTAACTATGTGTCATCCTGAACCTATTCTGCCTAGTCAATAAACCTAATGTTAGGTCACTGGGGTTTTATAGATCCAGTTCAGGAACCATAGGGCTGGCTTCTGTATTAGGAGAGTATTGGAAGCTAGTTGGTTGATGAAGCACCTCCTCAAGCAGGTTGGTAGGGGTGTGGATGAAAAGCAGAATGCGGAGCAGGCTGGAGAGCCACCTTGCGACCTGAAATACTGAGACAACTGGAACAGTCTATTAGTGGAGAACTGATTGAAACATAAAGCAGATAGTACGGACTGGATCAGACTAACGAATGCAGCAGGCACTGGAACAACAGGAGGTAGTTTGGCAGGTAGGGCCTGATTCATAGTTGTACGCTATTGCCACCATAGCTGCAATCCCGTACATGGCTGCTGTGCAAAAATATGCAAATCTCGCAGCCACCGGGGATATGTATAGAGACGTCCACCAGCATCTTTGCAAATCTAAGCATCTGTGTACAAAGACTCAGCATCAGTCACAGATTCTTTGATGTTAGTAGTCCTGAGTTACCCTATGGTTGCGCAGAATGGCCGCGGGAACTGAGACGCTGGAGCCATGTTTCTTGCATACGGGATTGTAGATGCAGGATGTGACATTGCTCACAAATGCTTGCGACATGCCTGCTTTTTAGCCACCACTCCCCGTTACCTTCCCGTGGCTAAACGTTCCCTGACTGTCAATCACACTGCGGATAACTAGTTACTGCCACTGACTATGGTAATGTGCCTTGACGCATGCCCAGTGTGACTCAGGTGCATGTGCAGATTACTGATAATTGCTCAACTGCGAAAACATCAGTAAACGCACATCTCTGAATCAGGCCCATAACTGGATCTTGCACACAGTCTGGAATTGTTGGTAAAATCTGACTGAGGCCCTGATTCAGACCCACTCGCAATTGGGCGTACGTACGTTCGGCGTACGTAAAAAAATATTTAAATTCAAGCACTCGCTCGTATTTTTGTACGCAGCTAAAAATCCGCCCCAAACTCAGGCGACCCCTCCTCTAACTAACGAGCATGCCAAATAGCGAGTGTACATTCCCGAAATGGCTTGAAGGGAACGCACGCACAAGTACAAACCGGAAGTGGGACTGTCAGATTCCGATTACCTGCTCGTTTTTTCGGCCTACCTCCCTCAATCGTATCATGCCAATCAATGTATCAATTAGCTTTGTTGTTTGTTTTTTTTCAACACAATGCAATAAACTTTAATCTTGTCCGTGTTTGTGTTTACTCGCAGAATACGTACGGCTGAAACCTTCGCTTTTATTGTTCAAAAGACATGTTAGCCCCAATTAAACAATTGTTCTATTTGTTTGTATCCCCACAAATTTTCTGTGGTTCATTTCTTTATTTAAATTTGCTTACGCATGTCACTGCATCAAGCCTATCATAACTCTCAAGAGACTCATACACTAACCAATAGAATTTGTCCTGTTAATTTCCCAAATACATTAGCCAATCAAATTTTTTTTGGGTGCTTTATTAAAAATAATTTTCTAAAAAAACACCATTGCCATCATGAGATCCGCCGCATTCACCAGGCGCGAACTGCTGGTGCTGACGGAGGTGATGGACAGGCGGATCACCAGTCAGCCTCCACCCATCTCAAATAGCCGAAAGCGTTCCGCATATGCGGAGGTACGTCGCCGCCTGCGCTCCTTCGGCTCACGCCGACATATTGGCCAGCTGGAGCGCAGGTGGTCGGACCTGCACCGGCGTACGCCCCGCTTGCTGCCATGCTTTCGCATGCAGATCGAGGAAAGTAAGTTTTATGGACTGTGGTTTTCAAGTTTATCTTGTGGGCCCTAACTGCGTGTGCATGTTTTCATGTCTGTCCTATTTAGTCATTGTAGTCATATCTGCATGTGCATGTTTTCATGTCTGTCCTATTTAGTCATTGTAGTCATATCTGCATGTGCATGTTTTCATGTCTGTCCTATTTAGTCATTGTAGTCATATCTGCATGTGCATGTTTTCATGTCTGTCCTATTTAGTCATTGTAGTCATATCTGCATGTGCATGTTTTCATGCTGTCCTATTTAGTCATTGTAGTCATATCTGCATGTGCATGTTTTCATGTCTGTCCTATTTAGTCATTGTACATTTTTATTTTTTTTATTTTGGATTCCTGTTGAAACTAACCACAATATTTTTTTCATCTTTTAGGGGCACAGCAAAGACTACGGCGTCATCGCCAGACAAGACGCCGGTCCCGGCCCCTCTCTCCAACCCCCAATTCCTCAATTACCCCCTCCTCCCCAGACCCTGTGGCCGAGATTTCTGGTCTACTTCCCCTCCAGCCCAATTCCCCCTCTCCTCCATCCGCCCCTCCTCCAAATACCCCCTCCCAGGATTCTTCAAACACCCTGCCCCTAGGTTTGGGGAATGTAGCCACCTCCGAGGTGGTCCAGGGAGTGGCTTCTCGCTCTGGCGTTTTGCCGAACGGTATGTTTTTTTATTTTATTTTGGGCACCACAAACTGTTTGTATGTAATCATGTGTCGTCCCCATTTTTGTTGGCTTTTTGTCGCCTTAGGCTATTTTTGGGGGTTGTCTTTACCTGTTCCTGCTGATTTCACCATACACATATCACACCTGTGTGCATTTTTTTAGCGCCCTTGTATTTTTGGCCTAGGACATTTTGGGGTGCTGGATTTTATCCGTGTAATGTTTTTTTTGGCCACTAGCTTTTAAGTTTTGGTTTGCTTGTTTTGTGTTTTTTTAGAATGTCGCTTCATTATAGATTTATTAATCCCCAAACTTTTGTCACCCACAGAGGAACAGAGGCGTCGGGCAGAAATCTGTCAGTGTGTGGCATGTATGCGGGAGCAAGTCACCGGGCTTCTGCAGGGCCTTGACCATCTGGCGGTCCTCCTTAGGAATTTTTTTTTTTTCTAATTGTTTCCTAATAAATCAGTTTTAATTCAAGCTCTGTCTCATGCGTTTTTAGTAAATCCAAGATTCTTTACACTGACATAAATAGACTCTTCAAGCAAGGATTGCCACAGAATCTCACTACAGATTGTGTGTTGTATTTTGAAGGCAAACAGGCACAAGAAACCCCTCCCAGTACCAATGTCATTTTCCTTTTTTGGGGTGGACAACATGATAGTTTACAACATTTTTCAGGTTCCTATTTGGTGGCCAATCTGCTTAGGACAATCTTACGAAGGCAACTGATTGTACAGGATTCCTTGGTGTGTTGGTTAGTACCCCGAAAACATATTACATTTTAGCTCCACTTGCTTCATTACTGGGTTACCCCTTAGGTAAAATTAACGTTTGGGAGTTTGTTTACACTTGCTTCTAACGTGCCCAAAAAGGAAACAAATTACACTCTCCAAATATTTATTCACAACAGAAATCAAAATACAAAGTGGTCACTCACAAACAAAACACACAGTGATAATCAGAAATACACCACATACCAAAAACAGGAAACAAACACACAACAAATCAAGAACTGGTTGACGAAGGTCCATGCCCACATGATTTCAAAAATATGGCGTTGCAATATGGGTGTCATAATATATTCCAGAAGTTTCCACATAAAGGTTTTGAAGGGTAGCAGGAAGTAGTCATCGTGGGAGTGCCAAAGATTATGCAAACAAACAGAAGATGGTGCAAGAATTAATATCAAAAAAGATGAACGCCAAAAAACCGTAACACATTGGGTATACACACTGTTGTTTGGTCAATAATTACCTAAAATATCGGGCCACCACATCATCGCGTATGGCCCCCCACATACTGACCTCCGACCAACCTCGGGGGGGCCATCCTCAGGTAAGGCATCCTCTGGCTGCATTGGAACACTACTCCTTATGGCGATGTTGTGAAAGATCCCACACAGGACCACAATTTTCGAAACCATATCCGGCAAATACATGAGCTCGCCACCAGAGCGGTGGAGGCATCTGAATCGGCCTTTTAAAAGGCCGATACAGCGCTCCATCACTTGCCTGGTGGCTGTAAGTGCGGTATTAAACTCACTTAGTGGACCTGGTGTGGGAGCCAAATAAGGAGTGAGCAGCCAGGGCATGCAAGGGTATCCACTGTCTCCTGTGAAAAAGAATAGACAACATCAGGATCACGGTGTATCAAGCTTAACATTGTTATGTACTAAAGGTCTCCACTTACCCAGAAGCCACGCATCACCAGCTTGTAGGTTGTTTAATTTGTGCCATATCCCTTATTGCCGGATGACGAAGGAGTCATGTGCACTTCCTGGTAATTTTGCATTCAGGGACAGGATCTGGAGGGAGGCATCACATACCACCATTACATTCAGGGAGTGATAATGTTTACGGTTGCGAAATATTGCCTCCAGCTGTGCTGGAGGCTGAAGTGGTATGTGAGTACCATCCACAACCCCTATGATGTGTGGGAAGCCAGCTATTTGGTAAAAATTGGCCTTGGCCACACTAAGGGCACCCATATCCAAAGGCATTTTAATAAAATGATGGAGGTGCTTGAAAAGTGCCTCCATCACTGCCCTCAGGATCCTTGAAAAGGAGGATTGTGAGATGCCCGCCACTATTCCCACCGTTGTTTGAAATTATCCTGAGGCACAGAAATGTAACACCGCCATAAATTGCGTAAGTGGTGGTATTGCTGTTGGACTGTCAATTTGCCGCTCAAGATCACTCTCTATTAATGAGAGAGTGTCTATGATGATTTTGGGAGGAAGACGGTAGCGTCTTAAAACCTCATCATCGGGCATTCCAAAAAGGGTGACACGTGTTCGAAATATCTGGGGCCTTGCACGCCTACGATGCCTACGCCTGGGACGAGATTGAGGTTGGTCGGCTTCCGGGAGCATGGCCAGAACAATCCGCCCAAGATCAACCTGAAATGGCAAGATTTGAATGTAAGGCTTTGGACCCACCCCAAAAGAAAATTAAGAACAACTTAGCTTGATGATACCATCCATTGCTGCTTACATGCCGGGGTATTGTCATGATACGTCCAAACTGAAAATAATCCCAATATTAATTTGTAAAAGTTTAGTCTGTGCATTTATGTTTCTAAATTTTGTGCTAGACAAAACATAAAATAGGCGAAACACACATTTGGGCAAAGAGCAAAACGACATTGCACACAGTACATCATAATGGGTTGAAATGTAAGCCAAAAATGCGAAAGGGCAACCACAAACAATTTTACAGGATTAATAAGCATTTAAAAATGCGCTAATTAGTTCGCCAATACAAGTTAAAAAACAAACAGAGAAAAATGCGCTAATTAGTTCGCAAATACAAGTTAATAAACAAACAGAGAAAAATGCGCTAATTAGTTCGCAAATACAAGCTAATAAACAAACAGATAAAAATGCGCTAATTAGTTCGCAAATACAAGTCACTATACAAACAGAGAAAAATGCGCTAATTAGTTCGCAAATACAAGTTAATAAACAAACAGAGAAAAAAGCGCTAATTAGTTCGCAAATACAAGTCAAAAAACAAACAGAGAAAAATGCGCTAATTAGTTCGCAAATACAAGTCACTATACAAACAGAGAAAAATGCGCTAATTAGTTTGCAAATACAAGTTAATAAACAAACAGAGAAAAATGCGCTAATTAGTTCGCAAATACAAGCTAATAAACAAACAGAGAAAAATGCGCTAATTAGTTCGCAAATACAAGTCACTATACAAACAAAGAAAAATGCGCTAATTAGTTCGCAAATACAAGTTAATAAACAAACAGTGTAAAAAGCGCTAATTAGTTCGCAAATACAAGTCAAAAAACAAACAGAGAAAAATGCGCTAATTAGTTCGCAAATACAAGTCACTATACAGAGAAAAATGCGCTAATTAGTTCGCAAATACAAGTTAATAAACAAACAGAGAAAAAAGCGCTAATTAGTTCGCAAATACAAGTCAAAAAACAAACAGAGAAAAATGCTCTAATTAGTTCGCAAATACAAGCTAATAAACAAACAGAGAAAAATGCGCTAATTAGTTCGCAAATACAAGTTAAAAAATGGACTTACCAAGAGCAAATATATAAGATTCCAAATCAAAAGGTCTTTGGGTCCGAAATAAAAAAAAACCTAAAAGAGATGAAATTATGGATCAAAAAATTAAAAACAAGAAGAAACACAATGAGACACCAATTGAACCAAAGTTAGACTTCACAAAACTTACCAAATCAAGAAACGAGGCAAAAAAAAAAATAACAAAAAAAGCGAACGGAAAATAAAAACGCAAATCTAGCAAACAAAATAAACTCCAAACGCCAACTCCTTAATCCGCAAACAAGAAACTCCAACCAAGGTAACCTCCAACAATCCAAAAACGCCACCTCGACTCGAGACACACCAAGCCATAAATAGTGTTTCGTTTCCCGCACAAATTAAGGAGGGATCATTGGAACGCACAATCAATGATGCGGCCGCAAAATAAGGACGCATGTATAAATACGTCACGAAAACACATTTAAATTCTGGTGTATTTCTTGTTTGGACCTCAGACATGGCTACAGACCAGGGAAACAATGGACAAGAGTCAGGCGGTAAGTCTTTCATGCATTTTGTCTCAATGATTAATTTGAAACATAAGATTGGGCAAGTTGTGAATTTGAGAAATCTGAATATTTACACAAATAGGTGAGGAGGATGACATGGAAGAGGCTGCTGGGCCCAGTATTCCGGCCAAAGCTGCCAAAAAAAAAAGGCAGCCACATTTCACAAGAAAGGAGATGGAGGTTTTGATTCAGAAGTGTGTGGACATCCTGCCACAGGCAGACAGGAATATGAGTACAAGCCAGAAGTGGAGAATGTGGGAAGAGGTAGCCGTTGCTGTCAATAGGGTGGGTGATTATGTCCGTCTAGCCCGGGATGTCAAACGGCGGTAAGTAAACACTTGCCCCCCCTAAAAACAAACCCCATTTTAAACAAAAGGATAATGGTTTCCATTTTAACCCACAGATGGGGCGACTTCAAATATCGCCTAAAGCAAAAACTCGCGGACAGGGCTAGGCATGCAAGGGGGACAGGTGGGGGTCCCACCCCTGTGTCATTGGAGTTGACGGATTTAGAAGAGCTGGCACAGGGGTGTGTGCAGCCTGTGGAGGTGTTTGGCGTGTCCAACATGGATACGGACATACCAGACTTTGCGGCTCCTCATGTTGTCCCAGGTAAATCTTGTGATGTCACCAACTCTGAAATGTTAGTGGGCCAATATGTAGATTCTAATGTGAGTCTTTTCTCATTTTTCCTAACAGAGACACAGGCGGATGAGTCTGCTCCAGAGGGGAGCCTTGGCCGCCGAATTTCTGCTGGCTCTGCAGGGGAGGAACCAGTACATCCGGCTGAGGACCCTGCAGAAGCCAGTCCAGGGCAATCCTCCTCGCAGGCAGTGGCCCTCCTCACAGAACTCAATTTCAAATCGGATTTCCATACGGAGATTCTGCAGAGGATGGACGCCAGTCTGCTACGGGTGGCTGAGGCCCTGGAGCAAAATGCTGCGGCCAATGTGACCATTGGTCAGGCCCTGGCGGAAAATACCAGGGCCAACATCCGCATCGCCAATGCCCTGGAGCAGGTCGTTCGCCAGCACATGGTGGAGCCAACCTCCCTTCCTGCCGGAACATCAGGATCCTCCACCTCTGGCACAACATCAGCCAATCCTCCAAATGTGCCTAGCCCTGTGCCTAGTCCAGAGGCCACAACATCTGCCTCTGGACAGGCAAGCCCGATGACATCCCGAAGCCGGTCTGGCGCCCTCCCTCCACCAGCCAAACGGGTGAAAAAACGGTGAAAGCAATGGCGACTTTTCCCACACTCCTTCTGTGCTTGGCTCATATTCCTTTCTGGTCAAAACTTCCCTCTCCTTTCTTGTGAATTGTTTTTAATTTTGTGTTCTACATTTCATAAATCTTTTATGTTGGCCCAATTATTGTAACTTTGGGAATGAACCCTGCAAAAAAACTTTGCCAAAAATTCTTTTTTTTTTTATTTTTTGTTTGAGCAATAAAAAACTGACATTGTATTCTCACATTATTGTCAAAATGGATTACATTTAATCCTGGGCCAAAAGGCACAAACTGGCAAGAACCACATTTTACATGCCCCCCCAAAAAAGGGCTCTTTAAGGAACGTTTCAAATTTAACATAACGATGCAAATTCAACAGGCCAAAAGAAAAAGGTAAAAACCAAAAAAACATGATGACATTATTGTTACAATAGGCCCTAACCAACAAATTGAGCCCAAAAGAAACTACCACAAATGTACGTAAATTGATTGTGTAATCATCACATTAGCAGCTATGATTTCCACCTGCGTACGCTTTTGTGCTAACACAAAAAACTACTTTCAAAACACATACCAAGCCGGTTTTCAATCCACCACTAATTGCTGTTCAGACCACCCGCGATTAATCGCAGCAACATCGAGGAGTGCCGGGATGGAGGAGAAGGCCATCGCCAATGTGGTCGAGTAATCCAGACCCTAAGCTGTGCGAGCATTTTGAAGGGAAAGAGGATCATCCAGTGACGTATGAGTCGGTCCGTACACATTTTACGCTCGCATCTGCTAATGTATGTACGCCCCAAAAACGCCTCGCCACGCCTGCGTTTTTCCATCTCCACCCCCGTCAACACCCAAAAACGCCCTGTTCTGTCAATCACATTTGACATGTCACTTCCTGTACGCTATTTGACGAACGAGACCAAAAAAACTCGCAATCTGCCGTACGCACATGCGCAGTGTTACAACGACGCAGGCGCGGTTAGTCAACATCGGAACGCAACGAGCGTACTGCTGTTTGCGAGTGGCTCTGAATGAGGGCCTGAGGTTTTGACAGTGGTAACTGGATATAGTGCAGCAGCTGGCACTGGTGATGAAGTCGTACTGGAAGCAGTGCACAAAGTGAGTTTACTGAATATGTTGCATAGTCAGGAATGAATATTGTATTCAGCCGTATATAGGGCCTGATTCAGAGCCGGTCGCTATTTGCGCTCGCTCGTACAGAAAATAGGGGTGGCTATTCAAATGAACCATTCGCTGTTTGCGGTCTGTTCACGCCTCTAGGTCTGAACGAGCGAACAAAACTTGCGGTCGTTTTTTGGGAAACTACGCCCCCTGGCCGCTCGCATCCTACGTCATGTCCGCTATTTATTGGATTAATCGAGTACATCGAACAGGGTATGAGCTGCTCGCTATTCTTGTGGTTGGTTTTTGCTACCACAATTTTGCGAGCAGTTCTGGCTATAAAATAACCCAGTGACGTGGTCAATGACGCTGCTGTTTTAATTATGCACACCCATAAAACGCCCATTTTGACCTTTAAGCACGCCTGCGTTCTGATCTCCACTCCCCGTTTTCAAGCACCTTCCCCTGTTACCACCCACATACGCCTCATCCTGTCACTCAAATTATCAGGGATTCGCTATTTTGCGAGCACATGAATTCCGGCCGCACTGACTGGTTCGCGCATGCGTATAACGATCCGTACGCATGCGCAGTTGGGCAAACATCGCTCGGAGCGAACGAGCTGCCGCTTACGAGTGGCTCTGAATCAGGCCCATAGAACGCTGTCTGGAATTTATTTTGATGTTAACTGTATAGAATTAATGTAGAAACTTGTTGCATGTATCGCACAGCCTGGGATGGTTGCGGGAACTTGCTGAATGTAGCGCACAGCCTGGAATAGCTGCTGGAACTTGCTGTGTATAGCGCACAGCCTGGAATAGATGCTGGAACTTGCTGTGTATAGTGCACAGCCTCAAATGGCTGATGGAACTTGCTGTGTATAGTGCACAGCCTGCAATGGCTGATGGAACTTGCTGTGCATAGCGCACAGCCTGGAATGGATGATGGAACTTGCTGTGTATATTGCACAGCCTGGAATGGATGCTGGAACTTGCTGTGTATATCGCACAGCCTGGAATAGTTCCTGGAACTTGCTGTGTATATCGCACAGCCTGGAATGGCTGTTGGAACTTGCTCTGTATAGCGCACAGCCTGGAATGGATGCTGGAACTTGCTGTATGTAGCACACAGCCTGGAATGGATGCTGGAAATTGATGTATGCAGCACACAGCCTGGAATGGATGCTGGAACTTGCTGTATGTACCACACAGCCTGGAATGGATGCTGGAACTTGCTGTATGTAGCACACAGCCTGGAATGTATGCTGGAAATTGATGTATGCAGCACACAGCCTGGAATGGAAGCTGGAACTAGCAGTATGTAGCGCACAGCCTGGGATGGTTGCTGGAATTTGCTGTATGTAGCGCACAGCCTGGAATGGTTGCTGGAACATGCTGGGTATATCATACATCCTGGAATGGGTGCTGGAACTTGCTCTGTATAGCGCACAGCCTGGAATGGATGCTGGAACTTGCTCTGTATAGTGCACAGCCTGGAATGGATGCTGGAACTTGCTCTGTATAGCGCATAGCCTGGAATGGATGCTGGAACTTGCTGTGTATAGCGCACAGCCTGGAATGGATGCTGGAACTTGCTCTGTATAACGCATAGCCTGGAATGGATGCTGGAACTTGCTGTGTATAGCGCACAGCCTGGAATGGATGCCGGATCTTGCTGTGTATACTGATCAGCCACGAATGATGACAGAATCAACAGGAGATAGCACACAACCAGGAACAGACTGGAAAAGATGCAAGCACACTGAGCCAGGAAGCAGGTCTCATGGGGAAGATAGATCAAGCCTTGGAGAGAGATAGAGTAGAGAAATTGCCTAAAGCAACCAATCAGCATCTAACTGTCATTTATCTAGTATAGTTTTTTAAATGAGGTTGATTTGAGCAACTACTCCACTTTATCTCTCTCCAAGGCCTAATACAGCCCACCCATGGAGATAAGTTGTTCTGGCATTGGGTGCACTGCTAGAGCTGGTTTAAATAGGGAACTCTTTCCTCATAGGCTGAGTGAACCAGGTGAACAGATAGTTGATACAAAAAACATGAGAAGACCATCAAGTGCTGGATCCAATTTCTGGTTCCAATATAAGTACGGCGTAGTGTTAAAAATCTTCATACAGTTCATATGTAAATGAGAATCTTCCAGCACCCCTCTTCCCCCACCCCCCCTTTTAGGAACACCTCACCTCAGGAATGATTTATATATGCACTGAAAGGTTTCTTTGTTTTTCCTTCTGTTGGATGTCTATTCATATATCCTCTCAGGAAGTAATCTCCCTCATATGCATGGCAAATATGAAGAGCTCCACATGGTGTTTAGAAGTTTAACAGTTTATTCACAAAATCCTAAACTCCAAAATAGGCACTATATAAAATCACTTCGTTCCATATCTGGCCTTCCAAGTAACGCACAATAAAAGATGTAAAATGAGGAGAAGATCCTCGGATAAATCACCTCTCCTGGACAGTGCACAAAACATCAGATACGGCACATCAGACACCACTCTGTTACACCAACAAGTTTCAGACTTCCTGGTCCTTTCTCAAGGTGTGTATGGGTCTGGTCAAATGATTCCTACTTATACCTTTAATTGATCATGTGATCGGGCAGCAATTATACAATCATATCCTAACAAAGAGTTTTAAACATACATATGTAAAATTCCTATTCAATTCATTATTTAGAAACACAGGTGAATATAAAATACATAAAAATGTAATAGTAACAAAACCAGACATTTCTTAATAAAGTCATTTAATAAAAATGCCCATAAGACCCAGCATGGATGGATCCCCTTTATGTTTATCTCTAAATAAGGAGAACGCCAACGTCCAAATATGCTTATATAGGAATTAGAAATTGGATCCAGCGCTTGATGGTTTTCTCATGTCTTTTCTATTGACTTTGTTTGAAGAGTGCTGATAGAACAGATAGTGGACCTGATAGTCAGCCAAGATGGCGGCACCTATGATCTGACAATGCAGTAGATGATTCCTGAAGGGTGCCAACCAGGCCTGGCAACAGCAGGGGGCCAAGAGGTACAACTGTACTGGGCCCCGATGTCCTAGGGAGCCCCGGAGTGTAACCACTGCCTGCACTGCTGCTGCAGTGATCAGAAGGGTGCAGACATGTATGGGGCCCCTACTAATCACTGCAGTAGCAACACAGGCAGCAGTTCGGGGGGCTGTCTGGTACAGAGCAGCTGTACTGCACTGGCAGTGATAACCTTGGCATTACATATTGCAGTGTTTGTATGAACAACTGTACATGAGAAACTATTACAATATATAAAAAAATATAGACATTTACATGTCACTAACTATATTTTAGGAAACAGATTCAGGAAAACTTGTAGAAAGGTTTATATGTTCTATGGGTGTGCACCGGCCACTTTTCGTGTTTTGGTTTTGGATCTGGATCTTTCTTCGTGTTTTGGATCTGGATTGGTTTTGCCAAAACCTCTCTTCCGTGTTTTGGGTTCTGGGTTTTGGATCTGTATTTTTTTTTAAAAAGAGCTAAAATCACAGAATTTGTGGGTTTTTATGCTCCTATGCTATTATTAACCTCAATAACCTTAATTTCCACTCATTTCCAGTCTATTCTGAACACCTCACAATAGTGTTTTTAGTCCAAAAGGTTGCACCGAGGTAGCTGCATGACTATGCTAAGCGACACGAGTGGGCGGCACAAACACGTTGCCTATCTAGGAGTGACACTGCAGTGGCAGACAGGATGGCAGTTTGCATTATCTACAGTTTGGGGCCTAGTTTTTCAAAGAAAAAAAAGAGGTGCAAGATGGAATTGTCCTTGGGCCCTTCCACCCACCCTGTTGTATAAACAGGACATGCACACTTTAACAAACCAATCATTTCAGCGCCAAGGTCTGCCACACAACTGTGGCTGAAATTATTGGTTCGTTTGGGCCCCCACAAAACAAGCTGGCAATTAATCTGTCCCTGCACAAACTGGCTCTACGGAGGCAAGATCCTGACTAAGGAGGAAATTGACGAGGAGGGAGTTGACGGTGTGGTTTGCAGGCGCTTGGATACAACAGGACAACGGGATTTAGGTGTCCCTGGACTGCTTATGGTCTTAGCCAAAGTTTCTGAACTTGACAGTAACTTTTTATGAACACACTGCAGGTGTCGTATAAGGGAGGATGTTCCTAGGTGGTTAACGTCCCTACCCCTACTTATTTCACCTTTACATATGGTACATATGGCAAGACAGTTGTTGTCCGTATTTGGATAGAAATATTGCCAGACCAAAGAGGTGGAATGTTTGGTCTTCTGCCCAGGCATGACCATGATGGGCTTTTTCATCCCACGGACAACAACTGTCTCCCCAGGAGCCTGATTTAAACAAACCACATCACCATCAGAATCCTCCTCGCCAACTTCCTCCTCAGCGCCAGCTACACCAGTATCCTCATCCTGTTGTACTTCAACAGTGACATCTTCAATTTGCATATCAGCAAGTGGACTGTGGGTGCTCCTTTCAGCACTTGCAGAGGGTGTGCAAATGGTGGACAGAGCCACCTCTTCCCGTCCAGTGCTGGGAAGGTCAGGCATCGCAACCGCCACCACACTTGGACTCTCCTTGGGGATTTGTGATATCTTCTTAGAATGCACAGTTCTTCGCTGTGCTTTTGCCAGCTTAACTCGTTTGATTTTTTTAGAGGGAGGAGGGCTTCCATCGTCATGTGAAGCTGAACCACTAGTCATGAACATAGGGAAAGACCTTAGCCGTTCCTTGCCACTGCGTGTCGTAAATGGCATATTGGCAAGTTTACGTTTCTCTTCAGATGATTTAAATGTTTTTTTGAGGTCATTTTCCTGAACTTTGTCATTTGGGATTGTATGTGCCCTCTACTATGACATTGGGCATCGGCCTTGGCAGACGACGTTGATGGCATGTTATTGTCTATGTCATGACTAGTGGCAGCAGCTTCAGCACTAGGAGGAAGTGGTTGTTGATCTTTCCCTATTTTATTTTTATCGGAGAAAGTTTTGTCCTCCATTTATGTTATATTGATATATACGTGCGGCTAAGGCGCACACAAACACAGAAAATATTTTTTATTTTTGTTGGAGACTAGTGCACTTTGTGGGTTACACCACCCTTTAAGAAATGAGCCAGCCGGCCCTTTACTTATGGGACACAGGCGCACGCTTGGCGCTGCTCCTTTGTTGATGCACGTGCAGCCACAGTGCACACAATTCACAAACACAGAAAATATTTTTTTATTTTGTTTGGAGTGTACTTTGGGGGTTACAGCACCCTTTAATGGTCAAGCCAGCCGGCCCTTTACTTATGACACAGGCGCACGCTTGCCACTACTTTGTTGATGCACGTGCGGCTACTGCGCACATAATTCACAAACACAGAAAATATTTTTTTTTTTTGCACTTGGGGGGAGCACCCCTGATGGACAGAGCACCCCCTGGACAACACTACAGCACCCCTTTAGGACTGGGAGTCTGCACAGGACTTTGGAGTGGACACAGCCCCTATGAACAACTGACTGCACGACACAGTCCAGCCAGCCCCTATGGACTTTGGAGGAGTGGACACAGCCCCTATGGACAACAGCAGCACAGCACAGCACTACACTACACAGCCCAGCCAGCCCTAACTCCCACCCTCCCTCTTCACTGTCCACAGCCGAGTGAGAAAATGGCGCCGACGCAGGTACCTTATATAGGATCCAAAACCCGCGAGACCCGGAAGGCGGGATGATGACGTTTTGCCTCGATTTCAGATCCGAGTCAGGCAGGAAAAGTCGAGCCTGACTCGGGTCGGCCTCGCATAAGGGGGGCTCGGTGGGGTTCGGATTTCTGAAATCCGAACCCGCTCACCCCTAATATGTACAGGTATAAATGTTATCCTTTTCTGGAATTTATCAGTTTTTAAGGTTTATATATTGTTGTATGTTAAATGTTTATTAACTGAACAAGTAATAAACATCCATATACGAATATAAATATTTACATGAAAAAGGAGTGACTCTAGAGGACAGGGAACAGTGGGATATAAGAATTGTATTCTATGCTTATACAGTTCATATTAGGGATGAGCGGGTTCAGATTTCTGAAATCCGCCCCCCCCCCGATCCGAGCCGGGAACCGAGTCCGGCTCGGGCTTCCCCGCCTGACTCGGAACTGAAATTGAGGCAAAGCGTCATCATCCCGCCTTCCAGATCTCGCGGGTTTTGGATTCTATAAAAGGTGGCCGTGCGCCTGTGTCATAAATTAAGGGCTGGCTGGCTGGACCGTTAAAGGGTGCTGTAACCCCCAAAGTGCACTCCAACTAAAATAAGAAATATTTTCTGTGTTTGTGAATTTTGTGCACTGTGGTTGCACGTGCATCAACAAAGGAGCAGCGCCAAGCATGCGCCTGTGTCCCATAAGTAAAGGGCTGGCTGGATCATCTCTTAAAGGGTGGTGTAATCCCCAAAGTGCACTCCAAAAAAAAATTTCAATTCTTATTTTCTGTGTTTGTGTGCGCCTTAGCCACACGTATATTTCAATATAACATAAATGGAGGACCAAACTTTGTCCCCTACAAATAAAATAGAGAAAGATCAAGAACCACTTCCTCCTAGTGCTGAAGCTGCTGCCACTAGTCATGACATAGACGATAACATGCCATCAACGTCGTCTGCCAAGGTCGATGCTCAATGTCATAGTAGAGGGCATATAACATCCCAAATGACAAAGGCCCTGATTCAGAGCCGGATACTTCTGGCCGCTCGCTTAGCTGTGGGTGGCCACCCACAGCTATTGCGTGTGGCCAGGATGATGGTCGCAATGGTCAAGACCATCGCGACCATCGGGCTTGTGACGAGACCCTTGTGGTAGGGTCTCGTGGCCGCAAGCCCCAGAGAGCTTCTGGCACCAGTGATGTCAGTGGGGCCGCCCACAAATGGCAGAAACTCCTCCATTTGTGAAGCCACCCCCACGCCACGCCTCCAAAATGGTGCAAGCTGTCGATCAAAATCGACAGCCGCCCCCTTTTGGTGCGAGACTCGGAGCGCCCATCGCTAGCCGGGTCTCGCGCATGCACACATCGGAGCCGGCTCCGGCATGCGCAGTGGCCTAACATCGACCCGCTCACGAGCGCATAGCGCTTGCGAGCGAGTTTGAATCAGGCCCAAAGTTCACGAAAATGACCTTAAAAAAACATTTAAATCATCTGAGGAGAAACGTGAACTTGCCAATATGCCATTTACGACACGGAGTGGCAAGGAACGGGTAACGTCTTTCCCTATGTTCATGACTAGTGGTTCAGCTTCACATGATGATGGAAGCCCTCCTCCCACTACAAAACTCAAATGAGTTAAGCTGGCAAAAGCACAGCGAAGAACTGTGCATTGTAAGAAAATATCACAAATCCCCAAGGAGAGTCCAAGTGTGGTGGCGGTTGTGATGCCTGACCTTCCCAGCACTGGATGGGAAGAGGTGGCTCTTTCCACCATTTGCATGCCCTCTGCAAGTGCTGAAAGGAGCACCCACAGTCCACTTGCTGATATGCAAATTGAAGATGTCACTGTTGAATTACAACAGGATGAGGATACTGGTGTAGCTGGCACTGAGGAGGAAGTTGGTGAGGAGAATTCTGATGGTGATGTGGTTTGTTTAAATCAGGCTCCTGGGGAAACGGTTGTTGTCCGTGGGATGAAAAAGCCCATCATGGTAATGCTTGGGCAGAAGACCAAACATTCCACCTCTTTGGTCTGGCAATATTTCTATCCAAATACGGACAACAACTGTCTTGCCATATGTACCATATGTAAAGGTGAAATAAGTAGGGATAGGGACGTTAACCACCTAGGAACATCCTCCCTTATATGTCACCTGCAGCGCGTTCATAAAAAGTTACTGTCAAGTTCAGAAACTTTGGCTAAGACCGTAAGCAGTCCAGGGACACCTAAATCCCTTTGTCCTGTTGTATCCAAGCGCCTGCAAACCACACCGTCAACTCCCTCCTCGTCAATTTCCTCCTTAGTCAGGATCGGAAGTAGTCCTGCGGGCCATGTCACTGGCATGACTGACTCTCCTATCCGGGATTCCTTTGGAGGTTCCTGCATTGCTACGCCTACTACTGCTGCTGTTGCTGCTGGGAGTCGTTCATCCTACCAGAGAGGAAGTAGGAACACCACTACTTTTACTAAACAATTGACTCTCCAACAGTCCTTAGCGAGGAGGATGAAGTACGACAGCAGTCATCCTGAAGCAAAACGTATAACTGAGGCCTTGACTGCTATGTTGGTGGTAGACGTGCATCCGGTATCCGCCATTAGTGCAGTGGGATTTAGACAATTGATGGAGGTAGTGTGTCCCCGGTTCCAAATCCCGTCTAGATTCCACTTCACTAGGCAGGCGATACCGAGACTGTACAGAAACGTAAGAAAAAGTGTCCTCAGTGTCCTGAAAAATGCGGTTGTACCCAATGTCCACTTAACCACGGACATGTGGACAAGTGGAACAGGGCAGACTAAGGACTACATGACTGTGACAGCCCACTGGGTAGATGTATCACCTTACGCAGCAACAACAGCAGCGTCACCAGTAGCAGCATCTCATAAACGCCAGCTCGTTCCAAGGCAGGCTACGCTGTGTATCACCGGTTTCAGTAAGAGGCACACCGCCGACAACCTCTTAGAGAAACTGAGGGAAATCATCGCCCAGTGGCTTACCCCACTTAGACTCTCCTGGGGATTTGTGATATCTAACAACGCCACCAATATTGTGCGGGCATTACATCTGGGAAAATTCCAGCACGTCCCATGTTTTGCTCACACAATAAATTTGGTGGTGCAGAATTTTCTGAAAAATGTCAGGGGCGTGCAGGAGATGCTTTGGGTGGCCCGAAAAATTTCTGGTCACTTTCGCCACTCAGCGACTGCGTGCCGAAGACTGGAGTGCTAGCAAACACTCTTGAACCTGCCCCACCATCACCTGAAGCAAGAGGTTGTGACGCAGTGGAACTCAACCCTCTATATGCTTCAGAGGATGGAGGAGCAGCAAAGGGCCATTCAAGCCTATACATCCACCTATGACATAGGCAAAGGAGGGGGTATGCACCTGACTCAAGCGCAGTGGAGAATGATTTTCGTGTTGTGCAAGGTTCTCCAGGCCTTCGAACTTGCCACATGTGAAGTCAGTTCAGACACTGCCAGCTTGAGTCAGGTCATTCCCCTCATCAGGCTTTTGCAGAAGCAGCTGGAGAAAGTGAAGGAGGAGCTAAGACAGAGTGATTCCGCTCGGCATGTGGAACTTGTGGATGAAGCCCTTCATTCGCTTTGCCAGGATTCCAGGGTGGTCAATCTGTTGAAATCATACCACTACATTTTGACCACCGTGCTCGATCCTAGGTTTAAAGCCTATGTGGTGTCTCTCTCTCCGGCCGACACAAGCCTGCAGAGGTGCAAAGACCTGCTGGTGAAAACCCTGTCATCCAGCTACCTCGGTGCAACCTTTTGGACTAAAAACAATATTGTGAGGTGTTCAGAATAGACTGGAAATTAGTGGAAATTAATGTTATTAGCATAGGAGCAGAAAAACCCACAAATTCTGTGATTTTAGCTGTTTTTAAAAAAAAATACAGATCCAAAACACAAAACCCAGAACCCAAAACACGGAAGTGTGGTTTTGGCAAAACCAATCCAGATCCAAAACACGAAGAAAGATCCAGATCCAAAACACAAAACATGAAAAGTGGCCGGTACACACCCCTAGTTCATATACAGTACCCCAGGTTTCAGCACTCAGAAGCTTTGGGGTTCAAACAAGAGAGGCTTTGGCCCCTGAGAGTGCCTGTCCAAGCACAGCCGTAACTAGGGTAATGCGACCAATGCACTCACACAGAGCGCACTGCCCTCTGGGCAAACCCGCCGCCTCCAACCGTGTATGCACTGCTGACGCCGCCACTGACTACCCGCGGGATGAATGAGGTGGAGGAGGAGGAGAAATAACAGGAGGAATGATAAGAAGGAATACCAAAAAAATCGGGATCAGGGCCGGCTCCGGCAGAACGGGACTGAGGGCCCCGGAAAACCTGAACAGGGGCGTGGTCTATTTACCATAAGTCACACCCCTGACACTATTTGGGGGTGTGCCTGTATGGTACGCTTCCCATTTACTGTCAGGCTGGGGTGAGCTCAGCACTCCTTCAGTAGCTGGGGTGCCCCCAGCCCTCTTCCTGCACTAAATGGATGCCGCGGTCATGTTACAGCGGTGGGGGGGCCCAACCTTCCGACCACCCACGGGGACACTTCAGCTCATGGGTGGAATAGCGGGGCAGTGCCCGAAAAATGTGACTGTCCCGCTGAATTCGGGATGGTTGGGAGGGGTGCGCCCTCTATGATGTGGCACCCCTGTACGGCCGCACTGGTTGAACGTGCCTCGAGCCGGCCCTGATCGGGATGAGAAGGAGGAATAAGATAGAGGGGCTCTACCATGGCATTATGTGCTCTACTGTGGTGCATTGTGTATAAGGGGCTCTACTGTGGTGTAACCCAGTTACATCTGCTCATTTGCAAGTGGAGATGCAGCTGAGATGCGTATGATATGTGTTTCTCTCATGCTGCTTTGGATGGAATTACAAATTGAAAAATGTGCTACAGTAGCTTATATTTGATGTAAAGTATATATCTGAAAGCAGGAGTATTTACTCTACATAGCCCACAGTTCTGTCTACATGCCCTCATTGCCTAGTCAACTTATGCATATTCAATCAAGTGTAGATGTGACTGAAATGCATATGAATCGCCTGTTCTTGTATACGCTCAGCTTTGCAGCATGTGCAGTGCTTCACAAATGGGCATATATTCAACTCTTCATCAGCCTTAGTATGTTCAAAGTGTGGGATGCTGGTAAAAATGCATATTAGTCCATTAATTGATACTCAATGCTATATGTGTGGTAGGGTTATATAATTGAGGAGTAGTCACAGCAGCGTAGAGCAATGCAAATCAATACCTTTGTCATAAAATGTCTGTCCCAAGAGCAATTAGCACTGTGGCCCTGATTCAGAGCCGGACGCTCTGACAGAGCGCTCGCTCTGAATCAGGGCCGTCCCTCCTTCATTTTGGAGCGGCCTCCTGGCCGCTCGCATAGCTGTGGGTGACCACCCACAGCTATAGCGAGCGGCCAAAATGATGGTCACGATGGTCAAGGGCTTGCGGTAGGGTCTCGCTGCAGCATGCCCTGGAGTGCTTTTGGCTCTATCAGAGCCAAAAGCACTCCCACTGACATCACTAGTGATGTCAGTGGGCCTGGCCCCAGACGGTAGGCATTCCCATAGGAACGCCTCTGTCTGGGCAGCCACGCCCCCGGGCACGACCACCAAAGGGGGCGTGCTGTCAATCACCATCGACAGCACGCCCCCATTGGTGCAAGTCCCATAACGACGGCTTGGCCGTCGTTATTCGGGTCTCGCGCATGCGCACGACGGAGCAGCCTCCGTCGTGCGCATGCGCACTAGGGCAACATCGACCTGCTCATGAGCGCTGAATCAGGCCCAGTGTGTGGTGCAGTGCAGAGTTAGATAGGCAAATCACACATGCAAAGGACACTAACCAACTATGTAAAATCAAAGTATACTCTGCACTTAAAACAAAGATCTAGAACGTCATCCAGTGACTTTCTTCACCATTTGGCAGTTCAAAGGGAGCAACAACAATATCTGTGGCAGGAATATGGAATGATGACAAAAAGAAAACTGCAACACTCTTGGACTCTCCCTGGATCTCTTGTTATGTCATGGACATCTTCTCTCTTCTATGCTAGTATCTTGCTTTCTCTTCTCCTCTGTGGGATGCCCTTCTTATCTCTCACTGGGCCTGATTCACTACGGTACGCAATATTACGTACGCATGCAGGTCAACTGCAAACTCAGCGCTATTTAAGGACGCCCACTTTACATTACACACATCTGTAATACTTAGCAGAATAGCAAAACCATCGGTACAATCGAGTACCATTGCAGCCTCAAGTACACTTGCTCAAGCACTGACCTTACTCAGAAATTGCTAACAACCACGCACGCTATGAGACCTCAGACAGTATATGGCATTGCAGTGGACAATTTATGCAAGCCCCTGCAATGGTGTGCGAATACACAGGCATGACTGCGTTTCCCCGACTGCCTCCCTGTCACCACCCACAAACAGCACTTCCTGTCAATCAATCTGCGAGGGGTCTGCATAGCCTCTGCAATTGCAGTCCCGATCGCAATAGCTAGTGGTAGAATTGTCGAATACAGGGGGAGTGGCTTGCACAGCCAAGATGGTGGATGCATCTTCACAGAGCTCCGCTGCAGCATGATCTATGTGTCCACTTACTGATAGATTGTGACCTTTCTGAACCATTCCATCCAGCTCTGGGCCGCTAATGCTGATTGATGCCGCCAGCACCATCTTACTATCTTAAGGTGCCCATACATGGTGCGATAAAGCAGTCGATCTGATGGATTGGTACGGTTTGGATGCTCCATTGTACCATGCATGGGCATGATATCGGCCAGTGCGTGCACCCGTGGGGTCGCACATCGCACCCCCAGATCTTACTGCTGGTTCAGGTGATCTGGGGATGTGATGTGCGATCCCATGCAGCCCAATGCGGGTGGGGGAGCCGGTATATCGGATGGTCAGCCACCCGATCACACCGTGTTATGACTTGCCTCCGGGCGTCTGGTATGAACTTACGCCAATGGACATGGCAATTAAAATGTGTGCTCATCTTTGAAAGCAATATTTATAACAGCAATCAGAATTAAAAATCCATTTAGCTCAAGTAGAGGCCCTACATAGTACCCAACTTACTTGTCTCCTTAAGAGGACTAGTCTACATTCTAAATCAAATATAAAAATGATTTCAGTCCCGTATGAATAGTGCCCTAACCAAACTCTTGAAAGTTCTATAACCTTGGTAATAAACTGGGTAAATTACTCACTCACAGACTTGGGAAGCATCAGGCTGCAAATATAATTAAATACCTTTTCCCCCTAATGATATAAAACCCATGAACCCTGCAGCTATTGTAAATGCCTTTGCCTTGCCAGCTATTACAAGTCTATTTATAATTTGCACCTTGATAGTTTAACTCTCTAACCTATGGATTTTTCTCTTCAAACCCTTCTCCATGATCTCCCCCTTCCTACTTTAGAGGCAGACAACTTACCTTCTCTCAATTCCCTTTTAGTCAGAACAAGAGGTCCGGGTTGTGATCAAGGCTTTGCTGCTGGGGTAGGCGTCTGGTCCAGATGGTTTTACTAATTGTTTTCATAAATCCTTATGGACCCCTTAGAGCCCATACATAGTTATCTGTTTAATTCTGCTTCTGAACAAGGTTTCTTCCCTTCTGAGATGTTAGAAGCTCAAATTATTATTCTGCCAAACCTAGAAAAGACCCTACTACCTTCCAAAAATTTGGATCTGTTGCCCTCCTTAATTATAATATCAAGATTTATGTCAAATTTATTGCTGATTGGCCATTTCATCTACTCCCTTGCATTCATATAGCCCTAGCAGGAGGGATTTATTAATGGTAGGCAAGCATCTGATAACACCCGTAGAGTCCTCAATTTTACAGAGTACATCCTAGAATGCCAAAGGGATCTTGTTCTTCTTTCCTTAGATGCTGAAAAGTCATTTGATTGCCTTCATTGGCCTTTCCTTTGTGAGATTTTCAAGGTTCAATACTACAATCGAATACTGCCCTTTATAGTAGACCTGCATTTTTAGCTGGCGCTCCCCATTGCCTCCCTCAAACTCTCCCTGCCTGTCAGTCACACTGAGAATAAAGACATGCAGCATGCAACTACTGTAATGTACTTCTACACATGCGCAGTGCAATTCAGATGCATGTGCAGTGACAGAAAATCGGTCCATTTGCCAAAACATCAGCATTGCATATAGCTCTGAATCAGGCCCTGGGTTTGGAGGTCTCCTGGCTGGGCCATCTAGCAGCATTTAAATTAATTTTGACAAAACTTATGTACATTACCTTTTCCGCACTATTCCTTATTCTATTCTTAAAACATTTTTCCACTGTGTGAATAAACGTATTATTTCTTATACTGTATGTGAAAGAAAAAAAATCCTCTTTTAGCCTATTCTCACTTTACTAAGCATAGAAGTCATGATGGGTTGGATCTCTTAGTGATCTTCACCCTTTTCCATCTGATACCCCTAAAGCAATATTGGATTCCCTTAAGGTGTGGGGTGTTTTGACGAATAATTCTCATTGTCTCACCTTACGATCTAGTACACTCTCCCTCCATGCGCTCCCATTGATTCCAGATCTCAGGGTCACATCCTGGTGCTCTAGTGGGTAGACGTGTGTTGCAGACCTTATAGACACAGTATCACCTTTCATCGACTGAACTCTTTACATACTATAACATTAGGCACTGGGTGGTTATTCTTGTTTAACTGTGTGACCCTATTTATTCCCACTACTGAAATATTAACTAAGATCACCCATGGTAACTCTAGGGAACATATTCACTTTTGGTATTCCCACTGTCTTGGCAACAATTTCTCAGATAAATTTTAATCTTCGCTTTTATGGAAAACTGAGTTACAGTACATTTTACTTACGTTTCAGCAATGGGAATCAATTTATTTAAGAACTCATAAACTTTCTAAATGTTTCAATCAGGTAGAGCTCCAATTCAAAATTCCTCATTGTTTGTGTGTAGTTTGGCTGGTGTGCAATACAATCTGGTGTGCTCAATCTAAGGGGTCTATTTACTAAGCAGTGTTAGGAGACAGAGTGAAAAGTGATAAGGGGGGTATTCACTTAGCGATTTAACCAAGCGATTGCACGATAACGACGTTGTTATCATGCAATCGCTTGCAAATCGCGCATGCATCAGGCATGTTTTGGTCGGAAGCGACCAGCGATGCGCGAGCCCGCTGGTCGCTTCCAACATCGCCCGTACATGCTGGTCAACCTGACGATCTCGTCAGGTTCAGCATGTGCGGGGATGAGGAATGTGCCTGGACTGAACGAGTGAACGTTCAGTCTAGGCACATCACTAGATATACAAACGAGAACATGACAGAAATGTCGTAATCGTGCTCTCGTTTGTATATCTATAAGTGGATACCCACCTATAAGGTGCCAGCCAATCAGCTCCCAACTGCCATCTCACAGGCTGTGTTTGAAAAATGACAGTTGGGAGCTGATTGGCTGACACTTTATCACTTTTCACTCTGTCTCCTAACACTGCTTAGTAAATAGACCCCTAAATTTTGTTGGAGCAACTACATGGAGGTGGGCGACATCTTTCATATTTTTGGGGGCGCTCTCTCATTTGATACCTATGGATTAGTGTGTTTGATTTGGTTTATAAAATTCTGAATATTCGACTACGACCCTCCCCTTCACTTGTGCTTCTCCTTTACTATCCCCCAGCTATGCCTAAATCAGATATATTCACCACTGATGGCGAAGGGGCGGATTCTTCCTCTTAACTAGTTTACTAATGTGTTTTATGATTTTCTAGTAGCATCTGCAGTACCATGTGTTTTGCCTTTCATTACTAGATATGAAGCTTACTCTGTTTTATGCCTTATAATGTTATTGTATGTAAATGTACTTTATTTCAATATATGGACCATGTATGATTTACCCTTTCTCTCTCCCATGTACCCATTTTCAATAAAAATCATTGATGAAAAAAAAAAGTAGAATACAGTTGTTTTTAAATGTCTCTATTGTGATGTGTTATAGTCCTTTTGATATATGGGTCTAAACCACAAATATAAGTGTGCCATTTATTCTGTTTCAGATGCTATCTATTAAGGATAGATAAGGTAACAAGACCTCTCACATGTGTAATGTTCTCTATTTCATTCTAATTTCACACGCGACCAAAGCAGGTAGAGCACTGTTTCCCTTCATGCCCAATAGACTGCACCTCATATCAGTCATACTGTCCTAACATCAGTTGTAAAATGGCAGGGCTGGTGGAAACATGGTCAAACTTTGAAGTACATAGTGTGATCAGATTTCTACGTCTAAAAGGCACATCATCATCTGAAATGTATCGCCAACTTGCCAAGATGTACGGTGATAATGCGATGGAAACAAGTTTGGGTTTGGTGCACTGCTTTTAATAATGGAAGGACAGACGGTTAAGATGAGCAGAGATCCATCCGCCCAAGCACGTCCACCACAGATGACAATTTGTGCCGCATTAAAGGTCTGATTCAGGAAGTCAGACGCTTTTGAGTTAGTGATATTGCTGATGAACTGAACATCTTAGTGGGTACTGTGCACAACATCGCTTATGAGAAACTGGGGTACAGGAAAAATTGTTCACGTTGGGTACCGAAGCAACTCACAGATGTTTGCAAACCCAACAGGATGGGATTGTTTCTCATGAACTTAACACGGTACCATGAGGAGGCAGTGCAGTTCCTGCAACATATTGTTACAAGCGATAAAACATGGGTGCATTATGTGACACCATAGACAAAGTAAAGTAAGCATTCATGACATGGAAACACGCATCGTTCCCATATTCAAAGAAGATAAAAACAACTTCATCAGCAGAGAAGGTCATGGGTACCATGTTTTGGGACCACAAGGGTGTGCTTCTTGATTTCCTCATCAAGAGAGATACTGTGAAGGCTGTCCACTATTGTGACACGTTGAGCCAGTTGTGGAGGGCAATTTATCAGAAACGACCTGGGTTGCTGCGAACAGGCATCGTATTGCTGCACGATAATGCCAGGCCACACTCAGCCAACATCACGCGTGAGTTCTTACGGCGATACCATTGGGAGGTACTGGACCATCCCTACAGCCCTGACCTTGCACAGAGTTATTTCCATCTCTTCGAGAAGCACCTGGGTGGAAGGTGATTCCCAAAGTGAAGTTCAGCAAGTCATCATATTCTGGCTTCAGGCGCTTGACACTGATTTCTTATATGCCGAGATAGATGCCTTCGTGTACCGTTGGAACAAATGCTTAGAAAAGTATGGGGACTAAATAGAAAAATAATCTGTACCAAGGCTATATGATTGACTATACCTATATGTATGAGTTGAATAAATTTAAGAGGTCTTATGTATTGAACCACCCTCATATATAGCTCCTAAAATTTTAATTACTTATTCTTTATATATTAATTTTCTTTCTGATTTTAAATTGGATACTATTACAGTTGTTTAAAATGCAATAATAAAAGTTATATTTGGTACTAGCTGAAGTACCCAGGGTTGCCCTGGGTTTAAATCTTCAAGTTATTAAGTTTTATTATGTATAATAAAAGATGAGTGCTAACTAAAATGCATAGTTATGTGGCACCTGTAAATATATTTTGATTAGAATATTGTTTATAGCTCCTTTTGTGGAGATATGATATAGGTGGGTTCCGTTTAGTAGTCACTGTGCCCTGTGAGGGAAATGGGGCTAACTCTCCCTTCTTTACCCTTACTAGTAGATCCGGTTCCTCTGTACTGTTATCATGCAGTACATCAATTGTAATTATATGACCCAGAGTGGGTGCTACCATTATGTAGCAATAATTATTTTGGGGTGAGCGTTTGGGAGTGGGGCCCCCGGGGGGGGGGGTGGGGGGTTCTGACTGGGCCTTTCTCATGGCATCACCACTTCATTCACATAGAATACTTGTATCACTTCTCTATTTGTTTGTACATTATTTATGTCATTTTAATTCTTTATCATTTCATTAACACTTATTGATTTATCTTTACACATCTTTTCTTTATACTTCACTATCACCTTTTTCGTGTGATGCCCCGGGGATGGCCCTTGGCTGGAATTTTTTTGGGGTGCCTTGATGCCCCTTAATGTTAGGGACGCCAGTATAGAGGAGCATTGACGATTGGCCTGGCGCTTATTCATATATTTGCAAATGTGTGTAACAAATACCTCTAAATCTCTATTATCATGTAGGATTTAAGTATTGTTTTTGCTGCAGTGTGCTGGGGGGCAAATCTTTTTTTCTGTGTTCAGTGTAAACCCCGCCCTTTACAAGCACCTGTGTTATGCAATTAAGCTGATCTGAGCAACTACCATTTTTTTTGCAAGCTATTCACTTGTGCCAGGCCCTGACTCTGAGCTCCACGAGGACCGCCAGCGTCTGGCTACATGTGGCCATTGTTGATTACGTCAGCGATTCCGCGGCAGGCAGGCAGCGTGAGCGGCCATGCGGCCGAGGTGTGCAGTGTGCAGGGAATAACCACCAGTTGCCTCCAATGCATTTCGTGAGCGTGCACACTTTGTCAAGGATGGCATCATTGTCAGCAAGCTGTCTTTAAATACACAGTAAACTTTATTGATTTTTTTTTTTTTTTAAACATGATTTCCTCCTGGAAGTGTGTTTAAAAAAAGCGGTATCCATGTGCTTTTCCTCCATCTTGGAGTCTCTATTTTAAATGTATTAAAGATAACTAAAACTATTTTATAAGGTGCTACATAATATTAAAAATAATGAAATGTATATTGGTAAGTTTTAAAATATCAATAAAAATAGAATATGATGAGAAATAAGATAGAAATATATATATCTAAAGGGTTGATGATAACATTAAGAGACTACGAATTTCATTTTTATAAAAAAGCATTCAATTCTATGTCTATATTTAATCCATGAGGTTGAAGGGTTTGTAGTTCATAAATGCACTTAGTTTCTGTTTTTCTTAAAGTTTTCACAATATTTCCGCCTCTCCAATTTCGGGCGATTTTCTGGATATTGGTGAATTTTAAACCTTCAGGATTTTTATTATGTGCCTCCAAAAAATGGTTCGGGAGGCTATGTGTTGTTAACCCTCTTTTTTATGTTGTACAGATGTTCTGCCAACCTAATCTTCATCTTCCTCTTGGTTTGGCCCACGTACTGTAGTCCACAAGGACATTCTAGTAAATAAATAACTTCTTCACTTTCACAGTTTGTGGCTTTTTTAATCGTATAGCTTTTTCCCGTGCTTTTTTATGTAAATTTTTGTACTGGTTTTGTAGGTCGACATTTTCTGATTTTTACATGCTGCGCAATTAAGGCAATAGTAGTGTCCTTTTTTCCTGGAAATTTCACGGTTGTCTTCCGACGGGATAAAACTCCTGACAAGTTCCTGTTTTATATTCTTTGCCTTTTTCTATATAGTTCATGGGTGTTTTGGAATGGATGGTTGTAAATCTTCATCTAATTTCAAAATATTCCATGTTCTCAATTACAGTGGTGTTGCTGTTAAATTGGGTTATGAATAACAAATCCGGGTTTTTGTTGTTTTTTTTCTTTATATGTAATTAGCTCTTTTTTATCCAGCTGTTGCACTTTTTCCAACTGTAAATTCAGTTCTCTTTCTTTATATCCCTTATTGATTAAATTTTCTTTTAGCTTTTTCACAATGATGCCATCCTTGACAAAGTGCGCACACGCAAGAAACGCATTGGAGGCAACTGGTGGTTATTCACTGCACACCTCGGCCGCTCATGCTGCCTGCCCGCCGCAGATGCGCTGACGTCATCAACAACGGCCGCACATAGCCAGACACCGGCGGTCCTCGTGGAGCTCAGAGCCATGGCCTGGCGCAAGTGAATAGCTCCCTGATCGTAGCCCGGACCAACTCTCTGGAGAGAGAATGGAGGAACCAGATCTACTAGTAAGGGTAAGGTAGGGAGAGCTAGCCCCATTTCCATCACAGGGCATAGTGACTACTAAACGGAACCCACCTGTATCATATATCCACAAAGGAGTTATAAACATTATTCTAATCAAAATGTATTTACAGGTGCCACATATATATAACTATGCATTTTAGTTAGCGCTCATATTTTATTATACAGTTTACCAATTTTATTGAGCTGCTGCACATACCAAAGCGCAGAGGTACCCCTCTTTTATAAGTTTTATTATGTGATGTCATCCAAATCTATCCATGGAAGGAACAGAACAGGCTACCTGGGTAAAAATTCTGCCCGGCACACTCTGCAGTGAGGTCCGACTGGGACTCCAACCACTCCGTTAGGCATCCCAGACCAATTGCCATCACTCTGAGAAGTTTTTATCCAAGTTCATCCAGTAGAAGGCCAAGAACAGGCTCAAAGTTCTGCCCAGCATCCCCGGATCACAGTTCTGCCCAGCAAACACCAATGGAAGGTCCAACCAGGACCTCAATCCCCTAGTATGTCTTCTGGGATCCAATGTCACCACTCTGAAGTCTTCATCCAAATCCATCCAGTGGAAGGCTCAGAACAGGCTCCCTGGGTCAAAGTTCTGCCCAGTGTATATCAATGGGATGTCCGGCCGGGACCTCAACTCGCCTAGTTTGTTTTCTGGGATCCAATGGCACCACTCTGTGAAGTTTTTGTCCAAATCCATCCAGTGGAAGGATCAGAACAGACTCCCCGGGTCAAAGTTCTGCCCAGCGTACACCAATGGGTGGTCCGACTGGGACCCTAGCCCCCTTAAAACCTGGCCAGGATCCAACTGGTTTCATCCCATTCGGTGCAGGGGTGTCCGAATGCATAACCAGACGATCAAACAAAAAGACCAATGAATTTTATATATAAGATGATTCATTTTAATTATTAGTGCACCTTTTTTCACCTCCCTTGTGAGCCATACACTTAAGTTGCAGAATCTACAGTGGCACCTCCAGAACTATTATGTAACTCAGGTTTAATAGGGATCACCAACTATCTACTGCGCAACTTTTTCTGGTGCGGTTAATTCACTTCTTTTTAGGCACAGGGAAATGATTCACCAGAATTCCCACCAACTACTAAAAAAGTACATTGACATGGGAATTATAATTGATGCTGCATGGACAGGAGTCTGAACATGGTGGTAATCTTCTATAAAAGTGTACAATTTGCATACAGAAAAAGAGTTGGGCTAAGACAAGAAAGGAAAGTGGGGAGGAGGAGAAGCACAGCATTATGGACCAACCCTCAGGTGCTGGGAAAAAGTTGTCCTGTGACATGAAACAAATTGGGCTTAGAGTGTCTGACATTTATATACCTGTGTGTATGTTATGTCATGAATAAGATTTGTCATGCCCAATGGCATATGGTGCAGTGGAAAAATGGAAACTCATACCAGATCTGTTATGACATCCTGGTGGAGGAGACCATTCACCAGATAAACATTGAATCTGCTCAATTGTATCCCCAGTTGTGGTAGTGTAACTGTCAAGGCAGCTGTACTGGGCCGTCTCTAATATTTTGTATGACTCCTTTGCATTATGCACAAATCCATTCACCAAAGATGGTTTCATACATTTTTCTGGAAAACAAGAGACAAATGTCAATAAATTTGTTACAGTTATTAAAAATACAGCACTAAGGGGCGAGATGCATGACGCATTTTGAATGTGATGCATCCTGCCACTGATTCTACTGTTCGCATGCATAATGTGTTTAAACAACACTGTATGCATGAAGATTTACAATTAAAATGGCAAAGGACAGCTCTTTCGATAAGAGCTGTCCTTTGCGGTGTGAGATCATCCAAGTTTATGATCCTGGAGTTCATCT
Source organism: Taudactylus pleione (assembly GCA_031769625.1). Classification (NCBI taxonomy): domain Eukaryota; kingdom Metazoa; phylum Chordata; class Amphibia; order Anura; family Myobatrachidae; genus Taudactylus; species Taudactylus pleione. The sequence continues at coordinate 335,946 of JAUIMM010001588.1, read as the reverse complement.
GCGCATGCACAGCCGTCAAGCCAGCTCATGCGTAACCCACGGTGGACACTGGGAGGGATCCTACAGGATCCCTCTCGGGAAAGACCCTAATAAGAAGCCCATAGGCTTCTATTTGGCAACACCAACCAGCTATAGATAGTGTTGCCTACTGGGAACAAGCTTTGCTTTCCGGAACTTGATACATATGGGGAGTGCGGTCAAAAAAAGGCATTTGCAGAGGTTTGGACACATTTTTTAGGATAGTGCATTGCACCTTAAATATTTAAATGAATGAATTATGATTCACAATTCAATCGCAACAATATATGTAAAAGGTTGTAATGGCCCATAGTATGCATATTAATGAACATTTAATTCAGAAATTGTAGAGAATGCCTAAGCATTGTGTATAATGACTGAACCTTTTTGGCAAAGTGGAAAATCAAGAATTTTATTTCAGCGTAAATACTTTGGCTAGACATTGGCACATTTCCAAAAGGACTTCAGATAAAGTGCAAAATTAAAGAGTTGCTACCTACTTTGCCTAGGCATTGCGTACCTTTTCTCTTCTTCTTTCATGCTAAGCTTAAATCATTGTTAAATAAGAGAGTTGTAGGGTTAGAGTTAGAGTTAGTGGTCAATAGTTGGAAAATAATTACAGAAATGTTAATATGGACTAAATGTCAACAATCTATATGTATTGTAGACAGTTAAAATTTCGACAGGGACTTAATGTAGTCATGCACATAATGTAGACAATTAATATATAGACAGGTTGAATGCCGACAAGGTCAAAATGTTGACAGTTAAAATGTAGAGTCAAAATGTGGACATTTAAAATATACACAAATCATAAGGATGACTCTAAAATGTCTACAGAATCAAAATGGCAACAGTTAAAATGTTGACAGTCATAATAAAGGAACAGAGGCCCTGATTCAGAGCCGGACGCTCTGACAGCGCTCGCTCTGAATCAGGGCCGTCCTTCCTAATCTTAGAGCGGCCTCCTGGCCGCTCGCATAGCTGTGGGTGACCACCCACAGCTATAGCGAGCGGCCAAAAACATGGTCGCGATGGTCAAGACCATCGCGACCATCGGGCTTGCGATGAGACCCTTGTGGTAGGGTCTCGTTGCCGCAAGCCCTGGAGTGCTTTCGGCTCTATCAGAGCCGAAGGCACTCCCACTGACATCATTTGTGATGTCAGTGGGGCTGGCCCCAGACGGTTGGCATTCCCATAGGAACGCCTCCATCTGGGCAGCCACGCCCCCGGCACGCCCACCAAAGAGGGCGTGCTGTCACTCACCATCGACAGCACACCCCCTTTGGTACGAGACCCATAGCGACGGCTATGGTCCGGGTCCGTCGTGCGCATGCGCACTGGGCCAACATCGACCCGCTTGCAAGCGCTCAGCGGTAGCGAGCGTGTCTGAATTAGGCCCAGAGTCGCTGCTAAAGTTTGAGTATCAGACGCCTGTGAGAGTGGCCAGTTTAGATGCTGCTAGGAGCAGCAAAATGGTAAAAAAAATATTTTGTAAATATGTGGGGTCCACCCCAAATCCATAACCAGCCACGGAACTCTAAGCCTGGGCTGGTATTGGATAATCGGGGGAAAGAACAATGTGGGGTTCCCCCTATTTTCCAATAACCAACACCAGGCTAAACCAGCCAAGAAGATAACGCTATAGCAAGGAGATACAAAGCATGGGGTCCCTCTGCAACACCATTAATGACCCCCAAACTAGTCAGCACATGGCTGGCATCCCACGGAAAGTCAGGATTCCGAAAATAATATATGGTCTCCCCTCCCAAGGGTCAACCAGCCCTGGTAGCGGTGGCTATGAGGGTAATGGTATTCATATAGTTAATAATATTGTTCTATATGCAGCCTGGCCTAATGGCACTTGTTGAACTATATTAATATCATTACCCCTGCACCCACCACTGGGGGGCAGGAAAGATACTAGGACTGGTTGTCTTTCGGCGGCCTCTAGTGGCGCAACAATGGTTTGCTGGTCAACATGGAACTGTTGCTAATGGTATGCACTGCTTTTCTCACCACCCTTAATTACCAATTCTAATTCCATAAATAAATTTGGCTGTGCCCTCTCTAATAGCATTTCCCTTGTCTAAGGTGTGTACACACTAGACGTTTTTTTAACGATACTGACGATAATGACACATCGTTACAACAATTTAGTTTTATTGTCTAGTGTGTACGTACTGGATTGTTAATGATGCGCAAGTGCACTCTGACTGCAGATTCCCGATTATCGGGAATCTGCGCATGTGCAGGATCCATTCTGCTAGTATGCAGAATGGGTCTTGCTTTATAGCATGCAAGCCCTTGAATGCCTCTGCCTGATTGACAGGCAGAGGCATTTAAGGGGTGGTGCGGGGGCCGGTCGGCGTTCCCGTAAACGGGGTGTGTCCGCCTCGTTTTCCGGGAGTGGCTAGCTCAGAGACTGCGTGTGCGTACGCAGTCTTCTGGGCTCTCAAGCCAGCCAGCCTTAGTAAGCTGAGGCTTACTCAGCTGTCCGGCTGCCCGGTGCCATCCGTCATCGCGACCATCGATGGTCTTGATGGTGATGGTCTTGATGGTGATCCCAACCTGCGTGCAGCTTTGGAATTGTGATCCTTGCTGAATCACCCCCTCTGTTAGCTAATGGAGCTTTCATGGCCTCAGGGCCGGATTAAGGCTTGTGGGGGCCCCAACAATAAAATTGCTACAGCCCCACACAACAGCTACTATGCCCCTTACCTTGACTATGGACTCTCCACTGACCGGCAAAGTCGCAGCATACTACTTTATGTATTTTATAAGTAAATGATACATCTTTGTAAACTTACTGAAACATACTGTAGGAGGTTCCCATCCTTCTGATGTACATGTGATCTCGTCTTCTTGCTTACCAGACTGAAATGTGTATCCAGCTGAACAAGACACAGATAGTTTCTTCTTTACTTTCATTGGGAAATAGAAATTTTTGAATATATAAAAGTACTGAGCAATTTTTCCATTTTCTATGTTGGGAAGGTCACATACATTCCCTGAAGAAGAGAACAAATGAGAAATGTTTTGCTTCTGCTCGTGTGCAAAAATCTCTAATAACTCATACGGTGCGTGCATTACATAGAGTGTATGCACAAAGGTGCTGGTGTGATCAAGATGTATGTTATCAGAAATGTCTTGGGAAAGAACTGTGCGGTGTCTGGAATGGGGCTGGTCACATGCATGTAGATGGTCCATCTTATGGGCAAGTGACCGATGGTACATCTAAAGACACAACAATCGGTATTTCAGCACATACGGACGCTGTCAGTGGGCGTCTCAGTCCTTGCACATTCAGAAGCATGGATGTACACCAGGGAAGGGCTTTGTAGCATAATTAGCATAAAGTCTCAGACGGGCAACTGCCAATGGACAATCCCATGGTTGCTTCAGCATCGACCACTTAATCAGGCCCTACTGTTCGTGTTCTAAATAACTGAACATTGAGGAATATATTATTCAAAATTATATCAATCTGTAATTCTTTTCAAATGAATAAGGAATAATAAAATAATAAGCATTTTAAGAAAGTGTCCTTTGTTTCAACAGTAACAACAAAAATCTATACCCTTGTTTAGACCATTGTGAATGTATTTTTAAGTTTGACCGTGTGAGATTAAGTATCATGAATGATAAATATAGCAGGTAATATAAAATGGTAAATGTTGGAAATACAATAAAAATATACTTTTTTTTAGAGAAGAAGATAACACTGACAGATAATGGATGCAACTAACACCAAATCCAATATTCACACCAAAAGCATACACAGCATGTTTCAATGCATTCATTAAATGCAATTTCTGCTGAAAATGAACACATAAATACTGAATGAGAACATGAATGACTGACACTGAAATTGTATACATCAATTAAACAGATGGAAGCAGGTTTTTGCAAATTCACTAATCCAATGCACACAAAATAATGTATTGAGACTTATGCTGGGTACACACCTAAAGATTTTCTGTCCAACTATCCAACTAGTTGATTGGTTGGAATGAAAATCTGGTAAGGTATGAAAGCAAATGACAATCAGCAATTTGCTCCCAAGCACCGAAAAATTGACAAAAACTGTTGTTTGAACAAATTGTTTAGATCAAACATTTAACAAACTTGTCTGACGACCATTTTCATCTGCTTTCTGGCATTTAAGAGCAAATTGCTGATCATCATTTACTCGCATACGTTACCAGATTTTCATTCCAACCAATCAACTAGTTTGGATGGTTGGACAGAAAATCTTTACGTGTGTTTGCAGCTTTAGATGGGGTCCTTGTTTCTGTGTGATGCATATTGTACTCTATGCTCCTTGTGAGGAAGCTACAGTTTTCAGCATTTCTCTTCTTGGGATAAATTTACTAAGAATCGAGTTTTTTAGTTTTTAAACTCACTTTGCTTCACCAAAACTCGAGAGTTTTCCCTTTTAAAACTCGCAAATTTACTAAAAAGTGAGTTTAGCTGAAAGTTAGTTTTTTCCCTCAAATTGCGAGTTTAGAGGAGAGTTTAAGGAGAGTAAACATGACAGTTTAGATTAGATTACTTACTCGAGATTGCAGTGTTTTCTCTCTGCAAAACTCACCGAGCAAGCAGCCTGCACATATCAGTGAGATACGTGAAGGCTGCTTGTGTATTGAACCTGTAAAAAATGTTAAATGTTAGATAAAAAATGATGTAGGGTCCCCCTCGAGAAGTATAACCAGCCCCGGACTTGCCAGCCAGTCCTGGTTCCAAAAAATTACGGGGAACAAAATGAGTAGGGTTCCACCGTAATTTAAGCACCAGCACCAGGCAGCAGGGCCAGAACCGCTACATTGTATCAATGATGTAACCACAAGGTTCACCTCAATTAACCTTGTGGTTACATCAGTAGATACAATGTTCCCACCATAGACCAATGGAGAATTCTCCCCATTGAAGTCTATGGGGAGACAGGCTGACCACACACAGCCAATCAGCGAGCTGTTCCGACGGAAATGAATGCTGATTAGCTGGTGGCTCCTTCAATGATGGGGCACATGTGTGCCCCGGTCATTCACGCGGAGTAAAGGTATGTTGAAACACATACCTTTACTCAGTCTGGCTTGAATTCGGGAGCAGCTGTTTTTTTTATTAACCCCATGGATGCTTACTTGGAGAAGAGGACATGAACTACGCATAGGTGAGGTGAGTATGGATTTTTTTTATAGGTACCCCTATGGATTACTTCAGATACTAGGTGAGTAAGTGTGAGTATGAGTGTGCATGTATGTTATAATAAAATTTTACTTTCATGGTGTATGTTGTGTTTTTTTCAGTTTGCTTTGGTTGTGGAACTACAAGTACCAGCGGGCACGTAATGCCCCGCATGCTGGTATTTGTGGTTCTCCATCCTGGGATTGATAACAAAATCGCCGGAGCCTAGTCAACATAAGTTTATTTTACAAAAAAATAAATAATTGGAGAAAAGACAGCAATACCTCACTCACACAGCGGGCTCTTAGCCCCAGTTACCAGGTCTGGCAGTGTCATGTCACTAGCTACCATGCCCTCTCTTCGGGGGAGGCTTGCTGGGACCTGTAAGTTCCCTAGATACTCTACACTACACTTTCACACAATCAAACCAGCACCCACCAGCCAGAGGTGTTGGGATAGTCCCGGGCTATCAGCCCAGGCCTGGGGTGCCCTGGAGAGGGGGACCCCTTTATTGGGGGGTCCCCACCTCCCCAGGGATCCCCGGCCTGGGCTGACTAGCGGTCAGGTGTAATGCTTTGGCTGGGGGACCCAGTGAAAGGGTTCCCCTGGCTGTGACATTACACCCATGCTAGATAGAGTCCAGTGCTGGTTATGGAAAATACAGGGGACCCCTGTATTTCCTCAATACAAAGGATCCTGCTATTTCCACAGCCAGGACCAGCACAGCAGTACCTTGTGCTGGTTAATAAAATACAAGGGACCCCTATGCATTTTTCCCCTGTATTTTAAGAACCAGGACAGGCTCTACAGAGCCGGGGCTGGTTATGCTTCGGAATGGGTATGAAGTCCCGGAACCGGCATCCTGAAGGGAGAAGATCTCAACAGAGTAGATAAGCCTATCCCTACCCCTCTCCGCCCTTTAACCCTAACCTTCCCTTAGTGGTGCCTAACCCTAACCTCCCCTCGGGGTACCTAACCCTAAACCTTCCTTACCGCACATTAAACCTAACCCTCCCGGGGGTGCCTAACTCCATCTCTCCCCCCTAGGGGTGTCTAGCCCTAACCTCCCCCCCAAAACATAACGTTAACCCCGCTACACTCCCTAAAACTTACCCCCCCTCGCGGCTAATGCTAAGGGTGCCCGGACATACATAGTTCGGGCTGGCATTCTACGGCGTTCCGACGACGAGATTAAGATAGGCGTCGATATTTCTACACCTATCCTAAGTCCCTTGTCGGGAAATGCTTGTCGGGATTGAGACCGGCGACATCGCGGCCACGGGTCTCATAACTACATCCCTTATGCTTTTGGGGAAGGGGCACGTCATTTTTCAACTGTTTTTTTATTAACACACAGAAACATGCACGGATCTCATGGATATGTGCATGTTTCTGTGTTATTCGCACCTGCTCAGGCTACACTCACCTACCTGAACCTGGTCTATTGTTTTTGCAATTTTTGGTAAGGTTGCGGATGCGAGTTTAAAACTCGCAACCCATTACATTGCCCAAGTTCTATCTTGTGAATGGGAAAACCTTGATGTGAGATTGTTTTTTGCGAGCTATAGTTAAGCTAGAAATATGCAAGTTTTTATATAGTCGCACCTTATTGCATTTGTGAGTGTGTAGAAAACGCGAGTTTAGCGCTAAACTCACATTGTTTACAGAAGCGCATTCCATTACATTTGGCCTTATGTGCTGGATCTAAGTGCCTGATTCAGACCCGGTCGCAAGCGCTGAGCGCTCACAACCGGGTCGATGGTGGCCCAGAGCGCATGCGCACGACGGAGCCGGCTCCATTGTGCACATGCGCGAGACCCAGATAGCGGCGGGCACTCCGTCACTCCGGGTCTCGTACCAAAGGGGGCGTGCTGTCGATGTTGAGTGACAGTTCGCCCCCTTTGGTGGGCGGGCCGGGGGAGTGGCTGCCCAAACTGAGGCGTTCCCATGTGAACGCCTCCGTTTGGGGACGGTCCCACTGACATCATGAGTGATGTCAGTGGGAGAGCTTTCGGCTCTGTTAGAGCTGAAATCTCTCTGGGGCTTGCGGCAACGAGACCCTACCACAAGGGTGTCGTCGCAAGCCCCAAAAAATAGCCCGCCCTGATTCAGAGCGAGCGCTCGGTCAGAGCGTCCAGCTCTGAATCAGGGCCTAAGGGCCTGATTCAGAGCCGGACGCTCTGACCAGAGCGCTCGCTCTGAATCAGGGCCCTCCTACCTAAAAATGGAGCGGCCTCTTGGACACTCGCATAGCTGTGGGTTACCACCCACAGCATATGCGAGCGTCCATGATGATGGTCGCGATGGTCAAGACCATCGCGACCATCGGGCTTGCGACGAGACCCTGCGGTAGGGTCTCATGGCCGCAAGCCCTGGAGTGATTTTGGCTCTATCGGAGCCAAAATCACTCCCACTGACATCACTAGTGATGTCAGTTCCCACTGACATCACTAGTGATGTCAGTGGGGCCGGACCCAGACGGTAGGCGTTCCCATGGGAACGCCTCCGTCTGGCAGCCACGCCCCCGGTACGCCCACCAAAGGTGACGTGCTTTCAGTCACCATCAACAGCACGCCCCCTTTGGTGCGAGACCCGGAGCGACAGCTTGGCTGTTGCTATGCGGGTCTCACGCATGCGCACGACGGAGCTCCCTCCGTCGTGCGCATGCGCATTAGTGCACCATCGACCCGCTTGCAAGCATCCTACGCTCGTGAGCGGGTCTGAATTAGGCCCTAAGTTCCTAATTGAGGATTTAAGCTTCAATGATCCTGCACTGATAATTGGTCTGCTGCATCCATTAGCAGATTCCAGGTGGGCTACTATTTACCAGAATTACTCGCTGTGCTGCCTCCTGAGTTCTCACACACTAGTTCCAGCCCCTTATCCCCATATCCAGGGTTAGGGGTTGAGTTTTACCCAATTGTTTCCACGGGCACTGGGAGCCTTGCTGGTGTCACTGACTTCTCTGAAGGCCCCAGGCATTTACCGCATGGGTCTCACCCATGAGTAGACTTCTGATTATACCACCACTATTCTGCTACAGCCCATCAGTCCCGTCCAAGGGTTCTGACTCAGATCTTAAAACCCTAAACGTGACATTATTATTATTATTATTATTATTATTATTATTATTGATGTTAACACTGCTCAAATATAAAAATTACCAATGAAGGGGCACATATATCAATTTACAATGAAAAAGGGGCAATATAATATTTTTACTTATAATGGGGGTAATATTAACATTTATCAATTTAATGGGGGCTCATATTTATTTAATTTATGATGTGGCACAGATATGAGTTGAATTTATTAAGGGTGCACAAATCTCCATTTTTAATTTAAATGGGGCACAGATACAAGTTTTATTTATTAAGGTGCACCCATTTTTATTTTCTGTTTCATGGTGCCCACCAGCTACGGGTACCAGGAAGGGGTCAGTGCTACTTGGTAATAGCAGGGGCATCTCTAGGTGTGGACCTCCCACCTAGAATAGAAATTGTTTTACTTAATCCACATGCGATTTAAAGGTTTGTAATTCTTCTGATCTGACACTCAATTTGCAGTCAATTGTATCTAAGATGGTCATGAACTGTCACTGATAATTCCTATGATAAGGGTTGCAGGCTAGCCTGCTGGTTTACTGGTTCTATTAGCTATCATCAAAATTCACACATTCATTGAAGATAGATCCTGGTATATGTCTCTAATTTAGAGTAGTGTTGCGGTACACATCATAGTAACGCCAATGCGCATTTCGCTTTTATCTGCTTTGTCAGGGCCAATCAACAACTTTTATTTACAATAGTGGCAAATTAATTTCTGCCACTTCAAATAACAATTCGAATTAAGCAATAATATCACAAGAGACCAGTACAGTAATACATAGAAACTACTCAACTAAAATCAACATAATATGAATGCATATTAACAAATATACTATCAGAAGAATTAGTAATTCAAAAATAATAAACCAAATGCAGGCGTTGCAATATATTGGAAACTGAAACTATGTATTTTAGAAAATAGAGACCCATTACAATCTGGGATGTCAGAGTTGGTTCCAAACACATTTTGAATCAATATACAAACATAGGGCCTGATTCAGTATGAAACGCAATTGCGATCGCAGCTGCATAATCACACACAATGCAGCTGTGAAAATATGCTAATGCCTGCCACAGCTTAGCCAGCATAGAGACGCCCACTACTGCTTTCTCACATCCGTAATACCTCTCAGTCCTTCGTATACATCGGTAACATCGGAGCACATCGGCCCATCATGCACAATTACAGCAGTTCTAACCTGTCGCAGAAATTGCAAGTCTCGACGCATGCAGAGGGCTCTCAAGCTGAGTATGCATCGCAGTGGCTAATTTATTTACGCCCATGCAACAGCGTTTAAACGGACACTCTGTGATGGATTCCTGTCTGCATGCGTAATCGCAGTGCTATCACAGTGACGGGCAGTGTGGTGCATACTCGTGCATTGGCTAACAATTGCTTGATCTGCATACATAGTTGCAAATGTGATCCCTGCTGAATTAGGCCCATAGTATCAATTGCTTGAGCTCGAATAGCATTTGAAACAAATGAACAGAGGAATATTGAAAAACTTCACACAGCTTCCTCTATGGACTAGAAATTAAAGATGTCACAAAAGCATTCTACTGAAAAGGAAGAGATAGAGCTGGTGTTACATATAAATTGTAATGGTGCATACACACGTAGTGATTTTTTTAACGATTTGTCGAAAACGACGTCGTTATCGTTAAGTAATTCAAAAAATCGTTCAGTTTCTGAGTTATAACGATGAACGAAAATCACAAATGTTATCCCGTTTGTAGTTTTCGTTCATCGTCCCTTATGACTGTCCAACATGACGATTTTCGTTCAGAAAATCGTTCATGTTTGACAGAATGAACGATGAACGACGGCCGCTCCCTGAACTGATTTTCTAGTTCAACTTAATTTTACATCTAATTTGTTCATCTTTCTTCGTTCAGAAAATTGTTGAAAAAATCGTTCATTACATATTAAAAAATCATTCACTTTTTCAAGGGAAAATGTGAACGAAAATCGTTGGTAACAAAAATCGTTACGTGTGTATACACCTTAAGTGTTACAGGTACACAGGATTTCTGGGACAATCTCCCCTTGTTTTTATTCCTATCTTTGGCCACGCTATTGCTAATTTAGTAATACTAACTCTTTTAACCTATTTCGCTTATTGTTCCTCACAATAGATATCAATTTTATTATTAAAAACAATAAAAAGATTAGTGCATCACAAAAGTCATGTAATTTGTATCATGTTGTATTTTTACTCATGGTCCCAAATCATTAATTCTTACTAGTTTAAACCAAACTCATTAATAAGTCAACATGGTCAATTAAATATACAGTATGCATTTTTTTTCTATTAAATTAATTAATTTTAACTTCTAAATATAAAAACAGCCATAAGGTTTTTACATTGCTACTAGCAATTGTAAAACATAAGGTACGTCTATTTAACAGCAGGAAGTCAGCTCAGTAAGTAATTCAGGGCAGAGTAATCCCAAAAATGTGGTTCTTTATCTCTTAGACCCTGATATGTCCTTGAGAGTAAGAACATACCCTGAGTACCTCTATAGATGAATAAAGTGCATTGATACATCCAGTGCCACAAATATGTTAGATGCTTAGATGAATAATAAGTAAATACCTGAATATAAAGGTAAATCTGTGATTTTATACTGTACGGTATGTTTGTTTTAAAACGACTTAATTAAAAATCTTTGTACAACACATTTGTTAATCTAACAATTTTACCTTCTGTAGAATACAGCAAGGAGGGCGCTACAACCAGCAGCATGATATTGTATATGTTCATGGTTTCTTCAAGTTCTCTGAAACATTCGTGAAGCCTCAAAATTTCTAGCAATGTGTGTTTTGGAGATCTGTTAATTATTACCAAAGATTGGAACATATAACCTCTGGCCAGTATTTTTTTCTAGCTGACCTGAGTGAGGTAAAAAGAAAAGAGCTAATAGAAAAACAATGAACAGCAAAGAAAATCTGAAAATATCAGAAATAAGTTTTATTTAATTAAGCCTTACTCAGCCTGCTACACCCTGGAGCATGCTGTCTGTCTCTTGAGTATGACAGGTTGAAACCATGAGTAACAATTTTCACGTATTATGTAATAACATAGTTTTATTTCAAAATAGAAAAGTCCACACAAATTAAAAACAGCATATTTTAAGACATATTTTAAAATCCTCTTGTTGAAATGTTTGTAGAAAATGTATCGATAATAATCTGCTTTACATAAGAGTGAGCATCACACTTTATTAGTTGCGTCTACCACAATAAGGTGGTGTGTCTATTGCTATTTTATTCTCATCCTCAATCCCTCCCTCTTATTATCATGCCTCCCATTTCATGTCCCACCCATATCTTCTATTGTCACAGATTATCAACAAAAGTTTGGTAGGGCATCTGCGTGAGGCCCAGCTTCCAATGATACAAGCTGTCAGCGGTGACCCTTTCTTCTTCCCCAGCCGGTCTTGGCACTTTCAGTGCATTTGGCTCATGTAAGCGCAGTGGAACTGGAAGCCTGATTTGCACTGTCATGACAATTACATATCTGAAAATGAGGCAAATTGTAATTTTCCTGGAAATCTTCAGTCTTGTGTGTTCTGAATTGCACATAAACTGTGTTTTCCCAGTCTAAACTGCCATTACACGCTAGCAAGCTTGTTGTGGAGGTTGCTGCTAGGTGAATTTTTTTACAATGATTTACAGAGTGTGAGAGGGTGGGAGAGGCTGATGGTAGTCTAGGGGGTAAATTTACTAAGAATAATTTTTGAGTTCTAAAATAAATCGCTGGTCATCGCCAAAATGTTTTATGATCAAAAACCCAAATTTACTAATCAAGATTTGTCGATTTGCCCATTTACAATAGACTCTGCTGTCAAATCAAAGCATGAATCCACTGACAGTTGGCAGCAGATTCAAAGCACTGTACAGATCAGTATGATCTGTGCAGGCTTTTGTGTTTAAAGGATCAAATAAAGGATTCATTTAAAAAAAAAAGTAACTGCATGGAATCCCTCCAAAAGCATATTCAGCCCCCAATCTCTGAGCCTGGTCTGATACTAGAAAATCTGGAGAAAAAAAACAGTGTGGGGTTCCCCCTATTTTCCTGTAACCAGCACAAGGCTGAACCAGCCGGGGAATCACTATAGCCAGGTCCAGTGACAGGGTTGTGGCCCCTCAGGAATCTCAGGAGCCCAGTTGATGTGTCCCCTTGCATTTGCCACTGCTGTATTCAGCAGAGCACAGCCATAGGCATGACATCACACCGCTGGATCAGAAAAGAGCCAGGACCGAGCTGCCAGGGAAGAGGAACAGCAGGCAGCAGGTACGTGTTGGCTGGGCTGGAGAGACATGGGTTGAGCGATGCTTGTGGGGCTGGAGATGAAGTGGCAGGGAGAGGTAGAGCTGAAGACACAGGGCTGTGGAGACACAGGGCATGGGGCTGTGAAACAGGGGTTGGGGTGACGCTGAGAGACACATGTGCTGGGGTGACTCTGAGAGACAGAGGGGCTGGGGTGACTCTGAGAGACATGGTATGGGATGAAGCAGAGAGACACAGTGGAGCAGATGAGACTGAGATACACAGAGTGGGAATTGAGCCTGAGAGACACAATGGAGCAGATGAGGCTGACAGACACAAGGTGGGGGGATAAATCTGAGACACAGGAGAGGGGATGAGGCAGAGAGACACAGTGGAGCAGATGAGGCTGAGAGACACAGGGTGTGAAGATGATGCTGAGAGACTGGTGGAGAGATAATGATGCCGAGAGACGCAGGAGAGATGAGTGGATGGCTGGAGATGGAGTGACACGGGGGATGAGGCTGGAGAAACATAGAGGTGATTAGGTTGGTGACACAGGAATGGTGCTAAAGTGACACAGGTGCAGATAAGGCTGGAGAAATGAGGGTTGAGGCTGGTGCAACATAGGCAAGGATGAGACTGGAGAGACACAGGGTATAAGGTTAAGAGACACAGTTGAGGATGAGGATGAGAGACACAGGGATGAGCCAATGGGTGACCTGCATGTACCTAATAAGCAAGGATAGGGAGCCACAAATATATGTGTGTCAAGCCCCAAGACTTTTGTTACAGGCCCCGACTATAGCAAGGAAACACACGCCATGAGGTACTCTGCTATAATGTAAAACCAGCCCCAAACTGGTCTGCTTAGGAAGTTGGGACCCCCTCCCATTGATCAAACAGCCCTGGGCAAGAGCTTAGGGTAGCTTTCTATAGTCTTGCTGGGATGCCTAATGTTTTGGGAGCTATAGACTGCACAAAAATTGAGCTAAAGCCACCTAAGAATAGGATGGAGAAATAGATTAATAGGCACCACATTAAGGTGCAGGTGATATTTGATGCAAAACAAAAAATAATGTGTGATGTAGCTGGCTATCCTGGCTCATTTCACAATGCTTTTATCCTCAGTCAGTCATACCACCATGATAAGTTTGAGGTGGAACAAATGCCAGAGGGATGGCTATTGGGTATGTATACAATTTGTTTAAAATTCATTCTAAATCCACAAACATATAAATATATATAAGTTAATAATTTTTATTTACAGGTGATTCTGGCTATAGCTGTTGTTCCTGGCTTCAGACTTCATTATTACACCCGAGTAAGAATTTATTCACAAAGTGAGTGACAGGTAGACATCATTGTTTATATTTAGATTTCATATGTATGGATGTGGTGATATCCTTCTAGATTTAGAAGATCCTTTTGGGCTGCTTTTTGCGCATATAGTTTGAAACCTGCCACATTTTGTTTCTGTGTAGAATTTTGGGTAGGTAACATGTGGAGGTTAGAAAAACATAGGTATAATGGGTACCACTTTCCGGGCATGCTTTAAAGCTGCAGAGGCCTCTGTGACCTAAAAAGAGAGCCGCTCTGTCTGAGACAGTATTGGCTTACTTAGAGGTTTGATCTGCAACCAATGTTTCCATTGTTCCCACTTTTGTACGAGTGGTGGATGTTAGATGCTAGAGGTGGGTGTCTCAACACACAAGACGGTGACTGAGTCATTAGCATATTTTTGCAAGTCCACTGCATACGGAATTGCAGTCGGGACAGGATTTGCAACCATCTCTGAGTCAGGCCTAAAATCCAGAAAAAATGTCCAATATTGTGTTCCGCTTCTGTCTATTGCATAATCTGGCATTACATCAAGCTCCTTCAACAGATTATGCATTAGACAGTGAGCAGGTAGGGATTTTGTTACCAAAAAAGTGACTCTCAAAGCACGGACAATGGGAGGCAGATTAGGCAGACTCTAATCACCAAATAGTGGCTATAATATGAGTGTGCAAACCTGCAACCTCCTATACAGCACAAAAATAGGATCTCACTCAATCCTTAGGAATAAATGTGTAAAGAATGTGTTGTGCCACAAGATGGCGCTGGATATACATATAATAAATATCATGAAAGATACTTTGGACCTCATTCAGAGTCGGTTGAAGCGGCCGCACGGTCGTACGCAGCCGTTGTTCGCTAACCTGTGCATGCATAAAGTTTGCAAAGTGCATGCGCAAACTAGCCACTACGATCATAAATTTCTCTCTCCTTGAACACAGCCAGGTCGGTAGTTTGAGTGACAGATTGAGGCGTTTGTGGGTGGTAACAGGGGAAGGTGCTTGAAAACGGGGGAGTGGAGATCCGAACGCAGGCATGCCTAATTATGCGAACGGCATTTTATAGGAGTGCATATGGTTTATGGGAGTGCATAATTAACAAAGTAGTGTCATGGCACATGTGACATGGGAGTTTTTTACACTGACATGATCGTAGAGCTTAAGAGAGGGTATGGTCAACCTTAAGCTCTACGACCAGTTCCGATGGGTCCCGATGGTCTCGATTAATCCTTATATGCCCGGAGTTGACATGTAATGCGTACGGGAAGGGGGCGTTTTTTTTGTCTTACGGCCGCATCCTCCCCTTGGTCGGCCAGCTAATGATCCGATCTTAAGGACGCAACATGCGAGTGCATCATTTGCATATCTGGCCCCTTTTCCCGTACGACCGTGCGGCCGCTTTGACTGACTCTGAATGAGGTCCTTAGTCCTTATATGGTTGTTTCATATGAAAAAAAGACCTTTTGGTTAATTGATCTTTTTATGTCAGGATCCCAAAGGTTCAAATGTCCTCCGTGGTTACATAAATAGAAACAAACATTGAAAAATTTCTTAGTGGTAATAAATGCAAAAAAGCTTCTTATAGTCTTGGTTTGTTAATATAGTGATGTGGTCATCCTGCTATGGATATAGATACAAGCTTACCCAAACTCACAAAACAAAATATAAAGATGATCACATCAAGGTTTCTTTAGCTTCTTGTTCTATATGGCAATTTTCACAAAACTTTCAAAGTGAAGAATGAATTGTGTATGGTCTTCCATACCTTACTTACATATATACACGTGTGAAGAGTGCACATCAAGGTATCTTTATCTCTGTTTCATAACTCCACTGTCTCATGGAACTGTCCCATCCAACCTCTTTTAAAAAAGGGAGAACAGTATGTATAATAAACAATGATTTATTTACAATGGAGACATAAGACTATCCAAAAAAACAAACAAACAGCAGATGAAAAGAGAAACTTAAAATGGCTGAAACGAAAAAAGCAGATGGTGACCTGATATATCAGAGCGGTGGAGTTCGGAATCCACCGTTACTTTCCAAGCAAAGGTCACCAGTCCAGCATCAAGCAGTTGATCCAGATGAGGCAAATGTGTACCCTAAAAGCCAATGCGTTTCGATCTGCCACTGCAGATCTTTGTCAAGGTATAGGGGACACTTCTCCTAATGGCATCTTAAATACTCTCTTCAATTAAACAATAATTCCCTCACACAGTTCCTCAATCAAACCACCCCTCCAATGTATAACTCAAACAAAAGTCCATATAACTGAACAACTCTGGATGATCTGATCAATAGTCTGGGGTACCCAGGTCTTTCCTCGTGTTTCATGTCAAGCAGTTACTTCCGGCACATGCACTTCCGGTTACATCGTAATCTACTGTGCATGTGGCTTCCCCCTCCGATCCTACAGCCACCGCTACATGCTGCATATCCGGAACCATCAAGCTGTATCGCGGTTCCCCAGATGGTCATGGAAACAACAGCACAGTCAGGAATTCCCAGGCTGACGGAAGTGAAGTCCCCCCTACATGACGTCCTTCCGATCGCTGCGGGCTGGGTTGGAAGTTACCAATCAATTTGTTGTCCTCACTTCTAGCCTCCATCTTGGAGACCTATTAGACTATAATAAGTCCCCTATGGAGAAATAAAGTGCATTGAATATGTTTGCAAAACAGATAAATACATTAAAACTCTAAAAATCTTTTGAAGATACATGAAATAAAACCAACATATTAAGACCTAATAGACATCAATAAAAATAAGTTATAAAATGCATCATTAAATGAAATAAATATGGTACTTATAAATCATCTTCATTTCTTCCCTTGCAATTATTGCCGTAATATCACCATGTCTAATAGAACCTTTGATGATTTTGAGACCTATAAAGTTTCTAATTTCATCTGTAGAGCAATTATGGACAATCTTAAAATGGGCTGACAATGAATGGGACTCTAGACCCTTTCTAATATTTCTCAGATGTTCCCCAATTCTGGTTTTTAAATTTCTCATAGTGCGAACAATATAGAATAATCCACAACTGTATTCTATGGCATATATAAGATTTTTAGAATTACATGTCATAAAGTCCACCATTTTAAACTCTTGATCATTTATCATTACTGATGTGAATTTTTTTTCCTTATTTATATTTCTGCAGCCCAAACACAGACCACATCTATGAAAGCCTATCAATTTGTTAGTTGTATTCTCTGAATGTAGATGCGCACTTCTAACTAATTTGGTCTTACTATTTGCCACTTTTCTGTAGATGTGTACAGGTTTAGGTGGAATAATTTTTCCTAAATCGGGTCCCTCTGCAATATGGACCAATGCTTTTTAAAAGCTTTTTCAATCTCCCTATATTGGGAGTTGAAATCCGAAATGAATGCCCATTGATATTTATCATCCTTAGCCATTTTGGGTTTGATCTTCAATAATTCGTTTCTATCCAATTCTCTCACTGATGAAAAATCTTCTAAAACAGTCTCTTTTTAGGAACCATTTGCTAGAAAAACACTTTTAATTCTTTCAGCTTGATCCTCAAAGGTTTCTAACTTGGAACAGTTTCTCCTTATTCTCTTAAACTGTCCCCCTGGGATAGAATTAAGGCACTGATGGTGTTGGCAACTTCCTGACTGTATATAAGATGTCAGTCATTTTTTGATAAGATTTTGTTAAGATTTTCCCATCTTCTACATACATTATAACATCCAAAACATTTAGCACCTTTGTCTGGATATCAAAAGTTAATTTGATACCACGATTATTACAATTAAGTCTAGTGCAAACATTTTCTAAAAGTGACCTCTCCCCTTTCCAAATAAAAAATATATCATCAATATACTGGCACCAGAGCACTAGGTTTGCCCCCTGGGGGTTGTGATTCCAGATCGTTAAATCCTCCCACACCCCCATGAAAATATTGGCATAGCTTGAGGCAAACCTAGTGCCCATTGCAGTGCCGACCTCCTGTAGATAAAAATCATCTTTAAAAGCAAAATAATTGTGCTTCAAATTAAAATCTATCCCTTGAATTAAAATGTTCTGCAGTTCTCCCTCTATATCTGGACTTTGTAAGGTCAATTTAACATCTTCCACGCCTTGATCATGTCTGATTATGGTATAAAGGGAACTAACATCTGCACTTACCATTATGTAATCATTCTCCCATTGCATGTCCTTAATTTTGTTTAAAAAGTCCCTAGTATCTTTAAGATGGGATTTATTTAAAAGAACCAATGGCTGTAGATAAAAATCAATATACTCGGACAGATCAGCTGTTACCGAGTTAATGCCAGACACTATAGGCCTGCCAGGGGGATGGATAGGGTCTTTATGTATGTTAGGCAACACATAAATGACCGCCACTGTCGGTTTATCAATAATAAGAAATTTAGTTTCCATAATGGTCAGGGTCCCCTTATCTACAAATGTATCTACCAGAGATTTCAAATCCTTAGAGAAACTCTCCGTAGGATCCTTCCTCAATTTCTTATATGCACAGTATGGAGATCATTCAATTGTTTTGTCACCTCATTTTCATAATCAATAATGTACAAAAGGACAATCCCTCCCCCTTTATCAGCAGGTTTGATGATCAATTCTTTATTTTCACTTAATTCTTTCAGTGCATTCCTTTCTCCATAACTCAAGTTAAATTCCACTTTTTTGGATCCTACATCTTTCAGATCTTCTAAAACTTGTGTTGAAAAGGTATCAATAAAGCTGCCTTTAAGGTAGGATGGAAAAAAAGATCATTTTGGATGAAAGGTGGAAGCTACCTCCAGTTCCTCTAGTACTTTCTCACCTTCTTTTATAAGAAATTTTTTTTTACCACAAAAAGCTTTTTTTCATTTATTACCATGAAGCTTCTTGTGAGTTTGGGTACGCTTACAACTATATCCATAGCAGGATGACCACATCACTATATTAACATACCAACACTATAAGAAGCTTTTTTTCATTTATTACCACTAAGAAATTGTTCCATGTTTGTTTCTTTTTATGTAACCACGGAGGACATTTGAACCTTTGGGATCCTGACATAAAAAGATCAATTAACCGAAAGGACTGTTTTCATATGGAACAACCATATAAGGACTAAGTATCTTTCATTATATTTATTATAGGTATATCCAGCGCCATCTTGTGGCACAACACATTCTTTACACATTTATTACTAAGGATTGAATGAGATCCTATTTTTGTGCCATAAAGGAGCCTGCAGGTTTTGCACATTCGTATTAGAGCCACTATCTTTTGATTTATTCTACATTTTCTCACTAAAAGATCTGTTGTTGAGTTGCTGCAATTGTATATTTGTTCTATCATGTTTGCATTTAGAGAGTCCAGGATTGATCATTTTGACAATCTATTTGAGAATCATTCAGATAGTGTAGAAGTGTGAGATGATGATCTCAACACTATCATGAATGATTTGGAAAAAGACCTGATTAGGGAAAGTCGCATCTGGTGGGAAATAGCAACTTTGGAAATGTATGTAACCCACCAGATTATTCCTAAAGGACTTAAAATAGATAAAAAGCCTATTTTTCCTCCACAACAGAGGCCTTTAGGACTAAATGGGATGCCATCATTAAAAATTGTTCATTTCCCCTGATTAATTTTATTATAGAGGAAAGAAGAACTGAGTTTAAAGATCTGGAAACTATAATTAATACCAATAAATCTCTTGTTCAGCCATATGCACATCTACCAGAATGCAAAGAGCTTGAGGAAAGGATTGAATTGAAAGTAATGAAAATAGAGAGAGATCTCAGACAGAAAAAATTAAAGAAATTTAATAGGGACAAAAAATGATGTGATTATGGGAGAAGTTCTGACTGATACAACTAGAAACATGGTTAATGAAGTTGTTCATTCAACTTCTATGAATATGCGATACTATAAGGATAAAGAGGATATAAATAACTTCAAATCACCGTACAGGTATAACAGGAGTGAGACTCCCTATAAAGAAAGACATCACCGACTGAATTATAACAAACAACAAAGAAAGGAAAGGAATACCAGTTACTGGTGGAGAAACAAAATCAATAATCAGGATA
This sequence comes from Taudactylus pleione, assembly GCA_031769625.1. NCBI lineage: Eukaryota > Metazoa > Chordata > Amphibia > Anura > Myobatrachidae > Taudactylus > Taudactylus pleione. Next base: position 315,940 of record JAUIMM010001588.1, on the reverse strand, counting down.
ACGTAGCATATAGGGAGCGGGATTTCATCACTCCAAGTAACAATAAATTTGGACCAGTGCTGGATCTACCACTTTCTAATTTAAGGAAATGTTTTTTAGGAGACAGGAGGGAAAGAACAAAATACAGACATTAATAAAACATAAAATGCGGGGCAAACAGGGAGGAATGAAACCAAAATATAGACGTAGAAGGAAATTTTGATGTAAGGACATAATTTTTCAGGAGAATGGGCCCATAACAGAAGGAAATGCTGGCCAATCTGAAACTAGGAATGGGGAGATAAAAATCTTCAATCTGAGTACACATACCTTGAATCACAATGAAAAATCGGTTCTTAGTAAAGGTTTAAAATATGCCCCCACTGCTAAAATAAATGACTTCACTTTTTACATTGACATGCAGAAGTATATCAGGAAACTGACAGTAAAAATTTTTTTCTTATAAAAGATGGTGAGAAAGCACTAGAGGAACTGGAGGTAGCTTCCACCTTTTGACCAAAATCCTCTTTTTTTCCATCCTACCTTAAAGGCAGCTTTATTGATACCTTTTTAACACAAGTTTTAGAAGATCTGAAAGATGTAGGATCCAAAAAAGTGGAATTTAACTTGAGTTATGGAGAAAGGAATGCACTGAAAGAATTAAGTGAAAATAAAGAATTGATCATCAAACCTGCTGATAAAGGGGGAGGGATTGTCCTTTTGTACATTATTGATTATGAAAATGAGGTGACGAAACAATTGAATGATCTCCATACATAAGAAATTGAGGAAGGATCCTACGGAGAGTTTCTCTAAGAATTTGAAATCTCTGGTAGATACATTTGTAGATAAGGGGACCCTAACCATTATGGAAACTAAATTTCTTATTATTGATAAACCGATAGTGCCGGTCATTTATGTGTTGCCTAAGATACATAAAGACTCTATCCATCCCCCTGGCAGGCCTATTGTGTCCGGCATTAACTCGGTAACAGCTAATCTGTCCGAGTATATTGATTTTTATCTACAGCCATTGGTTCTTTTAAATAAATCCCATCTTAAAGATACTAGGGACTTTTTAAACAAAATTAAGGACATGCAATGGGAGAATGATTACATAATGGTAAGTGCAGATGTTAGTTCCCTTTACACCATAATCAGACATGATCAAGGCGTGGAAGAAGTTAAATTGACCTTACAAAGTTTAGAGATAGAGGGAGAACTGCAGAACTTTTTATTTCAAGGGATAGATTTTAATTTGAGGCACAATTATTTTGCTTTTAAAGATGATTTTTATCTACAGGAGGTCGGCACTGCAATGGGCACTAGGTTTGCCCCAAGCTATGCCAATATTTTCATGGGGGTGTGGGAGGATTTAACGATCTGGAATCACAACCCCCAGGGGGCAAACCTAGTGCTCTGGTGCCAGTATATTGATGATATATTTTTTATTTGGAAAGGGGAGAGGTCACTTTTAGAAAATGTGTGCACTAGACTTAATTGTAATAATCGTGGTATCAAATTAACTTTTGATATCCAGATGAAGGTCCTAAATTTTTTGGACGTTACAGTGTATGTGGAAGATGGGAAAATCTTAACAAAATCTTATCAAAAACCGACTGACTCCTTATCTTATATACAGTCAGGAAGTTGCCAACATCATCAGTGGCTTAATTCTATCCTGGGGGGACAGTTTAAGAGAATAAGGAGAAACTGTTCCAAATTAGAATCTTTTGAGGATCAGGCTGAAAGAATGAAAAGTGTTTTTGTAGCAAGTGGCTATAAAAAAGAGACTGTTTTAGAAAAATGGATAGAAACGAATTATTGAAGATCAAACCCAAAAGGGCTAAGGATGATAAATATCAATGGGCATTCATTTTGGATTTCAACTCCCAATATAGGGAGATTGAAAAAGTGTTTAATAAGCATTGGTCCATATTGCAGAGGGACCCGATTTAGGAAAAATTATTCCACCTAAACCTGTACACATCTACAGAAAAGTGGAAAATATTAAGACCAAATTAGTGAGACGTGCGCATCTCCATTCAGAGAATACACACATCACTAACAAATCGATAGGCTTTCATAGATGTGGTCTGTGTTTGGGCTGCAGAAATGTAAAATGACGAAATAAGGAAAAAAAATTCACATCAGTAATGATAAATGGTCAAGAGTTTAAAATGATGGCCTTTATGACATATATTTCTAAAAATCTTATATATGCCATAGAATGCAGTTGTGGATTATTCTATATTGGTCGCACTATGAGAATTTTAAAAACCAGAATTGGGGAACATCTGAGAATATTAGAAAGGGTCTAGAGTCCCATTCGTTGTCGGCCCATTTTAAGATTGTCCATAATTGCTCCACAGATGAAATTAGAAACTTTATAGGTCTCAAAATCATCAAAGGTTTTATTAGACATGGTGATAATATGGCAACAATTGCAAGGGAAGAAATGAAGATGATTTATAAGTATCATACGGTGACTCCTGGTGGTTTAAACCAGGATTTTGAAGTCAAATGGTTTATGTAAATTTTTATGTGTTAATATATTTCATATAATGATGCATTTTATAACTTATTTTTATTGATGTCTATTAGATCTTAATATGTTGGTTTTATTTCATGTATCTTCAAAAGGTTTTTTTAGAGTTTTAATGTATTTATCTGTTTTACAAACATATTCCAATGCACTTGATTTCTCAATACGGGACTTATAGTCTGATAGGTCTCCAAGATGGAGGCTAGAAGTGAGGACAACAAATTGATTGGTAACTTCCAACCCAGCCCGCAGCGACCGGAAGGACGTCATGTAGGGGGGACGTCACTTCCGTCAGTCCAGGAATTCCTGACCGTGCTGTTGTTTCCATGACCATCTGGGGAACCGCGATACAGCTTGATGGTTCCAGATATGCAGCATGTAGCGGTGGCTGTAGGATCGGAGGGGGAAGTCACGTGCACAGTAGATTACGATGTAACCGGAAGTGCGTGTGCCGGAAGTAACTGCGTGACATGAAACACGAGGACGGACCTGGGTACCCCGGACTTTGGATCAGATCATCCAAAGTTGTTCAGTTATATGGACTTTTGTTTGAGGGGTGGCTTGATTGAGGAAATGTGTGAGGGAATTATTGTTATTTGAAGAGGGTATTTAAAATGCCATTAGAAGAAGTGTCCCCTATACTTTGACAAAGATCTACAGTGGCAGATCGAAATGCGTTGGCTTTTAGGTGACACATTTGCCTCATCTGGATCATCTGATTGATGTTGGACTGGTGACCCTTGCTTGGAAAGTAATGGTATATACCAGACTCCACCGCTCTGATATATCAGGTCACCATTTGCTTTTTTCGTTTCAGCCAGTTTAAATTTCTCTTTTCATCTGCTGTTTGTTTTTTTGGATAGTCTTATGTCTCCATTGTATGTTAAATAAATCTTCGTTTATTATACATACTGTTCTCCCTTTTTTAAAAGAGGTTGGATGGGACAGTTCCATGAGACAGTGGAGTTTTGAAACAGAGATAAAGATACCTTGATATGCACTGTTCACACGTGTATATATGTAAGTAAGGTACGGAAGACCTTACACAGTTCATTCTTCAATTTGAAAGTTTTGTGAAAATTGCCATATAGAGCAAGAAGCTGAAGAAACCTTGATGTGATCATCTTTTTATTTTGTTTTGTGAGTTTGGGTACTCTTACATCTATATGTAAGATTCTCTCTCGCTCCGGTGCTTGTGCACGCACAGTGTGGCTGCTGCGCGTACTCAGGACCAAAACATTGACCCGGTTGTGAGCGCGCATCGCTTGCGACCAGGTCTGAATTAGGTCCTAAGTATCTTTCATTATATTTATTATATTTATATCCAGCGCCATCTTGTGGCACAACACATTCTTTACAGACTCTAATCACCAACTTTTTCACCTTTAAGTAGTCTTCATACCATAAGGGATGCTGAAAAAATTTAATTGCCAAACATTTTTAAATGGAAAAATACTACTTATAACATTTTACTACATATTAACCTTTAAATAAGGTTTCATATTTTCACCTTGTAGTTAAAGTGAATGCTAAATGCTTGCTGTAATTACATTTGTAAACAACCTTCCCTTCCACTATTTGTCTTATGGGTTAAATATGAATATAATTAAAACAATCACATATACACTTAAACCATTTCTATATGTATATAGAAGAAACATGGAATTTTCAAAGTTAATGCAACATTGTATAACGTAAGAGTATTACAAAATGAGGTGCACATATTAGAAAAACAGCAAGGCCATTATTTGCAATATGCAATGTTAATAACTATCAATATCTCTACCAATAATATATGTGTAAGGTGTTATTAATTTTCTCATGTGAGAATGGTGACTAGGAGGGGGTTCATCCAAAGCTTCTCAGTGCATAACCGCCTCAATTTTGGAGGCCACATCTGGGAGGTGATGATGGGGCAGAAACAGTTTGTGGAGTGCTGCTTAAAATTGTGGTTGTATTTGTCTCAGGCATGCAGACAATCAATTTAGCCCCTAATAAAAGGATACAGTATTAGTGTTTAAATCCCTTAATGCATTGTTTTGGGATTCTGGCATCCTAAGGTTTGAGTCATGCATTCTACTCAGTGTTATATTTTGCTCTTAGACGGCTGAACATAACCTAGTAATGCCCTCACGAAAGTCAGCGCAGACCTCCTTGCTACCAAATCCAAGGGCCACTACTCTCTGCTCATTCTTCTTGACCTCTCTGCTGCATTTGACACTGTAGACCACCCTATCCTCCTGCAAATCCTTCACTCTCATGGTTTCCATGGCATTGCCCTCTCCTGGCTGTCCTCCTACCTTTCTAATCATTCCTTCTCTGTCTCCTCTCAGGACTCCTCTCCCCCCCCCCCACATCCACTAACAGTAGGAGTTCCCCAAGGTTCTGTTCTTGGACCTCTCCTTTTCTCCCTATATACGTCCTCTTTAGGTGAACTCATTAACTCTTTTGACCTCCAATATCATCACTATGCTGATGATACTCAAATTTACCTTTCCACCCCTGACCTCTCCCCCTTGCTTCTTACCCGTATCTCCAACTGTCTCTCTGCTATCTCTTCATGGATGTCCCAGCGCTTTCTTAAACTTAACATGTCTAAGACTGAGCTGATCATCTTCCCACCCTCTTCCACTACATCACTTCCCACAATTTCATTATCTATTGATGGCACAACTATCTCCTCTATCCCCAAAGTGCGCTGTCTTGGAGTTATTCCAGACTCCTCCCTCTCCTTTAAACCACACATTCAGCACCTCTCGCAGTCCTGCCGCTTCCACCTAAAAAATATTTCCAGGATTGGACCCTTCCTCACCCAGGATGCCACTAAAACCCTCATCCACTCACTGGTCATCTCCAGATTGGACTACTGTAACCTTCTCCTAGCTGGCCTCCCAGTCTCTCACCTCTCCGCTACAATCGGTCTTCGATGCTGCTGCTCGGCTCATCTTCCTCTCCAGACGTTCTACATCTGCTTCCCCTCTCCATCAAGCCCTACGCTGGCTCTCCTTCCCCTTCAGATGCCAATTCAAGGTTCTTCCACTCACCTACAAAGCCCTCACTAAATCCTCCCCCACATACATTTCTGACCTCCTCTCCCTTCATACTCCCGCCCGTCCACTTCGCTCAACAAATGCATGCCGCCTCTCTTGCCAACTGATTACTTCCTCCCACTCCCGCCTCCAAGATTTTGCCCATGCTGCTCCCTACCTTTGGAACTCTCTCCCTCTCCCTATCACTCTCCACCTCACTGCATATCTTCAAATGGGCTCTCAAGACCCACTACTTCATCAAGGCCTTCCAGCTCTCATCCTAACCCACATAATACTCTCTCCTCCCTATATTCCTCTTCTGTGTCACGCCTGTCTGTCTGCCCCCCCTTTAGAATGTAAGCTCTCACGAGCAGGGACCTCTTCTCTCATGTGCTTCTCCTTATACTTTCTTCTACTCCTTACTCCTCATAAGGGTACCTAACACGTCTCTGCCAACTCCCTGCTGCTTATTGTGAATGTTTTATTATTATTATTATTATTATTATTATTATCGTTTATTTATATGGCGCCACTAGTGTTCCGCAGCACCTTACAAAGTACATAAATAGATTGATTTACAGTGACTTACAGTACAATACAATACAATACATTACAGGGCATGGATAATATACATTGCTACATTCGTGACCATAAAACCCAGATAGGCAACAATGCAAAGCAACCAAGTGTTAGGTGCCCTGGTAGAGAGTAAGAAGTAGATGAAGGTAGAGTAAGGAGAAGCACAAGAGGGTAGAGGGCCCTGCTCATAGGAGCTTACATTCTAACATTTAATCACTATTGCAGCAATGTATATAATGTCCTTCACTGTACTGTAAGTTACTTGTTTTTTTTTTTTTTGCTCACTTATTAGTTCTATGTACTATGTAAGGCGCTGCGGAACACTTGTGGTGCCATATAAATAAAGGATAATAATAATAATAATAATTCACAACAGACACACAATACATGGTTTCTCCTCCTCATTTGTCTAGACCTGTGTCCTCTTTGGTGGATTTGGGTATCCATAAGTGCAACTTAGTATTCATAAATTGAGCCACATAATCTGTACTCAGTGTGGCACTGGTTGCGGGCTTGGTGGTTCTGGACTTAGAGCCTGATTCAGCAAGGAACGCACGGATGCAGACGCACACACTCGTCCGCTGCGAGCATATGCTAATCAATGAATACGCACGGAGACCACAGCACAAGATGCAGATGCCCAGCCCCATACTATGCCGCCCATCAACCTTTACTCACAGCCTGATCAGCACACAAGATAGCGCAAACATCGGTAACATCGAGAACCATCGGACCCATTAGCATAATTGTAGTTGACCTGACTTGCCGCAGGAATTTGGCTGCTTCCTGTATACAGCTTACGTATGGCTGTGTATCCTGCCGCACTGCCTTAATTATGCATGCCCCTATAACGGCATGTGCAGGGCAAAAACATCGGCCAAGTGCGTGCATTCTCTCCTGTGCATTCCTTGTTGAATCAGGCTCTCAGGGCCTGATTCAGACCCGGTCGCAAGCGCTGAGCGCTCGCAACCGGGTCGATGGTGCCCACAGCACATGCGCACGATGGAGCCGGCTCCGTCGTGCGCATGCGCGAGACCCGGCTAGCGATGGGCAATCCGTCGCTCTGGGTCTCGCACCAAAGGGGGCGAGTTGTCGATGTTGAGTGACAGTTCGCCCCCTTTGGTGGGCGGGCCGGGGGGGTGGTTGCCCAAACGGAGGCGTTCCCATGAGAACGCCTGCCATTTGGGGGCGGCCCCACTGACATCACGAGTGATGTCAGTGGAGAGATACCGGCTCTGTTAGAGCCGAAATCTCTCTGGGGCTTGCGGCCACGAGACCCTACCACAAGGGTCTCGTCGCAAGCCCGATGGTTGCGATGGTCTTGACCATCGCGACCATCATCATGGCCGCTCGCAATAGCTGTGGGTGGTCACCCACAGCTATGTGAGCGGTCAAGAGGCCGATCCATAAAAAAAAAGCCTGGCCCTGATTCAGAGCGAGCGGCTCTGAATCAGGCAATTAGTACATAGAAAACTTTATGTAGAAAATCTATTGGGGTTTAAAGATATCTCTCAATATACTTATTTCCCGTTAATGATGTGAGTGGGGTACGCTGCTATATCTCATCTTTAAATAGTTAGCGTATCCTGCGTATCTACAATCTGGGATTTTTAAAATTACTACACATTGGTCTTTTTATCTCTCTTTGATGTTTTTTATATGCTACGACTAAGTGGATGCTGTTTCAAGAATTCATCTAAAAGGAGATACGTCGGTTGATTCCATTCCACTACAAGACAAACATCTTCAGTATCTCAATTATAAGGGATGTATTACTGTTTAAATTTACTAGCATCGTAAGTTTTGTTTATTCCTATCCCAAGAATAATGGCTATGATCAAATATCCCTCCTGACCATTGTGCAGGTCTGATTGGTAGCTACAAGAAACATGTTGTTGAAGTTATTGCTGCCAAAGGAGGGTCAACAAGTTAATAAATCCAAGGGTTCAAATCTTTTTCCACCCTGCACTGTGAATGTTTACACGGTACATTAAATAATTCAACATATACAGTAATTGTGTTATTAGTTAAAGCAGACTGTGTTTGTCTATCACTGCATTGTGATGAATATATGAAAATCAGATTAGACCACATTTTATGATCAATTAATACAGAGACAGGTAAATCTCTCCCCGCTGCTGATATATGCTGCATATACACTACAAGCAGCACTCTTTCTATACTGTCAGTCAGTAATCTACACTGTCGGCTCCAGGCTACTGTATGGCTGTTCTAATGGACAAATCCTGCTGCAGGTGCAGTTTCACCAGCGCTCTCTTACATCTAGATCTGGTCAGGTATACTGCATAATTATTGTGTATCATCACTGCAGCCATTGGATTTACACTGTAGTTAGCAGTGATACCTGGATAACAGTGGTACAACGGGATTGTTACCCCTTCATCATTGTACGGGAAAAATCAGATTTGTCCAACCCATTCCCCATGAGGCCACAGCCCTTTTTCGGGCACGCATCTTATGTCCCTTATGTCCCTATTTGAGTAATGGTGGGAGGATGCTCTCTGTGGCCCAGGGCACCAAAAGGTCTAGTTACTGCTCTGTTAGCAGCAGATCCTTTACGTCCGGTAAGTAGCGAGGTGGGGCCTCCATGGCTCTGACTTTTTTTTCTGCACATGTAAAATGAAACAATGTTTAAGTAGGTTGTATGTGTCAAAGTAGCATCCATATTAATGATGGACCCAAGGCTTACCAGCCGAACATTGCCCAGAGCATCACACTGCTGCCTCTGACTTGAATAAATCCTGGTGCATCCTGGTGCCATCTCTTCTCCAAGTAAACATGCACATGCACAAGGCTGTTCACATGATGTAATAGAAAATGTAATTCATCAGATCATGCCACCTTGTTCCGTTGCTCCATGGTCCAGTTCTGACACTTAAGGTACCACTGAAGGTGCTCTTCTGTGGGACTAGACCAGATGGGCTATTTTTCGCTTCCCATACACATCAATGAGCCTTGGGCACCCATGGCGCTGTCGCTGGTTCACTGGCTGTCCTTCCTTGGGCCACTTTTGGTAGATACTACCACTGCATACCAACAACACTCCACAATACCTGCCGTTTTTGAGATGCTCTGACCCTGTCATCTCACCATCACAATTTGGCCCTTGTCAAAGTCAATCAGATCCTTGTACTTACCCACTATTCCTGCTTCCGACACATCAATATCAAGAACTGACTGTTTACTTGCTGCCTAATATATCCCACCCCTTGACAGATGGCATTATTTTAATGAGATAGTCAATGTTATTTATTATTTGTTTTAATGTTATGACTGATCGGTGTATATACTCCCCATTTCATTAGTTTTTATTTGTTTTCAATTACATGCCCCACCAGTTGAGTAGGAAAAATATAGTCAATGTTAAGGTCCTTTTTAGAATTGCCAAAACAGTATGGTATGATACACTAAGTTATTGTTAAAGACAAAATATTTTTGAAAACAGTTAAAAAAGTTTATTACAGTACTTTAGGGAAAACTATTCTTTAGAAAAGTTATTCTTAGTTTATTATGTACAAGTATTTCTTATGTGCAACATGGATGCAATCATAATTATAATCAATCAAGGCTTCTTGTTATTAGAGTCTGAATATCACATACATGAAAAAAATGATGCTGTATGAGATACATTAAACCCATATATTTATATTGCTGCATTGTTACTGACCATTTTAGTAAAAACGGGATGACAAGTTCGTGTCAAAGCGTATTTTGTTCCTTCATTCTGCAGTTACTTCTGAGTTTCAGCAGGAGACTTTTGTAATTCTAAATTTTTTACTAAATTTCAGAAGAGTTCTCATTGCCCAAAGAAAAATCTGTATAGATATCATCTATAAGACAAAATGAGACACTACTGGGCTCTATTCCTGGCTCCAATGACCCTTGTAAAATATAATGTGGAATTTCCACAGCACCAGAAGCTGTTCCTACTTGTAGTTCCGCATGGGACAAGCTCTGCAAATAATAGAAAAAAAAAAAAATAATTAAAAATAAATATATATATATATATACACGTGTATATATATATATATATATATATATATATATATAGATAGATAGATAGATATGTATAGAATATCATACTGTAAAGTGCTACTGAGTATGCTGGTGCTATATAAATACTGTACATATTAATAATGTTATTGTGAATCATTATTGCAATAAACTAATGACTGGGATCATGGACTGATGGAAGGAACCATGTAGTGTTACACAATTTTGCACACAATGCTTACCTATGAATGCAGACAATTACCAAAGAGGGACACATAAGACATACAAACAGATGCTTATATGACTGTGTTCCAGATAAATAAAGAGTTCAGAGCACACAGCAGACATAAGGTAGCATTAAATGCAGCTACTGAATCACAGTAGCAAACACCACAACACTTAAAACCTTATTATTACATTTAATCTTTGATTCTAGCTCAAAGAATTTATTTCTAAATCTTATTGCTTGAATTCTGTAATTCTCAGATTGGGGAACAATGTTCCAACCTTATGGTTTTATTTTGAGCGCCCAACTTAGACTCTACAGAAAGGGTTCTGGATAGTGAATCCCAAATGTTTACACTCCCACTCTGTACATGTAGCCTCTGACCACCAGTGACTTCTTGCACTAGGAGGAGGGGCAAAATGTGGCCGATCACCCAATGAATTGCATTAATACTTCGGTGATCAGTGCCTGTATGTGGGGGCGTGGTTTGGGTGGAGTGGGAGCTGCGAGTGCCGTCTGAGAGTGGGATAGACTTCGGCAGTGATGGATTCCTCTGCCTGTCCCACATCTTTCACTCTAAAGCAGGGGGTGGGTGGTTTCAAACTGAAAGTACCCACAACAGGCCGCCTTCTGCACTATGATGACCCTGGTCTCTGTTTCCATAGAGTGTACAGCTTTTCCTCTGCAGATGCTGTGTTGCCTGTGCTGAGCTCCTCTTACTCTGGGTGTTCAGGTACTATTTCTGCAATGCTGATCTTCCCCAGCCTCCTATAGTAATACATCACTGTACAGCTGTCTCCCTTTCCTCCTCCAGGCTAAAGTATGAGTATCATCATGCCCCCAGTATGTGTGTCACCATGCCCCCCCCAGCCCCCAGTGTGTGCATCACCATGTCCCCCCCAGGACCCATTATGTGTCACCATGCCCCCCAGTATGTGTGTCACTATGCCCCCCCAGGACCCAGTGTGTGTCTGTCACCATGCCACCCCCCGGGCACCAGTGTGTGTAACACCATGTGCCCCCAAGCCTTAGTGTGTATCACCATGTCCCCATTCCCTAAGCCCCAGTGTGTATGTCTATATATCCGTCCATCCCCAGTATGTATATCACCAGGCCCATCCAGCCACCAATATATGTATATATGTCACACCAGGCTCATGTGGTCTCTTATAATCCTTATGTGTGTCTGGCCTTTCTTTTTCCTCCTTTGTCTGTGTCTCCAATTACCACCATCACCCACCTTTCCCCTGTGCCCTTCGCAAACCACTGTTCCTCTTGCCCTCCACTTTCAACTGCCACCCCTTTTCTTCATCAACTTCTGCCCTCTTTACTCCTTACTTTCCTACTCATATGCTGGTGAAGGTAGCATATGCTGCTGGCAGCTGTTGAGAAGCGACACAGGGAAACCTTAGTATGGCAGGTAAGTACAATCTTTTTGTGTTTTAAATTCCATATCTGAGCAGTAGTGCACACAGGGGGTTTTTCTGAGAACCCAGAAACCCCCCAACAGAGGGGAGAGCAAGCAGCACCATGTTATAAAGCCCCACCCATAGGCAAACGCAGGTTTTTTTTTCCGTCTGCCTGGAAACCCCCCTCCCCAGACCACACCATGACCGCAATAGAAATAGTAATATAATAGAATGTTACTATCGCTGCATGTTCTTCTCAGTATCACAAATGAAATAATTAGCACCACCTGTGGCTCTTTTAACATGTATCAGCCAGTAATAAATTACCTGTGCACCAACTAGGAGATCTGGAAAACATGCACAGTTAGAGATGTACTGCTATAGAGCCCAATATGTACATACAGTATATGTCCAGGGCAGTGCTAGGTTCTTCTGCTGCTCCTCCAGGCTCCCGGACTTGCTCCAATAGTCTGGAATGGTGCCCACATCTAAATTAAATACATTCTGCTCAGGCAGGATGGCCTACTGCCGCATCTAATGGCTTACTGTGATCACTGGTCCTGTATATGCTGGAATTATTACACACAATACACTTTGTATGATGCTTATTAAAGCTGGTTAAGTACCAATTCTGCCCTCTCCATTGACAGGCCACACTCGCTCTAAAATTAAGCATTTGGAAACCCCCCTCTGGAAATCCTGCGTTTGCCACTGCCACCCCTCGCATCAAATTGCCACAATTTGCGAGTCACTGGGGAGGAGGCGGAGTCAGTATGATGCAATATAATCAGAAATGCATCATTTGGCTCTACCCTCTCCAAATTGACCCGCGAATCGTGGCATTTTGCCACAAGAGCGCGGGTCTTATTGACATAGCGTCTGGTCCCGTCTCCATCTCCAACCTGCAGTTGCTGCATGGTAAGTGTGTGCAATGTATGTGTGACATATATGTGTGTGTGTGCATATATGTGAGTGTATATTTGTGTATATATATATATACAGTCAGGTGCATAAATATTGGGACATTGACAGAATGTTCATATTTTGGCCTCTATTCACCACCAAAATGGCTTTGAAATGAAACAAACAAGATGTTCTTTAACTGCAGACTTTCAGATTTAATTTGAGGGTAATTACATCCAAATCAGGTGAACGGTGTAGGAATTACAACAGTTTCTATATGTGCCTCCCACTTTTTAAGGGGCCAAAAGTAATGGGACTATCAACTCAAAAGCTATTTCATGGACAGGTGTAGGCTATTCCCTCGTTATTTCATTATCAATTAAGCAGGTAAAAGGTCTGGAGTTGATTCTAGGTGTGACATTTGCATTTGGAATCAGTTGCTGTCGACTCCCAATATGAGATCCAAAGAGCTGTCACTATCAGTGAAGCAAGCCATCATTAGGCTGAAAAATCAAAACAAACCCATCAGAGAGATAGCAAAAACATTAGGTGTGGCCAAATCAACTGTTTGGAACATTCTTAAAAAGAAAGAACGCACCGGAGAACTCAGCAACACCAAAAGACCCGGAAGACCACGGAAAACAACTGTGGTGGATGACAGAAGAATTATTTCCCTGGTGAAGAAAAACCCCTTCACAACAGTTGGCCAAATCAAGAACACTCTCCAGGAGGTAGGTGTATAGAGGGTTCACCACAAGATGTAAACCATTGGTGAGCCACAAAAACAGGAAGACCAGATTAGAGTGCCAAATAATATCTAAAAAAGCTATTACAGTTCTGGAACAACATCCTATGGACAGATGAGACAAAGATCAACTTGTACCAGAGTGATGGGAAGAGAAGAGTATGGAGAAGGAAAGGAACTGCTCATGATCCAAAACATATCACCTCATCAGTGAAGCATGGTGGTGGTAGTGTCATGGCGTGGGCATGTATGGCTGCCAATGGAACTGGTTCCCTTGTATTTATTGATGATGTGACTGCTGACAAAAGCAGCAGAATGAATTCTGAAGTATTTCGGGCAATATTATATGCTCATATTCAGTCAAATACTTCAGAACTCATTGGACGGCGCTTCACAGTGCAGATGGACAATGATCCGAAGCATACTGCAAAAGCAACCAAACAGTTTTTTAATGCTAAAAAGTGGAATGTTATGCAATGGCCAAGTCAATCCCCTGACCTGAATCCGATTGAGCATGCATTTCACTTGATGAAGACAAAACTGAAGGGAAAATGCCCCAAGAACAAGCAGGAACTGAAGAAATTTGCAGTAGAGGCCTGGCAGAGCATCACCAGGGATGAAACCCAGCGTCTGATGATGTCTATGCGTTCCAGACTTCAGGCTGTAATTGCCTGCAAAGGATTTGCAACAAATTATTAAAAAGTGAAAGTTAGATTTAGGATTGTTTAGTTTGTCACATTACTTTTGGCCCCTTACAAAGTGGGAGGCACATATAGAAACCATTCACCTGATTTGGATGTCATTACCCTCAATTTAAATCTGAAAGTCTGCAGTTAAAGCACATCTTGTTTGTTTCATTTCAAAGCCATTGTGGTGGTGAACAGAGGCCAAAATATGAAAATTCTGTCAATGTCCCAATATTTATGCACCTGACTGTACATACTAGAAACCCCCCCTTAAATATCCTGCGTTTGCCCTGCTGAGCGACCGCTCTAAAGGTTTTGATTCAGATTTAGGGGCCAATGTAGCAAGCATTTTTAAAATTATGTAAAAACAGCAGTTGCTGTATCATTTTATTGATTGTTGTATGCAGAAGGCCAATTAGCACTGCAGAGCGCAGTCCCCATTATTATCAATGGGGATTATGGTCTGACGCCTATGTACCAAACTCCAAAAAACATAGCTTTTCGGAGTTTGGCCCTGCTGGCACCTAGGGGGGTGCCGCAAAAAAAAAATCAGAGACAGTAAGGGTGCCATGGACCAAGAAAGTTTGTGAGCCACTGGCTTAGGTTATTAGTTCCCATACCTTTTACCAGGCAATTAAAAACAACATCTGATGATTTTGCTGTCAAAAGGAAAATGTCTACAAAGTGCTAGCATCGAAAGAAGTCAGCAAGAAACAAATTCACAAGAGTTTTGGTGAGACAATGAGGAAACTATAATAAAACTAGTAAATAACCTAAAACTAATTTTATTATTTTTTTTGTCATGAAGACTATGGTTTATAGTTGGTTTTCATTCAAGTCCATCTCCACTGTGGCACACCCATATATTATATGCTAGCTGTTGTTTTTTTCTTTATATAGTATCTATATAAAATCACAAGTACTTTTAATTAATTTGACCTCTAGCTTCATTTTTTGGTGGCATTACTGCATTGCTATATAGCCATTCCAGCTTCAGAAACTAATTGATTATATCTGGGTAGACCTTACTATGTAGTAGAGATATGCGCTGACCCCCGTGTTTTGGTTTTGGATCTTGATTTATCTTTGTGTTTGAGTTTTGGTTTTGCAAAACCACCCTCATGTGTTTTGGTTTTGGATTTTTTTTTTAAATAATAAAAAACAGCTAAACTCATGTAATTTTTACAATCCAAAAATCGAAATTCGGATTTAAAATCTGAATTCCTATTAGCTGGAAGATCAGAACCACAACTCAGATTTATCTGGATCTCCTCAGGAGATTAGAACCTCGACTCGGATCTGTCCAGATTCACGAAATTCGGGTGGATTCCGATTTCTGGAAAACCGAATTGCACTACTCTGTAGTTCACCGAAGATCTGTATTGCCCATCTCTTTTGGGAGTGTAATATTATTTCCACTCTGTTCAACCACAGGTATCCTAACCTTATTAATTTCAAGCAACTGATTTGGAAAATGGTCAAAAATAAAGAACGTTAAAAGCGCTCAAGTAAAGGTGCAAGTAAAGTAAAAATATAGTGTTGTCCAATTGACATAAAATAGTCACTTGTTTATAGTTCAACTGTTGTACATCCTTATTTTCTTTAGAGTCAGCAACCTGGTTTCTCCACTTGGTTTTTCACACTAATACCCCTCAGCATCAAAAGGCCATATAAGACAAAAAGAGGGGAGAATACATAGTGTAAAACCATAAAACATTTATTCAAAACAACATTAATAAAAAATGGTCGCGTACCATCCAAAACCTTTACAGAAAGGCACATATAGGGGTAAATTATCTGCTCCCCCTATTTGAGCAATACCTTCCCACAGTCAGGGTAGATGGCAGCAACACAGGATACAGCACCAACGCGTTTCAACCCTAATAAGGTCTTTTTCAAGGTGTGTTTTGTTGAGAGAACTGACCAGGTTTTATACCCAAAGTGACTCCTCCCCTTCAATTAAGGTTTTTTTTTTTTTTATACATCTCAGGTGTGTTGTTTCTAGTATCTGTGTACATTCTTATCCCTAAAGATAGACAGACTGCATTTCCTTACTGTGTAGTCGTCTTACACTGCTGACGCTGCGCTCCAAAGTCTCGTGTGGAACGCAGCGGGTATATCTCAACTAGCGCTGCGTTCCAGAGCCCGCCGGGTCACGTGACCTGTGTCTCGTATGGAGCGCAGCGGATTTATCTCAATTAGCACTGCATTCCAAAGCCCCTCACGTCACGTGATCTGTGGCAATGCGTTACATTAGGACTTTTGGGGAATCCCTTTGTTGTAGCTTTCCCATATGTCCAATACGGGCCTATAAGATGAAATGATCCCGCTGCGTTCCACACAAGACTTTGGAACGCAGCGTCAGCAGTGTAAGAGATGCTGCGCTCCTGGTATCAGACCGATGTCATGTGGTTAATACCACATGACTATGATAACACAACTGACTGTGCGTTCCACGGCGTGGAACGCACCGCTTAAATCCGCGATCCGGAGCACTTTTGGATTTTGCAAAAACGAGGCGACTACACAGTAAGGAAATGCAGTCTGTCTATCTTTAGGGATAAGAATGTACACAGATACTAGAAACAACACACCTGAGATGTATAAAAAAAAACAAAAAAAACCAAAAAAAAAAACCTTAATTGAAGGGGAGGAGTCACTTTGGGTATAAAACCTGGTCAGTTCTCTTAACAAAACACACCTTGAAAAAGACCTTATTAGGGTTGAAACGCGTTGGTGCTGTATCCTGTGTTGCTGCCATCTTCCCTGACTGTGGGAAGGTATTGCTCAAATAGGGGGAGCAGATAATTTACCCCTATATGCCTAAAACTGTGCCTTTCTGTAAAGGTTTTGGATGGTACGCGACCATTTTTTATTAATGTTGTTTTGAATAAATGTTTTATGGTTTTACACTATGTATTCTCCCCTCTTTTTGTCTTATATGGCCTTTTGATGCTGAGGGGTATTAGTGTGAAAAACCAAGTGGAGAAACCAGGTTGCTGACTCTAAAGAAAATAAGGATGTACAACAGTTGAACTATAAACAAGTGACTATTTTATGTCAATTGGACAACACTATATTTTTACTTTGCTTGCACCTTTACTTGAGCGCTTTTAACGTTCTTTATTTTTGACCATACATACATCTGTGATTGGTGAATATCACGTTGTTATTAGCTGCCAGGTGCAGCGTGGAGCGCGAACATCTATTTCTCTGATTTGGAAAATATCTGCTGTATTGTACTGTAATAGTACAGTAATGGATACA
Organism: Taudactylus pleione; assembly: GCA_031769625.1. NCBI lineage: Eukaryota > Metazoa > Chordata > Amphibia > Anura > Myobatrachidae > Taudactylus > Taudactylus pleione. Next base: position 298,558 of record JAUIMM010001588.1, on the reverse strand, counting down.
ATATGTAATACAGTACAGTATATATGCACAGCAATCATTTTTACTGTATTTATTATGAATAAAGAAAATAAACTTTGCTTTACTTTGCATAACTTGTTTGTTTTATTTTGCATATTTTTTTTTACTTTTAAAAATTAGTTTGTTTCATATTGTATAATTGTTTACTTTGCTTACAGTATGTTTTATTTTGCATAACTTTGCATAACTTTCTTTACTTCGCCTAACTTGTTTGTTTTATTTTGTATAACTTTCTTCACTTTATATAACTTGTTTGATATATTTGGCATAACTTTCTTTACTTTGCATATTTTTTTTTACTTTGTAAAACTTGTTTGAATTAGAATAACTGTTACATAGTGTCCCTTTACAGAACATAAAAATAAAAATACAGGACAATCGACACCAAAAATAATAAAGTTATAAATAAAGTTATAAATAAAAGACATTCTAGCCAACAAATCCTTCATAGTGTTATAGTGTTTCTGGGTCACAAGCGTCATCCTTAAAGTGATCAGGATCTGTAGAGGGCCCGCGTAAAGGAGATGATGGCAAGGAAATGGAAGGACTTGTAGGGGTAGGGGTACTGGGTGTAGAAGAAACCTGTTAGTGTAGTCTGCTTTGTAATTTTATTTTGTTCTTCAGCAGGAGGATAATTTTAAAGACAACACTTGACCGGGGGTTGAAGCGGTTGGCAAACCAATCCTCAAATAAATCTTGTGTCATCCATGCCTTGTTATTTGCATATAAATGGGCAGCATGTGGTTACTGACCTGCTTCAATGCATGTGGGTTCTCGGAGCGATAGATGAGCAAAGGCTTTAACTTAAACCCAGCAACATTTCCACCCAACAACAACATGACCCTGTCCTTAAAAGCCTTGAAACTCGGCGTTGTTTTAGCTTCTTTGTGTATGTAGGACCTTTTGGGCATTTTCTTAGAAAAATGTCCAGTTTCATCCACATTGAAGTATTGTTCTGGACGGTAGCTGCCTTTTTTTGATGATTTCATTAAATTGGTCAAGAAATCTTTCCACTGCTTCTATGTCAGCGCTTGCTGCCTCACCACTGATACTGTACAATCCGTCTGACACAGAGGGTTTCTGGACATTTTTTTATTCACGTATATATTTTCCATATTGCTTACATCCATGATGATTACAGCTCATTGGAATTTCCTTTAGCAGCTGATTATCATAACAGGCTTTTGCTATTTTTTAAGTGTATTTATATGTCCCACAATTTGTGGTGGTATTTGTATTATTATTCTTTTATTATCTTTCATGATTTGTGAATGTATATGTTTGTGATTTTATTTTTATTTTTCATACATGGCTAATTAAAATTGTATACATTGTAGCATATCTGCAGCATTATGAGTTTTTTTCCAGTAATTTTGTTCTATATTGTTTATATAACTTGTTATCTATTTCACCCCAGCTCTGAGTTTCTTCTGTTTTGGTTTTTGGTACTTTTTGGCTTGCAACCACTAAACAGCTGCTTAGTCCAGGGCTCGACAAATCCCGGGGGCCAGGTCGCCATGGTGACCAGATTTTGCTGCCTGGCGACCAGATTTTGCAGGGAGGGAGGTTTTACATATACGCTGGTTACACAGCCGAGTAGAGCGCCACCTGGAGGAGGGCGCCCTGACCCGGCCAAGGCCAGTGACATGTAAAGCGGCCTCCATGCAGACTGTGTCACAGCTGCCTGCACAGGCGCGCCACAGCGCTCAGGAGGGCGCCTGCCGACATTGCTGCAAGACCTGTCCCCCGCCGCCAGTACTCTACTACTGCTGTTGGAGCCAGCAGGTAAGTATGAGCAGGGGTGCCGAGAAGGGAGGCTGGGGGGAATGGCACCGCCCCCTCTCCCTCATAACTCACTGCAGCCCAGCACACGCTGCTGTGTCTAGTGTCTAGTGAGTGTTATATAGAGTGAGATGGATGAAGACTTTTACTCAAAAAGACATTTATGTTTAATAGCATATTGAATATGGGCTATTCAATTAAACAAGCTGTGAGCGTGAATATTACGGACCTGATTCTGAGTCAGACGCAGCCACAACCAAATTTACATCCACCTGTGGCAGCAGGGGCATTTCTAGAGAGGAGGGAGCCCGTGTGCAGTCTCCATCACGGGCCCCCTACTCGTCGTCTGGCAGGCCGGCAGCGCCAGGGCCGCACTAATTGATTCTGAGCACTAGAGTGTGCCCAGAGTCTATATTGCATGCGCAGGTCACCGGGAAAATGGCCATTCTCCCTGTACTGCGCATACGCAAATGATGGGAAAATGGACGCGATGGCCATTTTCCAGCTGTTTATTACAATGCAGACACCTGCTGTCTGCAGACACCCTACATGTGGGGCTTCGGAGAGGTAAGTATAATATGGGTGCAGGGTGAGTGGTGCGGGCCCACCATGGACCCAGGGGCCCGTGTGCCCCGCATACCCTGCACCCATTATAAATACTCCCCTGCGTGGCAGCCTGCAGACTAAGATATGCTAACTCAGCTCTCTGTCTATTTGCAGATTAGTTTTCTTTCATTGCACTGCTCACTGATTTTTTACGTTCATGCTTTAGACATCATCATTAGTATCAGGTCTCTATGGGGTACCAGCCCGATGCTTGGTGCAAAAGATTCTTTTGAAACAGTCATCCCAACTGCGTCCAAACACAGAAATCAAGCACAGAAGTTGGGCTACTTTCCCACGACACCCCCATCCGACACAGCCGCTCTGTGCATCTTAATACTCACTGCCCAGTTGCTGCCCAGACACCCCTACTTGACAATGACATTAGTCTCCATTTGCTCGAGATCCACCACAAACACAACTGCTTGCTACTTTGGAATCAGACCCCAAGTCTGACATGAGCGTGCCTATGGGGTGACACATTGTTCATCCACCTAGAGAAATATTATTTAGATGTATTATTTTAGTCAGAGCATATGCGCATGTATGATTGTACTTACAACGGGAGGTGTTGGATTTGTTGCCAATTCTGGGGTCACAATTTCAACTTCTGCCAAATTAGATGACAGGGATTTATCATTTGTAGATAAACTCTTTTGCCCATAACTTCTATTGTTGTCACCAAGCCTTTGATGTACGGGATACTGCTCAGCATTTCTGATGTCTTCATCTATTTGATCCTGGCCAACTTCTAGACCTCCTTCTTCGCCCTCACATCTGTAATCTTCGATAACACAAGGTAGCCCCTTGTTTTCAGGTATGAAGTCCTGAAAAACATTGATTTATGTGGATTTCTGAAAATATGTTAATACAATGTTATTTTTACAAAAGAAAGGGTGCCATAATTAATTATATTTCTCAACTATCATCCTCAGAATTTGGGATGCTGATTTAGGGAACTGTCATCCCCACATAAAACTATATTATCATTATAAAAAAAAATAAAATAAGCTACATTCTAAATTTGTGTTTACGTATAAGGAAAATGTATTATAATGGTTAGGTAGGAGTAAGCATCTTTGGGCCTGATTCAGAGCCGTTCGCTATTTGCGGTCGTTCGTTCAAAAACAAGGGGTGGCTATTCAAATGATCAGTTCGCAAATTGCAGTCTGTTCACACCTCTAAGTCTGAATGAGCGAGCAAAACATACGCTCGTTTATTTGTTAAAAACGCCCCCTGGCCGCACGCACCATACGTCATGTCCGCTATTTATTAGATTAATCGAGTACATCGACCAGCGTATGAACTGCTCGCTATTCTTGTGGTTGGTTTTTGCTACCACAATCTTGCGAGCAGTTCTGGCTATAAAATAACCCAGTGACGTGGTCAATGACGCTGCTGTATTAATTATGCACACCCATAAAACGCCCGTTTTGACCTTTAAGCACGCCTGCGTTCGGATCTCCACTCCCCATTTTCAAGCACCTTCCCCTGTTACCACCCACATACGCCTCATTCTGTCACTCAAAATAGCAGGCATTCGCTATATTGCGAGCACATGAATTTCGGCCGCACTGACTGGTTCGCGCATGCGTATAATGATCCGTACGCATGCGCAGATGTGCGAACATCGCTCGGAACGAGCGTACTGCCGCTAGCGAGTGGCTCTGAATGAGGGCCTTTGTCTTTAAATATGTAGACTGACTATAGAATCTGTTTCCTGTTACTTTGCATCCAGTGTTTCTGGCATTTATCACTTTCAATGTATTATTATTTGATGGCATACCTACTTGTATTTATATGTGTGATAGGCCTGAATGCAGTATCACTGTGTTAGCTCTGCTACACCAGCCTATGCAAGAGATATGAGTTTCACTACTTAATGTCTTGGGGAAAGGATCTACTCCTGAAAAGGGTCAAGACAAAGGCCCTCATTCAGAGGCGCTCGCAAAATGCGAGCGGTCGCTCTGAATGAGGGCTGCCGCTTGGGTTTTGAAGTGCTGCCTCCTGGTCGCTAGCTAAGATGTGGGTTACCACCCACAGCTTTAGCGACCGACCAGGTTGATGGTCGCGATGGTCAAGACCATCATGACCATCGGAGCTTGCGACAAGACCCTAAGGTTGGGTCTTGGCAACCGCAAGCCCCAGGTAGCTTCCTGCTCTGTTCGAGCAGGTAGCTCCCCACTGACATTACTGCTGATGTCAGTGCGGCCGCCCACAAAACGTCAGGCGTTCCTTAAGGAACGCCTCCATTTGTGAAACCACCCCCCCGCCACGCCTACAAAATGGGGCGAGCTGTCAATCAACATCGACAGCCACCCTTTTTGTAGTGAGCTCCGGAGAAAGAGAATTTCTCTCTCGCTCCGGGGCTTGCACATGCGCAGTGCGGCCGCTGCACTTGCGCAGGGCCTAAACATTGCCTCGCTTGTGAGTGCTCAGCGCTTGCGAGCGGGTCTGAATGAGGTCCAATATTTTACCATAAAAATAAACCAATGTTTTTAATGTGTGTTTTAGTTATGTTCTCTATGAGGTTTATATGTTCTCTCTATGTGGTTTGGTCTAACCAGTTATCACCAGATAGTAAATGATGCTGTTTGGGTCTATAAACCACATTCGATTTGTGTTGATTTGCAATCCAAATTGCACCTTAACCCAGAGGGTCCCATACGCAGTGCTCAAGGCTCCCCAACAGTTCAGCTTTTAGAGATATCCATGGTTGAGCACAGGTGGTTAAATCAAATTGACTGAGGTGTTAATAAAGTAACCTGTGCTCAAGGATATCTCTAAAACCTGCACTGTTGGGGAACCTTGGGGACTGCGTTTGGGAACCTCTGCCTTAGCCTTTTTAGCAGAAAAATTACTTTGTGTCACTGTGTTCTTGTTTTTACTATGCTTATAGACAAGTTGTCTTCTAGGCAGGTTTGACCAAGTGGCACTAAAGACTGGAATGTTTTGCATTTAATAATAGTACTGCTTTCAATTTTGAGGTCAAACCCACGGCTTTGTAAATATACCACAATAAGACTTTCACATGTGGTACCCCCATAGTTATGGGGTTACCCCTTTAACTAGTTAGGGGATATAGTTACCCTGCAAGCCCCTGTCAGTTTTTTTTTATTATAAGTTCCTATAGCACAAGTGGCTCCATAGGATAGTACAGTGAACTTTGACTGCCCCTGCTCTCCCTGAACCCCAATGAGCATGTGCAATATTGTGATCGGGTCACTTACTCTGCATAGACTGCTAGCCGTTACAGCTGGAGAACTACAAGTACCAGCTTAACCTGCATGTGCAATATTGAGCTTGGGCCATTTACTCTGCATAGACTGTTAGCCATTACAGCTGGAGAACCACAAGTACCAGCTTAACCTGCTTGTGCAATATTGTGCTTGGGCCATTTACTCTACATAGATTATTAGCCGTTACAGCTGGAGAACTACAAATACCAGCTTAACTTGCATGTGCTTTATTGAGCTTGGGCCATTTACTCTGCATGAACTGTTAGCCATTACAGCTGGAGAACTACAAGTACCAGCCTAACTTACATGTGCTTTATTGAGCTTGGGCAAATTACTCTGCATGAACTGTTAGCCATTACAGCTGGAGAACTACAAGTACAAGCTTGGCCTGCATGTGTTTTCCCCACGGTTTCTCAGCACAAGTTGAAGCATTAGCACAGACTGTTCATCAAAGCGATAGCCTGCTGGCGCACTACTGATTCAAGCTCGGCCTGCGTGTGTTTTTCCCACGTTTTCCCTGCAAAAGTTTAAGCATTAGCACAGACTGTATATTAAAGCAATAGCCTGCTGGTGCACTATTGATACAAGCTTGGCCTGCATGTGTTTTTCCCATGTTTTCTCAGCAGAAGTTGAAGAATTAGTACAGACTGTATATTAAAGCTATAACCTGCTGGTGCACTACTGATATAAGCTCGACCCGCAGGTTTCATGTTCTGTTCTCTCATTTGCTTTTAGTGAAAGTAAAAGTTCTGCAGAAATCGTGTTTTCTTTTGTTTACACTTACTTGCCAGCTGGGGTCACCGGCAGAGGACGGAGAGGTAATAAATAAATACCTTGACATTGAAAAGTGTAATTTATTTTATTCAATCTGTGAATGGTAAACATTTCCTGTGTCCATTGTTATTCTTTGATTGGAAGCAATAAAATTGCATTGCACCTTCCCTCCTGACTGGTCATTGTGTCTGCAAAAGGGGAATACAGGCTTGCCTCTTTGTCACGGTGTGTCCTATCTTAGCACGGGGAAATCGGCCACCGAAGCATTCCAAACACACCTGAACCTGGTGCTAGTGGTGCAGCACTGTACAAACTTTCAGAGCACCACACACATACAAACTACCACAAACAAGCTCCTTAACATATACAAGCCATTTTTTAATGTTAATTTACCTCAATGGGCCAAATATACACTTTTTGGAGGCAATAAATGAATTTATATTTCATACCTAAAGAGGTATAACTTGGGTAGAAAGCAGGAATGAGGGATTGTGTTTAAAAACTGATCATCTCTTAAATATAGGGACAGTTGTGTATTACTGTATGTTTAAACGTGTCAGAGTTGACTGACTCATCAATGCCCAGTCCAAACCCCTGAACGTAGAAACATGTCATTCAGTGAGTATAATCTTTCCATGATGTAGACCCCCACTAAGCAGAGATTTTTTCGAAATTCGACTCCTAAGGGGGTAAAAAGGGCTCAAATGTTTCCTCCCCCTGTGCAATGTCCTCCTAACTGACTCATAAACGCTCTGCCCAAACCTCTTGACCTACAAACATGAAATTTGGGGAGTATATTCCTTCTATGACATAAGCACCCACTAACAATGATTTTTCAAAATTCGACCCCTTAAGGGGGTGAGAAGTGGTAAAATGTTTCCTCTCGACCGAGGTGATTGGGTGACAAAGCAACATGTCCCAAGTGCTGTGGGACTGTAAACTCATTTTCTGGGGCAAGTGGTAGTTTCAGAGGTGGGGCTGCAGCACAGTCCAATATTCAAATAGGGGAGCCACTCAAACTGCCAGTGATGTTTGGTAGCAGTTGGAGTGACAGTTGGTGTGGCTCCCCTATTTGAATACTGGACTGTGCTGCAGCCTCACCTCTGGAGTCGCCACTGCTAAGGACTTTTTTAATTTGGGTACTTCACTTGCTTTGTATTTGAATTTTTCATTTTCTCGAACATGGCAACTGAGTATTTGAATGTTAAAGGGAAAATGGTGCCTCACACCATTGTCCCCAACACAGATGCATGAACTAATTGTGAGGCATGTGGTGGCCAACTGGGACGAGTTCTCCATCATGTCCCACGACAACAAGGGGGGCAACTACACCAATTCCACTGAGTATCTTCTTGACATGTCCCAACCCTTTGCTTATGGTGGTTTATGTGAGCTGGTGGCGGCTGGGCAACTGTTCCAAGTTTGTCTTCGAGGTTTACCACACTTAGGGCCTGATTCAGAGATGTACGTTCATCCAATGATGAACATACATCTCTGATTGTAAGGGGTCTGTGTTTGCACAAAGCCCGTTCTGCGCATATGCAGAACTGGTCCCGTGAACTTCCCAAACCACAACATGATTGACATGCTGCGGCATTTGGGTGGCAGAGCAGGGGTGTGCCTGGTCACTGTTACCCGGAAACAGGGGCATGTTGCAATATTTTAATCCTCCCAATAATTAAGTTATGGGTGGAACTGACCTTAACCTCCCCCCAGTGGTGCTTAAGCATAATCCCCCTTCCCCTAGCCTAACCGTAAGCCTTCCCAGGGTGTCCCTAACCCTAATTTCCCCTGGGGGTCCCTAAACCTAACCCGCCCCACCCCACGGCTATGAGCTAAGACACCCGGCTTTCCTTCACTCAGGATGATGGCCACCAGGATTTCGGCGTGGGACTACAGATAGGTGTTGGGATTTCAACGCCTATATTTAGTCCCAGGTCGGGCTTCCACTGTCGGGATTCCGATGGCCAGCATCCCAGTTGCCGGTAACCTGACTACATCCCTTTCTTCCTTCCAGTGAGAAAGCATCCATCTTCTCAAAAATAGGTATGCTGTCTCTGATCCTTGGTGCCTACTCAACCCTGCTGACAGGTCTTACACTTTTCACTTGCAAGTACATCACATTATCTAGAATTGATAACTTGTTGCTCGCTAACACCGTATTCCCTTGGCTTTTTGATGAGAGGTTACACAATATCCTTGTCTCTGACCATGCCCCTATGTCTGTGACACTTGCTTAGACACCCCTAACTCATGTTCAGGTTTTTAGCAGTTTCCTTTATACCTCTCCCAATCCAATGATTTCTTGACCTCTCATTGGCTTGACAATCGGGCTCATTGGATTGATGCTATTCTTTTCTGGGAGCCTGCTAAGGCTGTGATGAGGGGCCATGTACCTTTCTACCAGACCAAGTGTCAGAGAGAATATAAGGGAAAATATTTTCCATTCATACTGCCATGTTTTCTGCATTCTGCATAATATGTTGCTTCTCCTACTGATACCAATTTACACACATATAATTCTGCTAGACAACTCCTGGAAAGTTTTCTTCTTTCTGAGGCCCAATAAACGATAAAGTACTCTAAAAATCAATTCTATTGATGGGGTAATAAAGCAGGCAATATTTTGGCCTCTCTGTCCTAGATTAAATCTCCGAGTAGACTGATTCTGGCCATTTGCAAACCCTCCTCACATGTTAAACTCACAAAAAAACTCAAGATATTGCAGCAGAATTTCTATGGTTCTATGCATGCTTGTATGCAGTCCTCCCTGATTCCCCCTAATTGCACTCCCAAATGCTGTCTGCAGTGACATTGCCCAAACTCACTTTGGAATGAAGATACAGTATGTTGAATTCGGACAACTCTGGGGGTGATTCAGAGGTGGAAAGAATTGCAGAGCTGCCCGCAAGCAGCTTTGCAATTCTGTCCTTGTAAATATGCAAATGTAGCATGACACCCCTGCTGCATTAGCGATCCCAACACTGCGACCGAGGTCACAGGCTGGGATAACCATCGGTCGCGATGGTGGATGGCGCAGGACCCCTGGCCAGCTGAGTAAGCCTCAGCTTATGCAGACTGGCCGGCTTGCGAGGCCAGGAAACTGCGTACATGCACTTGCCACTCCCGGGAAACAGGGCCAACACGCCCCCGTTTCTGAAAAAGCCAGCCGTCCTTGCCCCGCACCTCCCCTTAAATGCCTCTGCCTATCACTCAGGCAGAGACATAGCAGGGATTGCGTGCAATAATCGTGAATCTGCGTTTAGCATTGCACTTATGTGCAATGCTGAATTAGCCCCTCTAAACACAAGATTCAGGTAGTCATTTTTTCCCTTCATAAAAATAAAACCCCTGGACCCGATGGCTTCATTGCTGAATTTTAGACGATTTTGAATCCTAATATTACATCTTTTCTTACTACCCTATTTAAAAAACTACATGTTGATACTCCTTGCTATCTCACTTTTAACTTTTATTTGATTTTTCTTAAACCCAACAAGAATCTGAACTGGTTTCATCATGTAGACCTAGAACTTTCCTTAACCAAGATTATAAAATTATGGCCAAGATATTTATAAAAAGACTTTAGTCGATTCTTCCCTCCCTTCTCACTCCTAACCAATTTGGTTTTACCCACGGCAGACATTCAGTTCATGGCGTGCGCTTGGCTATTGCCGGTTCCCCACCGGACCCTCCCCAGTAATGTTTCTCAGTTTGGCCACTGAGAAAGCTTTTGATTCCATCTCGTGGTCCCATCTCCATGTAATTTTTTCTGAACCTTATCCAATTTTTGAATACCACTATTCCCTCCACTTTTGTTATTAATGTATCAGTAGGTGGTTCTGTTATGTCCAGGAGCACTTGTCAAGGATGCCCTCTCACCCATTTACTATTTAATTTGGTGCTAGTTACCCTACTTCCCATTTTTTAATCTCTCTCTACATTTCAGGGTATTACCTTAGGTACTGTTACTACTACAGTTACTGCCTTTGCCGATGATCTTTTTTGTATATCCTTAATCCTTCCTGCTCCCTTCCTCATATATTTCATATGTTCTCTGAATATACCAGAGTCTCTGGCCTCTCTAGCAAACAAGCAAAATCACTAGCCTTATCTCTAGGTTCCACTGTTAAACCTTGGTGGAGCACTTCCTTCTCACTAACCTGTATGTCAAAATCTCTCCCATATATAGGCATCCACCTCCCCAAATGTTTACTCTAAGTTACAGCCTGGGATCACCATCAGAACAATCACGACCATTGGTAAGGTAAAAAGTTGCACGAAAAGACGCTCGGCGCTAACGAGTCACACGGAGCTCCGGTGTTATGTATAGCGCACAGAGGACAGATGTATTTGGACACATCTGTATGTTATCTACTCCACTTACCACTGGTAAGGCTATCTCTATGCACTACAAACATCTCACCATTGAGCTTAGTCATGCCACCTTCAAACCTGGACTTTCCTGCTGGTTGAAAGTACAGTATTCCCTCATTTCTCCCTCGACCAAATACTCAAGGCACTTTCTTACTCCTGCTTTATAATCACTGCTAACACTTATAGGGAGATGTTCCTGTATATTTTTCATAGAGGCTACCCAGGGTCGAAACTAGTGCTTTTGGCACCTGGGGCATGACAGCAATTTGGTGCCCCCCTCTCCCACGTAGCAGCCTGTGTTTGTGCTACCCCTCCCCACACACACAAACACCACCAACCTCAACCCTTGCAAACACATATCCCCCCCCCTGCATGTGCTAATATATGTAACACCAAATATAAGATACTGAATATTAGGCAGCGGCCTGCTCTGCTTAATGGATAACTGGCCCAGGAGAGAGGGAGAAAGGGAGAGAAAAGGAGAGAGAGGGAGATTAAATATAGTAAAATCCACTTACCACAAAACTGACTTGTCACTGATGATGCAGCTACCAGACTGTGTGTAGTGGTTGTCTTTCCAGTTCTTGCTGATTTGACTGTGCTGCTGTGACTGCCTTAGGGTTGGGAAGGGTGTATGCTGTCAGTGGAGCAGACGGTAGTGGTGCTGCTGCTGCAGCTTGCTTCCTGGGCTTGTAGCCAGGTCATGTTGCAAGCTTACTCTTGCCTCCTCCTGCTCCTCTTATGTAGCGGCAGGGAGGGAGGTGGGCAGAAGGGCCGGCACGAATGCAGCGTTACGTGCAATGTCTAATGACGCTGAAGCTGTGTCATGGATATTCAATACTATGGCACATGTGCAGCGCGCAGGAGGTGACAGGTCAGCGGGGGAGTTACCCTGGCCAGGCAGCTTTATGTGGCATGGTGTGGACCGGCTGGATGGCGCGTTGTGTATGCAAAATAAATGTAGGCACGCCCACCTTACCTTACACACATCCGTAATACTTAGCAAGACTGCAATACATTCGGTAATATCAAGTACCATTGCAGCCTCACGCAAACTTGCACAAGGTCTGACCTTGCTCAGGAATTGCTAACCTTGTTGCACGCTGTGAGTACACAAGCTGCGTATGGCATCGCAGTGGATAATTTATGCACTCTCCTGCAACGGCGTTCAAATGCACTGGCACACCTGCGTTTAGCTGACCACCCCACGTCACCACCCCCAGAACGCAACAATTGGCTGATTGCGTGCATAATTGCAGTTGCGATCCTTGCTGAATCAGGCCCCAAACTGCTAAATATTAGAACAATACTTTAAAACAGGTGATTAAAATATTAGGGGCACATTTCCTAAAAATAATAATAATCATCATCATAACAAACATAAATAATAATAATCACAAACATAAATAATAATAATCACAAAATATGCCATAGAACATAAAATATATGTCCGCTGAAACATCATTTTTGCCTGCACTGAAGAAATATACAGCATAGTAATTTGTAGAGTAGAATATAACCTACTCACCAAGAAGTTTGATTAGAACGTCTAAACTATGGTACTGTATCATTTACTGTCTACATTACTCTTGTGATCTGACTTTGCCATTAGGTAATAAGTAACTTTAACTGTTGTAAATTGGTTGCAGGTTACACAGTTGACACAGTTTGTGAGATACAGTAGTGGAAAGAAAGCAGTATTTTTTTTTTTTTAAAGAATACTGGAAACAATGCATAGCATGGAACTAATGTATCAGGGAGAAAAGGTCCTGCAACCCAAAATCTACCCTTCATGTCCTGAATAGTAGCATGTCATTTTGTTTCACTACATACTGTAGACACTACAAAAAATGTCAAGTCTTACCTCAAAGCAGTTTAACATTAGTTCCACGATTCCACAAAGAATAAACAATAGAATGGAAACCTAGGACAAAGTTGTAAAAGTTTAATATTTTCTACAAATAAAATAAAATTATATATCTATATCTATACACACGAGAGGTGATAGGCTACATTTAATAAACAGGCATCTCCCAAAGAGGTAGGAGCATACTCCCCTTCCTCTCTGAGATGTCCAGGAGGAGAGCGGTCCAGGTGGGCGGGATGGGGGCAGGTTCTCACAATTTACATCATTACGCACCCGCTGCTATAATGTCTTGCCTTGATTCCCAGTTTTGCAACATCGGGGCCTGGGCTGAGAGGATGCGATTCATTACAAATCACGTCATCATGCTCCTTGCCCCTACTACTTCGCCTAAGAAGTGGTTGCAGTGGTGGAGACATACCCACTTTTCCAGGAGCTGGTAGGCTCTCACCAAATTTGGGAGTCGTCTGGCAGAGAGTGTGCAAGTATGGATGGAGTATGTTTTCCTCCTAAATTGTTAAGGTTTTTTTTTTTTGCAATTATTTGTTTGTGTTGTACACAGGGGGAAATTTTTCTTTTTTATAACTTGCTACAGAAACAGGAAGAAATCAGTGAAATAATTTAAGAAATGAATGACATAAGCATCTACATACTTTTCTAGAGTATGGACCTACCATTAATTACCGCCACTTTTTTTGTATAGAAAAGGTTGCTCAGTGTGTCAAGGTGATATACATGAGTTTTGGTTTGCTAAAGTGAGATGACATGCAATTAAAGAGATTAATTGTGCACCTTTGTGTCAAGGGAATGAATAGTGAAGTTGGCAATATATAGTGTATTTAGAGTGTAAATAATAGAAAATCTTAAACAGACAAAGTGTTTTATTTGACAAGTTAAAAACCAGAAATGGATTTACAATCTGCCGAAAGAACAAAAAGGGGAACATGTATAAACTGTTCCCCATCGACCAATGGGTACAGGTTAATCCAGACAACCTCACGTTACTGCAACGTATTTCAAAGACGCAAAATTTTTCATCTGGCTGTCACAACGCATGTCAATGCAAGGAGCCAAACAAAGATTTAAAAATATGCAAATCAATTAAGTAATTAGAGCAATGAGATCAATTAATGCAAGCATCAAATGCATTAAAATGTGCATATAGGGCCTGATGCAGACCCGCTCGCAAGCGCTATGCACTCGCAAGTGCTATGCGCTCGCAAGCGGGTCGATTGCCGGGCACTCCGTGTGTGCGAGCCCCGGAGCCAGCGAGAAATCGCGTGCTCCGGGGCTCGCAACAAAACGGGGCGGCTGTCGATGTTGATTGACAGCTCGCCCCGTTTTGTAGGCATGGAGGGGGGGTGGCTGGGCAAACAGAAGCGTTCCCGAAGGAACGCCTGCCGTTTGAGGGCCGCCCTACTGACATCACTCGTGATGATGTCAGTAGTTGAGCTTCCTGCTCTATTAGAGCAGGAAGCTCACTGGGGCTTGCGGGAACGAGACCCTACCACAGCTTAGCGAGCGGCCAGGAGGCCGGCTCCTAAAAAAAAAAAACGCCCTGATTCAGAGCGAGCGCTCTGAAAGAGTGTCCGGCTCTGAATCAGGGCCATAGTGCCAAACAAAAACAGAGTATATGTCAAATTGACAAGTTAATAAAAATAAAATATGCTGGTTGGTGGGAGCCTACTTTGCCCTTTAAATCATCAGATTGTAAATGCATTAAAGATTTTTACCTTGTTATGTTATAAACCACTTTATCATTTTGCGCTTTTATATTACTTGTATTGCCCTCCAAATGTATTATTTATATAATGGTGCAATTAGGGTTGAACGGTCATCTGATTAACCCCTTCACTGCTGAGGATTTTCTCACCCTTGTGGTAAAGGTAATTTTTTTTAAAAAAGTGTAACTTATTTTTTTATGCAGTACCCACACAAATTATACGTTGTATTTTCAGTAAATAAGAGAAGACTTCACTCTTTCAAGACAGGGTGCCCTCATGTGTGTGCGGGATAATGTGGGGGATATAGGGCACAATGGCCCTCATTCAGACCCACTCGCGAGCGGCTGTCCGCTCGCAAGTGGGTCGATGGTCTGCACTGCGCACGACGGAGGGAGCTCCGTCGTGCGCATGCGCGAGACGCGACGAGCGAAGGACTTTCCTTCGCTCGGAATGTCTCATCAAAGGGGGCGTGCTGTCGATGCTGACTGACAGCACGCCCCCTTTGGTGGGCGTGCCGGGGCCGTGCCTGCCAGACGGAGGCGTTCCCAAGGGAACGCCTACCGTCTGAAGCCGGCCCCACTGACATCACTAGTGATGTCAGTGGGAATGATTTTGGCTCTGATAGAGCCAAAATCACTCCTGGCCTTGCGGTTGAAAAACTCAACCGCAGGCTTTTGCTCGCAGTTTCGATGGTCGCGATGGTCAAGACCATCGCGACCATCATCCTGCACGCTCGTATATGCTGTGGGTGGTGACCCCCAGCTATATGAGCGTCCAGGAGGACGCTCCATATTAATGGAGGTGGGCCCTGATTCAGAGCGAGTGCTCTGGTCAGAGCGTCCGGCTCTGAATCAGGGCCAATGTGCCCTTTCCTCATCTATGGAAAACTATTATTTTCTGTAGTGCTGGGAAATGTTGCCTGGTAATCACAGGTGATCACCAACCAATAGCTGCTAAGAGGGGCACATAATTTAAAAGAGGAGACTCCCCTCTTTCATATGTGGGTGACCCCTACATTTTGTAATTATAAGCATGATAGGGTACGTAGTGACCTCCCACCCATATACAGAGAACGTCTATTTTCCATAGCTAGTAGTGGGCCACATAATTTAAAAGTGGAAACTCTGTGCTTTTTATTATGTGTGACGACTCGATTACCTGTGTCATTATGGAGGGTCATAGGGCATGTGGTGTCCTCATCCCAATTTACAGAAAGTGTACATCTTCCATAGTATAGGGTAACATTGGTGCTCTCAAGTGATCACCAGGCAATACGTACTAAGGGGCCCCAACATTTACAAAAGGGGACTTACCTCTTTCTAAAATGAGTGTCTCTTAATTATTTGTAGCCAGGTTGGGGAGATCTTCCCCCTTGTCTGGTCTACATTAATTTTCTGTAGTGCAGGGAGTTTATGTCTGATGACCAGTGTGATCACCAGATATTAGCTTCAATATGGGTAGATTGTTTGAAAGAGAGGAAAGCACTCCTTCAAATGAGGGTACTTTTCTAAGTGCTGGGGTTTGGGAATTAGAGGGACTTATAGGCCTTCTTCTCATTATTGTAACCCCCCTATTTTTTTTTAAGTGACATCATCGCTGGCGTCACTTCCCCATAGGACCCGGCAGCTGCAGGGTGTCACCACGGGTGGTTACTCACATGTGCAAGCCCTATTCCTGACCGCTATTGCATGCCCCTGAGGAGGCAGGACTTCAGAATTATTAAGACTGTGTTATAAAGTCCTACCATTGGCACATAAATATCCATGTCTTCAAATTTGAATTTCCAGTTCTGCTCATCATATTTCTTGAAATTAAGGGGAATAATTTGAATATGTCTTTCCAGTATGGCTGGGTCCCATTCCTCATCCTTCAGGAGTTTGAAAATCTCATTTAGTGCTTGCTTTGTAAAAAATACTTCAGCATCGAAATGGATTTCTTCATCATTACCTGGCTGGAAAAAAGCAAGAAAAGATATGGCCATATTATGTTATGTATTACAGATTCAAATGTTTTATTTTTAAAATTAACACTTTCACTGATTTTATTGTAAGATTTATATTTTATTACAGCTAATTTAGAGCTGCCATAGCTACAAACAAAGCACTAACTAACTACTAATACTGTTCTCAATGCTAGACAGACATGGAAGACACAGTTTTAGTGTGTACAGTAATTCATGTTCATTGTATGTTTCAATCAGCAATATTTTATAGTCATTTAAGCTGAGGTGAATCTCTCAGCTTAAATGCTAGAATGCCCACACAATTAGTACACCCTTGTTGGGATAATGGTGCTGGCATTCTCGTTTTGACATAGTCACTGTCTACACAGTGACTGTCAAAATAACATATGTATCCACTAATGTAGTAAACATCAATGTACATACCATTAAATGGGTTGAACTCCAAAATTTTTCAATGCTATCAATTGGTAAAGTCTGAATTAGTAGGTGATCGTGTCTGAGAAGGCAATGAAAGCACACCGAGTGGTCGTCATTAGCTAGCAATACCTGCTACTTCAATCTGTCTTAGAAGATGGAGCTAAATGATTAAATTGGATGTATCTCCTTTAAAACAATCTCAATATTATTGAATAGAATATTTTCAGTGCATACTGTGGTTTGTGGATGGTACTCAAGTGAATTCAGTATAGCTGGATCTGTAGTGCTCCATGAATGCTGGGAATCGGTATGATATCCCGGCGGCCGCATGGCCGGGAGTTCGAATCCCAGCAGCGGCAGCCTGACAAAACAGCAGCGCTGGAAATCCAGATCGTCCAAAGGTAAGTATCTACTAACCTAACCTAACCCCCCTAACCCTCCTTAGGGGTGCCTAACCCTAACCTCCCCACTGTGCCTAACCCTAACCCCCCCTTCCCCGCTGCCTAAACCTAAGTCCCCCGGGGGGGTGCCTAACCCTAACCCTCCCACCCCCTAGCCTAACCCTAACCCTCCCGAGGGGGGTGCCTAACCCCAACCTACCCCCCGGGAGCCCTAAACCTAACCCCCCCCCACGCGCTGGTCTCCCGGCGTCAGAAAAATGACAGGCGTCTAGATTTAGACGCCTGTCATTTAACCCTCACCGGCATAATGCAGTCGGGAAGCTGGCTGTCGGGCTTACGTCAGCCGGCTTCCCGATTGCATCCCGAATGCTGTTCTAAATATTCCTGTGTAAAAACCCAACCAAGGGGGTCGTGATTACAAGGGGGGAAGCGGCGGCTGGTCGGCGCATGCATTTTCTGAAAAATACAGTGATAAGGACGCGGAGGGGATTCGCAGGGACAGAGCTTTATTGCAAGCTCTGTCCTTGCAAGGGATTTTTAATAAATCCCTGTGATATTGCCTGAATTCGCAATGCGGATTGGGATGCAAAACCAGCCCAGGAAATTTCAGGAAGCAGCCCTAATTGAGGTGGGGTTAGTTGAGGGGGCGTGTTCTGTAGAGGGGGGTGAGATCAGGGCCATAACAGGGCACAGTTGCAGCCTGTGCCGGCCCCGCCCACTAAGTGTGCAACGTCATGACATTGTGCACATGTGCGCATGACATCCTGGCGTTGCGCGAAAAGGGGCGCAGCAGTCAAAATCCAAGCACCAGAATCCTGACGGTAAGTATTACAGTTAGGGGGAGAGTTAGGTTTAGGACTAGGGGTTAGGCACTAGTGGGAGGGTTAGGCTGCGGGAGGGAGGGTTAGGCTGTGGATGGGAGGGTTAGGGTTCTTACCTAATTGGGTCGGGATTCTGACTGTCGGGATGCTGCTTTTGGTATTGTGACCGCCAGGATCCCGTACCCAACATAATTGAAAGTAATTGTTGTTTTCTTATTGTATTTGTGAATGCTACTTAAGGGGTCACCAAACCTAGAGTACAAAGTAAATTATATAACAGAACTATAAAACTCCCTGTTAGTTATCCCATTGAAGAATACTAGGCTTAATTCACTAAAGGACTCAAATGCAATCGCAGCTGCATTCTCTCACAGATCGCAGTTGCTAAAATATGCTAATGCCCTTCAAAGCACAGCCAAGCACAGGGATGCCCACTGCTGCCTTCTCATATACCTACGACGACACGCAACTGTGTACACATCGGTACCATCGCCGTACATCGGGCAGTTACGCAGCATATAAGCCATGTCTGACCAGTCGCAAACACTGCACCTTTCCTGACACACACAGAGGTCTCATACTCTGAATGCAATTGCAAGGGCTAATTTATGCACGCCCATGAAAAGGCATTCAAACGTTCAGACACACCTGCATTTTTTGGATAACCCCCCTCATTACCTCCCCCAAATGCTGACCTGTCACTCACTTTACGAATAGATCCTCTGTGCGAATGTAATCACACTGCAATCACTGTGAATGCGCAATAGTAAACAAATGCTCGTTCTGCGTAAATATTGGCATTGCGTTTACTGGTGAATTAGGCCCACTTAGCACAGTTTTTTAACCATCTTTTACAGACAATGGCTGAGAATAGTACATTATACTGCACATAAAATGTGAATGTAAAGTCAGTGAATCCTGCAGTGGACTGCTGTGCGCGTCTCTCACTGACTTCCGGGTTGGAGCCCGGAGGCCCCGGTCACGTGACGCCAGGGGTCTGAAGCTGCCTGAAGGTGCTTGTGCCGCATGTGAGCGGTTGAAAGTGTCAATAGGTTCCAACGCGTTTCGGCCACTTTGGCCTTCCTCTGGGTTTGTCCCCAGTCAAAGGCCAAACCGGCCGAAACGCGTTGGTAGGTCAGTGAAGTCAGTCAGTGAGAGACGCGCACAGCAGTCCAGCACGGAGCAGCACATGGGAAGAAAGCCAAAGTTCCCCCCGGCTAACCCCAAAAGGCACGTCACGGTCATACCAAACCGACCAGCCAGCACCCAAGCAGAAGAGGTTGCCCAACGATCCGGCACGTCGTCTGCAGCACCTGATGCAGGGAAGCTGGCAAATCACCCCAGCTGATCACAGTGCCACTAACCAGGTAAGGATACCTTGGAACTGATGCATCCTTTGGAGGTACTTTCTGCGTGTCCACCCTCACTATCATCATATATATTTTTTCTTATTTATCTATACCAGTATACCAGTATTTTTACTAAATACTTTTCCAACCTGTGCTAAAATCCAGATCTTCATCCATCATTCCCTATACTTCTCCACAAACCCTCCCCCCCCAACGATTGTATCACAGCACTGCAGAACGCCGCTCTCTGCTGAAAACTGCCATAGGCAGCAACGACTCTACAAACGCATACCAACTCACTATCTGTCTATATTGTACCTGTTTACAGTATATATTGTATCTGTTTATATTGCATTGTATATTTTACGTCATACTATAACCTTGTACCCACACTGTATCCAACTCCCCACTATATCTATCTGCTACAAATAGACTAGAATTGATTTTCACACTGAAATCTAATCCTTGTATTCAGCAATGTGATGGTATATATAAGGTTAACACTGTGTTTAACCATTAAACCGTGTGACACCATTTTCCTGAATTAGCCTGTTTTATATATTAACGCATTCAAACATCATAAGGGGCTGAGGGCCTGATTCAGACCCGCTCGCAAGCGCTATGTGCTCGCAAGCGGGTTGATGGGTGGGCAGTGCACACGCGCCGCGTGCGAGCCCCGGAGCCAGTGAGAAATCACTCACTCCGGGGCTCGCAACAAAACAAGGCGGCTGTCAATGTTGGCGGGGAGGGGGAGTGGCTGGCCAAACGGAGGCGTTCCCGAAGGAACACCTGCCGTTTGAGGGCAGCCCTACTGACATCACTAGTGATGTCAGTAGTTGAGCTTCCTGCTCTATTAGAGCAGGAAGCTCACTGGGACTTGTGGGAATGAGACCCTACCACAAGGGTCTCGTCGCAAGCCCGATGGTCGCAATGGTCGCGACCATAACCTGGCCGCTCGCAAAAGCTGTGGGTGGTCACCCACAGCTATGCAAGCGTCCAGGAGGCAATTTTTTTTTTTTAAAAAGGGGCCACCCTGATTCAGAGCGAGCGCTCGCTTTTTGGGTGCGGCTCTGAATCAGGCCCTGAGCACGGTAACTGCCTATATATAACTGTAATATTATATTAAATTGTGCCAGTAAACACATTTATCATTTAAAAGTCTTAAAGTCCATGCGCATACACACACTCCTCTTTCAGTGAGGTTACAAGAAGGGGGTGAAGGTGAAAAAATTGTGTTTTAAACTCATGAAAAACAAGAAAGGTTCCTGAGTCTTCTACTAAAGATTTTGAGTTCTCAGATTTTGGATTATCCATTTTAATTTTAAATAACTGTAAAAGTATTTTACCGAATGTTATTTTATCATTATTTTGTTAATTTAATATGCATTGTGACTTTCTTGGTCACATTAAACTCCATTCAATATTGTTCTATATTTGTGTTCTTAATGGATCCAAGTGCCAGATAAACTATGTCAAAGGTTCTAAAACTCTGTCATTACAGTCCTTGTTTTAAGGATATCCATGTTTGAGCACAGGTGACTTAATTAGTACATCAGTCAATTTGATTTAACATCTGGACCCAAACCTGGTCAGTAATGGCGGAGTTTGAGAACCTCTGGTACAAGGTTGTAAGTTCTTTCCAGGCAACCAGATTGCAAAATAGATGGTGGTGCCCCCCTCTCCACGTGGCTCCTGCTTGTTCCAGCCCCCCAATGACTCTCTAGCTCCAGTCAGCCCCATTTTCTCTCCAGCCAGCCACCAGTGTCTCTCCAGCTAGCACGCCCAGTGTCTCTTCAGGCAGCACCCCATTGTCTATACAGTCTGCCACTCTGTACAGCCACCCCCCCTCTGTCTTTTCAGTTATCCCCCACTGTCTTTGCTGCAAACCCCCACTGTTTCTCCAGCGATCTCCCATCTCTACAGTCAGCCCCCACTGTCTCTCCTGCCAGCCCCCAGTGCCTCCCCAGCCAGCACCCCCAGTGTCTCTACAGCCAGCTTCCCTACCTCTCCAGTCAGCCCCCACTGTCTCTTCAGGCAGCACCCCTCTGTCTCTGCAGTCATTCCCCATCTGTCTCTACAGCCAGTCCCCCACTGTATCTCCTGGCAGCTCCCCTCTGTCTCTCTAGTCAGCCCCCACTGTTTATCCTACCAGCCTTGCAGTGTCTCTCCAGCTACTGCCTCTGCATCCCACCAGCTCAACTTACCTTCTCCTGGGTCTTCTGGTAGCACCTGCCTGCTTCTCTACATGCTGAGGTCCTCTGACTGCCATGTCGCATTTTTTCAGCCACCGCCGACGGTTGGTGCAATAAAGTATTTTTTGTTTATTGCGATTCGCAATTAACAAAAAAACTTTATTGCACCAGTTGGGGCCGGTGATGCCTGAAAACAAAACTGTGGTTCCGCGGACCCTACAAATAGAGCCATCTACGGATGCTGCCTCACCACTGGCAGCGGTTATAGGTGGATTTATCTGTGTGCCCCTGGTGCACCCCTGACAGAAGGTGTCCGGAGGCCAGTACCACCACTGCCTACAGGAGATCTGCTCTGGCATATGTTGTGAGGTTTGTTTACCAATTATAACATTTTGGAGATTTAAGATAAAGGATATTTCACTGTTTATTAGAAATATACCATAGAATAAACAAGTTATGAAAGTGTATAGAAATGGACAAATTACTTACCAGACCAAGTGTCTCAGCATTTTCCAAAATCCTCTTAAACTGGTCTTTTAAAAAATTGTAGATCCTTCTTTGCTTGAAAGTTTTAAAAGAAGACAAAAAAATACTTTAAAAAATGTTACCATAAATTTGTACATGACAGACCAGAAATAGAACTAGTCCAAAATTACAGTATGATTGATCAGTTTAACACAGGGATCAATGAACTTGGAACATGTTAGCCCACTCCCTTCAACACCCCTGTGGTAAGAAAACACGAATCGAGGATTGTCAGGTCCTACATTTGCCCTTAATCCAGAAAATAATGCCCATTTTTTAATGTAAGAAGCCATTAGGACCCTAATCACACTGTATATGAGACCACATACCTATTTTAGTCAATTGTAAAACTAGAATGGGTTCAGTATGTGACAGCACCGCCCCTTCCCTGCTGCCTGAAAGGCTGCCTACTGCTGGTCACAGTGTGGTCCAAAGGATTATGTGGGTGGGTGGGTGTGTGAAAGAAGGAAAAACAGAGGTTTTGATAAAAACAGTGAAATTGAGGTGTTCCAGGACTTCTGAGTCTGTACATTTTAAATTACCTCCCAGCATTGTAAGAAGTCCAAGGTGGTGGCACACGACCATTCCTCCTTAGGAAAGTCGAAGTGGTCAAATAATTTTAGTGACAAGGCCGCTTCACTATGGAGAGTGGGCATGGTCATATCTTTGGTGGTCATCCCTAGCAAACCTCATGCTGCTCCTCCAAAAATACTCTTAAACTGACACACACACTGTATTGGGATTGGTCAATGCTAGTTTATAAGGCTGATTGCAGCATTGACTCTTTGGGTGAGATTTATCAAATGTTGGAGAGATAAACCAACCACTCAGCTTCTGGAATTTTATAGGCTGTGTTTGAAAAATTACAATTAGGAGCTGATTGGTTGATACTTTTTCACTCTCCACTTTATCTCTCTCCGTGGCTTGATAAATTTCCCCCATAGTCTGTTATAGCTGTCTATAGACATTTTGCTCTGTGTAATTGTGACCCTGCTCGTTTCTTTCCTGCTGCCCACCTTCAAACTATTTGTACTAATAATTCCTTGTCTACCTCCCTTACTGATATCTGTGATTTGCCACCCACCCAAAACACAGTTTTCATTCCCGATGATTGTAATCAACCCCTACTAATCCTTGATTTGCTGCAATTTTGTATTGTACTGTTTTTCATCATCTCAGCTCAGGGATTGAGTGGCAGATTTACTAAAGCTTCTAAAACAGACACATGGTGGTGTTGCAAATATCAACTCATCAGATTCTATCTATCTATCTATCTATCTATCTATCTATCTATCTATCTATCTATCTATCTATCTCATACTTACCGACATTCTGGCAGCCCCCTCCAGCTGCCAGGTCAGTGCAGCAGGGGGTGTGGGGGCGGCTTAAGTGGGCGGTGCAGGGGAGTGCAGGCGCAATTGCAGCCCCGCCCCCCGCTTTATAGTGACAACATTACTGGCATTGCAAAGCAGGGGGCATGGCTACAATGACGAGATTCAACGCAAACCATGACATTGCCCTACCCCCCTTCCCCCTTGCATCGCCCACTTTCTTGGGGGGGCACAGGGGGGAGGAGGAGGGGCGGCGGCCATTCCAGGAGACTTGCCTATTCTTGCGGGGGCCGGGAGCGGCACCCGATTTTCGGGAGGCTCCTGGCAGTCCTGGGAGAGTAGGTGTATGCCTTTCAAAATCATGCCCAATCAACTGACTTTACGACAGGTGGACTCCAATTAAGCTGTATGATCATCTCAAGGATGATCAGTGGA
Source organism: Taudactylus pleione (assembly GCA_031769625.1). Lineage (NCBI taxonomy): Eukaryota > Metazoa > Chordata > Amphibia > Anura > Myobatrachidae > Taudactylus > Taudactylus pleione. The sequence goes on along the minus strand of JAUIMM010001588.1, from coordinate 274,743 downwards.
AACAGGATGCACCTGAGATCAATTTTGAGCTTCATGGCAAAGGCTGTGAATACTTATGTACATGTGATTTCTTAGGTTTTATTTTTTTCATAAAATTTGCAAAAATCTCACAAAAATTTTTTACACATTGTCATTATGGGGTATTGTGTGTAGAATTTTGAGGACAAAAATTAATTTATTAAGTACTGCACATCCTCATCATCTGGCATCCCAAAGGTGAAATCGGTGTGATTTCCCGCCGGACCCATGCCCGGCGGTTGGAATCTCGACAGCGGCATCCTGGCAGAGGAGGAAATCCCGATCGTCCCCAGGTAAGTATATACTAACCTATTTCTACACCCTAAACCTAACCCTCCCTTAAGGGTGCCTAACCCTAACCTTCCCCCCAGTGCCTAACCCTAATCCCCCCTCTAAGTGCCTAAACCTAACCCCCCTTCCCCGCCACCTATACCTAAGTTCCCCGGGGGGTGCCTAACCCTAAGTCCCCCCTGGGGTGCCTAAAGGTAACCCACCCTTCCCCTAGCCTAAACATAAACCTCCTGGGGGTGCCTAACCCTAAGTCTCCCCCCCGGAAACCCTAAACCTAACCCTCCCCCACCTGCGTCTATCCGCGCTCGGCGCCCGGTGTCCCTTCCATCGGGATGCCGGGCATCGGGCTTCCGGCGTATGTCTAATGACAGGCGTCGGCATATCGACACCTGTCTTTAGACCCTTGCCGGTATATGACAGTCGGGAAGCTGGCTGTCAGGATTAGGTCCGCTGGCTTCCCGACTGCTTACCCCAAAGGTTACACATGACCCCCAGTTATGCTCCCTAGCAATGTTGTTTTAGCTAATAGTCTCGGAAGTGACTATCCTCATCCCAACAACCGCAACCACATCTTATAATATAAAAAAGGAGAATTTTTTCTTATTGTGAATGAAGCAATGTGAATGAAGCAACACGTGCCTGCTGCTTACTAGGATACACAGAACATTTTGAGGGCACATAATATGTTGCATGACTACCTTCCCAATTAAAAAATTAGAGTTGCATCCAAGATGGCCGCTATACTGGTGACATACCCTAAAAACTTTTCCCACACTCCCATATCATATGTGTATTCACTGGATTCATATTTCCTTACTCATTTCCTTTTTAAGGGTGTTTCCACACTTATGGACCACTCTGTATATTACTTTTTGGAATAACGTCACCATCTAGTGATGACAGTTGGTACTACATTCCTAGTGCAATTCTGTAACCACTATAGGAATAACTATGTAGAGGTGCTCAGGTAATAAAGGCCACTTTACTTGTACCAATTATCACTACATACCGAATAATCTGAATCCTGAATGTATAGTAAGATAGCGGTGTGGTGCAGAAAATTTTAAATAATTTTCTAATTTTTCTTACATATCTTTCAAAACAATTTTTAATATTTCACTCAAGTTAAAAGGATCGCTCTAACGTAATTGTACAATCGGTACATTTGGTTTTTTTTTTATTGACACTAATAAGGATTTGATATTTTTACATAAAATTCTCTGCCCTGTGTGTACAGCCAAAAAGTGTCTCCTTGTTCTTGATGCAAAATATATCTGCTGATAGCAACCTCGGTTTATTAATAAATAAAAAAATACAATAAACTTATTGATATCTGTGGTAGTGCATATAGTATACTACAAAATAAATTCTAAATAAAAGAATTCTAGGAATCTGAGATTCAGAGCGGGATTTTAATCTTTTTGTTTTCCAAAGCTGACCTGCAACAGTAAAGGTGGTGCCAGAAACAATCTAACATAGAGATCACCTATTCTGACCAAAAAATAATCAGGTTGTCCAACATGTTAGATTACGCCGACCAATCAGGGCTATAGATTGCTAGTGTATGGTACTATTAAGCCATTTTGCTGACCATCACTAGTAAAATAATGAGCCTTTCATGGTTGGCAGATCTGTTCTTTGGTGAAAATGATCTTCAAATCGCTGATACATATCGGCAATGTATGGGTGCATATTTTTTAATTGGAGAATCATTAAATCGGGTAAAAAATCCGATAGTTTTTTGTGATTGCTGATGTATGGGCCCCATAAAAAATCTTTGTTTTGAAGATAATACATATATATTAAAAGTACATTTAATGAACCACAATAATAACAATAATAATTTTGTTCCTGTTTTCTTATTTGTATATGTACTAAAGATGACCAATAACCAAAGTTGCCTACTCTCACGGTTTGGCTGGGAGCCTCCCGAAAATCGGATGCAGCTTCCGGTCTTCTGAAAGAGAAGGTAACTCTACCAGAAAAGTCTGGGAAGGCTGATGACGCGATTTGCACTGAATCGCGTCATCGTAGCCCCCCTGCTTTACAATGACTGTAATATCAGCATTGTAAAGCAGGGGGTTGGCCCATTACGCCGCCGCCACACTCCAGGCTACACCAACCATGGTGTATCTCATCAGACAGTCCTCTGACACTATTCAGGTCTCCAAACATGGGGGCTGATTCAGTAAGGATCGAAATTGCGATTGCAATAGCGATTATGTACGCAGTCTCACTGCGAAGATATTCTAATGATTTCAATCGCAATGCCGTCGCAGCCCAACATAAGGATGCCCCCTTTACCTTACACACATCCGTAATACTTAGCAAGACTGAAACCATCGGTAACATTGAGTACAATCGCAGCCTCACGCACACTTGCACAAGGTCTGAACTTACTCAGGTATTTCTAATCTCATCGCATGCAGTGAAAGCCCAAGCTGCGTATGGCATCGCAGTGGATAATTTATACATGCCCCTGTAAGGCGTTCAAACGCACTGACACTCCAGCGTTTCGCCAACCTCCCACGACACCACTCCCAAACTCTACTTCCTGTTAATCACTCTGCGATGGGTCTGCGTAGTCACTTCAATTGTAGTCCCAAACGCAGAGGAGTCTTCGCTCACTACGATGCATACGCATGCGCAGAAAGCAACAATCGGCTGATTGTGTGTGTAATCGCAGTTGCGATCGCTACTGAATCAAGCCCATAATCCATTTCACATGTGAGACAGAAATCTGTTCTTATTTTCATACCCGCTCAGAGTCACTAGTGGGGAAAAGTCCTGTACAGCCTTGAGAGCTGGAGTATCTTGGCAAGATGCGGCTGTATAATTGTGATGCGGCCTTTGGGCCTGTCGCAGCCCCTGGGCTGATTGAGGCCTGAGGACCGGTAACCTGTGGTGCAGCCTTTGGGCCGGTAGCAGCCTCTGGGCTGGTTAAGACCTGTGGGCCTAAAAGTAGTGATGCGGCCTTGGGCTGGTAGCAGCCTGTTGGCTGGATGAGGCCTGTGGGCCTATGGGTTGAGATGCGGCCTTTGGGCCGGTAGCAGCCTCTGGGTTAGTTGAGGCCTGTGGGCCTATGAGTGGTGATGCGGCCTTTGGGCTGGTACCAGCCTCTGGGCTGGTTGTTGCCTTGAGGGCAGAATGACTTGACAGGAGGATGCTGAGTTGCTACCAGTGCCGCCGGGATGACACTGGCGATGGTGTGCTGGATTGCCCACTGAGAATGCTGAGTTGCTACCAGTTTTGCCATGATGACACTGGTGACGGTGCACAGGATTGCACACTTGGACTGCTGAGTTGTGGCCAATGTCGCTGAGTTGACACTGGCCTTGGACACAGACTTCAGGTGGAGGAAGTGCACCGTGCCACCTAGATGACACATGCAGCATGAGCAGGTGGAATACAGACTGCGCTGCCTGGATGGGACAAACGGCACTAGATAAACACAGTAGACTGGCTCTGGAACTCGACTGGAAAACAGGAGACTGGAACAACCGGAAGTATGAGAAACTCTATCACCGGCCAGGAGTGATGGGCTGGCTGGAATTTAACAGAAACAGGGCCCAACCAGAGCAAGCCTCCCTAATGACAGATTATTGAGCACCTGGGCTGTGTTCAGACAAGAGAATCAATCAGTGTGCACCTGATAGTGCACACAGGCAGTAATTAGTGCAGAGGCTGAGCAGCAACCAGGACTGGAACTGCAAACAATATGCTGCTAACCACAGATCCAAACAGGAAGAAGGAGGAGACTTCAGTGAACGCTTGTCCGGCGTTCACCCCGCACAGCATTGGCAGCGCGGCAGCTTGTGACAGTACTCCCCCTTGACGAAGTATTAAGGAACCCCTAGAGCCTGGTTTGTTCAGAAAGTTCTCATAGAATCTTCTCTGCAAGGTGGGATCATGCAGAGATCTTTCTGGAACCCAAGAACACTCCTCTGGTCCATATCCTTTCCAGTGGACCAGGAACGGAAGATGTCCACGAGAAAATCTAGAGTCCAGAATCTTCTCCACCACAAACTCTTGGCGCCCCTGGAAGAGAACTGGTGGAGGTTTGACTGGACGTCTAGAAGTGCACCTGGAGTTAAATAACACTGGTTTGAGGAGACAACAATGAAATGTGTTGTTGATTCTAAGGGTCTTCGGTAACTTCAGCCTTAAGGCTACGGGTTTGATCTGGGCAATGATGCAAAATGGCCCGATGAACATTGGCCCCATTTTCTGCAACCTCTGGCGCAGATTGATATTCCTGGAAGATAGCCACATCAGTTCACCGACTCTGAAATGACATGGTCCCCGATGCTTGTCTGCCCGTGCCTTGGATTGCCCAGACGCTTGAAGGAGAGCCTGGTGTACCTTCTTCCATACTGACCATAGCCTTGACACAGAAGAAGAGACATGAGTTCCCATAGCAGAAGGCTCAAATGAATTACTCCTAAGATGTGTCCCATAGGTGCAATAAAAAGGAGAGACGGAGGATGCAGAATGGCAGGTATTGTATGCGAATTCCGCAAAGGGCTGAAGTGGCACCCAATCATCTTGACATTTGGAAATGAAGTAGTGGAGGAACTGCTCCAATGACTGATTGGCCTGCTCCGTCTGACCATTGGACTGTGGATGGTATCCTGAGGATAGGCTGACATTGATACCCAGATCGGCACAGAAGCATCTCCAAAACTGAGCAACGAACTGCGTACCACGATCCAGTGCGATGTCTACTGGAAGTCCATGGAACCTGAAGACATGGTGGATAAATAATGTAGACAACTCCTTAGCAGATGGTAACTTGCTCAAGGGATTAAAGTGCACCACTTTGGAAAACCGATCCACGACAGTCCAGATGACACAGCAACGTGAGGACACTAGCAGGTCGACAACAAAGTCCATAGCAAAATGGGACCATGGCTTAGAGGGCATAGGAAGAGGACACAGCAACCCTTGAGGAGTGGTCCGGAGAGTCTTATTTCTCTAGCAGACATCGCATGCCAAGATGAATTCCTGAGTGTCCCATGACATGGACTGCCACCAAACAGAACGGGACATCAGTTCCAGAGTTCTGGTGATGCTGGGATGACCCCCCGTCTTGGAAGAATGAAAATCCTTCAGCACCTCCTTGCGCAGTCTCTCAGGGACAAAGAGCACTCCAGATGGTGTCTCACGAGGGGCTTCAGACTGGCACGAGCTGAGAGAATCTGCCATGGTCCTGGTCACAGCAAAATGGATTCTGGATGTTGGCACGTTGTTCTCTTCCGAGGCTCTTGGAGGATGAGTGATGGAAAACTTTGAGACAGGGCATCCGATTGATGTTCTTAGATCCAGGTCTGAACGAGATCACATAATTAAATTGAGTAAAGGACAAGGCCCAGCAGGCCTGTCTAGCATTCAGCCTTTTTGCAGTCTCAATATAGGCAAGATTCTTAAGGTCCGTGAGAACCATCACCACATGATTAGCCCCCTCTAACCAGTATCTCCAGGCTTCAAAGGCCCACTTAATGGCCAAAAGCTCTCGATTGCCCATGTCATAGTTTCTCTCTGCTGAATCAAACTTCTATGAGAAAAGTAGCATGGGTGAAGCTTGCCATCTTTGACATTCTTCAGCGACAGGATAGCACCTACTCCAACTTCCGATGCATCAACCTCGAAAATAAAGGGAAACTCAGGATTGGGATGCTGGAGGACAGGAGCTGACACAGAAGCCTCTTTTAGGATACTAAAGACCCGAATAGCCTGAGGAGACCAATTCACAACCTCTGCTCCTTTCTTCCTTAACTCCACAATGGGTGACACATTCGAGGAGAAGGACTTAATGAACTTCCGATAATAATTAGCAAAGCCCAAGAATCGCTGGATGGCCTTCAGCATTGTGGGTTGTTCCCAATCCAAGATGGCTTTTATCTTGCCAGGATCCATAGAGAAGCTTTGCGAAGAGATTTAATATCCCAAGAATGACACCTCCTTCATGTCAAATTTGCACTTCTCAAGTTTGGCATATAGGTTGTCCATTTCACATGTGAGACAGAAATCTGTTCTTATTTTCATACCCACTCAGAGTCACTAGTGGGGAAAAGTCCTGCACAGCCTTGAGGGCTGGAGTATTTTGGCAAGATGTGGCTGTACAATTGTAATGCAGCCTTTGGGCCTGTCGCATCCCCTGGGCTGATTGAGGCCTGAGGGCCAGTAAGCTATGGTGCGACCTTTGGGCCGGTAGCGGCCTCTGGGCTGGTTATGGCCTGTGGGCTTATGAGTTGTGATGCGGCCTTTGAGCCGGTAGCAGCCTCTGGGCTGGTTGAGGCCTGAGGGCCTAAAAGTAGTGATGCAGCCTTTGAGCCAGTAGCAGCCTGTGGGCTGGTTGAGGCCTGTGGGCCTATGAGTTGAGATACGGCCTTTGGGCCAGTACCAGCCTCTGGACTGGTTGAGGCCTCTGGGCCTATGAGTGGTGATGTGGCCTTTGGGCCGGTAGCAGCCTCAGGGATGGTTGTTGCCTTGAGGGCAGAATGACTTGGCAGGAGGATGCTGAGGTGCTACCAGTGCCGCCGGGATGACACTGGCGACTGTGCGCTGGATTGCACACTTGGACCGCTGAGTTGCGGCCAATGTCGCCGGGTTGAAACTGGCCCTGGACACAGACTGGCGCTTCAGGTGGAGGAAGCGCACCGTGCCGCCTAGATGACACACGCAGCACGAGCAGGTGGAATGCAGACTGCGCCGCCTGGATGGGACAAACGACACTAGATAAACACAGTAGACTGGCTCTGGAACTCGACTGGAAAACAGGAGACTGGAACAACCGGAAGTATGAGAAACTCTATCACCGGCCAGGAGTGATGGGCTGGCTGGAATTTAACAGAAACAGGGCCCAACCAGAGCAAGCCTCCCTAATGACAGATTATTGAGCACCTGGGTTGTGTTCAGACAAGAGAATCAATCAGTGTGCATCTGATAGTGCACACAGGCAGTAATTAGTGCAGAGGCTGAGCAACAACTGGAACTGCAAACAATATGCTGCTAACCACAGATCCAAACAGGAGGAAGGAGGAGACTTCAGCGAAGGCTTGTCCGGCGTTCACCCCGCACAGCATTGGCAGCGCGGCGGCTTGTGCAAACAACACACCTAGGTGGTCGAAAAATAATATACCTAATAACAAGATATTATAAATAGCACACCCAAAGTAGTCATTTCAGGGAAAGTGCCAACAAAATCCCTATATATAACAACCACAAATTACAAAAAAAAATTGCACAGTGCAGGTAGATCAAATACAAATAATATATATTTAATTGAAAGCTTGAATAGTAAAATCAATAGGATGCTACAGTATATATATACAAAATCTAAAACACAATTTAATGTAGATTAGTGTTCTTTAGAATGCTGTCATCATTTACCATACTAATTCCATTTATATTATTATCTTTTAGATTTTATTTATTGAGCTTGAATTATAACATACATTAGTTGAGTCTGACCTGAATGCACTGTTTAAAGGGTATGCGGTCATGAGATCGACACTCACAATGTACAGTGAGTATGTCGACCTCACAATGCTGGGGCTAGGATCCCGACACTGGTTTATTGCTCCTTACAGCATTTTGCCTGTGCAGTTGTTATAATTTTCAACATGCCAGTAAGTGTTTATTGGTTTAATAAAGATGTTTTTCGGGAACGTGTCTTATGTCTCTAATTAAAAAATGAAAGGGGGAGTGGGGCAATGCTCTTTCTTGCCCAGTGCCCCGAAAATTCCATTTACGGCTTTGAGTGTAATACATGTAAGTGGAGGATAAGGAAGTGATATGTGAGGAAGTCATGGGTTTAATACTCTTTACAGTTGCAACACTGTCACAGACAAAATGCAGTTTTAGGTTGTTAGGTTTTTTTGGGGGGGGAGGATTCTGTAATATAACAGCTTCCAATCGGTACAAAATGCTCTGCTCCAAAACTTCACACTTTTTTCTAATGCATTTATCTCTGATAAATTGATTAAAGGATTTTTAAAGCATAAATTAATGTAGCACAAGTAACTGTAATAGTACAATAAGAAGGATCTGTGGTAAAAGAGAATTTTGTACCTGGTGGATGGAGTCTTGTCTAGTAGTCAACATTATCCCTCTTATTTTACAATATTTACCAAAATAAAATCATCACATTAGCATTAGCAAAAGCATTAGCAATATCAGGAGTGTTTGTGATGTGTGCCATGTTAGGAGATATGGGCATGCCATCTTCTAATGGTTGTATAATTGTGATTCATGCTTGCACTATAATACCTTCAAAATCATTCTCATCGATTGTGTGGGAGAATCATAATTCAGCATATCAAAGGGGTCAACTATTTCATCTTCAAGGTCGGTGCTCAGAGTCCACACATAGGAGGATAGAATAGTCGTAAGTACCATTATTCGTATCTGTCAACAGAAATCAGACCTTCAATACCAATTTATTACTTCATACTAGGGGTGTATCCAAATGCTAGCGGGAAAGAGAGATAGATACACTGAGACAGTATAGGACTATTAATGACAATACAAGCTGTATACAGTTATAAATTATACACATAAACACAATCAGTTGCATATCTACCTCAGGATGGCATTCACCAGGGGGACCGTCCGAGGGGGGGCTGTCCGGCGGTTCCACCCATGGCCAGGGGGTAGAATGAAGATGGGACTGCCAGGCCTGTAGTCCTGGGTATGCCCCTGGCTCCTAGATGTCCAGGGCTGGCCAGCCGCCGGTGCTTACAGGCGGCTGCCTGGTACATAGAATGAATCTAGTTTGTTTTTTTGAGGCAAGGCGTGACACCACGTGAGACGCATTGCTCCAATGAGAAACCGGTCACAGCTGCAGGCACAAAATACAGAAAATGAAAGTATCTGTGGGCAGCAGGGGCTGGATGCGGGGGGCCAGAGGATGGAGTTGGGGAGACAGAAGGGGGATGGCTGGGGAAACAGAAGGAGGATGGCTGGGGAGACGGAAGGGGGATGGCTGGGGAGACAGAAGGGGGATTGCTGGGGAGACAGAAGGGGGGATGGCTGGGGAGACAGAAGGGGGGATGGCTAGGGCAACAGAGGGGGGGTGGCTGGGGAGACAGAAGTGGAGATGGCTGAGGAGACAGAAGGGGGGGTGGCTGGGGAAACGGAAGGAGGATGGCTGGGGAGACAGAAGGGGGGAGGCTAGGGAGACAGAAGGGGGGGTGGCTGGGGAGACAGAAGGGGAGATGGCTGAGGAGACAGAAGGGGGGGTGGCTGGGGAAACAGAAGGAGGATGGCTGGGGAGACAGAAGGGGGGTGGCTGGGGGCAGAAGGGGGATGGCTGGGGAGACAGAAGTGGATGGCTGGGGAGACAGAAGGGGGGCTGGCGAGACAATAGGGTGGTGCTGCATAGGGATACAGAAGAAGTGGCTGGGGAGACAGAAGGTGGATGGCTGGGGGGACAGAAGGGGATGGCTGGGAAGTACAGAGTATAATTATTCAGAATATATGGGGGGAGGGGGATGCCAGTCCATTACTTTGCCAGGGGTGGTTGGACCCCTAGATAAACCCCTGAACACAGTTGGCATGTACAGATGCAAATACCTCACAGGAGATATATCAAGCCTTGGAGAAAGATAAAGTGGAGAAGTTGCCCATAGCAACAGCATCTAGCTGCAATTTGCAAGACTGTGCTAGTTAAATGACTTCAGAAGCTGATTGGTTGGTAAGGGTAACTTTTCCACTTTGTCTTTCTTGAAGGTTTGAGATAGATAGATAGATAGATAGATAGATAGATAGAAAGATATAATAAAGTCCCTTATTCATACGGGATAAACTCTTGAACCACTGGATGGATTTTGATGGAGTTTTCACTATTCTATACAGCATTGGTCACGGATGGTTTAGGTGTATGAACCATTCATCTGTGAAAAAAGGGAGCCAAGCAGTGATGATTTTCTGTGAGAGTGACTGACTGCTGTTGTTGCATGGATGAGGGCTTTGCTCTGAATGGCTCTCTGGGACAGTGAGAGCCAATCAGAGTTAGCAATGAGCCCTGTTGCTTAGTAGCTGCCTAGAGAGGGGAGGGTTTCAGGGATTGAGCAGGGTGATGTGTGAGGCAAATACTGAAATACAGCTTCCAACGAACCCATGAAGATGCCCTGATGCAGACACAGTAGCCAATAAGGAGCCAGGGGAGGCATAGCTATCAGGAATTAGTTCTCGGACAGGGGCACCATGGCGGGGAAGCTTAACAGGAAGACCAGGAAATACAGGGTACATTGTGCAAAGAGGACATTGCTCATCACCATGTTTGGCAGCTGGGTACAGGTGCACATGGAGACTGCGGAAATATGCACAGGTGCCCCAGAATCGGGGACATGTTGCTCATAATGCTTATGGTAGTTGCAATATAAATCTCTAATCCATGATCCTTCTTCCCTTAAGCACATCCCAGTGGCAAGCCCCAGCCAGCAGCAGGGGGTTTATGGTGACATTGGTGAGATGCAGGGGGCAGGAGTGAGAAGCAGGGGGATGTGGGGAGATGCAGAGGCTTGTGGTGAGATGCAGGGGGCTGTGGTGATGTATAGGATGCTGTGGTGAAATGCAGGGGGCTGGAGTGAGAAGCAGGTGGCTGTTGAGAGATGTAGAGGGCTGTGGTGAGATGCGGGGAATGTGATAACTTGGCGTAGGTTTTTATGAAATGCAGGGGGCTATTGCAAGATTAAATTACTCCCTTGCAAAGCTGTGGTGGGTTGTTAGTATCTATCTATCTATCTATCTATCTATCTATCTATCTATCTATCTATCTATCTATCTATCTATCAATCTCAGTGGCAAACGCAGGATTTCTAGAGGGGGGTTTCCAAATGCTTGATTTTAGAGCAAGTGTGGCCAGTCCATGAAGTGCGTATAATTAGCACTTATCCAGCTTTAATATGTTACATACAAAGTATATTGTGTTGCATAATTCCAGCATATACAGGACCAGTAAGCCATTAGATATGGCAGTGGGTCCATCCTGTCTGAGCAGAATGTTTTTTTTCAGATGTGTGCATCATTCCAGAGCATTGGAGCAAGTCCGGGAGTCTGGGGTAGCAGCAGAAGAACCTAGCACTGCCCTGGACATATATGTACACATTGGTCTCCTTATGTACTGGATAGTGTATTATTTATTATACAGTATTAATAATTAACCCTATTGATGGTCTATAGCAGTGCACCCCTAACAGTGCATGTTTTCCACATCTCCTAGTTGGTGCACAGGTATTATTACTGGCTGACACATTTTAAATGATCAACAGGTGTTACTAATAATTTCATTTGTGATACTGAGAAGAACATGCAGCACTAGTAACATTGTATTATATTACTATTTCTATTTTGGTCATTGTATGTGGGGGGGTTTCCAGGCAGACGGCGTTTTACTATCTATCTATCTATCTATCTATCTATCTATCTATCTATCTATCTATCTATCATTTATTTAATTTTTTATGCAGAAATTAATTGAGATGCAAAATTTGTGTTCCATTCAGGAAAAGAGATGGACAAGGTAAGCCGGTGGCACCCAAGGCGTATTACCCAAGCTTGGCTGAGGCAGCGCACGGTCTGACTCACCTAGGAAAACAAGGTATGTGCAAGTTGGTCAGGGAATATTGGTGTGCACCAGGTTTCTCTTCCCAAGCTGAAAAGAGGGCAATGTCCTGTTTGACATGCTTGAGGAAGAACGTTGGAAAAACAATACCAACCGAGCCATCCCACGTTCCTCCGACAGACGGACCTTTTCAGGTAATACAAATTGATTTAATCCAGTTACCACCCTGCAGGAATCTCAAGTATGTATTAGTTTGTACAGATGTGTTTTCTAACTGGGTTGAGGCATATCCAGCCGCCACTAATACTGCTGTGTTTACTGCTAAAAGGACTGTTCAGGAGTTTGTATGCAGATATGGTATCCCTAGAATTATTGAAAGTGATAGGGGTACTCATTTCACAGGTGATGTCTTCCAGAACCTGTGTAAGTTGATGGGTATTAATAGTAGACTTCACACCCCTTACCGGCCGCAAGCCAGTGCCAAGATGGAGAGGATGAAAGGTACTATTAAAAATAAACTGAGTAAGATCATGGCAGAAACTGGACTGGGATGGCCAGAAGCCTTACCACTAGTCCTTCATAGCACTAGGACAACTCCCAGACTCCATCTTAATCTGTCCCCCTTTGAAGTACTGTTTGGTAGACAACCTCATTTAATTATAAGTCCACAGGAAGATTTGAATGAGGTAACTGTAAGGTATCTTATAACAATGAGTAAACAGTTGAAGCAGCAACAGCAGAAACTGAAATTGTTGTCACATGATATGCTCTCACGTGCCTCAAGGACAACATAATGTAGGGTTTATGCCATTCCCATTGAATGTCTCTGAGGTTTTAGAATTGCGAAGAGGGGATGCACTGGATGGAAAATGTCTTATGTACAAACCACCTCATTTTAAACTCCACCAGTACCAAGTAGATAGATCACTTTTATGTTTGAACATCACCAACCCCAACAAACCAGGAATTTGGGAGGTGACTGGGAATAACCAGACGATGACCTTCTCACTAAGAGTTGATAATGAACGTATAAATTTTGAACTTTCACACACAAATAGGCTAGGTGGAAGACACTTCCGGTATAAATATACACTAAGTTCCACCAAAGATATGGTTGGTAGGGTACCAGAAGGATATTGTGCCAAGGTATTACAACCAGAAACTTGTATGAGTCAAATGGGAGAACATGAAATAGGATCACTTGCTAAGGAAATGTGTGTGACGATAATGATGTTTACTATCCCTTATGTACTCCCTGACGATGTGTATTTTATATGTGGAAGGAAAGCGTATAAGTGGCTCTTTCCGAGTTCAGAAGGTTTATGCTATCTAGGAAGAGTAGTTCCAGAATTTATGACCCTTACACATGGTGAAATGCTTGGTATCCATAAAAACACACCATCCCCATATCTTCATACGCACTATGAACACCGTGACAAGAGAAACATGATTCCTAGTGATGTACATAAAGCCACACAATTGATTAGTGAAACTGGCTTTCAAGTTTTAGTAGCATTGGATCCCACCAGGATCACTCGGGGTACTCTAAATTTCAGATATATTCAAGATCTTGCTAAATTAATAGATAATATCACCAAGATGTATGATGACACGTTTAGGTATACAGGTAGGGAGTCACAAGCTTATAAGAAAGAACTTGTGCAACATAGGCTAGTGTTAAATTATTTAACAGCTGTCACTGGAAGGTATTGTGTAACTTTGGCTACCCAATTTGGTGTCAAGTGCAGCACGTATATTACAAATAATACTAGTGACCCCAAGGAGGTGATAGACCGGAAGATGGACGAAATTCTGCAGCTGAAATGGGAATTTCGGAAGAACCATAATGCTTCAGTGACTGAAGTAGAGGAGAAGGTAGAGGAATGGGTTTCTTGGTTAAACCCAGTCAAATGGTTCTCCAGTCTAGGAGAGTGGGTCCAGGAAATGGTTGCTAGTATAGGTAAACTCCTGATCCTTATATTGGTTGTCATCTTAGTAATTGGCTTATGTGTCAGGTGTGTTCCTGCTGTGTTGAAATGTGGAAAATGTAATACTAAAATAAACCATGAGAATTAAATCATGATGGTGGTAAGCAATGATAGCATGAATACCAAGGTAAATGAAAAACTGCATTACAACCCTGAAGTAGAATGTACCATCAGATAATGTATAGATAGCCATGCATGAAATGTATTATGAAAAGTTATTTTAAACATCTTAAATAATGTAAGTCCCTATCCTCTTCAAGACTTCCTTTATAGATTAGGTGCATCCTCACATCTTTCCCATGATCTTCCAAGATCCGCGGTGTGCGTATAAGGGTAGTTTTATGTCCCTCCCAGAGACACATTATTGATGGTTTAAGAATCACCTTGTGCCATCCCATAATATAACATTAAATAATGTCATAGTGTAAGACTAAAAATAAATTTAAGACCAGAGGACCTCATTCAGAGTCAGTCGCAAGCGCTGAACGCTCGCAACCGGCTCAATGTTTTGGTCCTGCGCATGTGCATTGGCCGCACTGTGCGTGCGCAAGCCCCGGAGCGAGAGAGAAACTCTCTCGCTCCGGAGCTCACTACAAAAGGGCCGGCTGTCGATGTTGATCGACAGCTCAGCCCATTTTGTAGGCGGGGAGGGGGGGTGGCTACACAAATGGAGGCGTTCCTTATGGAACGCTTGCCGTTTTGTGGGTGGCCGCAGTGACATCAGCAGTGATGTCAGTGGGGAGTTTCCTGCTCGATCAGCTATGCATCGCAACAGAAGAACCAGGAGGAAGAACCAATGGGATTATGCCAACTCATTCTATTGTATTGCCTATCTCTGCAATGGTACATATGCAAGCACTCTAGATCTGGTAGTTAGTCATCTTTCTTTTTCTGTTGGTGGAGGTTTCATAGTTGATGCCGGGAAATCTGTATCCAGAGCGCATGCGTATGTATCGACTGTACCTTGTACTTTGTATAACCTTTGCGCTAAGTGTATTATAGATCAAAGCGTGTAACTATATGCTTTTTATGTGAATAATAACTTTTGTGCTTTGGTACCACATTCAAAGTCTGGAAAGTAATTATTTCATATGTGTACACAATGCTAAACAGCGACTTTAGGGTATAGAGGTTAATATTAATTCATAGTGTTGAGGCAATCTGAAGAAATTTCCCCCCACGCTTCCTGAAGCACCTTCCACAAGTTGGATTGGCTTGATGGGCACTTCTTGCGTACCATATGGTCAAGCTGCTCCCACAACAGATCAATGGGGTTGAGATCTGGTGACTGCGCAGGCCACTCCATTACAGACAGAATACCAGCTGCCTGCTTCTTCCCTAAATAGTTCTTGCATAATTTGGAGGTGTGCTTTAGGTCATTGTACTGTTGGAGGAGGAAATTGGCTCCAATCAAGTGCTGTCCACAGGGTATGGCATGGCGTTGCAAAATGGATTGATAGCCTTCCTTATTCAAAATCCCTTTTACCTTGTACAAATCTCCCACTTTACCAGCCCCAGACCATCACATTACCTCACCATGCATGACATGCATGATGGCGTCAGGCACTCTTCTAACATCTTTTCACTTGTTCTACGTCTCACAAATGTTCTTCTGTGTGATCCAAACACCTCAAACTTCGATTTGTCTGTCCATAACACTTTTTTCCAATCTTCCTCTGTCCAATGTCTGCGTTCTTTTGCCCATATTAATCTTTTCCTTTTATTGGTCAGTCTCAGATATAGCTTTTTCTTTGCCAATCTGCCTAGAAGGCCAACATCCCGGAGGCGCCTCTTCACTATAGACGTTGACACTGGCGATTTGCAGGTACCATTTAATGAAGTTGCCAGTTGTGGACTTGTGAGGCATCTATTTCTCAAACTAGAGACTCTAATGTTCTTGTCTTCTTGCACAGTTGTGCACCGGGGCCTCCCACTTCTCTTTCTACTCTGGTTAGAGCCTGTTTGTGCTGTTCTCTGAAGGAAGTAGTACATACCATTGTAGGAAATGTTCAGTTTCTTGCCAATTTATCGCATGGAATAGCCTTCATTTCTAAGAACAAGAATAGACAGTCGAGATTTATATGAAAGTTCTCTTTTTCTGGCCATTTGGAGAGTATAATCGAACCCACAAATGTGATCCTCCAGATACTCAACTAGCTCAAAGGAAGGCCAGTTTTATAGCTTCTCTAACGAGCAAACCCATTTTCAGCTGTGCTAACATAATTGCACAAGTGTTTTCAAGGGTTTTCTAATCATCCATTAGTCTTCTAACGCGCTTAGCAAACACAATGTACCATTAGAACACTAGAGTGATGGTTGCTGGAAATGGGCCTCTAAACACCTATATAGATATTCCTTTAAAAACCAGAAGTTTGCTAGTATAGTCATTTACCACATTAACAATGTATACAGTGTATTTCTGATTAATTTAATGTTATCTTCATTGAAAAAAACAGAGCTTTTCTTTCAAAAATAAGGACATTTCTAAGTGACCCCAAACTTTTGAATGGTAGTGTGTAACTATACAAATACAGAAACATAGGAAAGAAAACTGCTGTAAATTCACAAACAAGCACAGAAAACCAGAATCCATACTAAATATATAGGGAAAGCTACAACACATGTAGAAGAAAAGCAGGATCCATATTAATATTGAAAAAGCCAGATCCACATAAATAACTTTGAAAAGCCAGATCCACACAAAATACATTGAAAAAGCCAGATCCACATAAAAAAAAAAACCAAGCCATATAGAAGCGAAACATCAAAATTATCGCATATAAAAATGTACATAAACAACTTAGATAAAATAAATGACATAAAAACATTGAAAAAGCCAGATCCACATAAAATACTTTGAAAAAGCCAGTTCCACATAAATAGCATTCCCGCTAGGCTGTTTTAGTGGGGCGCCGCTGAAACGGCCTGTGGGTGCCTTCCCCACCCGCGGGTCGCAGTGTCCCACGGGTGGGGAAAACTGCAGTGTAGCGGTCACCGCCGGTGAATGGATACCGGGCGCATGCGCCCAGAATACTTTTATACTGACAGCAGTGCTTGGGAGCAGCCCGGCATGTCCGTAAGTGTTGGGCACGCCCCCAAGAGTGACGAAAAGGGCACGCGTCTAAAATATACGCCTTTTTTAATTGGCCATCTCTCCATTTTGTGCCCTTTCTCTAGGTCCAGTGCCCTGCCCATGGCCAAAAGTTTTGAGAATAACACAAGTATTGATTTTCACAAAGTTTTCTGCTTCAGTGTTTTCAGACCTTTTTGTCAGATGTTACTATGGTATACTGAATTAAAATTACAAGCATTTCATAAGTGTCAAAGGCATTTCCTGACAATTACATTAAGTTTATGCAAAGAGTCAATATTTGCAGTTTTGACCCGTCTTTTTCAAGACCTCTGCAATTCGCCCTGGCATGCTGTCAATCAACTTCTGGGCCACATACTGACTGATGGCTGCCCATTCTTGCCTAATCAATGTTTGGAGTTTGTCAGAATTTGTGGGTTTTTGTTTGTTCACCCACATCTTGAGGATGGACCACAAGTTCTCAATGGGAATAAGGTGTGGGGAGTTTCCTGGCCATGGCCTCAAAATGTTGATGTTTTGTTCCCCGAGCCACTTAATTATCACTATTGTCTTAAGGCAAGGTACTCCATCATGCTGAAAAATACATTGTTCCTCACCAAACTGTTCTTGGATGGTTGGGAGATGTTGCTCTTGGGGGGATGTTTTGGTACCATTCTTTATTCATGGCTGTGTTCTTAGGCAAAATTGTGAGTGAGCCCTCTCCCTTGGCTGAGAAGCAACCCCACACATGAATGGTCTCAGGATGCATGACACAGGACTGATGGTAGCACTCACCTTTCCTTGTCCGGACAAGCTTTTTCTAGATGCCCCAAACAATCTGAAAGGGGATTCATCAGAGAAAATAACTTTACCCCAGTTCTCAGCAGTCCAATCTCTTTACCTTTTATAGAATATCAGTCTGTCCCTGATGTTATTCCTGGAGAGAAGTGGCTTCTTTGCTGCCCTTCTTGACACCAGGCCATCTTCCAAAAGTCTTCATCCTGTGTCATGCCAACAGTAAAACATCCTGAGACCATCATACAGTGGCCCGATGCCACATACTAAAGGCTGACATTTTCACACGGTACATGCATCCCAGTGGTTAATGCCGGGCAGGGGCGGATTGGGCATTACTTTTTGCGGGGAAAATCCCGGTGGGCCGATTGGTTGTGGGGCCGCTTGTTATTTGAGGCCCCGCCCCCCGATTCGCGTCACCCAGCCGGCTCCTGTGTGTTTTACACAAGCAGCCTGGCTGCCTATCAGTACTGCCTGGCCGTGCCTTAGCCTCTCTCGCGAGAAGAGAGGCCAGCGGCCAGCATCCTATCAAGGCTCCACCCAGCGTACAGTCGGAGTGAGGTGAAGTGGCGCTGGACCGCGGGTGACAGCGTGGCCGCGGTGAGGGTAAGTTGCGGCGGGGATGGGGGGCCGCCTGCCGGTCAGAGCAGTCTTTCAGCCTGATCACATCCTCTCCACTCTCCCCTCCCCAGGCTGTGAAGTGTCATGCTTAAGTTTCATTTCACAGCCTGGGGAGGGGGCAGAGTGGAGAGGAGACAATCGGGTCTGGCTGCAGTCTAGGGGGTGGTTATCTGTCTGTTGGGGGAGGGGGGGTCTGATATACTAGGGGTGGTGCTGGAGAGATGATGATCTGTCTGTGGGGGAGGGGGGTCTGATATATTAGGGGCGGGGGAGATGATCTGTCTGGGGGAGGGGGGGTCTGCTATATTAGGGGCGGGGGAGATGATCTGTCTGTGGGGAGGGGGTGCTCTGCTATACTATGGGTGGGGGAGATGATGATCTGTCTGGGGGAGGGGAGGTCTGCTATACTAAGGGCGGGGGAGATGATCTGTCTGGGAAGGGGGGTCTGCTATACTAGGGGTGGGGGAGATGATCTGTCTGGGAAGGGGGGTCTGCTATACTAGGGGTGGGGGAGATGATGATCTATCTGGGGAAGAGGGGGTCTGCTATACTAAGGGCGGGGGAGATGATCTGTCTGTGAGGAGGGGGTCTGCTATACTAGGGGTGGGGGAGATGATGATCTGTCTGGGGGAGGGGGGGTCTACTATACTAAGGGCTGGGGAGATGATGATCTGTCTGGGGATGGGGGTCTGCTACCTTAGGGGTGGGGAAGATGATCTGTCTGGGGGACGGGGGGTCTGCTATACTAAGGGCGGGGGAGATGATGATCTGTCTGGGGATGGGGGTCTGCTACACTAGGGGTGGGGGAGATGATCTGTCTGGGGAGGGGGGGTCTGCTATACTAAGGGCGGGGGAGATGATGATCTGTCTGGGGATGGGGGTCTGCTATACTAGGGGTGGGGGAGATGATCTGTCTGGGGGAGGGGGGGTCTGCTATACTAAGGGTGGGGGAAATGATGATCTGTCTGTGGGGACAGGGGGGTTGATCTGTCTGTGGGGAGGGGGGTATTCTGTGCTAAGGGGAGATGATCTGTGTGTGAGAAAGAAGGGCTATTCTGTGCTAGGGAAGGAGGACGCCACTGAGGAGACGCAGGAGGATGACGCTCGGGAGACGCAGGAGGATGGCACGGTGGGTGGATGGTGCCGGAGAGAATTGGGGGTGGCACTGGAGAGGCGCAGGGAGATAGCGCTGAAGAAACACACGAGGGGATAGGTTGGAGACACACCAAGACGCTGGTGCTGGAGACACACATATAGGACGGTAGGAACGCTGATACTAAGAAGAAACACTGGGGAACAGTCATCTTCAGTAAGATAACAATTCTAATGAAACCATATTACTGATGCAAATGGTACCAAAAGAGCAAATATATTTTATTAATATAAAATTG